>CM076577.1:1291844121-1292444121 GCA_034641835.2 Pinus albicaulis
TTTCACTAACTTATCAACAATAAATTTAAAGCATGTTCAGCTATGATTAGGCTAGATAGCTGAACAAGACATCATTTTGCACTAGTAGTGGCATTTGAACTTGCACACTTTCAGTATTAATGTTTTTAAGGCATGGGGTTGTACCCTTTCTTTTAGAATATGCCCCTTTTTCCATTTCTATGTGTTTTTGTGTTTTTCATTTTTTCTTAAAACAATCTAAAACTAAAAAGATGCTCATAGGGCTGAGCTTATTTTGCATGCCTATCTATCCTAATCTAACCTATACATGATAGAAATTTATTTGGTGAACTCTCTTTTCCAATATAACCAGTCAAGTAGATGATTGCATGGGTGATCTTGTTTCAGATCTTTGACGATGCTGAAGAAATCAAAAGGCCACTTGCACCTTACCTGTTCTTGAACAGTAGTGCCTAAAATTATATTTCAACCTTGCATCAAACTATTCTTGGCAGAAAAAACTCCTATTTTAGATTTCTCAAGGAAAACAACAAATGGATCTTGGAATGATACCTGATCTTGAGGGCTTGAGACATAAGTTTCATCTACGACTACTCCTTCTTCCACTTGGCTATGTTTGGGACTCTTTTGGGAAAGAAACTCCACCTCTTCCTCATGGTCATATGAACTGGTAGATTCATCATATGTGGCAATGTTATCCTCTAAAAAACCTAATGTGCTTTGAGAGAGTGGGTTGAAATCTATGTGAATGTGTTTCGGAAAATAACTCCCTAGAGGTCGTTGGGTCGAAAACCTCCACAGATCGGGGCATGCTATTCAAGAAGGACTCACACAATAAAACTTGTACGCTAAAAACTAGATATTACAGATTGTAGAACTCACCTGTAGATCCTACGTTTGATGTAGATCCCGCAGGGTCCAAACCCCCAGCAACTCTTCTTCCTCTTCAACCTAGAAATCAAGGAGAGACATGCACGGAAATCTAGTTGTACAACATATATCTTTCCTAAATGTCAGTGTAATCCATGTGAAATGTCATATAAACAATAATAAATGTTTAATTAAAAATATTTTCACATATGCAAGCAGATATTAACACGTGAATTCGGAAACAAGATGGTTCTTCTTCATTATGAACAGCATGTACAATAATAGAAAAGTGGAGAGATCACCTGAATCCTTCCACGATCTTCGAACAGACCGTCGTCCAGATCCGTCCCGCCCTTGCCTCGCTAGGAATATTTCAAGACTTTTGCACATGAGATGACATATAAGCTGATGAACATCTCCAGGAAACAAGGGTTTCCTGTAAAAATATGGGAAGTCCAGGAGGCACGAGAAATCAGACTTGAATCGGGCTCCAACAGAGTATAATATCTATAATTTTCCTCCCTCCCTTAGGCCATGCATATGAGGGGATTTTGTACTCCCTCAAAGTAGTTTCAATCAGTTGGAAACAGCTGGCCACGGGCTGGGGTGGTTGAATTACAGGAATAACCATCAACCTAGCCTCGAAAATAGGGATTTTTATATATTTTTTAATGATTTTAATGGCATACGCGGAAAAGTATCTCTGGACTCGCGTATACAAGCGGAAAATTTGGGCATATCTACGTATGGGATTTCAAACACTGTTTTTTATGAACTTTATTCAAGTCTATGGGAATGGGTGCCCAAGGCCAAAGAGACAATCATGAATCACATAAGGGTGAAAAATGATGCTATAACAGATGCCCCCTAATATATGAGGTCAGAAGGGGTACATGATGGCCGAAATGTATTATGTGCATAGAAAGAACTTCGCAAGGACAAGAGAGGACTTCACCAGATTTCAGCCTGCCAAAAACCAATGAAAGAAAAAAGAGAGTCAGCTCATGTATGAGGCAGGCATACCCATGCTCAGTCAAAAATATATCCATATAGAAAGTACAGAATAGATCCAGAATGTATACAAGTATAGTTGAACTGAAATTACATAATGAATCAACTGAGCACGGCCTGGAAGTACAAGTCGGAATCAATGTCCAAGGATCACATATAGAAAAAATGATCAATAATGCTGAAAATGGATGTCTAATCACAAAAGTAACTGAATCTCCAGGTAACAAATCATAAGGGGTAGAACAGATGGTACAGTCATGCAACTTGGGAGCCAACATATAGGATGTTGCTATACTGACATTGCAACATATAAAGGTGGACGGAATCACTGGAAGAAACTGAAAGGATTTTCAAAAGTGAACCGAAAGATGCTGATGCAACTCGAGGTCTTCACCAATCGCTATGGCACAATTCTACACAATGGGAATAAATGAGTTGAAGTCGACCATGTGAGAAATCATTTGATTGCCGGTCAATAATGTATATCATTAACAAACGAGAGACAACCCACCGATAATGAAAATGAGTGTCAAGGTGCCCCAGTAAAATCTAACAAGTGCGAATGAATGAGTTGAATTCGAACACTTGGAAGAATCTACCAATGAGGAGGCAATGATGAATCCCCACTGTCGATAGCAAAGAGTCTGCCACTGATGACTGCAAACCCTAAGGTACTGACAAAAGACTCTAGACCTTATTCCCAGAGCAATGAGTCGGAGTCGATGGGAAAAGATCTGCTGGAAGGAAGGCATTAATGCATCCCACATCAATCTAGCGTGAGTGTAACCCGCAGGCCAAAATTTGGAAGGAATCGGACGAAGCAGAGTAACGGAACAAAACTGAAGTACATTTCCGACATGCACAAGATGAAGCTAGCGCACAGCAGAAACCCTCTAAACCAACCAATAATGAAAGCTGACACAGAGGCAAGATATCCACCGATAGGGTCAAATGGAGATCAAGGTACTGCAGAATCCCAAGTGTGATAATGTATGTTGACGTTGAACACAAGGAAAACCACTCAGTCAAAGACCCATAATGATGATCAAATGTTGAGCACAAGGTCACCTATCAATGATGGAAATAGGGCCAGGGTGCGGCTCTAGGTTTACTCTCAGAGAAATATGTCGTAGTCGATAAGAGACAAACCCGCCAGTAAGAAGTCAATGGAGACCTTCTCAAACCAGCATGAGAAGAGACCAAACATCTGATGTGATAGAACAAGATACTGACAATACCGGGGAGGCCGACTGAATAATAAGTCAAGAGACACCGCAGAATGGCCGACTCTAGTTAAACTTCCTTTGAACAAAAGCACGACTCGTGATGACCATGGCAGTAAAAATGACACTGTATAAGTCTGTTATGCAGGAGGCAAAAAAAAAATCTCCATATGATTGGAAGAGATAACCAACCGGGGGAGGACTGACCAGTGAAACAAGGGAAAAAGATGAACCTAGGTCAAGACTAAAACCATCCCAAATGAAGAAAAGATATGACTGTATGTGCTTTGTTCAAGGGTGACAAACTGATACTGTACTGCCATCAAATTATGAAGTAACATCCCATTCCCGCTCTTTTTGTCATATTTAATTTTTTTGTCTTTTTCATATAATAAGCCTGAAAAAGAATAAAAGAATGCTATAGTATAATGGATAGAATGAGTATCAGGAAACAGATGCTCTAGTTCCTGGGATAGGAACGATCCTATGCTCAATGCAAGGTGGTGAAAACTGGTAAGCGATACTCAAAGGAATGTTCCATCCATGGGTAATAAGGGTGTCTAGTTGCGACAGCTAAGTGCATGCAATGTTAACTTGTACAGAAAGTCAAGGTCAAAAGTTGGCTTAAAAATTGAGTCCAAATGAAGCTGGCTAAAGGCCAGGATAAACAAGTAGCCAATATGCAATGCAGTAATACAACTCAATGACACCAGGGAGCCTCTAGGGTAATAGCCAGAAAAATGATAGTGAAGAAGAAGAAGAATGAAGCTTCAACACATAAGTCATGGCGAGACTAAAGAGGACTCCCGAGCCTACATGAAACGCAGCATGGGCAACAAGTGCTAGCGAGGAACTAACTAGGAAGCCCATGTAAAGGAAGGCTCTACCACCAAGTCATGATTAAATAGTCGGCGAGTGAAATGGGTGAAATACTCATGACCTGATGGGATCGACCCTATGGCAAGAGATAAAAATGGAGGCTAGTATGAAAAATGCAACGGAAAATGGATTTCCTAACCTATATTCTAGTGAAGATCATATACCTGCCATGACAGGTCAGCATTCATGGATAAAAAACCAGAACAATCTCAACTTCATCAAAATGTACTTGAAAATATACCAATCTTGACACTTACAAGCATCCGGGTTTTGCAGCTTAAGATAGATTGAAAAAATAGGCATAACAAATTTTTGCAAAAATTTTCAATTTCTGGGCATAAATACACATGTCACCTCATATTTGGTTCATTGTTACTTGCTGATTTGGGAAAAAGAGCTCTGGAGAAAAACCCTCTTTCATCAAAACAGGAGCAATCAGCGGTAAAACTTCGTCGAATCAGTCAGGTAAGCTCTTAATCCATCATTATTATCAATTTTGTCCATTAATAGAGTTAAAATTTGGAAATTTCACCGTAAAAAAAATTTGTTTTGATTTAGGGCTCTGCGCATACGCGGGTTTGTGTGGGCGAACCTGCGTATGATACGCGACTGTCTGCAAGGGAAGTCGCGTATGCGCAGTCCGTAATTTAAAAAAATGCATCTAATGAACAAATAAATGAATTTTTTCAGGATGACCATCACTTGGAGGGAATGTGAGCATAGTGCAATTGATAATGAAGTGATGCAAGATCAACAATCGCTCGATATCCTTCGAAATTGCGGATTGCTAAAATTCTTCAAAATGCCAAATATGAAAAGTAACATCCGGTTGCTTGAAATGCTAGTAAATTACTAGGAACCATAGGAAGATTGCTTCGTGATAGACCAAATGCCTATACACATAGAGGTGGAAGACATTTACTTCATCACTGGACTCTCACGGAGGGGAGACCCAGTAGATTTTCATAGCAAGCCTTTGGGAGGGCTTACAGTGGATGACTATGTCCACGTCTACTGTGTAGAGGAGTCCAGAAAGGTAGGGACTTAGATTGCTATAAAATATTTGAGAGATCTGCACATGAAAATTCTCCTGTTTACCATTGGCAGGGTAGCAGGATCTGCTTCTTTGCATCAGGCATCCAGGACCCAGATGAGCATAGTTGTGGAATGCCTAGTTCATCTGTATGATTGGTGTAAAACTATATTAATCAACATGAAGAAACAACTGACCTCCATCCGGAAAGCTAAAACAAAGCATTTCAGGTATGGAACCATTTTGATGACATTATTCTTTGAGAAGATTCCTAGGCTTCGACTCAAAGTGATCTCTTCAATCAACAGCCCAAGAGACCCAAGAATTACCCGATGGGCTGATCTGATGAAGAGACTAGGGGGAGGTGAAGTTTCCCGAACCACCTGGGACGAAGAGTTCTTCCAATGGTGGGAGGAACAAGCCATCACAGTGGAGGACTATCCCTATGTGAGGATGGATTTCCGTGGTGATCCAGACCTCGTCCTTCCACCTGGCGCGGCATGGGGCGCAATCGGTGATATTGCAATTTTTTAATTATATGATTTTGATGATTTTTTCAATATATGTGAAAAAATATGAAAACAAAACATGTTTTTGATTGGATTCAAAATGACTTACAATATTATTATGACCATGATAGAGATATTGGACCAGTTCGTCCTGAGGGCTACCCAAGGCACAAGCTCCACGGAGGCGAGGTAGATACAGAAGACCCAGGCAGGACCCTCCATGCTATCCAAAGGAACTTGGAGGGCTTGACCCGCCAAGTGCCTATGGCTGCGGTGGAAGACCTACCTGAGGCTATCCAGAGACAGGTAGTGGGAGTACCACGTGACTGGGTACGGTTATTCCGTCGTGTCGCTACTGCGATCGTGTTCTATAGGAACACGAATATTGGGCAGGGACCACAGGAGTAGATAGACATGATTATTATATGACTGTATATTTTTGATACTGAACATGATCGGGCATAAGCCCTAATTTTGTATGACTTGTGGATCCAAATTCTGTATAGTTTTTTGAACACTCTGATGATATATATATACAGCGATTTATGATGCGATGTGTAAAATATGCATGATTGTTTTTTATGATTAAATTTTATTGTATGGAATGATTAATATGCCAATCAATTTCTTGATTATCTAATGAGTCTGCCATCCAATTTTCTGCTCGAGGAATATGAATGAATGTTAAAAACTGAAATGATCATTGTAACAAACGTACCCTAAAAAAAACCGGAGTAAAAATGGATCTCGAACCTGATAAGTATTGTTCAACTGCGACACCACCAGCTGGGAGTCCAAGAAAACTACCAACGAATCAAGACCCAAAGATATTGCCTCTGAGAGTAGATAAATAACTGCAGTGTACTCCGCTACATTATTGGAAGCGGGACCAATGCAGACTCCTCTTGATACAAACAACTGACCAGATGGATAATGAAGCACCCAAGCCGCGGAAGCCAAGTTCTGGGTGTGTCTACTAGCACCATCGGAAAAACCATAATGACTCATGACATTCGACACAACCTGCCAAAGCAGATAAAAAACATCACCATCACATCAAAGACCAAAAAACCAGATATGTACAAAACAAAACTAACTATATACAAAATCAAAATTCCAGGCCAAAACCTAGGCATAATACCTTTTCAAATAGAGCCCATTTCTGGGCTCCGCCAACTCATTTCCTTCAAAATAAACCAAGGCATACGCTCCTTTTTTAAGGACTTTTTTAACGATGAAGGGGCCATACCACATAGACTTAAACTTTCCTGTGCCCAGGGCATCCTTCTCTTGGGCATAGACCAAAACGAGGTTGCCTTCCGAGAAAACCCTAGGTTTGACCGCCTTATCGTACTGAACTTTAACTCGTTTCTTATGCTCCTCATTCATCGTAGCGGCATCCCGACGCTGCTCATCAAGATGTTCCAGATGAAGGATGCGTTCTTCGAGACTAGAAGTGTCAGGAAGAAGCTCAACAGCTAACTTTAGAGAAGGAATCTCACATTTAATGGGAAATATGGATTCCAGCCCGTAAGCTAGTTGAAACGAAGTAAAGCCAGTTGCAGTTTTCACTGACATCCGGTATGCCCAAAGTGCAGGATACATCATGATATGCCAGTTGGATTGAGCTTTATCAATCGTCCTTTGAAGAATGGTCTTCAAGGATTTTTTCACGGCTTCCACCTGCCCATTGGCCTGAGGATAATAAGGAGAAGAATTCTCCTGCCGGAAACCTAATTTTAGAGCAAACTTAGCCATCATGCTATTCTGAAAATGACTGCCATGATCAGTGACAATCTCTCTAGGAATACCAAAATGAGCAATAATCTGGTTGAAAAGAAAAAGAGCTGCTGTCTCACCATCATTCCCAAAAGTAGGCATAGCCTCGACCCACTTCGTAAAGTAGTCTACTGCTACAATAATGTACTTGTGACCTTTAGCCGAAGGCGGGTTACAAGTAGTATAATCAATAGCCCACTTTGTAAAGGGACCGATAGTAATGACTGGAAAAAGCGGAGCTGGATGAGTGCGCATTTTTCAAGTATAGACTTGACGCGGATGACACCTTTTGACCGACTCCATACAATCTTTGAAAATCGAAGGCCAAAAGTATCCAGCACGCAAGATTTTTTGGGCTGTAGCAAGCCCAGATAAATGACCACCACAAGCTCCACTGTGGCAATCATTCAGCACAGCCTCAGCTTCTTCGAGAGTTAAGCAACGTCTCAGGATTGAATCAACCCCTCGACGGTATAAAGCATCACCAATAATTAAGTAATTTTTAGCCAAGTGACGCAATTTACAGCGCTCATCTTTCAAAAAAGTAGAGGGAAACTTCGCAGTCTGAAGATACACAATGATATCCCCATACCAAGGATCCTGTGCAAATATGAGAAACAATTGTTCATCCGGGAAGGATTCATCATAAACTATCTCTTCTCCACAGGGAAACTCGGAGATTAATTCCGCGAAAACCAATGATTTCTTGGACTTGGCAGACATAAACTCAAGATCAAATTCCTACAAAATCACAATCCATCTATTGTATTTTCCCCCAATCACTCGCCTACTGAGGACAAACTGAAATGGATTGGCTGCTGCCAAAACATAAGTTTTTCATAGAATAATGTAATGTCGGAGTCGCTGCACAGCATGAACAGCTGCCAAAGCTAACTTTTCTATCGGAGTGTACCAGAGTTCAGGTCCTACCAAGCCTCGACTAAGATAGTAAATAACATGCTCTGCAAGAGCATCATCTTCCTGAACCAGAACCATACCAATAGTAGATTCTGCTGCTGCCAGATACAAAAGGAAATCCCTGCTATAATCAGGTGGACTCAATAAAGGAGTAGAGGTCAATGCTTTTTTCAAAGCATCGAATGAGCATTGAGCGAAGTCATCCCAAAAGAATGGAACTCCCTTCTTCAACAATCTCATAAATCCTTTGGTAACTTCAGCATAATTTACGATAAATCTCCGAAGAAAATTAGCTTTTCCTTGTAGACTTTGAAGTTGACGAATAGACGACGGGGGAGGCAACCGAAGTATTGCCTCAACCTTGAAGGGATCTACCCTAATCCCTTCCATAGACACTATGAATCCCAATAACCAACCGGATGTAACCACGAGAACACACTTGTTTGGATTCAACCTAATCTTGTAGAAACGACATCGTTCAAATACTTGACGGAGGTGAGCAGGATGATCGATCCTATTTCGAGAACGAGCAGTTAGATCGTCCAAATATGCCTCGATAATATGTTTAATGTCGTGGAAGGCTTATGACATGGCCCGCTGAAAAGTAGCCCCAGCATTTTTAAGACCAAAAGGCATTTTCTTGTAAGCAAAAGTACCCCAAGGACAAATAAAGGCAGTCTTGTGCTGATCTTCAGGACGGATAGTAATCTGATTATATCCAGAGAAACCATCCATGAAGGAGAAAATCTCATTACCGGCACACTCATCAATAATCTGATCTATAAATGGTGTGGGGTAATTATCTTTGGGACATGCTTTATTAAGGTCTCTGAAATCAATGCAAACTTGAATTGTTCCTTGTTTCTTATCCACGAGAACAGGATTCAAAACCCATTCAGTCAAAGGAACAGGGAAAATAAATCTCGCCTTAAGCAGCTTCTCCACCTTGGCTTTGATAGCTGCAGCCTTCCTAGGATTGACTGGACGAAGCTTTTTCCTCACAGGCTTAGCATTTTCGTAAGTCTTGATCTCATGCTGGACAATAGATGGATCTATACTAGGCATTTCCTCATAATACCAAGCGAACACATCCCTAAAATCTTTAAAGAGATCGGTGTAAATCTGAATCTCTTCAGGGGAACATTCAGCTCCGATGAAGACATTCTCTATAACATTTGGATCCCTGGAAATGTTCACCGGGATAGTCAGAGAAATCACAGCCATGTTCCCTTCAGCATATACCTGTGTTGTTGTTAAAGGGTTCAGGACTGGGTGAACAGGACTAGGAGACAAAGGACTTGGAAAACTTGATTCAACTTCGCTCAAATCAGGTAAAAAGTAAGACCGATGATGCAAATCATCCCACGGTCTATCTATACCAGTCATAGCTTCCAGGATGGCCTCTTCAAATGGAAGAGTGGTATCAAGGCAATCCTGAGCGGAAGAAGAACTAAGTATCCAAGCCAAAGCCACATCACCATCCAACTCCTCTGGGGAAAGAGAAGTTGGAATGGACTCTGCAGAGTCAACAATAGATTGATAAGCAATCTCAGCTGCAGACATTGGAAATTCTATTCCACCCACATGACCTTCCGCTAATGTGGAGGTAGGAGAAGGTAAGTTCCAAGGGTCTGAAAAATAATGAGTTCTAAAGAACTCTCTTCGAATAGGAGCTCTGGAGGATGAGATTGCATTTATATGAATGGTAGGAGGTGGAATATTGAAATTACCCATCAAAGAAGAATACATCCCAACCCCTAAATTCTCTACAGGCGGCTTGGCATCATCCACCTTTGGGATAGTTGATTCAGTAGATGTATTCGGGTCTACAAGAGAACAATCCAGTTGATCCACTGTAACAATCCTCCCTTCGTGAGGGAAACAAATAAGCCGAAATAATGAGGATGCAATAGCATCCATCTCATAAATCCAGTTTTGCCCCAACAGAAGGTTGAAGTCCAAGCTTGCATCAACTATCTCAACCTCTATATTTACAGTTTTTCCCCCAACATAGATGGGAAAAGTTGGGATAATGCCACGTGGTCTGTGAGAAAGACCATCAAATGCAGTCAGAAGAGTAGCAGATGGAACAACTACGGGAGATCCAATTCCCTTCCAACATGCGAGAGACATCACACCTGTGGAAGCACGCTCATCAACGACCGTCCGAAAGATATTGAATTTCCGATACGACGATTTGATATGAAAAGCCATATGATGCGCGAGTCTCTTTTTAAAATTAGAAATATCGAATTTAATCACAAGAGAGTTCTTTGGATTGACAACCCCAATAGCAGTGAGCAAAGCACTGCGCTGAGCTAGACAAGACTGGAGCACCTCAAGAGCAGACATAGCACAAGGGCTCTGCGCCAAATCTTCTACAACAGAGTAGTTCTGGGCGGCCGTAGCATTTGGATTAATCATCGTACGCTTAGTAGATGCTTTTGGCATCCGAGGTATAGGCTCAACAATAGGGCTCGTAATATGAAGCGACTCAGGACCATCGAGAGCACCCTTAACTTTCGAAGACTCAGTTTCGCCATAATCACGGGATCTCGTGGCAATATCAATGTGAGCACTCATCATATATATGTTTGACGGATTTTCCCCTTCCTGGGTACCCCCAGAGGAAGCCCCGAGATTTTTATTTGCGCCAACAAATAACTCTTGCCCTTGGGGAAAAGGGTTTGTCAACATAGCCTGGGAACTAGCAGGACCCTGTGTAGCTAACAAGCACTGCGCATCCTGAATTTTAGGGCAAAGGTGAGTAAGATGGTCTCCAGTACATAACTTGCATGGAAACTTAACTTTATTTTTATCCTTTGAACCCTCACCAACATGCTCGTTGGATTTATTTGCATTACCCTTCCCATCCTTGCCCTTTTTCTTATTATTATTCTGTCCCTTCTTCTTCCCTTCGGATTGTTGATTTACTTTAGGGTCGGAAGTCTGGACGGAATTTACCAACAAATATTGAGAAGGAGATGAATCAGCAGGCACAACCTGACCAGAGGAAGCAGATTATATAGAAAACTGCTGCAATTGACTAAGCAAGTTAGCTGCACCGCTATCGATCGACCCAATAAGTCCATCACCATGAGGACCGGGCTTAGTCTTGGACAAGTCTAATTTGGAGTGGGGAGCGTCAGGAAAATACTTATGAAGGACACAAGACTCAGAATATATCAATTCAAGCTGCTGGGCCCTGAAGATAGCCCGTTCCTCAGAAAATACCCTTGACAGGGATACATCTTTAGAAATATCTGGCTGCAAAGATTTCAAAAACCATTCCAAGAGTAATTCTCCCGGAATATAAGCTTTGATAAGCCTCTTCCTTCTCCACCACTCCTGAATATGATAAGAAATGTGGGTTGCCTTGTCCTGCTTAAAATTGGCCAGGAGTTCTGTCCCGGCATCATAACGAACAGGAAACTGAAAATGATTTAGAAATATAGTAGCCAGATCTCCAAAAGTAGCAAAACTACCCCCAGTTAACTCAATGTACCACTTGGCAGCATTTCCAGTCAAGGTGCGTTGAAACAAACTCAACCTAATCGAATCCTAGATCAGGGAGTTAGATGAACACCAAAGATGGAAAGTGGTGATATGATCAGCTGGGTCCTCTCCATTCTTGCCTTCAAACTTTGGAATGTCTGAAGGTATTTTGGTAGGAACCGGAGGCCACCCTGGACTATATCGGATTGGATCATTTGTCAATTTCGATAAATCTAGTAATTTTAAAGTTGCCAGAAAAGGTAAACGAGGAGGAGCCTGAGGGTTCCATCCTTGGTGGGATGGATTCCCAACATTCTGAAAAGAATAACCTGGATTTGATGAGGCACCAGGTTTCCAGAAAGAGCTCGTAGAAAATTTTGGGCCATAGGATGATCCTTGTGACCCAGCATTTGGAGAAGGACCCCCTCCCAACATAGAGTTACCATAGACCGGACCAGTTCCCCCCACTGAAGTAGTGAATAAAGAGGAAACCCCCTGATAGGGGTTCCATGCATTAGAAAAAGGGGAAAAATCTTGATAAGTACTCGACGAAGTGAATGGACCATTCCCTTGCTGACCAGCGAAAAACTAATTCCCAGCCCCAACTGCTGTAAATATAAGGTTCCAACCTATAAAGGTAGTCGAACTCTGACCTCTAGACCAAGGGTTAAAACTCTAAGTCTGGGATGTAAAAGGAAAAGACCCTAAGGAAGGATTTGAACTAGGAATATGCCCACTTCCAAAGGGGAACCCTTGAAAAGAAGCTGACCCACTAGCCATAGAGGACATGGGTGTAGATGCAGTTGCAGCAGTGGAAAAAAAAAACGAAGGAATCCTGATAAAGGGAATTCCAAAACAAAAGGGACCATATTGAGAAGCTTGTGCTTGGGTGGAGCCAGAGCCAAACACAGCAGTACTAGAAGCAATTGAAGATATAGAAATTGTGCCTCCTCCTTCTACTGAAGTAGGATTCTAAATGTCTGCAACACTCACAGCTGAAGCCGCGTTCCCAGTCGTGGCCATCGAAAGGTATGAATGAGATGGATAAGGACTTTCTGGTCTTGCAGACTTAGGTCCGATGTAATCAACAACAAATGGAGAATTAGGAGAAAGAGGAGATGGAAGTGACTCAGGAGGCTGAGGTACTTCCTCTACTTCTACTTCTTCTTCTCGCGGAAATAAGACTCTCGAGGTGATCAGAGTGCTCCTCTCGGAACCAACACCAAAACCAACTACAGAACCTTCAAGCCCTAGCGGAGGATATCTCTCCACTGCGTCAGATACCACTGGGTGATATTCACCTGCTATATTACTCCTACGCCTTCTTGAAGAAGGTTCAGTACTCTCGAGAGATAACCCCCAGATTCTCCTCAATCGACGAGGCGCTTGATTAGCCACTTTAACAGATTAATTAGACTCAAAAAAGTATAAAGCTAAGCAAGCTAGGAGCAAAGAGCACTCACTACAAAAATCCCTAAGATGCAACCAAGCAAGCAGCCTTTAGGTATTTCCGCTCCGGGTGATTAGGACCCGACACAAAAATACAAGAAAGCAAAAGATAGGACCTCCCGAAAGTAGTCTGGGATAATTACGACCCAGGCCTACTAGCGAAGGTAACAGAAACAGTTACGCCGACCTCCTAACAACAGCCTTTGCCAGTGCAAGTACCCAAGCTTTGCCGGGGCACCCTCCAGAAGCACTGTTGGAAGTGATACGACATCTGCCTCAGGTACCACGGGTATTCCCCCCCGCAGTCACCTGTGTGATACCTAGGAATGGCAACTAAGGGTAGCAATCCGTGTCAGCAGCCGGGTGGAACGGTCTTAAGGCAAGATCCAACAAATCAGAGAGGGGGTATCTCTCTTCTCAACCTTCACTTTCCCTCGCGCTTGACTCTCTGGAGGAGAGCTTTCCCAGTCCACCTAAAGGTGTTGGATTTCGCTCATTTGATAAACTTCTATGTTTTAGTTTGAGAAGCCTTGGAGAGTTAACTCTCCACTCACCTAATCCAAGGCCCTACAAGCTAGCTAGTTGATGTATGACACTTAATAAAAAACTTGCTAGTTGTTTTTAAATTATTGCGCTTATTTTAGTTGGCTGTTATATTAAGTCAAGGGAATATGGAAATGAAACTCGTGATGTTTTATGATGCAGAAAAGAAATTAATGAAAACCAAACTACATGCAGATGCAGTAATTTCCTTTCGATGAAAATCAATTTCTACACAGGTTCTACGAGACTATTTTTTCTTTTCAGATATCAAACCTCACACTTGCAAAATTTATGAAAAAGATTACAAATGTTCAAGTGCACCTAATGCAAATTACTAAGAGCATGCCAACTCTAAGATGCAAAATCTAATAAAGCAAAGAGAAATTTCCAAGAATCCCTCAGTTCTATCACTTTTCCGGCTGTCCACAAAGCTAGTTCCCAAATCAGAAACTATCAGTATAAAGATGCCAAAATATGCTCGAAATAAGATAAAGAAACCAATGAAAATTCCCTTCCCAAATCAAGTCAGAAACCGAAGGTAAAAATCTCAACAAGGCTTCAAAAGATGAAAAGAAACCAAAACAAAATGCAAAACAAAAGAAATGGCAAAACAAAATGTTTTTGGGCTTTTGATTTTTATAAAAAGAAGACTTCAAAAAGACCAAGAAAACTATCCAATTACCAAGCCAAACAATCTCCGAATTTCAAGCAAAACTCCAACAAAAATGCTCCAAATCTTATAATGCCACTTAGTAGCAAGATTCATACGAGCAAAAGGAAGATAAGAAACTCAGTAAATCAGCCCAGAATAATAGCACAATCTTGCAGCAAACAAAAGTTCAAAGAACTGAAAATGACTCTTCAAAAAATTGCAACAAGACCTAATCAGATGAACTCAAGAAAACCAACCATAAAGTAGGAAAAAATTAAAGTGAAAAGCAAGACATAAAGTTAGGAAAGAGCATATGAGCAGGAGCTCTCTGTCCTGATTAAGCAGAACAACCAAGAATCTCCAAAAAGAGATCTTGGGTACTCGAACCAGAAATGCAAGCACTAGAAAAAACAAGATTTTCCAAATGAGCCGGTCTTCAACCAAACAAGAGAGAAAAATACCAATAACCACTTTCAACACAATCCAGAGACTAAAAGGACACTGCAGGAACATGTCACCACAGGCAGACAAGACCCAAAAGTCAAAAAATCAAAAATTTCAAAATTTGCTCAGGCATACGCTACTTAGAAGTTTTGCAACAGGCGTGCATACACGATTGTGGCAAAGGAAACCCGCGTATATGTGACTTCCTTTGACATAAACTGTGTGTATACGCAACTGTGTATAAGAAAACTTGCGTATGGACAAGAAAATAATGAAAAATAAAAAGATCAAGCCTGGCCAAAAAACCAGGTCTTTAGTCTGACTGAGAAAAAAATAAATGGACTGGAAATAATGATTAAAGAAACAACGAAACTGTTCAGCTTCCGACACGAGAAACTTCACCCAACGGGGGGAATCAAAGAATGCGACACGATGGAGTTTCGATTCTTTGTTTCGAGGAAATAACTCGCCTAGAAAGGTATTCGGGTCGAAAAACACTCCAGAATTCAAGGCCCTGCGCCAAGAAGGGCTCTGCAATCGCACCCGTACGCTAAAAATGAATATTACGGTTATGAGAACTCACTGTGGATCTACGCTTCGATGTGAATCCGTGGGTCCAAACCCCAACAACTCTTCTTCCTCTTCAACTTTGAAATCGAGGAGAGACATGTAAAATCTAGTTGTGTGACATATGTCTTTCCCTAAATATCGGTGTAATCCGTAACAAACATCATATAAACAATAATAAATGTTTAATTAACAATCTTTCCTGCAAGCGGAATGTTAACCGTGAATTCGGAAACAAGATGGTTCTTCTTCATTACGAACAGCATGTACAATAATAGAAAGGTGGAGAGATCGCCTGAATCCTTCCACGATCTTCGAACAAACCGTCGTCTGGATCCGTCCCGCCCTTGCCTCGCTAGGACTCTTTCAAGACTTGTGCACACGAGATGACATATAAGCTGATGAACATCTCCAGGAAACAAGGGTTTCCTGTAAAAATATGGGAAGTGCAGTGTTAGCCCCCCTATGAAATTTTTTTTGACTAAGTCAACAACCATTCTTGAGGAGGAAGAAATACTCAAGTAAACTAGCTCAATGTGAACAAGGATCAGCCTAAGACACATATGTAAACTAGATTGAAGATCTCTAGTGTGAAAAGAGGCATTGGAGGTGGATTAGTTGACCAAGTCAACAACGCAGCCACAAGAGGAGGGAAGCAAGCTAGGGCAGCGCAGTTTTGAAAGAGGAAGCTTCATGAAGAAGTCACCTCAACATTGTGTGGGGTCCGGGGTGAGGAGGCTCACCAAAGATAAAAGGAAGGCATAGAATCAAAGGGAGATCATTCATGTATTCGGATTTCTTGGTCTAGAGACCAATTGCATACTTCAGCTGTTTAGCCAGAGTTGCTGCACTGCTTAGTGCAAAGAATTTCAAGTGTGAATTCCAGAATCCTCTCTTTCTTTGGATCAACTTGCTTAAGGGATCAAGAGGGAAGGATTAGAGCTTCATTTCAGTATTTGGCTTGGGTCCATCCATTCACATTCAGCCACAGCACATTATCCTTCAGAAAACTATGTCCTTGATGTAGGGGTAGCAGCAGCAAAGCTGCACCCTTTGATTTTATGCTTGTCTTTGTGGAGGAGGTGCTCTTTTCCCTCCGGAGTTCTAAGAAGGAGGCCTAGGGCCATATTTTTGTATTGTTCAACTATTTCATGTCATATTCATCCATGTATAATACAGAGATGCAATAACTACGTTATTTCTGCAGTGCTGCTTGTTATTTGTGCATTTTGCCGGAAACCCTTGCCGAGTGTTTGTTTCTATTGTATAAGTGATTAAATCTCCATTTCTTTGCTGTTTGATTAATATAAGTTGTATATCAGACCTATTTCTTCATTTTCTACAAAAACCCTCATGGGAATTATGCTCTCACTGTATTCAGAAATTTCTGTTTAGTAAAGTCATGGGAAATCAGTGTTTTCTAGCCTAGTCGGGAAAGGAGGAGTTGTTTAACATAGATAGAAACATTATTTTGAGCTGAAATTTGGCACATAGGTCCCTCATGACCTAATCTATCATATCTAGCCATTTACCCTACTTATTTTTATGCTTATTTTCTGAAAACACCCTTTTTAGGGCATAAAATACCCTTTTTCCCCACTTTCCGGATTATGAAACGAATTACAGGTTGCTGCTGTAGCTAAAAATGATTTCTATGTGCTTCTTATGTATATTTTTAGCTTATTCATCATAAGAGGACCGTTATACAACTTATTCATTGCATAGTTTCAGATTTGGAACATTACAGTGGTATTAGAGCATGATCTCTGGCACAGCCTGTGAGATCAAGATATCAAAGGAGTAAAGAGGATAATCAGAGATCAAAATTATGGAGAGGATGAGCTCACTATTATACATTTTTAGATCTAAGAAGAAAGGATAAGAGAAATGCATTGAAACTCCAAGAGGGTTTCAAGGAGGAGAGAGCTGCAGTGAAACCTCTAGGTTTCAAGAGGCAAAAAAATATGCATGCACTTCCTGTTCTCATACAGGAGGTGAAGATAAAGGAGACCAATTAGAGCATGAGATCTTAAGTGGATATTTGGCAGAATACAAGTACCGACCTAGGGCTTTCAAAGAAACCCTAGATTTCCCTCAGTTTATTCAACTAAGAGAAGAAAGAAGACCATGCGATAAAAGAATGATGAGAGGAAATAGGTTCCCATTGTATACATTTGATGGGTCAACTACAGCTAGATCTTGGGCAAGAAATATTGAGGCATTCTTCCGACTTCACCCAGTGGTAGAGAAAGAAGCAATAGAAGTTGCAGCGCTGCACTTGGAGGGAAGAGCCAATGCTTGGTGGGTTAGTCACTTAAGCCATACAAGATTGAATTCCTTTTATGAGTTCACTCAAGAGCTGATCATAACTTTTGATGAAGAGAGATCAGAGGAGAGAGGGTCCACAACACCATGGGAAGAGACAAGTACCAGTGCTGTCACAGCCTTGGAAGAGCAGCTTTCTACATCAGCAGTTGGGGCAACCATTACATTAGAGGGAGGAGCCTTTGCAGCTCTACAAGAGGTTCCCACATCCCACCAAGGTATGGGAAAATTTCCACTTTTAATTATTACTACAAATCTTTCTAAAAGTTGTGGAAATATGTTTTCATATGGCCCATGATCAAACATTGTTGCCGGGGTAGAGCAACACTATTGCACTGTGCTGAGAAGACTTGAGTGGTTCAAGAAACAAATGAACCATCATCCTCTTGGACCCTTGTTGAGTTGCACTCAACCCTTGAGGTTGAAGTGTGATCTTTTTGGGGGAGTCATGATCATTCTTGAGTCAGGATATGAGACAACTTGTACATCATGGAGGAATTGTATAGCACTGTCAAGAGATAGCAGTAAGAGGGTTTTTCCTTCTTCACATTTGGATCCTTATGGATTCAATATGATTGTAGACATAAGATCTTCTCTAAGAGATCTCCAAGGAGATTCCTTTTAGCACTTTATGAGAGGCAAAGAAAAGAAACTGTTTGTGGAGGATGGTAGATCTCATTGGAGAAATACCAAGATGCATAAGGATGAGAAGCATCTGCAAGGAGTTGAGTGGATGTGGATGGGAGGCAAGAGGCTTGTAAACCACTTGCAAGTCTATGACACTAGGCAGCAAGAGGCAAAGCTGCGTTGGCCACTCTTGAGAGAGTTTGGTCAACCTATGACATGTCCTTTTCCATGGGGTGAGAAGAGGAAGGAAGATTGGCAGGATACTTTCATCATGGGGCAGCAAGGAGTGTGGATGCATTATGATGATATGGTCATTTTGTTTTCACTGCATCAGTTGTATGATGGAGGTATGATGAGGCAGCAAAGTCATTTGTTGCTTTGGAGGATTGGGAGAGAGCAAGGGCAGATTTTCTCTCACACTTGGCATGATGCTGCAGGAGTAAGGGAAGGCACTAGCATAGTGCAAGGAGCAACACCTCCATCTTGGGAGGATCTCTACATACACATCAGCATTTTGGGATGAGTCTTTGACACAATCTATGTCAAAGAATTGAGCTTTGAGTTGACAGTAGCCCTACTCCAAAGGCTAGCAGCGTTGCAGCATATGGAGAGATGCACAGCCCAGAAGATGAAGAAAAGGTTGGCACAACCACTTCCCTACTCACTTGTAGCAAGGGAAAATTTTCACTTGAGCCATTTCAGCTTAATGACCGAAGTACATGATGGAGGAGGTATTTTTTTTTTTTTTTGTATTTTACACTTCCTTACCTATATGAGCAGCATATCATACCAAGAAGGGTCTTTCCTTCTTGCATATTATATTGTTATGTACTTGAGGCCACTTGCAACGTTTATGATGGCCATTCTATTTGTAGATTGTGGGGGAATGCCACCAAATTATGCTTTCATGTTTCCATTTTGTAAAATGAATGTGGCAGCAAACAAGTGGCTGAAAAGACACTTGTTGCACTATGTATTGAGGTAGGCAAAGAATGCCCTGCGTTGTTTCCATGTTTGGGACTATGTTCTACCTCCTTATTTTCATGTGTTTATGCTTCCATATTATGTTGCTAAAACATTGATTGTAGGAAGCACCATTGGAGGAGTGGCACAAGAGTTGAAGAGGCCCAATGAAAATATGATTCTTCACATTACACATGCTTCATATTTCAGAAAGAACAGTGGGTAGACCTTGGTTTCCGTACTATACATCTTGCCTTCAAATGAGAGGATTCATTTGGGAGGTTTAAGTTCTTTGAGGAGACACCTCATGGGTGTTGGATTTGATGGGGTGGCTTGGGTCTTCCTTGAAGACTATTATATTTCAGCCATATATCAGCAGCAGCCCCATATATATCATAGGTGGAGAGAAAAACAACAGGAGATGTACAATTTGACTCCACACAGTCAGCCATGCAACCGACCTTCTTTACATGAGCTCAAGGTGGAAGAGATTCTTCATGAGTTTCCATCCTGGAAGGTGACTCATTTTGTTTGGTTGATAGCTTGGGGAGGAGAGATTCAAATGGGGATGATGAATCCAAATCTATATCAGCCCTCATGCTTCACGAGGACCTACAAACAGCCCATTGTTGCTTCCATGGATGTTTCATTGTCACACAGTGTTATCTATTTGGGATGTTCCCCAATAGATGGCTTGCACACTTGGGAGGGGCAACTTGGAGATATATTGATGATACAACACCTTGATCCTTGGAGGATTTCATCTTATGAGGTTGCTGTACGGGAGAAGATGGTGCTCTTCAGTCTATCCTTGCAGTTTCTTGAGGACAAGCAACATTTGGGAGGGGAGGACTGTAATATTCCAAAATTTGCACATAAGCAAATTGGAATATTAGATTTTGCTACTTTCACCTAGGAGAGGAATAAATGGGTTAGGAGGCCCATGAACAATAAAATGTGAATAAATTCCACCTTATTAAGGGAAGAGATCACCTTAGGAGCTGGTTTTACACTTCCAAGTGTGAACAAGGACATTTTAGATGGAGACATAGTCAAGTTTGACTAAGTCAACAACCATTCTCGAGGAGGAAGAAATACTCAAGTACACTAGCTCAATGTGAACAAGGAACAACCTAAGACACATATTTAAACTAGATTGAAGATATATAATGTGAAAAGATGCATTGGAGGTGTATTATTTGATCAAGTCAATAGCGCAGCCACAAGAGGAGGGAAGCAAGCTAGGGCAGCGCAGTTTTGAAAGAGGAAGCTTCATGAAGAAGTCAGCTCAACATTGTGTGGGGTCCGGGGTGAGAAGGCTCACCAAAGATAAAAGGAAGGCATAGAATCAAAGAGAGATCATTCATGTATTCAGATATTTTGGTCTTGAGACCACTTTCATGCTTCAGCTGTTTAGCCGGAGTTGCTGCACTGCTTAGTGCAAAGAATTCCCGTGCGGGAATTCCATCCTTTATTTGGATCAAATTGCTTAAGGGATCAAGAGGGAAGGATTAGAGCTTAATTTCAATATTTTTCTTGGGGCCATCCATTCACATTCAGCCACAATGCAGTATCCTTCAGAAAACTGCGTCCTTGATGCAAGGGCAACAACAGCAAAGTTGCACCCTTTGATTTTATGCTTGTCTTTGAGGAGGAGGTGCTCTTTTCCCTCCAGGATTTCTAAGAAGGAGGCCTAGGGCCATGTTTCTGTATTTTTCAGCTATTTCATGTCATATTCAGTCATGTATAATACAGAGATGCAGTAACTGCATTATTTCTGCAGTGCTGCTTGTTATTTATGCATTTTGTTGGAAACCCTTGTCGGGTGTTTGTTTCTACTGTATAAGTGATTAAATCTCCATTTATTTGCTATTTTATTAATATAAGCTGTATATCAGACCTATTTCTTCATTTTATGTAGAAACCCTCATGGGAATTACGCTCTCATTGTATTCAGAAATTTCTGTTTAGTAAAGTCATGGGAAATCAGTGTTTTCTAGCCTAGTCGGGAAAGGAGGAGTTTTTTAACATAGCTAGAAACATTAGTTTGAGATTAAATTCGGATAATAGGTCCCTCATGACCTAAGCTATCATATCCATCCGTTTCCCTTGCTTATTTTTATGCTCATTTCTGAAAACTCTCTTTTTAGGGCATAAAATACCCTTTTTCCCCACTTTCTGGATTATGAAACAAAGTACAGGTTGTTGCTGTAGCTAAAAATGATGTCTATGTGCTTCTTATGTATATTTTTAGCTTATTCATCATAACAGGACCATTATACAACTTAGTCATTGCAAAGTTTCAGATTTGGAACATTACATAAATGAAGAAGGGAAAAAGGTGAGGTGAACTGGATAGAAATGAATGAAATTAAAAGGGCTATAGAGAACTTAGAAGAAAAAAATAATTAATTTTCTCTAACAGCTCAAAAACCTAAGGTTTTGGAAAGATAGGAAAGAGGGTGAAATGAAGATGAGGAACCTCCATGATGACAGCAGAAAGAGAGTTTGAAGAAGTTGTTGTTGGTGACTTCTAGGGTTTGCCACGGTAAAGTTTTTCACTGCATCAAAAGGAAATAATGCAAAGAATATCAGTGTGAATAAGGTCAAGCCTTCATTTTCATTCATTTACCCTCAAATGTTCAAAGGAATGAAAGCATAGGGTTGAGTTTCAAGATAGAAAACCAAGCTGAGCATGAGTTTACTGTTATGTGGCTGAAAGTGTCAGAAAACAAGAAACGTCAAAGGAGGGAAAAATCAGTATGACATGGCACCTGCAAAATCAGAAGTGGCCTAACAAGGAGATAGCATACATGATATGAAAGCTATAGTGCTTGTCAAAAAATGGATTTATCATGCTCTAGAGATCAAAGTGGTTCAATAAGTTCACTTCAAAGTTTTCATGGCACTTATTGACTGAAAGTGGTTGAAAGGCATGAATAAGAAAAAACACAGTGAATCATGACACTCAAGCAAAACATATGCAAACAGAGAGATAATGACACAAATAGGTAAAAGGAGGTCAAAATCCATCATGTCAGCTACCTAAAAAACAAAAAAGGAAAATGGTTAGAAAGGAGAAAGGACCACTTGAATGCTTTTTAGCCACCTACTGCAAAAGGCTCAAAATGAAAATCAATGAAAGTGACCAAGTGGTTGAAAACATTAGCAAAGTTTGGCCCAATTTTTCCCGATAGGCAAGGCATTGTGCAGTGCTGCTCTGAGGAGGAGCTCGGCAGGGCTGCACGCGGGCAGCACTGCACCCAGGAGGAACTGACTCGCCCAGAAGGAGGACCCGAATCGCCCAAAACCCATGCAGTGCTGCGCCTAGAGAGACCCGACTCGACCAGTTCTGCCTAGCACTGCGTCCAGGAGACTGGCAAGCCTGCATGACTCGTGCAGCGCCGCGCCCACGAGCCCGACAGTCCTCCACACGGGCAGGTGCTGCGCTTAGGCTTGAAACCCTCTTCACTTGTAAATTTCCCTCAAAAGCCCAAAAAGACCCCTCCAAGCTGCTTGCAAGAACCTGCAAAATAGTCAAAAATTGGTAAGTGGAAATTTTCCCCCCTCCTTAAGTGAAATTCATGAATTAATGGTTAAAGGAAAATGATCAAACCCTAGTGCCTCCAAACCCCAATTTATCATGGTAAACCCTCTATTTTGACCTCCAAACAAGAAATTGTCAGTTAAGGGGATTGCCAATTAGGGTTATTGCAGTCAGTTCAAGTTTACCCTCCTCCAAGCTCAAAGAAAATCAATCACAAAGCCACACCTTCATCTCACTCACTTGCAAAAAATTGCCTTTCACCATTTTTCAATTTCATTCATCCTATCAAGTTTTACAAACTGTCCTAGGGTTGTTTGAAAGCTTCACTAATCACCATGTCAGGAGAAGAAGGAAGTATGAGCATTGAAGGAGGTCAAGTACCTATGAGGCCAAAGCACAAGGGTGGGAAGTTTAACGGGTTTGAGCCCCAAGGCACAGTGGAGATTAATTCCTCCCCCATGATTCTCACATGTTTTCAAAATGTAGGGTGCTTTCAATTTTGTGAAAAAGTCAAACAAGTGCAAAATCACCCAGAGCTCACAAGGTTGTTCATTCTTAACCTACATAACAAATAGTCAAGCCTTGCAAGGGTAGATTTTGAACTATCAGCAGATGCTATTTCTAGTGCTACAGGTATACCTGATGTTGGTAAAAAGTGGTTCAAGAGAGAAAAGTTGGACGTGAGCTATTATGAGCCATTTATCAAACCTACGTACAAGGAGGGCTGCAAAACCATTTTCCCTTTCTCACACTTGCTGGACAGGTATGCACCCTTAATGAGGGTCATCATGAAATACTTCACATGTGAGGGGAGGTATTCTAGACTCTACTCCTACCATGTTAGACTGGTCGTGCATTTCAATAGGGTCAAGATGCTTCATTTTACCTATTACTTGTATAGGAGTATCGATAAGATGTATTTTGTTGTCTGAAGGAGGAGTTATTCCCAGCAAATGTATAGTTTGTTCCACCACTCCTTGATCAAGATAGTGGTGCTACATCAGCTAGAGAAAAAAGGAACGCCTTGGGAGGTGTTCATAGCCCATGAAGTATTCACAAACCCACAGCCCCATCATCAACCCAACTTTCCCTCATCATCTCATCCTTCCCCCTCTACTCCTCCATCACTTCCTATTGACCATGCTTCATCATCTACACAAGTATCCTCACCTCAAGAAAACCTCCCTTCCCCATCTTCTCCTGATGCATCAGATGAAGAAGGAAGTGAAAGTGAACAATCAAGCCAAAATGAGGATGGGGATGATGATGAGTTGAGCCAACAAGGGGCAGGAGACATGAAAACATAGGAGGGTAATGACAGTGAAGACAATGAAAAAGTTGACAGTGGGAATGGGTCAAACAGTAATGAACAAGAGATAAACAATGAATCAGAAGCCATGGAGGTGGATGATGATGAAAAAGAGGTAAGTGATGAAGAAAGAAACTCACACTGAATATGATGAAGATGAGGAGGAAGAAGACAACATGGGCACAAATGAGGCAAGTAACCAAGAAGCAGAAGATAATCCTAAGGACAACAGTGACAGTAAGAGCCCTAGAGACAGTCAAAACAATGAGGGTCTTAGTCAAAACAGAGATGAGGGAAAAGATAAAGAGGAAAACCAAAATGAAGATGATGACTATGCAGAAATTGAAGAAGAGGGTGAAGATAGTCATGACTGTCATGACAATAGTCATGACAGTCATGAAGACAGTAAAGAAAATCAAGAGACTAGCAGCCAAAATGAAGGTCACAGCAATGATGAAGGCAGCTACAATGCAGAACAAGATAAGAGGGCACAAATTAGTGAAGAAGCCAACAATGATAGTAATGATGAAGGTAAAGAGGAACAGTCCAGGTTATGGAAAAGAAGAAATAGAGACAAATGAGGACAACCATGAAGAGGACACCAAAATGAGCCAAATTGAACCTTTTCCCTTGGCATACCACAGAGGAGAAAGACATGTGTTTGCGTCCTCTAAAAGGAAAGGGGCCATTGCTTCCACTCCTATTAGGCTGAAGGAAAAAAAAAAAGATAAAGGCAAAGGAAAGATGAAGGAAGAAGGGGAAAATCAGCATGAGGTAGAACATGAATTTGACCTCATTGAACTTGAAAGTGACAAGGAGGATAAAAAGAGGGCCAATAGCATACTACTTCAAAGAAAGAATGTAGAGATTAAAGATTTAGAAAGGATCCTTGGCATGGAATGATACATTATTGATTATTTACAAAGATGAGCACAAGCATATGAAGAAGGTGAAGAGGGACCTTGACTTCCAAAAGAAAATGACCAAGCACTATGCCTTGAAAAACAAACTTGCTTGTGCCAAGCTCAAAGAGGCCCTCACTGAAATTCAAGCACTCAAAAGGGAAAAAGACCAAGAAAACCTTGGATTCTTGGCTGAAGCTTCTCTACACACTTCTCAAACTCCATGAGGAAGACATCCACCAAATTTGAGGAATTTTTGACAAATTTTGGTTTTTTATGAATTTGGAGACCTCTAAGCGCATCACCCCTGGCGCTACGCTTTCATATCAGGAATCTTCAGAGGGAGAAATTTTCATTTTTGGAATCCTCATGTCTAGTAAAGTATGCTCACAAGGTTTTAGAGCATTTGGAGCATTTTGACCCCTAAAAAGGCCAAAAAACACCTCATTTTTCACCTTTCTACCTCATTTTCAGGCCTGGCACCACGCCTAGAGAATTTTGGGGAGATTTTCCTTTTGGATAGGTTACAAGAGCTCAATAAGAAAGAAAAGGGTATTTTTTTAAATAGGACTCAGTAATCTTTCCAACGGGCCATCGCGAAGCGAAATCTGACATTAGGAAGGTCACCAAAACTTGGCTGCAATTGGACCCATTTTCTGCCTATGAAGGCGCTGTGCTTTCAGACCTCACTGTGCGTTTTTGGCCAAAAGTCAACAAAACACACTCATTAATTGAAAAATCATATTTTAATTTTTTTTGAGGAAAATCACTCCAAATATAGGTGCTAGGAGTTATTTTGGCATTTATTTCATAAGATATTTTGTGCCTTGGGCCTTGCATGGTCTCTTGGGCATTAATGAAATTTATGGATGATTTTGATATTTTCAAAGCCTATTTAGGGTTTTTTCCCTCCTTTGCTAGATAAATAGAGCATGAGGTCCTTATTGTAAAACGTTGGCATTTGATGACTCTTGAGAGCAATATAAGGTTTTTTGGAGCTTGAAGAGGAAATTGGTATTGTGGAGCTTGTGAATGGCTTGTTTTTCTTGTTGATGGAGAAGGCTTGCTTGTAGGATCTCTGAGCTTGGTTAATGGTGAAGTGATTCTATTCAGTTATTTTTTTCTTGTGTATCATTATGTTTCATCCTTCTATGTTGCAGTAGGACAAATATTTTAGACTAATAAATATTCTTCAAAGGCACCTTAGCTCTATTTGTTCTTCACTGCCTTTATGTTTTCCTCTGCTAGGTCAGCTTAGAGAACCCTTAATTGCTCTCTAGACCCACCCAAGCTTGTTTCTCTCATGAATGGTTCAATACAATAGATATCCTAGATGTTTTATGGTTATCCCTGCTTGTTTGATATCACTAAAACACTGTTCTTGAGGTCTTTCTTTGAAGTACCATTGTTTAGGTTTGCCAAAGAGGTTATGTTTCGATCATACCCTTTGTCTACGCTTGAAGAATTGTTTCAAATATCTTTATGAATATGATTAATGATGTTTAGGAGTTCCCTCTTCCTTGATTAAAGTTATATGTTATATTAAATTTTTTCTAAACTTGAAGGTGAAATCACTAGAAGTTAAATGAGTTTCTCGTCTTCTATAGTTCATTGAATTGTTTGTCTGAAATGCTTGTTTGCTTGAGTTGAATCAAAGAGTTACTGGTTTTCCCTGTCTTATGATTGCTTCTTTATGTTAAATAGTGTTGAAGTCCCTTCTTGTTAAAGTATTTTACAAAGGATCCTTGATTTCCCTTTGCCCTACTTTGTTCACAAACTTGATGTTCATCTCATTTCACACAAATCTTGAGAATCCATTGGCTATGCTAGATCTTCCCTGTGATGCACCCTGATTCATTGTTGAGATTTCCATGAATTTTATAGACTCCATAGCCCAATGACTTGAATATTTCCTCACTCCATATATTATACTTGACCATCTTACCCAACCAAAACAAACAACCAAACCCTACACTTAAACAACTAGCCTAAAATCAAACCTTAAAAGCAAACAAGTTCACATCCTTTGCACACAATAGAGAGAGCCTTCTCTGATTCCAGGAAGGCTAGGTCCTAGGAATGCAAATATTGGTTTGATGTTACTCTGTGCATTTGGTCTACCAATCTATCAAATCACGAGACACTAACATAATGGCGATCACGGTGGGACCTTCTGAGTCAGGGACAATCTAAGTATCCCTTAGGACTCCAGAAACCCTTGTTAAACAATATCTATTGATTTATCACCAACTCATAGCCTAACATAACTTGAAATAAAGGTGAGAAGCTTTCTGAGTTAGTGACAATCTAAGTACTCCTTAGAACTTCAGAAACCCTTATCAAATCATAGATAACTCAAACTGTTAGCCAAACAGTGGAATCTAATTGTCTCACCATCCTAGCAAAATGATGACTCAACTGGAAGACACTCATAGAACCCTTAGGGCTACATAAAGGAACTCAGAAAACCTAAAAAACATCCCTAGATTGTTTTTTTTGTCAGTTATTGGTGGTGGACCATAAATACATATCCTTAAAACAACAAAAAACATCCACCTGGCGACTCCACTAGCCTCTAGTAGATCTACTACTTCACTAGTTCTCGTTAGAATTCTCTAGGATTGTGTCAAATTAGGCTTGAGAAGTTTAAAATCCTAGTCACATACTGTGCAAGTTTACCAAACACTAAGAGAGGTCAGCCTTCTGAAAACAGTCCTAAACTTTCAGCCTCTCTATATTTTGAGTTTGAAATCTGGCCTCACAAAGGATCAGTACCAGATCTCATCCGGACCCAAATCCTCCTACTATAGTTGATGACCCAGAAAATATTTTGTGGAAAACTTCCAAAACTGAAGATTCAACTACTGTCAGGCCATTCATAGAGAAAGTTCTATCCCTGAACATCTTACAACCTTGCAAGATCCCCAGTTTGATTGGCACCATACAAGGAACCTTTTTAGAACCAAGTCACAAAGTGGGATTGACCAAACTGACCTTGAGCCCATAGATTTTTAGCAGAGTTCTAGTAGAGAAGCCTCTCCTTCCGCTCCTCCTGACTTTCAGCTTCTCCATCACTTTAGCTCTTTCCATCCCAAGTCTACTCAGAATCAGTTTGCTGGTCGAAGTACTTCCACCACACCCACTCATACTACTATTGTGCAAACCACTCCACTTAATCCCCCACCTCCTCTCACAAACCTCCTCTTGTAAATCCTCCTTGGATTCCATTAGCTCCCATCATGGAAGCATGGTATTCCCCCTAGTACTACCACAACCTATGGTGCCTTTACCAAATGAATACTAATCCAGAATTCCCCACTTTTCTGGAGCTGAATCTGCCACTACGCAAAAACATGTAGATAAGATGAATGATGCCTTTGACTACATGGAATTAGAATAAGAGACCATAAAAATGAGAATCTTTGCCCAAAAATTAGGTGGAGAAGCCAAAAAATGGTTCAAAATCTTGACTCCTAACAACATACATGATCTCGCTTCCCTTTACCAAACATTCACAAACAAGTGGGAAATTAAGAATAACCCTCTCCAAATCCTCTTAGAATATAACAATCTCAAGATAAATGTCGGGGAAAGTGTCCAAGACTATTGCACTAGGTTCAATAGTGTGTAAAATTCTCTCCCACCTCACATGAAACCCCCACATGGCCTAGCACTAGTGAAATTTCCTGAAGGCTTTGATCCAGACATGAAATACCAATTGAGAGAGAGAGACCCCTTGAATTTAGAAGAAATGAAAAGAGGAGCTATTAGTGTAGAATCCAACCTCATTGAAAACAGGGCTAGGATGAGATCAGAAAAGAGAGTAACTTAGAAATATGAAACCATGCCCTCAACCTCCTCATATGATGCCAATATTGAATACCTAGTTAGAACCATGGAGTGAATTATGGAAAGGATAAGCTTAAATGAAAGAGTACCTCCTAGGGAAAACCAAGAAAATCCCTAAAACATAAATAGGAATCCAAACTTCAGAAGAGGCCCTCCCAAAAACAGACCAAGAGACAATAACCAACAAATAAAGCCTCTTTTCCAAGACAATTATGTAGATGAAGAGGGAAGAGATACTAAAGAACTTGAGGAAAACCATGTAAACTTGATAGGTTCTGATAATGAGGGTGATGTTTTTCCCACTGAAGAAGAACAAGGTTTCTTTTCCTCAAATCAAAAGGAAACAAACTATGAGGATTTTGAAGATTACTAATTAGGATTTGAAAATGCCATAATGGAAGTCCATAGGCAATATGACCTTAGGAGAAAAAGGAACCAAGAAACTTCCAAGAGAAACCAAACAGATAGTGCTGTTAGGAAAAGCCCTGGAAATACTCCTAAGAGGACAACAGACAATACCAACACCATGGCTAAGAAAGCTGATCCAAACAAAGACAAAACTAGCCAGCAAAGTGGTGACCCAAGCTGCCTTAGTGCATCTACTAGGGGCCCTAAGAAAACTCTTTTGTCCAAAGTCCCAAATCAAAATCAGCAAACTAAACTTGTAGAAAAATTTATGGCTGATAAAATTGATGTAAATATGCATAAAACACAAACACCTTTCAGTTTTGAAGGAGAAATTGCTAAAATCAAGATAACCGTGCCTCTCATTGAACTGATTATCGAAGACATGTACAGGTCCCAAGTTTGGAAATTTTTGAAAATGGGAAATGATACCGACAATCTACACTTGACAGATGAAAAACTAGAGCTGTTGTTTGGACCCAAAGTAGAGGGAAAATACCAAGAAAGAGCTATCCCTCCTTTCTATGTTAGCCTAAAAATACAGGACAAAATCTTATATAATGCCATGCTGGACTCAGGTGCCTATCACAACCTCATGCCAAAGGTGGTGATGGAGATATTAGGCATGGAAATAACCAAACCTTACAAAGAAATTTATTCCTTTGATTCAATCATATTCAAGTGCTTGGGTCTAATCAAGGATTTATGTGTCAATCTGGCACAAATCCCTGCTAAGGGTCTAGTCATGGACATAGTAGTGGCTGATATTCCTCCCAAGTATGGCATGCTTTTATCTAGATCTTGGGGAGGCAAACTTTAGGGGAACCTTGAACTAGACATTTCATATGATACCATCCCTGTTTTTAACCAAACAAGTAGATTATACCAAGAATCACATATGAAGTATATGGTTAGCAACCAAGAAAGGCCAAACAACACACCTCTTTATTCCATCCATTCAGATCTAGATTATTTCATTTTATGTAATGAAGAGGAAATTGATGAGAAGGTAAGTGAAATTGAGACAAATCTAGACATACCACAACAATCAAGCCATAAAATGCATGAAGAACTCAACAACCAAAGTTCTAGTAGCCTAAAACAACAACATGATGGCAAAGCTAAGCTTAATTTTCTTCAAACTAAAGATAGAATTGCAAAACTGAAACTAAGCTTAGGATCTGAACAAGGTTGCTCAAATGAAGGACAAACATCAAAAACAAAACCATTCCCTTCTGTCAACATTAAAATTCTGAAACACTTTCATATGGAAAAACTTTCTAGGAACCTGGATGAAAATAATCTTAAGGCCTTGCAATACAAAAACAATTCATCACCAAAAGGTTCCATCACTTTGGAAGAGTTGTTGGAAGCCAAAGATGGTGTCAAGAAGCCTAAAGTGGTAGCTGCTTAGGTTGACATAGAAGAACACAACATAGGAAGCCTAGAAAAACACAAGATGATCATGTTATCCAAAACTCCGCCACCCCACATAAAACTGAAATACCTAAGGCTGTACAAAGAGTTTAGATATGCCTTTACATGTGGTGATGAGAGCTTGAAGCCTTTTGACACAAAAATTGTTCAAAGCATGATCCCTTTCAAGAAAAACCAGAAATATTTTTAGCAGGTTGTTTCATTAAGAAAGAAAGCAAAGGGATATAGGCTATGTGTTCACTAGCATAATCTGAACTCTTGGAAATGATAAGGGTACAAGTAGATAGTTTGTTTTTGCTTTCAAAAGAAAAGAATGTCAAGGGTTTGCTAGTCCAATCGCACCCAAGGAAGAAAAAATGCTAGGCAAAGTAAACTGGGTAGGAAGAGATGAGGTTGAAGTAATCATATTTCTCAGATTCTTGAGATCATAAATTCAAGGGAAATATTAGAAAATTAAAGAAGAAGAATCTTTCGAATGGATGAGGCACTGGTCTTCATAAACTCATAGATTTGATATCTAAAGTTCTAGACACCTCCTGAAAAAGGAGCTGCCCTCCTCAAGTGGAGCCACTGTTAGTCATCAGTAATTTTTTCTATTTTCTAGATGACTAAATGCTTTTCCTAGATTTCTAAAAACAAGATTCATGAATATTGTGAGTTTTAGAAATCTCACTGCCTTCATTATCCTGAAGATAATTTTTTCACTATTTCACTACTCTGCCATTCCCTGATTAGCCTGCCATTCCTAAATGACCCCTCATGGGCTCAATACCACTCATATTGATCCTATTTTCTCACCCATGACCACAACACTCTGTTTTGCCTCTGCCTCACCCCTCCACTTGCCCTCTATGATTACCAAACAACCTACTCTTTCCCATATTCACCAAATACCTCAAGCATTGATGGTCTCAAATCTATCTCTGTAGGCTCTTTAGATAAATCAAGTATATTGGATTTTGGATATTTAATACATCAAATTGTCAAAAACTCTGTTTTTCATACTTGAAGACCCAAAACCAAGCTTTCAGTCAAAGACCAAGTCGAAAGAGCCTCCCACTAGATCACTAGGGTTTCATAGGTGTAGGGTTATCTTTGGTGTTCTAAATCATTTTTTTTCATGTGCTAAGAAGCTAAATAAGATGTGAAAGAAATTCAGCACATGATTTTCCAAGATACATCAAAAAGGTCCCCAAGGAAGGTTTCCTTAATCAAGTAGAAATTCTGCACAGGACCACTGTTCATTTTTACATTTCTGCAAGAGTGTCAAGGTGGTTATCAATAGAAAAAATAGGTAAGGTAAGAGGCCTGTCCCTCATTAGAAGATATACTTTAGAAAATGGAAGAGGGAGCAGCCCATGTTCAAGAAAAATAAGGTTTTCTAGGACTGATTAGACCAGCAATGTGCCAAGCAAAGATCAAAGCAACAAAACACATGGATAGAGGCACACCAGCACAACCAAGTATGAATTGAAGATTTTTTAGAAATTATAAATGAAGAAGGGAAAAAGGTGAGGTGGAATGGATAGAAATGAATGAAATTAAAAGGGCTATAGAGAACTTAGAAGAAAACACTAATTACTCTTCTCTAACTGCCGAAAAACCTAAGGTTTTGGAAAGATAGATAAGAGGGTGAAATGAAGATGAGGAACCTCCATGATGACAACAGAAAGAGATTTTGAAGAAGCTGTTGTGGGTGACTTATAGGGTTTTCCAAGGTGAAGTGTTTCACTACCTCAAAGGGAAAGAAGGCAAAGAATATCACTGTGAAGAAGGTCAAGCCTTCATTTTTAGTCATTTACCCTCAAATGGTCAAAGGAATGAAAGCATAGGGTTGAGTTTCAAGATAGAAAACCAAGCTGAGCATGAGTTTACTATTATGTGGCTGAAAGTGTCAGAAACCAAGAAACATCAAAGGAGGGCAAAATCAGTATGACACGGCACTTGCAAAATCAGAAGTGGCCTAACAAGGAGATAGAATACATGATTATGAAAGCTGTAGTGCTTGTCAAAAAATGGATTTTCATTCTTTAGAGATCAAAGTGGTTCAAGAAGGTCACTTCAAAGTTTTCATGGCACTTATTGACTGAAAGTGGTTGAAAGGCATGAACAAGACAAAACACAATGAATCATGAAACTCAAGAAAAACATCTGCAAACAAAGTGATAATGACACAAACAGGTCAAAGGAGGTAAAAATCCATCATGTCAACTACTTGAAAAACAACAAAGGAAAATGGTTAGAAAGGACCACTTGAATGCTTTTTAGCCACCTACTGCAAAAGGCTCAAAATGAAAATTAGTGAAGGTTACCAAGTGGCTGAAAACATTAGCAAAGTGGGTTTTTGTGGTTAAATTTCTTTTCCCTAATGGTATAAAGGACCATTTTTCTCTCCTCATATCTCATTTTTCATTTTAAAAGAGCAAAGGACCTTCAAAAGGAAATTTTCTGAGTTCAGTGAGAAATTTGGGCAAGGTTAGTTGGCGCTACGCTTTAGAGTAGGGGCTACGCCTAGGGCACCCATCGCTGTGCGTAGAGGAGAAATCGTAGTGTAAAAATACACTGTGCCACACTTACAACTAAGCGTGCTGCGCTTACAGGTGGGCGCTACCTGTTCGCCTAGTTTTGCCCGATAGATAGGGCATCGTGCAGCGCTGCGATCAGGAGGAGACCTGTTGGCTCGAGGGGTCCTGACCTAGGTTCGGAGTGCAAGGGTTGCCAACAAAACCCTATACTACTGGCCCTTTCGTCAGTGACTTGATTGTGCAGGTCAAAGTCTCACTCGAAGTAGTATGGGTGGGCGCTGGAACCAGGTTTCCGCACCGTGAGAAGGGATAGGTAAGGCAAGCAGAGCTGCGCTAGACCCTGTGATTCCCATATTACCTTGTTCTACGCAGGGTCAATTAGGTCTCTATTCGCATCCACGTGCACTGGATCTACAATTATATGCTTTTATGACAGTAGCACCGTATTACATAAGCAGAATAGAACAGAACATAACCAATCCAGATACAGAAAACACACTTACACAGATCTTCGGAGCTTAAACACGGAAAATACACAATGCCATAATTACCAACGATTCACAAAAAGAGTACTCACAGATCCAGTTCTCTATCAACCATTCTTATTCAGTCATTCATCAATGCTTCCTTACAATTCCCTTCCCAGACTGTGCACACAGCAGCAGGGTCTACACATAGCTGGACTTGGATCTCTGCGTACACAGCCAGAAGGAGTCCTTTCCCCAAAACCCAAACAGATATCTTAAACCGCAATTCGCATTAATAACTCTTCATCTTCTTACCCTACAATACAAAATGTTCCTCCTATTTATAATATTCTAGCTTAGACTTTCCTATGGTCCGCAACCCATGGTTTTCAAACCCCTGGTTTACCCTTTTACCCATTACAATGCTTTCGGGGCTTTGCCCCACCCCAAAACCCCTCCGCTAGATTAAATCTAATCAAAAGTATCCAAAATGGACCAGTTTCGCAGCTCGTAGGAGATCCTGTTCCAAAATTCCCCCAACACAATCTTGTGACTCATCCTAATTCACTACGGTGGTGCGGCCTCGATCTGCATATGCAAGGTATCAAGAGTGCGGAAGAGCGGAGGGAGCACTTCCTGACTCTGGGCAGCAGCTCGCTGTGCGATGTTAACAAGTCCAGCTGCCCGAGTAACCAACTCCTTTTGCTGCATCGAATACTCTGCAGGGGCCACACCTGTAGTGAGGAACTCAATGATATTAGCAAAGTGGGTGTCAACCACCTTAATGGTGAACAACTGCGCATCTGGTAAGCCTTCTTCCAAGCTAGTAGGTTCTTCCCCTGTTTCAATGTGAGACAGATGATCCGGGCCTGCATTCAACCTTTCGAGCTTGAAGATGATCTCAAAATCATATTCCTGAAATAGCAACAGCCAGCGAAAAGTCTTCCCTCCCAACACAGGCTTGTTGACCAGGCATTTCAAAGCCGAATGATCAATGAACATTTTAAAGTGTCCACCTAGTAGATAGTGCCGATATTTTTTTAACGCGTAGACCATAGCCAATCCTTCGTGCTCAAAGGTAGAGTAGTTCTATTCTACTCCCGAGAGTTTCCGACTTGCAAAGGCAACTGGGTGATCAATATCTCCTTCTCCAGGCTGAGTGAGTACATCGCCCAAGGCGATGCCTAATGCATCCACATGTCCATGAAATACCTTCGACCAATCAGGAAATATTAGTATGGGGGTAGAGATCATCTTCTCCTTGAGAAGTTCAAAGCTCTTCTGACATTCATCATCCCAAAAAAAGGAAACATATTTTTTAGTAGCTTTTCCATGGGTGCTATGATCAGGGCATACCCCTGAATGAATTTCCTGTAATAGCCGGTGTGTCCAAGAATAGAACGCAAATTTTTCTCCGTTGTTGGGACTACAAGGTTTATAATTACGGCTACCTTTGCAGGATCAACCATCAACCCTTGCCGACAGACGATGTGTTTGAGCAAGATTCCAAATGGTACAAAGAATATGCACTTATTAATATTCAAGGAAATCTGGTGCTTCTGGCACGCATCCAACATTAGTCGCAGGTTAGAGACATGCTCCTTTACCAAGCCGAAAACTGTCCAGTCATCGAAACAAACCTCTAAAAAGTTATGAATAAACTCCTTGAATACAACAACTACGACCCTTGAAAAAATAGCAGGTGCATTCTTGAGACCAAAGGGCATGACCGTATACTGAAAGGACCCCCATTCAGTCATGAAGGTAGTCTTACTGTGATCTTCAGGTGTAATTCGGATCTGATGGTACCCTGAGAACCCATCGGTGAAGGAATAAGCTTCCTGTCTGCCCACGCTATCAAGGATTTCATCAAAGAAGGGTGTAGGGAAGGGGTCATGGATACAGGTGTCATTTAACTTGCGTAGATCTACGCAGATGCGTATTTCCCCCTTGGTCTTCTTTTCTTGGATGACCATTGGACTTACCCAATCCGATTGTTCAACTGGTTCAATGATACCTGCGACAAGCATTTTTTCCAGCTCTTCTTTGACCTTTTGCTTATATTTAGGATTCAGTCTCTAAGATCGCTGCCTGAAGAGGCATGCCTTAGGTTTTAGAGTGATAATTCCAAGGTCCCTGGTGATTCACTTGAGCTCAGAAAAATTTGTCGGAAATAAGTCTCGATACTCCATGAGTAACTATGCAATTTTTCCTAAAGTTCCTTCATCCTAATAGTCCCCAATTTTGTTTATCTAGTAGTGTTATTCCATCTCCCACATTAAAGTAACATAGCTTGGCTCACATGGTTATATCAATATTCAGCAGGATGGTCCACAACGGTGCGTTCCCTTCGATTCCTCGGATGTAAATGTTTGAGGATTATCTTCTTCTTCATCAATTCTTGCCCGACAATTGGCTGTCTCGTGATCTCGCGCTTCCATGTCGCACCATCGGTGGCGTGCAGAGTTCTCAAATACTCTAACGTATCAACAACTCATGAGCTTCGTAGAAATTTGCTGAATAATGATTAATTATCCACCGAGACTATCCTGATCACATACAATTCGAATTTATATGCAACACAATCTCTTCCACTCAGATCATCAAACATGCGGAAATAAAATCAAGCGATAACACATCAAATCATCATACACATTAACACAGTATGTATGGGGAAAGCTTATAGCTGAAAACCCCGCAATTATTGTGTATATTATAATGGAGAAATCATGTAACAAACTCAGTACAATACTCCTCACAAGTACTCAGTACTTTCTCATGAAGTTACACACAAACTAGCTTGGTTTTGAACAGGTTACTGGTTCCAAACTCACCACTAATTGCCTTGCCTCTATTGCGCAATCCAGTCTGTTGACTTAGAGATCCAAGTGTCTTAATCTCCTTGGCTTTGACAACGAATCATCATGGGAAATTCCTCCAAGTGTGGTGCAAATCTCATGCACAACTGATGTCGCCACGGATAGCTAACTCCACCCTTTCATCTACCTCTTTCACTGGTCTCCACTGAACTGTCCATGCACTGTAGTGAACTGATGTGTTCTTGAGTTGAATAATGAGTTACTAATTAATGAATTAAATAATATTTAATCCACTCCACTCATAACTAGTTGATTAGCTAGTTAAACTAATCTCAACCAGTTCAACTAAATTAAACCGAACACAACTCCACTAGCTGTCTCATTAACTCCACCAAACTTCTACCACTGAAGTCCTAACTGAAGTCAACCATGCATGATGCCATCAAACCCTTGGGAATAGTGTAATTCCTCTGTCAGATGCATGAGCCACTTCCAAGGCTCGAACTGAAGTGCTCCAAGAGAGTAAACTGCTGTTTATAGTCCAAATATTATTAAGGGTAAATAATATTTGACTTCCCTATTTTTAGGATAGGCAGTCTAAAAATAGACATCGACCTATTGACCTATAGGTCACAAAAATAGAGTCCCATCTATTTTTACCAACATGACCAATACTTCAAGAATAACATACTGCAACCCCTGGACCATGCTCCATATGTCTAAAAATAGACATAGTCTAAAAATAGACTTTGCGCCAGAATTTGCCTGCGGGCCCACTTAGTGAAGGCGACTTCATTTCACTGAGCTCCATCATCTTGCTGCATTTTCAACACTCCCTCTCAGCAAGATATGGATTATCTGCAACCCCTATCCTGCCTCTGTGGAATTCGAACTTGCTCCTGGTGAGCGCCTTCGTCAGGATGTCGGCATCCTGATCCTCCGTGGGAACACATGAAAGCATCATGATTCTCCGCTGAACATAATCTCTGATATGATAATCTCGTCTTTGACAGTCCTTAGTCTCAACTCATCCTCATATACATTGCCATGATCCATATCTAGATGTGCCTCGATATAGCGCAATACATTCTTTCCTGCCTTCCAAAAGAGCTTGGTAGGCTTAACCATAGCTCGCGAAAGCTGGTTAACTGCATAGCATATATCGGGTCGTGTATTGACCAGATACATAAGCGACCCCACCAACTGTCGATAGACAGTGGCATCCACTACCTCCCCTGAAGTAGCATCCTCCTTCCTCCAACCACCAGGAAGAGGAGTGTCAACACGCTTGCAACCTTGCATGTTGAACCTCTCCAGAATCTCTCGAGCATACTTTCCCTGAGAAACAAACAGTCCTCCACTGCGCTGCCAAATCTCCAATCCCAGGAAATAATGAAGGATGCCCAGGTCCTTCATCTCAAACTCTCGTGCAAGATCCTCCTTGCATGAAAGTATCAATTGCTCATCGCCAGTCAAAATCAGATCATCTACATACAGTACGATGATCAACAGCTTCCCCTCCACCACAATCTGGTACAGGTTTGGATCCGCCTCACTCTTGTAGAATCCAAGCCCGGTGAAGTAGCTGTCTATCCGAGTGTACCAAGCACGAGGTGCTTGCTTCAGCCCGTACAGTGCTCTCTTGAGTCGGCACACATGCGACTCACTGCTGAAGATCTCAAAACCTTCAGGCTGCTCTATGTGCACCTCCTCCTCAATAACTCCATTGAGGAACGCAGTCTTCACATCCATCTGATGAATGTGCCACCCCATCTGCGCTGAGAGAGCAAGGATCGTCCGTATGGAAGATTACCTTGCGACAGGTGCAAAAGTCTCCTCATAGTCAATCCCCTCGATCTGTGAGAAGCCACGGGCGACAAATCTCGCCTTGTACTTCTCCACACTCCCGTCAGCCGCCTGCTTCACCTTGTAGATCCATCGCGAACCCACCACTGATTTTCCCGCCGGTCTTGGGACAATCTCCCATGCACTGTTCCTGATGATCGAATCATATTCTTCGATCATGGCATCAGCCCATGCGGGTTCCTCCACAGCTTCCTCAAAAGAGGATGGCTCTGTCACAACACATTGACTCATAAGAGCCATGTATCCAGTGTACCGATCCGGTGACTGTCTCTGTCTGCGCTGTGCTGTAGGTGGTCCTACAACCTTCTCTGCATCCCGAGCCAGTCGCTCAGCTTCTGTAGTGCGCATGCGCCCTCTGATGGTTGGCGCTGCCTGGGTAGTTTCTTCCACCTCCTGAACCTCCTCTTGTGGCTGATCCACATCCGGAAGCTCCTCCTTAGGAACTAACAGCTCCTCATCTGCATGCAAGTGTAGCTCCCTCTCAAGCGAACACTACATGGCTTTCTCCTCCTGAAATTTTATATCCCGTCGCACAACAGTCTTTCGACTGTCTGACAAATATACCCGGTAGTTGTGAGGTGTATCAATGTACCCCACAAATATTCCAACCTCAGCAGTTGGATCCAGCTTCCTTCTCGCATCCTTCGTCACATGCATGTAGACAGGAGAACCAAAGATCCGCAAATGGGAAATATCAGGCCTCTTGCGAGAATAAGCCTCCTCCGGTGTACTCATGCCAAGAACCTTGTGAGGACAACGGTTCTGCACATACACTGTTGTATTGCATGCCTCAGCCCACAAGTGAAGGGGTAGGCCATGATCATGCAACATCGCCCGTGCAGCACCCACGATCGTTCTGTTCTTCCGCTCAGCCACCCCGTTCTGCTGTGGGTTATGGGGTGCGATGAGCTCTCTCCGAATCCCTTCTGCGCTGCAGAACTCCTTGAATTCAGCCGAGATGAATTCACCATCGTTATCACTCCTTAGAGCAATCACCTTCTTCCCCGAATCCTTCTCGACCAATGCTTTAAACTCACAAAACTTCGCGAATGTATCGCTCTTCTTCTGCATGAAGAAGATCCAGCACTTTCGAGAGAAATCATCAACAAAGATCACATAATACTTGTGCTTTGCTGTCGAAGCAACTGAGAAAGGACCACACACGTCTATGTGAACTCTCTCAAGGATCGTCGTGGCGCGACTATCCTTCTCGTGAAGGTGGCTTTCACATACTTCCCCAAGGTACACCCCTTGCACTGATCTGACTGCGCAAGAGTGCCCTTAGGAAGTCCAGTAGAAATCTGCTGCAGAATCTTCAAAGCTCCATGGTGAAGGTGGCCCAATCTCCTGTGCCACAGTTCGCCCTCATCATCCCGGCTCACCACTTCTCCCACTTTGCATGCCATAGCTGCGCAGTCATCTACCTACAACTGATAAAGGTTCTGAGTTCGAACCCCTATCTTCCGGGTCTCTCCAGTAGTCTTACTGCGCAGGAAGGCTTTTCCTTCGCTGAAGACCACATCATACCCCTTATCCTCCAACATCGCCATAGAGATCAAGTTCTTCTTCAATCCAGGTACATGCATGACATCCCTAAATACAAAGGGTTTACCAGACTCCCTCTGAAAGGATATGGTACCGATACCAGTCGCACTGTATCTACCATCATCGCCCATCTCGATGTGCACACCCAAATCTTTGTCCTCCAGATCTGAGAACAAATCCCGATCTCCCATCATATGAAATGACGCACCGCTGTCCAAGAACCACACTGATCCCAAAACACTTGAAACCAAGCATGCGATCAGTGAAAAGTCAAGCTCGAATTGTGAAGCCAAAGCTTCTCCATCTGCAGATCTTCCCGCTTGCTTGTTCTTCTTCTTCTTTGGACAATTGGTAGCATAATGTCCGTGATCATGGCAGTGAAAAAACTTCACTTTCGCCATATCCTGCTTCTTGCCCTTTGCACCAGAATGAGAGGTTTTCTTACCCTTCCCCTTCTTTGCTTTGGCAACCAAAGCGCAGTTTTCTTCATCAGCTCCCTTTTATGAAGATCCATCTCGAGTAGTCCTCCTTATCTCCTCCTGCATGAGATCCGCCCAAAGGCGCTCCCATCCCGGCAGCTTCTCCCGACCATTGACACTATATTGATATGAGTGCCAAGCCTTCGGAAGACCAAGGAGAGCCAGGTCGACCATGTCCTCGTCTTCGACAGTCACCCCCACACTTCCCAGCTCATCTCTGCACTGAGTGAACTTCCTGAGGTATTTGGCGATACTGTCGCCTTTCTCCATCTTGATGTTCCTGAGCTTATCTTTGAGCGCCAGCTTCCTTTGGTCGCTCTTACTCTGGAATAGATCCGTCAAAGCTTTCCATATTAAATATGGAGTAGCCTTTCCATGCAGGCTGGATACAATATGATCCTTGACGCCCTCCAACAGGATCCTTCGACACTTCGCCATCTTCTTTTGCCATGCATCGACTTCAGCAGGATCAGTGGGCTTTTGGACATCTGTATCTATGAACTCCTTGAGACCATTATCTTCTAATACTGCCTCCATGCGATCCTTCCATGCAACATAATTCGAACTGCCTTCAAGAGCATATTCGAGTCGCAAACCGTTGAAAGACATTTTCAACACTGGCACCAAGAAAACAAAACTGCTGCAAAATTTCGAATTCCACCTCAAAGCTCAATCGCTCTAGATCTGTGAGAACAAATTATTTCTAGCACAAAGATTGACTGCAAGGGGCATTTACCAGACCTTTCACTTTCCGAAGAAAGATGAATCCGGAGGCTACCTGGCCCGCATGCAGACTCTGTCTACCGAAATAAGTTTGTAATCACTGTGATGATCAATATAAGCTTCAATAGCTCCGATACCATGTAGAAATTTGCTGAATAATGATTAATTATCCACCGAGACTATCCTGATCACATACAATTCGAATTTATATGCAACACATAATCTCTTCCACTCGGATCATCAAACATGCGGAAATAAAATCAAGCGATAACACATCAAATCATCATACACATTAACACAGTATGTATGGGGAAAGCTTATAGCTGAAAACCCCGCAGCTATTGTGTATATTATAATGTAGAAATCATGTAACAAACTCAGTACAATACTCCTCACAAGTACTCAGTACTTTCTCATGAAGTTACACACAATCTAGCTCAGTTTTGAACAGGTTACTGGTTCAAAACTCACCGCCAATTGCCTTGCCTCTATTGCGCAATCATGGGCTGTCTATATAGAGATCCAAGGTTCGAATCTCCTTGGCTTGACAGCGCAATCATCATGGGAAATTCCTCCAAGTGTGGTGCAAATCTCATGCACAACTGATGTCGCCACTGATAGCTAACTCCACCCTTTCATCTACCTCTTTCACTGGTCTCCACTGAATTGATCATGCACTGTAGTGAACTAATGTGTTCTTGAGTTGAATAATGAGTTACTAATTAATGAATTAAATAATATTTAATTCACTCCACTCATAACTAATTGATTATCTAGTTAAACTAATCTCAACCAGTTCAACTAAAATAAACAGAACACAACTCCACTAGCTGTCTCATTAACTCCACCAAACTTATGCCACTGAAGTCCTAACTGAAGTCAACCATGCATGATGCCATCAAACCCTTGGGAATAGCGTAATTCCTCTGTCAGATGCATGAGCCACTTCCAAGGCTCGAACTGAAGTGCTCCAAGAGAGTAAACTGAAGTTTATAGTCCAAATATTATTAAGGGTAAATAATATTTGACTTCCCTATTTTTAGGATAGACAGTCTAAAAATAGACATCGACCTATAGGTCAAAAAATAGAGGTCCATCTATTTTTACCAACATGACCAATACTCCAAGAATAACATACTGCAACCCCTGGACCATGCTCCATATGTCTAAAAATAGACTTTGCGCCAGAATTTGCCTGCGAGCCCACTTAATGAAGGCGACTTCATTTCACTAAGCTCCATCATCTTGCTGCATTTTCAACGGCTCGTTGCATTTTCAACAAACTTCGTCGAGCGTCTTTGTCCCCCCAATCAATCTGAACGTTCCTACAAAGTCCTCTTTTAGCACTTCCTAGTGGCGGGTGTGCTAGTGTAACTCCGCATCTAAGTACCAAGCGGCCGAGATAGGGCCCAAGGCATGAACAAATAGATGGACCCATTCTTCTGTAGTTCAGTCAGACCATTTGGTCATCCAGGCATGCAGATGTGCGCGGGGATCCCCGGGTCCGAGGAAGATCTTGGTGCGTATGTCAGCTAGAGGGGCGAACCGCAAAATCATCCTATCCCGACACGTTTCCCAGTCCAAGAATGCTTTCTTGTGGGTATCCCACCAACGCGCGGGTGTCCCATGCATAGCTAGATTAAGGGCCCAGAGCCGCCGTTCTCTTGGAACCCTAGCTTCCAGTGTTCTTAGGAATTACTGGACACTACCAGACTCATCAAAGTGGGGTAGATCTCTTACCTCTGAAGAAATACAGTAGAGGGTCCTTGCGACTCGAGGGCAGCACATCGCCGAAACCTCGTGTAACTGATTTTTCCAAATCTCCAGCTCCTCATCAGCATCAGAAAAGCATTCACTGTCTTCCCCCCCATAGAGTATTCCGTTTGCTGTAGGGTTAACCCTGTCTTCATCCTGCGTAGTTAGTTTGTAAATGTGATCTATTTCCTCCTTCTCGTAGGCTGGCTCTGTATACCGCGCACTTTTTGCTGGATCTAGTGGTACTATTACATGTGTACCGTTGTTCTAAAAAACCATGCTGCACTTTTTGAGATTGATGACACCCCCAATGTCTATAGCCCAGTCTAGTCCAAGGAGTGCAGGGTACGGATCAGTATCTTCCACGATTTCTATGACCTCAAAGTCAGCTAGGACTTTTACTCCCGCGATATCTACCATGACTTTTGGCAACTGTCCCAGTGGGATGATCTTCTGTTGATTCGCCATGCACAACTGGATGGTGGACCATTCCAATTTAGGTTCTCCCATGTGTTGTCATGTTTTCTTTGGTAATACGTTCGCATCTGACCCCAGATCGAGAATAACTTGATCCATCTCGTAGTCGCCAATCTGCGTAGTCAACCACATTTGTCTTCCGGTGTGTTTCTTATAGCCATGTATTTTGTGCACATCCCTGGTCTCAGAAGTTGTGTTGGGCCGGGTTGCGCAGCTATGTAGTAATACTTGAATATTTTCTACAACCTGTGGGTTACGTAGTAGTTTCAGACATGCCTTAAGAAAGGGCTCAACCCCTTCCTCTCTCTTGAGGTGTGTCGGTAGTTGCGCGGGGCCTGCCAGTGGTTCTTGTTCTTTGAGATTCACTCCTTCCCAAGAAGCAAGCTCCTCCTTTGCTCCCTGGGTGATCGTCCTGCTGCGTTTCATGAATTTTACACTCAGATCTACATTCATTAGCTCGGTTTTAACTCTTTGCACATTCTGTGCAGGGGTGGGTTGTTTTTCCTGCATTTTGGCTATTAGGATCAGGAAATATTCAATCTCATGGTCCAGCTGCCGGCAATATTTGTAGGATTTCCTGGTGGGATTTGGGAATTCCTTTGCGAAGTGCCCTACCTCTTTGCAGTTATAGCAGATTAGCTGCCCCCGCCCTCGTCCTGCGCTTCCTCCCTGACCTCCCCTGCCCCTTGCTAGGGAGCCACCGAAGTTCGCGGGGGATCTTGGCGATGCAGGATCTGACTGTACCCTATGGAGGTTCCCTTGATCTACAATCAAGTCATACGTGCGAAAATTTTGTTCATCGTGCCCTACCGATCGACAGAACCTGCACCACTGCTGCTTTAATTTTCCCATACTTAGCCGAGGGCACTGGGTCGTATCATGTAGTCCTGCTACCCGGAAATCATCCCACCATAGCGTAGATCCGCTGGAGCCAGGTCGTAGCGGACTAGGTCCTCCCGCCTTCATGTAATTCGTCAATATAGGACACTGGTCCTTTGTATGTCCAGACACCCAACATCGTATGCACCAGAGGTCTGTGCTAGATCCTTTTCCCCGTTCCGTCTGTAAGCTCTAAATCTACATGTGCATGGCTCCGAGCTGTTCTTGAATTTGGTGTACTCCCCCCAATGTGTCATCCTTGGGTGCGGCTTACAGTTTCATGGCAGCTTCCAAGGCCTTTTCCTGCGACTCAAAGGTCTGGTGGCCCATTGGTATACGTAAGTGAGGTGGCAACATAGTGATGAACCATTCCGTGTGTTGTCTATCGTCATACTTTAACCCTCCTTCCTTGATTTCCTTCTTCAATCGTTGATCGACCTCCCACACCGACTCGGACGTATCTTGCTTGAATTATTTTACTTCTGCTACCAACTACGAGTACGATTTTGGATTCCGGAACTGTTGTTTTAGGGCATCCTTAATATCTTGGAGAGATGCGCTCATGTTTTGAGATATGTATTGCATGTACCAGTCTAGCACTCTGTCTTTGAAGGCCAGGGACAACTATTCTCTCTTCACAGTATCGCTCACCACCCCCTACACAGTCCATACCAAGTCGGCCACGGACCAAAAACGATCCATGTCTTCATTGGCTGCGCCTTTAAAGGTAGGTAATTTCAAGTGTACTGCCATGTCTCCTTCTATCGAGGTTTCAGTTGAGGGCTTGTTCTCCTGTGAGTCTGGAGAACCTTGCGTCGTTGCTCTTCTCAACGAGCTACGGGCAGAGTGATCCTTTTCTTAATCGGTTCGATAGTACTTACTGCTTCGTGTTGTAATTTCCTCCAGAGTAGCGCTCATTCACTTCCATGCCAGATCTTCAGTATTCGCTTGTCAGTACTTGATCACTTCCTCAAAATTCTAGAGGGTCTCGGCAACGTAACCATTTTTTGGCTCGAGGGGTCTTGACCCAGGTTCAGAGCGCAAGGTTTTCCAACAAATCCCTATACTACTGGCCCTTTCGGCAGTGACCTGCTTGCGCAAGTCAAAGTCTTACCCGAAGTAGTAAGGGTGGGTGCTGGAACCATGTTTCTGCACCTTGAGAAAGGATAGGTAAGGTAAGTAGAGCTGCGTTAGACCCTGTGATTCCCAGATTACCTTGTTCTACGCAGGGTCAATTAGGTCTCTATTCGCATCCACGCACACTGGAGCTACAATTATATGCTTTTATGACAGTAGCACCGTATTGCATAAGCAGAACAAAACATAACATAACCAATCTAGATACATAAAACACACTTACACAGATCTTCACATCTTAAACACAGAAAATACGCAATGCAGTAATTACCAACGATTCACACAAAGAGTACTCACAGATCCAGTTCTCTATCAACCATTCTTATTCATTCATTCATCAATTTTTCCTTACAATTCCCTTCCCAGCCTGCGCACATAGTAGCAGGGTCCGCACACAGCTGGATTTGGATCTCCACGCACACAGCCAGCAAGAGTCCTTTCCCCAAAACCCAAACAGATATCTTAAAGCACAATTCGCATCAATAGCTCTTCATCTTCTTCCTACAATACAAAATTTACCTTCTATTTATAATATTCTAGCTTAGAATTTCCTATGGTCTGCAACCCATGGTTTTCGGACCCCTGGTTTACTCTTTTACCCATTACAATGCTTTCGGGGCTTTTCCCTACCCCAAAACCCCTCTGCTAGATTAAATCTAATCAAAAGCATCCAAAATGGACCAGTTTCGCAGCTCGTAGGAGACCCTGTTCCAACAAGCCCAGCAGGCCTGCACGCGGGCAGCGCTGCACCTAGGAGGACCCGAATCGCCCAGAAGGAGGACCCGACTCGCCCAAAAACCATGTAGTGCTGCGCCTAGAGAGACCCAACTCGCCCAGTTTTGCCCAGTGCTACGCCCAGGAGATCGGCAAGCCTACACGACTCGTGCAGCGCTGCGCTGAGGAGCCCGACAGGCGCTGCACTTAGGCCTGAAACCCTCTTCACTTGAAAATTTCCCTCAAAACGCCAAAAATACCCCTCCAAGCTACTTCTAAGAACCTAAAAAAGAGTCAAAAATTGGCAAGTGGACATTTTCCCCTTCCTCAAGTGAAATTCGTGAATTAATGGTTAAAGGAAAATGATCAAACCCTAGTGCCTACAAACCCTAAGTTATCATGTTAAACCCTATGTTTTGACCTCCAAACAAGAAATTGTCAGTCAAGGGGATTTTCAATTAGGGTTATTGCAGTCAGTTCAAGTCAGCCCTCCTCCAAGCTCAAAGCAAATCAATCATAAACCCACACCTTCATCTCAATCACTTGCATAAAATTTCCTTTGACCATTTTTCCATTTCACTCATCCTATAAAGTTTTACAAACAGTCCTAGGTTTGTTTGAAAGCTGCACTAATCACCATGTCAGGAGAAGAAGGAATTATGAGTAGTGAAGGAGGTCAAGTACCTATGAGGCCAAAGCACAAGGGTGGGAAGTTTAACAGGTTTGAGCCCCAAGGCACAGTGGAGATTACTTCCTCCTCCATGATTCTCACATGTTTGCAAAATGTAGGGTGCTTTCAATTTTTCGAAAAAGTAAAACAAGTGAAAAATCGCCCAGAGCTCACAAGGTTTTTCATTCTTAACCTACATAACAAACAGTCAAGCCTTGTAGGGGTAGATTTTGAACTATCAACATATGCTATTTCTAGTGGTACAGGTATACGTGATGTTGGTGAAAGGTGGTTCAAAAGAGCAAAGTTGGACATGAGATATTATGAGCCATTCATCAAACCTAGGTACAAGGAGGGCTGCAAAACCGTTTTCCCTTTCTCACACTTGCTGGACAGGTATGCATCCATAATGAGGGTCATCATGAAATACTTCATCTGTGAGGGGAGGTATTCTAGACTCTACTCATACAATGTTAGACTGCTCATTCATTTCACTAGGGTCAAGATGCTTCATTTTCCCTATTACTTGTATAGGAGTATCGACAAGATGTCTTCTATTGTCCGAAGGAGGAGTTATTCCCAAAAAATGCATAGTTTGTTCCACCACTCCTTGATCAAGATAGTGGTGCTACATCAGCTGGAGAAAAAAGGCATACCCTGAGAGGTGTTCATAGCCCATGAAGTATTCACAAGCTCACAACACCATCATCAACCCAAATTGCCCTTATCATCTCATCCTCCCCCCCTACTCCTCCATCACCTCCTACTGACCATGCTTCACCATCTACACAAGTATCCTCACCTCAAGAAAAGCTCCCTTCCCCATCTTCTCCTGATGCATCAGATGAAGAAGGAAGTGACAATGAAAAATCAAGCCAAAATGATGATGAGGGTGATGATGAGTTGAGCCAACAAGAGGCAGGAGACATGGAAACAGAGGAGGGTAATGACAGTGAAGACAATGAAGAAGTTGACAGTGGGAATGGGTCAAACAGTAATGAACAAGAGATCGGTAATGAAGCAGAAGCCATGGAGGTGGATGATGATGAAAAAGAGGTAAGTGATGAATAAATCAAAAATCACTGTGAAGATGATGAAGACGAGGAGGAAGAAGACAACATGGGCACAAATGAGGCAAGTAATCAAGAAGCAGAAGATAATCCTAAGGATAGAAGTGACAGTAAGAGCCCTAGAGACAGTCAAAACAGTGAGGCTCTTAGTCAAAACAGAGATGAGGGAAAAGATAAAGAGGACAACCAAAATGAAGGTGATGACTATGCAGAAAATGAAGAAGAGGCTGAAGATAGTCATGACTGTCATGACAATAGTCATGAAGACAGTAAAGAAATTCAAGATACTGGCAGCCAAAATGAATGTCACAACAATGATGAAGGCAGCTACAATGAAGAACAAGATAAGAGTGCAAAAATAAGTGAAGAAGCCAGTAGTGAGGCTAATGATGAAGGTAAAGAGGTAAGCAACAATCCAGGTGATGGAAAAGAAGACATAGAGACAAATGAGGACAACCATGAAGAGGACACCAAAATGAGCCAAATTGAACCTTTTCCCTTGGCATACCACAGAGGAGAAAGACATGTGTTTGCTGCCTCTGAAAGGCAAGGGGCCATGACTTCCACTCCTATTAGGTCGAAGGAAAAAAACAAAGATAAAGGAAAAGGAAAGATTAACGAAGAAGGGGAAGATCAGCATGAGGTAGAACATGAATTTGACCTCATTGAACTTGACAGTGACAAGGAGGATAAAAAGAGGGCCAATAGCATACTACTTCAAAGCAAGAATGCAGAGATTAAAGATGTAGAAAGGAGCCTTGGAATGGCATGATATGTTATTTATTATTACAAAGATGAGCACAAGCATATGAAGAAGGTGAAGAGGGACCTTGACCTCCAAAAAAAAATGACCAAGCACTATGCCTTGAAAAACAAACTTGCTTGTGCCAAGCTCAAAGAGGCCCTCACTGAAATTCAAGCACTCAAAAGGGAAAAAGACCAAGAAAACCTTGGAGTCTTGGCTGAAGCTTCTCTACAGGCTTCTCAAATCCCATGAGGAAGACATCCACCAAATTTGAGGAATTTTTGACAAATTTTGGTTTTTTGTGAATTTGGAGGCCTCTAAGCGCAACACCCTTGGCGCTATGCTTTCATCTCAGGCATCTTCAGAGGGAGAAATTTGCATTTTTGGAATCCTCATGTCTATAACAATATGCTCACCAATTTTAAAAGCATTTGGAGCATTTTTTACCCCTCAAAAGGCCAAAAAACACCTCATTTTTCACCTTTCTGCCTCATTTTCAGGCCTGGCGCTGCGCCTAGAGCAGTTTGGGGAGATTTTCGTTTTGGACAGGTTACAGGAGCTCAATCAGAAAACCAAGGGTAGTTTTGGAAATAGGACTCAACAATATTTCCAACGGGACATCACGAAGCAAAATCTGACATCAGGAAGGTCACCAAAACTTGGTTGCAAGTGGACCCATTTTCTGCCTATGAAGGCACTGCGCTTTCAGACCTCATTGTGCGTTTTTGGCCAAAAGTCAACAAAAGACACTCATTAATTGCAAAATGATATTTTAATGTTTTTTGAGGCAAATCACTCCAAATTTAGGTGCTAGGATTTATTTTGGCATTTATTTCATGAGATATTTTGTGCGTTGGGCCTGGCATGGTCTCTTGGGCATTAATGACATTTATGGATGATTTTGATATTTTCAAACCCTGTTTAGGGTTTTTTCCCTCCTTTTCTAGATAAATGGAGCATGAAGGCTTTATTTTAAAACATTTTCATTTGATGACTCTTGAGAGCAATATATGGTTTTTTGGAGCTTGAAGAGGAAATTGGTGTTGTGGAGCTTGTGAATGGCTTGTTTTGCTTGTTGATGGAGAAGGCTTGCTTGCAGGATCCTTGAGCTTGGTTAATGGTGAAGTGATTCTATTCAGTTATTGTTTTCTTGTGTATCATTGTGTTTCATCCTTCTATGTTGCAGTAGGACAAATATTTTAGACTAAGAAATGTTCTTCAAAGGAACCTTAGCTCTGTTTGTTCTTCACTACCTTTATGTTTTCCTTTGCTAGGTCATCTTAGAGAACCCTTAATTTATCTCTAGACCCACCCAAGCTTGTTTATATCATGAATGGTTCAATACAGTAGATATCCTAGATGTTTTATGGTTAGCCCTGCTTGTTTGATATCACTAAAACATTGTTCTTGAGGTCTCTTTTTGAAGTACCATTGTTTAGGTTTGCCAAAGAGGCTATGTTTCGATCATACCCTTTGACCACGCTTCAAGAATTGTTTCAAAGATCTTTATGGATATGATCGATGATTTTTAGGAGTTCCATCTTCCTTGATTAAAGTTATATGTTTATCTTAAATGTTTTGTAACCTTGAAGGTGAAATAACTAGAAGTTAAATGAGTTTCTCGCCTTCTAGAGTTCACTGAATTATTTGTCTGAAATGCTTATTTGCTTGAGTTGAATCAAAGAGTTACTGGTTGGACCTGTCTTATGATTGCTTTTTTATGTTAAATAGTGTTGAAGTCCCTTCTTGTTAAAGTATTTGACAAAGGATCCTTGATTGCCCATTGCCCTACTTTGTTCACAAACTTGATTTTCATCTCATTTCACACAAACCTTGAGAATCCATTGACTATGCTAGATTTTCCCTGTGATGCACCCTGATTCATTGTTGAGGTTTCCATGAATTTTATAGACTCCATAGCCCAATGACTTGAATATTTCCTCACTCCATATATTCTACTTGACCATCTTACCCAACCAAAACAAACAAACAAACCCTACACTTAAACAACTAGCCTAAAATCAAACCTTAAAAGAAAAAAAGTTCACATCCTTTGCACACAATAGAGAGAGCCCTCTCTGAGTCCAGGAAGGCTAGGTCCTAGGACTCCAAATATTGGTCTGATGTTACCCTGTGCATTTGGTCTGCCAATCTATCAAATCACAGACAATAACACCATGGTTCTGGTTGGATTCTGCCTTATCTTGGGCCTTCTCGCAATTGTCTTTCTTTCCTTTTCCAGTTAAGGCAAAGTTTTATTCCTCTTCATTTTTGGATGTGACTCCATATCTGGTGTTTCTTCTAATCTTCTCTTGCACCAAGTTAGACCAAAGTCTGTCCCAATATGGGAGCTTCTATTTTCCATTAACTGAATCCTAATAGTTGTGCCAGGAATTTTGTAGACCAAGGAGTGCTAAGCTCACAATTTCAGATGGAGACATAGTCTCTCCAACTTGTCCAAGTTCATATCTCTACTGAGTGATTCTGGATAGGTATTGCAATAGTTTCATTTTTACCATTAAAATTTTCTTGAGCTTATCTCTCAATGCTAGCTTCCTAGCATCACTACTACTTTCAAATAGATATGTGAGAGTTTTCCACATTGCAAAATAAGTCTCCTTTTCATTAAAATTCGAAACCACATGGTCTTTGAATCCCTCAAGGATTATCAGCCTCACTTTTTCAATATCTTTCTTCCACTAAGCCAGTTGTTTTGCATAAGATGCTATTGGTTTTGGAATATCTATTTTTGTGTACTCTAATACTCCATTGTCATCCAACACAACTTCCATCATGTATTTCGAAGAACAAAAATTCGAAGTTCCTTATAATGCATACTCAAGCCTCAATCCGTTGAAAGACATTGTTCCTACACTAAAGAAATACCTGCACCAAAAATCTGCTATTCAAAATTTATTTGAGAGATGATAAAGAACTTGATTTCTATGTAGTTTTCAATAGCTCTAATACCATGTAGAAATAAATCTAAATTTGTAGGTTCTAATGTAATCAGACTAAAATCAATATGTTACACAATATTTTGTCGCATTCCCTATTCTATATCTGAAGTGTCATTCTTTGTGTCACTCATGCCACAAATGTCGCAAAGTGATGAAAGCTGTGAAAACATGTTCACCATGAATAATATGCTCAAAACATCCACGAAGAGATGGAGAATCAATATATTAAATAAATTATGGAGAAACCTTGCGAAAACCATAATTTGTGACCCCAACGCAGATCTCTCCTCCATGGTCTAGCGCTTGTCATCGTGTGCTTAACCTGTGTACATCGCCAATAAAAAGGGAATTAAAGTAAAATTCCGTACTGGTCCTCTTTAGGCAGGTTCTCCAAAAATGGAGTAGAAGCTTTGTCTACTAGAATCCTCGAGAACGAAATTATTATATGAATTTGCTGAGGATTGGGTCAAGTTCTCCCATTTTGAGTCCTTGATCCTACCTTTAAGGATTTTCCCCTTAAGATGTGGAACTTGCTCCCTCTTTTATGGATCCTTAACCTCTTCAGCTTCCCTATAAATTAATTCCATGCTTTCCCCAAATGGTTGGTCATTTCTGGGTGCCTTTTTGGTGCTTGAATGTGCCTAAATATGGCCAAAATTGTCAGGATAAGGAGTGCCTGAAGTCTTTGTCTTGGATTTGGAAACCCGTCCCGAAGGGTGCTTCCTACATCAAGGCACCGATTGTAGGATGCCCTCTTTGATTTATCAATAATACAAAGCATGTTTTACTTTACATAAGCTTGTCAATGATTACTTACTTGGTATGATGCTCCTTGATTTGTCACATGGTTTACATTGGAATGCAATATACTATGCTTTCTTCGTTTGTCATTGTTTGATCTCTCTTGTAGGTATTCATGTGCAAGGAATTGCGAGGAACGAGCTTGGAAGTGAGGAGATCGAGATTAACATCTAAAAGTGACCGCATAGGAGTGAGGTAGGCCATATTCCTTTCTCATGTCATTATGATTTAAGCTAGGATGGTTTTCTTGCTTTTGTCTCATTTGTTACTAGACCCACTCATTGGGCTAGAGGGATCGCTTCTATACGTAGATGGGATTGCCTAGATAAAAAAATGGTGACTCCACTTCAAAGTCTATAGCCTTTTTATTCCTCCTTTTGTATTTTTACTTCGTCTTTAGTTTGGCCAACCGTTGAATGAACCTTTGTTGGGATTGATTTTCAGTTTATACGCTTATTTGAAGGTTTTCCTGGGTATCGGATCTAGATTTTCTTCTTGAGTTTTGCTTGTTTTTTTCCTATTTACCTCCATCAACGTGTTTTTTATCAGTGTCAGTCGTGCTGTGAACACTTATTTTATGTAAAACAGTTGTGCTGCAGACCTTTGGTGTTAACTGGAAGTATGCACTGGTCTTTGAATGTGGATATTTTTAGGGTCTCTGCTGAAAAATATAGTGTTTTTTGATCCTTAAGGCCTTTTCTCTGCTTTGTCTACATCAATTTTTGATTGATTGCTTTCAATTTCTTGGTGGAATGAAAAAATTTGTCTTGTGCTTGAAGTGGTAAATTGGTATTTTTAATTGAGTCTTTCATGTTTTGAGTTGATTGAAAGTTTTGTTTACTACTTGTATGATTGGGAAAATAGTGATTTTATGTCAATGGAACAATAGTAGTTCTTTGCATTCGTAAGAAATTGACTTTTTCATTTCGTTAGTTTTCATTTTAAAATTTACTTTTCATTAAGTGTATTAGATTAGTTGCCTAGAATTTTTTTTTTTTGGAATTCATTATTAAAAATAAATCACATTTTTCGATAATTGAGAAACAAAAAAGTGAATTTAAGTGCACTACATCATTCAAAATGTAAAGAAAGTGAAATTTCATATAAATGCATCTTAGTAAAAGTGAAAATATTTTTACTTTTGAAAATTTTCATTTGGGATAGTGAAAATGAAAATCATCTATTTACTTTTTAGAATTTCATTTTTGAAAAGTTAAAAGTGAAAATCTAGTTAAGAGCATTTTTCTTGTTGCATTATTTGTTTGATGCATCTTTGTTTGAAATACCTTCCCTTATTAGTTCAAATTTCATCGAATGAAAAGTGTCATTTTCTCATATAGCTGCATTCTAGGCGTTCAGGTGACATCGCTTTGAGCCCCAAAATCGAAACTTTATTCAAGATAAATATTAAAATTAACCTCAATTAACCTAAGGAGAATTTGGAACTTAAAAAAAAGCATTTAGAGGTATAGGCTAGTGACATGTTAATCCGACGTCGTTAAGTGTAGGAGATGTCGCTAACTACCTGTATTGCATCCCGGGGGTGATATCCTGTTCCACATACATAAGTATATAGGATCTTTCTCCAGTACTAACGGGTATATTGGAGGCACTCCACATATGAAAGTATATAGGAATTCTCTCATTGAACGGTTACACATCATACAACACTACTACGGACTTGCACTCCAACGTGTCGTGACGTATATTTTGGGAGTCCCCACTAGGTTGCTATTATACCATAGGTAACTGAGTTGACCGCCTTGTAAACATGATACATCGAACACAACATTTGGGGATATTTTCTGCCCGTACTTCTTGGTTCACCACGAGGTATTCTGCAGTTCACGAATACTTGGTAAACAATTTTTCCTAGATTACCGTTTTGATTTATATTTTTTTGTTAAATTCTAAAATTTATTTCCCACGATATAACATCCTACCCAAAGCATCACTCCTTGACCTCATGATGAATAGTTAATTGAAAATTTATTTCAAGCCCAAAGTATTCACCTGTATCCTATTTGATTTTGTGAAAAGGTCATCGTTCTAGAACCGCTAAGTTCTTGTTCGTGCCACGCGCAAAGTTCACCTTCCACCTCCCCTTCACTTTTTGAAGTCGAAGAGTCTCCTCAAAGAGTAAAAAGTGAGATTCCACATATTGTGTCAGAGCCTCTTGAGAACCAAGGTGTTGAACTTTGTATTGTTTTGAGTATCCAAACCCTTTTGTCCTGACCATGTTCTTTAGAGTTAGTTACTTCATCCTAGGTCTCTCCTCTAGATAGTCTTGAGCCTACTTTCAGGTTCTTACTTTTTCCTAAGAATCCACTCTTTGATCCAGAAGACAGTCATGTATACTTATCACCTCCACACCAATACAATCCTTTCGATACTCCCAACGTTCCATTGGTCCCTTCTCCTGGTGCGTCTCAGATTCTTGTTCGAGAATTGTTTCTGTTCACCATGAAAACTAATGGTGATGATGCTCCATTTAAGCACACTCCTCAACATATGAAACTCATACCCCAGAAGTCGATCTTGAAAAAATATTCCTTCCTGAAGGCTTTCATTATGTTTCCTACGATATGGGAAGTAGGTCAATTTCACCCACTGGTCACAGTGAAACTTCGGTTCCATTGGGTTACACTTCTCTTGCTGATATTGTCTCAGGTGCTTCTGGCGTGAGTTCACTGTATCAAAACCATATATGGTCATCTAATGTCACGCCGAACATTGACTCATTTAATCCAAACATGTCGATACCTACTAGCCAACCTTGAAAGACTGTAGGGAAAATGAAGGTTACTCTTGGAACTTCTGTTCCATTGACCCTATCTATGGTAACTGCAGTTCCTCCTTTCAGTGGTCAACCTTCGGGTTCATCTATTCCACATTCTAGGGGGAACCCTACATACCTGTTTTTTCCAGTGCGAACTATGTGAACTATGGACCCGCATTGGGGGTAGGCCAACCCACTTGTGCTATCCCTAATCTAGGTGGATCACTAGTTTCATTTGTGTCCAGTTCTATTGTAGGGGTACATTTCCAAGGTCCTCAAGTCTCCTCGACTCAATAGCCTTATTATAAATACCCACATGTTAAACAACCTTCTGTTCAACACCAATATGTTCACCAACCACAATCCCACTATCGGGAGTTTTGACCAATCCAAAAGTAGGTCCCAAACTACAATATGGTCCCAATCCCTCGTTGGGACAATATGGAACTTATCCTCTCATACCTGGTACCAATTACGAGCATCCCCAACAAGGCCCTTACCAGAAACTGCAGTAGGGACCTAACCCTCAACTGCAGCAGGGACCATACCAATAGGTCCAACAGGGACGTAACCCTCAGTTTCAATAGGGGCCTAACCCTTAGTTGCAACAAGGATCATACCAACACCTGCAGCAGGGGCCTTAACAATAACTACAGTAGGTACTTGTTGAGGCCTCAGAAATCCATGGCAATAACAAAGGGGGATAACCACCCGGTCCGGACCTTAAAGCAGTTCCTTTTCTGTTAGGGGTAGTGGCTCCGACTGGGTGTGATGGGACCAGTTTCCCAGATTTGGGTTTTTTAAGATAATTTGTGGGATTTCTTTTCAAAACATTTTTTTCAATGATAAATTACTACAAAGTAAGATAAATTTATTTCTGAATGCAAAAATTTGAATTAAAATTAATCTAACCCGGGGATAATAATTTAATGCGATCTAAAAAGATGTCTAGTCAATCTGTGATGATGAAATCATCATAGATTTAATAGAAGTATTAATGTGTAAGGTGATTCTCTTGAAAAATAGTTAATCAAAAGAAAATGAAAGATATATCGCATTTATCTGATGATCATATATGAAATAACTAATTTGTATCTTTATACCGTACAATAGTGACACATATATTTCAGACATAAATAATTAATTCCATATATAATTCATGAAAGCTGAGTTCATCACTAACATTCAGAAACAAAAATAACATACATGATAATAGTACCAGATGTGTATTACTTCTTCCTATCGGGTTAGTGATAATAGGCCGTATCCAATTCTTCAATCAAAGAGTCATTCAAAGAATACATAAGTTCACCAATAGTGATTCAAAAAAATGATATTTATAACTGAAAAAGGCCGTGTCCCATTACTTCATCAAGGAATTCACAAACTTTACTTAGAAATAAGAATTCTTTGTAAATGTTCTTAACAAAATATTGGACCCTTCTCTAAATGCATGAGAAGGGTTTAAATACTAAAACTAACTACAAACTAATTAAATGATTTAAAAAAATGTAGAGGAGGTTTCAAACAACCTTTCTCTAAAACTTAACTTGAACAATAATCTAGGAATTTAGAACTAATAATCCTGACTTTATGGATCATGCATTTTTGTGTGATCATGAAGTTGGCAGATATCTAGCATTGTCTTAAGTTGAGTTGGTTGAGATATTCGTGATCGAACTTGGTTCTTGAAGATAACATTTGAGATTGTCGACTGAAACTTTTTGGCTAATTCTGTGAGAAATAGAAGAGTTTGCTGCTGATGATAAGGTTTGATCAGAAAATTACAATAATTTTCCTGATCAAACTTATTGACTTTCTTGATTATTTCTTCCTGTTGTTCTACTTTCTGTGTCCATTTTTATTCTAATTATTTTGTTATTGAAAACACATCAGACATGCTTTCTTCAAGAAGTCCTGTTTTAAACAATTGGTCACATAAGAGTTGTATAACCTCACTTGATTTGCTGGATGTCTTGGTCACTGCTTTTTCTGTTCGAATGATCTGTGCTTCCCATTCTGTAAATAATAATTCTTTATGAAGCTTGTCTATTTGTGGTAGATTATCTTGCTTTCCCATATCTGAGTCTTTCCACTGAATATGTTCTTCAATTCTCTTTTGAAGTTTCTCACATTCTAGTTTTTGGATTGCAATTTACTGAATCATTATTTTATTGGAATCACAATAGGAATCAAGCATAGCAGCTTTATGACAAAATATTTTTTGTTGTTTCTTTATCAAAGAATTTATCTCAAGCGCTTCTTTAATGGATTTTTCTGATTGTGATTGATTCTGTAACTCTGCCATGGCTTTTTCCAGCTGTGTATGTTTCTCTTTAAGCTCTGCATGATGTTCTAACTTAATATTTTCAATATATTTATGGAACCGTGCTGAAATTTCTCTGATTTGTTCAGTAGTCTTGACTTTATCTCCATCTAACATCTGTTCTAATTCCTGTATTCTGGATTCTTTCTGTTTGAACAAGGTTCTAACTTCAGTTTCCTTATCTACAGTGGCTATGGCATAAGCTCCTGCATATTGTGACAATTTAGTCAGATGATCAGTGGGATCCTCTAATGAATCCTTCAAAAGGACATCAACTGATTCATCTGTCGTTTTAGGAGTTGTCTCATTAGTTCTTTTTATCTTATTCCTTTTAACCATAGGTCTATGGCTGGGACAGTAGAAAATATCCAATGATGGAATGTCTTCAATCTGTTGGATGATTTGATCTGTAGAGTAAGTCGGAATGATTTCTTTGCTCTGTGTTGCTGGGATTCTCTGTATAGGGTTGACAGTTTCAACTATTTTCTAAGAAGGCTCTGGCATTTTAAAACTTGCTCCTTGGTCAATATTGATCTTTTCTTTAGGAGTCTTTATTGCTTGAGAAAATTATTCCCATTCATTCACCAGTTCTTTACCTTGAAATGATTTAGACTGATCTACCCTGCTCTGAACCTTTTGAACTGCCTCTAAATTTGATTTAGTGCCTTTGTTCTTTGTTTTCTCTTGCAACTCTATTTCTTGAAGAATTTGGTCGACTTCCAAATTTTCTTTTGTAGATTCAGATTCATCCTCAAATTGATCTGACTTATCAGAGTTCTGTTGAGACTGACCAGATTCATTTTCAGAGCCATCTTTCATTTCTTCATCGAGACTAAAACTTGGAGTATGTTTTTCTTCTTCAATAACTAACAAATTCAAAGGGACATTTTTCAATCTCTCATTTCTATATACCTGAAAGGCTTCAGCCTCCTAAAATCTTTGACTCCTTGGAAGAAGTCATCAAATTTATCTTCTTCCTTTATGAAAGGCTTTGTTTTGAGCTTTGCCATGTAATTTTTAATTACATCGTCGGGGTCAGATAATGTTCCTGGCATGAATGCTAGATTTAACATCTGAATATTAGGAGCCTCTTTGTATGTATGGCCGATATTAGCCAAAGCGAAGGTGTCGCACTGTAGAGGGAAAGAAGGCCAAAAATAATTTTTATCATCTTTTAACTGTCTTCTGACACCATTGATGAGCTGATAAGATATCTCTCTCCCAAACAATCTATCTAGAACATAATATGGCAAAACATGTGGAAGAGCAGAACTTCCAAATACTCGAACATATGTGAATCTCTCTTAAGCAAACCATCTAGTTGTAGGAAGAATATCTTTACTGACTTCTTTGGAAACCCTAGGGATATTTTCATTGAAAATCATTTGATACATAGGCAACATGACTCCATAACAGACTTTGTAGAAATGTATGTGGAATTTAGAGTCCCAGAGTTCTTCATGGTATATGTGAATTGGGGTAGGGTTTTTAATGGTCCATTTCCAACCCATGAATGGAAATGTAGAAGTGAAACATATGGAATCCATAACATAAGCAAACATGTAAAAGGGTGAATTTTCTTGGGATGAAGCACTAATTTTATTCCTATATTCAGCAATATTTTTGGCTAAATAATTGGATAAAAGGTCTACCCAATTCAAAATGGATGAATTGACGATTGCGTCAATTAAGGGAACTCAATCTCTAGCGAACCTAGTACTATAAGGTTTGGAAAATAGCCTACACAACATACCAACAACATAGCAATAAGGATAAGGGATTTGTGTAATGGGGTACGTACCAGATTTGTCCTGCTTCAATTTCCCTTCATTGTCTTTCCATTCATGGATGAGTTTGATAAGATCTGGATATTTAGCTCTGAACATTTGTACATATCTATTATCATACTTCTGTTGTGGAGCTGGTAAATGATACATCTCTATCAAATATTCGACTTTTAAAGAGCCCATAATCTCTCCTCTGTAATTCTTGAAAACTCTATCTTCAATATTTAAGTTCTCAACTGCCCACTTAATCATATCCATGTAAGGCATAATCTTCGGTCTCGCAGCCATAATATGAATAAACGAGCATGCAACGTCGAAAAGGGTTGCATTAGAGGTGGAATCAGTACCTGTCGCAGATGTTCGTGTTATCACCTTTGGTCCTTCATCCTCAAAAAGTTTGTACATAGCTTCCCATGAAGAAATGCCACAATCCTTGTTACAGACAATGTCTGAAAATAATGAAGGCATATCTGTATCCTCTGAAGATGATGCTTGAGACACCTCTTTAACCTTTTTATTCATATTTGAATTTCTTAACTCGATAATTGATTTCCTGAGAGTAAAGTGAAATATATCATATAACGAGCATGGCAAAGATATATTAGGGATTTATTTCAAATTCACGCAAAAAACTGTCAATCTTATCAATCATCTCTTCATAATTTCTTATGATTTCAAAATTTAATGCTTGACATGGCTTCACATGACTTCGCACACAATACTTATCAATCGTTTAAAGCCATTAAGATCTAAAATTCAATTTTATATGACATAAGTTTCTTTTCACACGTTGATATCATTAAATGTGCAAATCGAAATGATTCCTTATAATATTTCGTGATTGTCTCATAAATGTTGCGAAATGCGATCTGCACAAATCGCAGATCGCAAGATTTAAAAGATACATTTAAGTCTATATTATAATTCACGCGCGATGCGATTTGCGAAAGCTTAAAGTGGATGCGATAGCGAAAAAGGATATATTATTTTGAGTTTATTCGCTTCGTCGGGTCCGTGGCTGTCGCAACTTATATTACTTTATTTCTTTAAGTCTTAACTAAATCAAGTGCGATGTGAAAAAAGGAAAGTAAATGTTTTTATTTCTTTGGAAATGATTTTTAAAGAGAACATTTCAAAATTCACAGATTTTATGATTTAGGATTCTTTTTGAAGGATAAAATATGTTATAGGCAGTGCGCTTTAGGCAGAAAATTTATTTTCTAAGTGTTTTTAGAAGAAATTTTAAAACGAATTTTCCTATTTATTTCTAAAGGGTCCCTATTTATGAAAAATAAATGGGGGTTGTTGTATAGCACAACAATTGGCGATTCACTTGGACGAACCAGATGTCTTTGATAATTTTTTTTTGAAAATCTTAAATCCTTTTATATAAAAATAAAATAGTTAAAGAAATGAAATTTCAAATAAATAATATCTTTTTTCAAATAACGAAAATTTCATTTATTCACTTATTCAGGAGAATTCATCTATAAAGATATAAGTATAAAAATGAATGTCGGTCTTTACTTAGTTAAAAATAAATAGCAAATAATCTTTGCAGATAAATTTTTTTAAAATTTTACTCTTTTACATAGATAGAGCCTCTGTTCCAATAGGCAGTTTTAAGATTTTGGCAGGGTTACCTTTTAACTAGCTATGATCCATTTTTCCATCCGGTATTTCTCATCATTTCCATAAGTAAATAATATATTTTTCTTTTTTTATATCTTTTATCTACTTAAAAGCCATTGTCTTGGCTAGGTAACCAAATAGTGAAAATGCCATTCACAAATAGTAATTAAACTGATCAAGCTGGCTCTTGATGAGACCCCTTGTCTTTATGATATAATCTCAAGCATTAAACTGTTTTGGTAGACATTATTATTAATGCCAATTCAACTATTTCTTTATAAACATGGTAAACAAGCCCGTGATGAGACTTATTATCTTTTAATTTTTCTCCAAACTTTTTATTTTTATTTTGTTTTATCTACTTTTGAAAATTATAAGATTTACCGGATGGGATGAATCATATTTCTTTTTAAGATGCAAACCAAGGGAGAGCCACCAAAGCACTCAATCATGAGATTGGGTGTGAGGTACCAGGTCATGATGACTGATGGTTGTGGGAGGTGACGACAAGGCCAATGCCTTCTGAAGATCTTGATTGTTAATGCTGGTGCATGCAGTTTTTACCGTTGGCACCCCGATAGAGTCACAATCTTGCGAGAGGAGTATTTCAGAGGCCTTTACTCCTTGATTTGTAAGGAAATCCGCCAATTTGTTGGCTTCTCTCCTAACCGCCATGAATGAAACACCTTTGGCCTCCGCTATGCTGGCTTTGATTTTATGAAGAATTTTATTGATGCGCCAGCAGTCAGAAACCTACCAGACACTTTGCCCTTGCTGGAGTTTCTTACAGTCTTGGGTAGCAACATTGGAGTCACCTTCTACCAGAAGGGGCCAAAATTTGTTGAGTTTGGCAATTTCCATGCCATGGGCAAGCGCTTGGAGCTCCATTGCGTTGTTAGTGGTATGACCAAGATTGCCATAGTAAATCCAAAGGATTGAGCCCTGAGAATTTCGAAAGACCCCTCTGAATCCTGCCATGCCTGGGTTCTTGGATGCGCCATCATAGTTGAGTTTGGTGAAATTATGTTCCAGAGTGTGCCAAATGGACAGAGGGAGGGAAGGGGGGAAGGTGACAAAGGGATGTGGGTGGGGGAGGGGAGGTTGAGAAGAGATAAGATCCTACAGTCTTCAATGGATGGGTGGGATGAGGGGTCTGGGAGTTTGGAAATAGAGACAGATTCACACAGAGTGCTTTTGATACTGTGGAGGAGCTGCTCTTCCTTCGAGGCCTTGTCTGTAATATCCCGAAATTGGGAAATTATACAACAATGAGAATATCCTAAGATATTCTAAAGTTGGAACTACAGCAAGAAATAAACTCATAAGAGTGTATGGAACACCCATCCATCATATTACAACCACATCAACAACTATGCCTTCATGCAATATCACCAAGCGGGGAAAAGTAGAAATATTGACCCCAAAAACGTTATTTTCTGAAGACTTAGTTATAACAGTGAAAAATAAAGGTTGTTTCCCTTAGAATATTTAATAAGGGCCTTACATGAAAAATATTTTAAGAAACAAATCTCTTTTTCCTAGTTAAACAGGCCTCCCATGCTCAAACAACTTGAAAATTGATGAAACCCCAAGACTGCAACACACATAATTTATTGCATAAGAGACTGCGCAGTTTATTTGAGGGTTATGCTCAGAAAATGGAGAGAAAAATCAGATCTTCTATTAGATTACTCAATGAGGCATAAAAATAGAGATCTAGTCTCTTTTTACATAGATCCAAGATGACTCCGCAAGGGTTTCTTGACAGAAATGATATACAAGAAAGAACTGCTGCAGATCTATGTCTGAACCATGCTGTATAGTTGAAAATCTACATAAAAATGGCTGAACATTCAAATAAATGGATGTAGACTCTTCCTCTAGCTTTTCGGAGAAAAGGCTAATCATTCTCTTGGGAAGCTAGCTCACAAAAGTGGGGTTTTGACCCCTCCCACTGCACACCTCAAGAAATAACGCAGTTTCTTGAAGGGACTATGTTTTTGCTGAAGGTAAATGATTGGTCCAACACCAGGTAGTGGAAAATGCAGCTCTGAAATCTCCTCTTAGATCTCTTAGACAAGATCTCCAAGAAAGAGTAGGGAATCCCCACCCGGTAAAACCCTTGCACTAAGAAGTGCAACAAACTTAGCTAAACAACCAAAGCATGCAGGAAGTCTAAACAGACCACATACAATATAATCTCCAATATTCCCATATGGTTTCCATCTCCTCATTTATATAGTTGATGAGCTTACTCACCAAGGGTCCCAAAGGCTCCTCCACCACAATTATGTTGTCTCTATGTGCCTTGCTCATCCTTTTACAACGTTGTTTGATTTATTCAACCTTGAATGGATCTTCATGCCCTGTCCCTTTTCACACTCAAGGTGTCTTCATTTTGACTAGCTAGATTGATTTCCATTCACATTAGGCTATCTTCATTTAGGATCCACTCCTCATGTAAAATGTTGTTGACTTGGTCAAAATTGACTTTGTCCACACATTTTAGACCTTGTTCACACATGTGGATGCTTGATCTAGTTATTACATGATCCCTTTTCACATTATGAGGGATTTTTATTCATACTTATGCAAATTATGAGCCTCCTTGCCCATTTATTCATCTATCTAGATTTTAAAAGCAAAATTAATATTCCTATTAGCTGCATGCTAATTTAGGAATATTACAGTCTTCCCCTCCCAAATGTTGCTTGTCCTCCAGCAACTACAAGGGTGATGTGAAATCTCCCCTCTTCTCCTTGTGGCCCCCTCATCCAATAGTATCCACCATTGCTTCAGATTTTCTGCAATAGTTCTGTCTTCCAATGGTCCCTCCCTAGTGTGCAAGTTAGCCTTTGGTAGATAAAAAAAATGGCTCTCATTATGAAAGGAAGGAAGGTCTATGTGGAAACCTCGTTGCTGATCAATGGCCTCCTCAAGATAGAAGTCATGACAATCATGGGGAATTTCATCATCAATGAACGTCTCCCACTTCCATGCTATCATCCAAATGAAATGAATTACCTCCCAGCTTAGTAATTCATAGAAAGGCTCCTCCCAAATACTCATGAGAGGTATGTCCCAAGTGCTCCAAACAATCATATGGCCTAACTCATGGAGAAACAAGTGATTTACCATGGTAGCCATATCTTTCCCCATGCTCCCCTTGAAGCATGTAGTGCAAAAGGTGTGGGAAATTTCTTTCCCCAAGGACACATTCAACAAATGTGCCTCTCCTCCAATCATGTCCTTAATAAAGAAAAGAACATCTTCAGCATATGGAATCATAATTGAAATCATGCTAGCTACCATATGAAATAAAGGAGAAGGGTAATGGTTTCTCATGTGCAACCGGGGTAGTTTTACCCCCAACTACCATAGAATATAGTATGACAAGTGTTCTTCCCAACACTTGTTTGTTGCCCCATCCTTCTTGGACCCATAAGAAAGAGTGCCCCCTCTTGGAGCCAAGTCCTGCACATGAGTGTTAAGAAGATACAAGTACATAATAAATATATCATGATGTTCAACAATATAATGTTTATCATATACTTGGTTTAAATCAGAAATTTAGCTCATGAATGAGTCTCTTCTCATACTCAATGAATAAGGACCTATTCACATGTAAGGTTCTTGATGGGAAAGCAATGGATGTAAAATCTAAAGTAGTCAATGGAATCATTTATGTTCATGATCAGATCTACTTAACTAAATATTCCAAACTCAAGAATAAACTACTTGACACAACCTATGAGGTCTTTCTTTCAAAATTTTCTACTATTCTTTTAATGAATTGTGCATAAGTAGATGTATTTGCATTTATCAAGGAAAAATATTCAAACAACCACCAAGCATAAACCTTACCCTCAAAATGCAGCATTGCTACTTTGATGGCCTCATTTTCTGAAACTTGATGTTGTTGCATATAGGTGTCTAGCTCCTTCACCCAAGCCCTAGCTGGACATAGAGGTGATCCATAAAAATTAGATACAAAGAAGCTACCCTCACCCTGCTTCTTGCTCCTTGTGCTCCTTTCCTCCTTAATTTGGAAAAACCCTTGGAAGTTCAAGTGATCTTTGAACTCCTTAGATTGAGCTTCATACTCCTACAAATAATCACCAAGAGTATCTCTCTTTGGCACATCTCCTTTCTTCCTCTTCATGAAGAAGTTGCTGATAGAACGTGGTAGATCTGATGATATGGCTAAGTGCTCATATCCATAAGATGAGGACTTAGAACCTTCCTCTTGTATATATCTTGTTGAGGGATCTTCATGTTTTTCCCTCCTCATTTCTTTGATGCCCTTGCTTCTACCCTGCAGATTTGGAAAGAGAAGTTTTGAGAACCTCCTTTCTCTAGAAAACAAGGATTTTTTTTGATCTCTCTTGTAGATCTTCTCCTCCCCATGAGAAGACTCCATAATGAAGAACACAAGCTGAGCCAAGATTAAAGCTTTGATACCACTGTAATAACCCGAAATTGGGAAATTATACAACAATAAGAATATCCTAAGATATTCTAAAGTTGGAGATACAACAAGAAATCAACTCTTAAGAGTGTATGGAACACCCATCCATCATATTACAACCATAGCAGCAACTATGCCTTCATACAATATCACCAAGTGGGGAAAAGTAGCAATATTGACCCCAAAAACTTTTTTTCTTCTGAATATTGAGTTATAACAGTGAAAAATAATAGTTGTGTCCCTTAGAATATGTAATAAGGGCCTTACATGCAAAATATTTTCAGAAACAAATGTCTTTTTCCTATTTAAACAGGCCTCCCATGCTCAAACAACTTAAAAATTGATGAAACCCCAAGACTGCAACACATAGAATTTAATGCATAAGAGACTGCGCAGTTTATTTGAGGGTTATGCTCAAACAATGGAGAGAAAAATTATATATTCTATTAGATTACTCAATGAGGCATAAAAACAGATATCTAGTCTCTTTTTACATAGATCCAAGATGACCCGGCAAGGGTTTCTTGACAGAAATGATATACAAGAAAGAATTGTTGCAGATATATGGCTGAATCACACTGTATAGCTAAAGCTCTGCATAAAAATAGCTGAACATGCAAATAAATGTCTGTAGACTCTTCCTCTAGCTTTCCGGAGAAACGACTGATCCTTCTCTTGGGAAACTAGCTCACAAAAGTGGGGTTTTGACCCCTCCCACAACACACCTTAAGAAATAACACAGTTTTTTGAAGGGACTGTGTTTTTGCTGAAGGTAAATTCTTGGTCCAACACCAGGTAGTGGAAAATGCAGCTCTGAAATATCCTCTTAGATCTCTTAGACAAGATCTCCAAGAAAGAGTAGGGAATCCCCACCCGGGAAAACCCTTGCACTAAGAAGTGCAACAAACTTAGCTAAACAGCCAAAGTATGCAGGAAGTCTAAATAGACCACATACAATATAATCTCCAATATGCCCATATGGTTTCCATCTCCTCCTTTATATAGTTGATGAGCTTCCTCACCAAGGGTCCCACCCCACTATGAGGTTGCTTGCATGCAAAGGCTCCTCCACCACAATTATGTTGTCTCTATGTGCCTTGCTCATCCTTTTACAGCGCTTTTTGATTTAGTCAACCTTGACTGGATCTTCATGCCCTGTCCCTTTTCACACTCAAGGTGTCTTCATTTTGACTAGCTAGATTGATTTCCATTCACATTAGGCTGTCTTCATTTAGGATCCACTCCTCATGTAAAATGTTGTTGAATTGGTCAAACTTGACTTTTTCCACACATTTTAGACCTTTTTCACACATGTGGATTCTTGATCTAGTTATTACATGATCCCTTTTCACATTATGAGGGATTTTTATTCATAATTAGTCAAATTATGAGCCTCCTTGCCCATTTATTCATCTATCTAGATTTTAAAAGAAAAATTAATATTATATTAGCTGCATGCTAATTTAGGAATATTACATTGTCTTTGAATATGCGAGAGTTCCTTTCCTTCCAAAGATCCCAACATATGATATCAGGGAGGAGGTTCCAAGATAGGTTGATGAGGGGCTGGGTAGAGAAGGCAGGGCACCAATTCTCCAGGGAAGAGAGAATGGAATCAAGAGTGCAGTCAGAGGCTTTGAAGACATGATGGAGCCAGGTCCAAATGTTAGAGGTGAAGGGACAAATGTTGAGGATATGATTGGATTTTTCTGAGTTGGAGTGACACAAATTACACTCGGAGGGTTCTGTGAAGCCCCTCTTCTGCAGATTATCCCAAGTTATAATTTTCTTGTGCATGACTAACCATAGAAAGAGTGTGATTTTCGGCCAATGGTTCCTGTTCCAAAGCCGCTGCCACTTGCTTTCATGTTGTTCAGGAGTAGGACTCTGCAGGATATTGTAAGCCTCTTTGATGTTGAATCTCGCCGCCACATTGGTTCCCCACTGAAGTTTGTCCGGTTTGTCTTCTCCCTGGATTTTTCTGTTGTTTAGCTCCTCTACTAGAATATCCATTGAATGGTGGTGAGAAATTTGAGCCATTTATTTGATGTCCATCCATTCCCTCCATTCTGAGTTTTTCCGAAATTTTCGAGTAATCTCTTACCTTGTGTTTGTTTAGAATTTCCAGCTACCTTCTGATTGGAAGGTAGATATCCGAGTCAAGTTTAGGACATTTCTCCCAAGCATCCTCCCAAAACAGGGAATTCTCTCCATTGCATATCTCCCAGAAGCTGTGTTTTTGAATGATTGATATATTTTCCCAAGCCTGATTCCAAATGGGTGATCCTCTGAGATTTCCCAAGAGTCTGATTAAAGAATCCAAGAGCTGTGAGGGGGCTTATTTGGATTTCCAGAGCATGGCCCAGGGGGTGGTGGAATTTGTGATTCAACGCTACCAAGTCTTGGCTCCCACGACATTGCCCAGGAGATCCAGGTCCCTTAGCCCAAGACCGCTCGTTTTCTTGGGCGTGCAAATTTTGTCCCAAGCCACAAGGGCTCATTTGCCATTGCTGGATTTTAATTTCCAGAGAAAATATCTTTGGATGACTCTGATCTGATTTGAGATGGATCGGGGAGCAAAAATGGCAGAGGTCTGGTACAGGGTCCTACTTGTAGAACAGAGTGGACAAGGACCAATCTGCCAGCGAAATTTAGGAAGCGGAAGGTCTAGTTGGAGATTTTTTTTGAGCTTGGAGATAAGGGGTTCCCAGTTTGAGTTGGCTAAAGGTTTTTCTGTGAGGGAAATGCCCAAGTATTTTGAGGGGAAGCTACTTTTATAGAGTCCCAGGATTCTGGTGATATGGCTTTGAATGGCTATGGGAGTGTTGAGAAAAAATATTTTGGACTTAGAATCGTTGACAGAGGATCCCGAGGCCAAAGCAAAGTCATCTAGAATTTTATGAAAGGCATGGGCTTCTTTGGCTATGGGGGTACCCATGAGGAGCATATCATCCACAAACTGCTGATGAGAGTTGGGAGGGTTAGGAAGATAGAGATTGAGCCCAGAGATAAGGCCTTTTGAAGAGGAAGCCAAGGCCTTCAACCATAATGATGAAGAGAAAGGGGGAGAGAGGGTCTCCTTGTCTGATGCCTTGCAAGGGGTTGATGATGGAGGAGGGGGAGCCAATGAGGAGGATGGAAAAGAATGCCCCCGAGACCAAATCCGTGATCCATTTAATGTAATTTGAACTGAAACCGAAGGCAACCAGCATATGTCTGATGTAGTTCCAGTTAATTTTATTGAAAGCTTTGGACATATCAAGTTGAATCAATATACCCTGTTTTCCTTGGTCCTTGAAGGAGTGGATAACTTCCTGAATAATCTTGTAGATTAAATTGCAAAGAGAAATTGGTTTGAAATGATCAGGAGAGTCCGCCTTAGAGGATTTGGGAATGAGAGCAAGAAAAGTGGCGTTTAGGGAAGGAAAGACGACTTTCTTCATCCTCGATTCCTCAATGATGTCATAGACATCCTCCTTAATCAGAGGCCAACAAGCTTTGTAGAAGTCTATAATGAAACCATCGAGATGTAGGGCCTTTCCATTAGGCATTGACTGGACCGTTGCTTCCACTTCCTCCATGGTTATTTTTTTGAGAACCATCTGATTGTGTTCTCTGGTTAAGATGGTGGGAATGTTTTTGGTGATTGTCTTGATGTGATCCTCGTTGTCCTGATTGCTTTCCTTGAGGATGCTCGAAAAGTGCTGGTGCAGTTCTTCCTCAATTTCCTTATGTGTTCTTAGAGTGAGACCCTGCCTATTTTTGAGGTTGAGAATTATGTTCTATTTGTGATGTTGGATCATAGATTTGTGAAAGAAGGCTGTGATTTTTTCCCCGTCTTTGAGGCAGCTGATCCTGGATTTTTTTCTCCATAGGGTTTCTTCTTGAGGGGCTCGTTCTTCCCATTGTTTCTGAAGTTTTGTTTCTTCTTGTTTGGTTTCCTCTGTTATACCATTGTGAATGATACTTTTTTGAAGGGCCCTCATTTTTAATTCAATCATATTTTTATCCGCTGTGATGTCTCCAAAGGTTTGCTGGTTCCATTTTTTTAGTTCTTGTTTGATGATTTTTAGTCTTTTTTGGAAGTTTTGCATCTTGCTGCTGGGCCAAGGAAGCGAGATGAACCACCGTTCCTTGATTCTTTCTTGGAATTTTGGGTGAGAGATCAAAAATTCTTTGAACCTGAAGAGGGAGTTCTTTGGTCTTTCAGAGATTTTGATAGTCAGAACGATCGGCCAATGATATGAACCAACTTAAGGAGCTATACTGGCTTCCGTTTCCATAGAGGAGAGGAAGAGTTCTTCTAAGAGGAGAAAGCGATCAAGTCTTGAGGCTATCTGACGGTCGCCCCCTCTTCTGTTGCTCTAGGTGTATATGTCATTTTTTATGGGGGTGTCAATGATGCCTAGGTCATCTATCATGTTTTGAAAGGCCTATGAGTCTGAGTCCAGTCTACGGATGCCACCCATTTTTTCCCCCAGATTTATCATCATGTTGAAATCACCTGTAAGATGACGATAAGGATGGCTGAGAGGCCAGAGTTGATTGTTGAGATAGTTGAGCCATGAAATGCGTTCAGAAACTGTGTGGGGGCCGTAAAAATTGGTAATGCACAACTTTTATTTGGTTCCCGTGATTTGGAGAACCGTGGTTAGGGCGTGCTTGGAAGCAAAGGAGTCAATTAGATGGAACTTTGAGTCTTTCTAGAACATTGCTATACCTCCAGCCATGCTAGAGGCAGCAATGGCCAAGTGGCTGTATTGTTTTCTGAAGTAGGCCTGTTGAATGTCGTCCATTTCGGACAGACCGCTCTTTGTTTCTTGCAGCAATAGAATATCAGTCTTTCCTGAGGTAACTTTGGATTTTAGGATCCTTTCTTTTGTGGGACTGTTTAGTCCTCTTATATTCCAGGATGTATAGATCATAATAATGTATTGGGGGAGAGAGAGAGCACCTTACCTTGCCTTCGTTGATGAGGCGAATACCTAGCTCTTGGAGGTGCTGACTGTTGGTCTTCCGACCCCTTCTCTTTGTCGACCCCTTAGTGATTTTGTGGTTGGCCTTGAAGTTCGCTTTGATTTTGCTGGCTTGGTTTTTCCCTTTGGTTTGGTGTTCTCTCTGCTCTTGTAGGATTTGTTTCAGAATGTATGCTTCCTTAATTCTTTGTATGTAATCCTCTGGTATTCCCTCGATGCCTTTTGTGTTGCAGTCCCTTGTTATTTTCTGAAGGTCCATGCCCATCAGGATGTCTTCAATTTCCTTTTCCTCTGACGTTGGTATGTCTTGGAGGAAGTCCATATCATTGTATTATTGAGTTGTCTGTCCTTCTTGAGAGAGAATGGTTGTGTTCTCCATTTCTGTGTCCATGGTGTTCAAGGTCTTTACCTGCTCAGTGATCTGCTCTTTGTTGTTGCTATGTTGTCTTGTTTCCTCTGTTATAGAGGAGAGGATGTCATATTTGTTTTGCTATGCAGTCTTTGGAGTTTCTCTCCTTGTGTTGTTTCTTTTGCCTTGCCTACTTCTGTTGCTCACCTTGATGAAGCCTTGCTCATCCTTCCTGCTTGCTTGGTTGTCTTTTGGGGGTGGCTGATTTTGTGGGCAATCTCTGAAGAGATGTCCATGCTCATGAAATTTCCGACATCGAAAAGGTATATGTTCATAATCCACCATCTGGGTCCATATTTCATCTCTGAAGTTCAGTTTGATGGCTTCTGGAAGCACTCCAAAGACATCAATATAGGCACATATACGAGTATATGAAATGTAATGACCATTCTTTGTACCTTCAGACATCTTGATGTATTCACCTAGTTCGTTTCCAATGGATTTGAGAACTGATGGCACCCAGTAGTCCGTAGCGAGGGAGTATAGTCTGATCTAAAAAAGTACCTGTGTGAAGTCTTCTTTTTCCAGAGTGAATTTTTCCTTCGAATATCTCATGTAGAGTCCAGTAGAGTTGAAAAATATGGCCCCCCCTCAAAGATTCTGTCCCCGTCTTCCAGGAGTGCGAAGACAATGGTGAAGAATCCTTTCGAACCAAGCTGGAGTTCTATTGCACCTTTTGGGTTGCATTTAGCCTTTATCCTTCCTTTGAGGGCTCTTTCTAACGGCCATATGCCCATAAACTTGCAAATGATGGAGTGTTCTCCCATATAGTGTCTGTAAACAACGATGTCAGGTTCCTGAATAACTATTTCAGGGATCTTCGCAGCTTTTGGGTTGCATACGTTTGCCTTTTTAGATGTGTCCTGAGCCTGCGCTGTGGCTGCAGGGTCATTCCCTTCAGAGTTCATGGTATGTTGCGCCGCGTGCGTCGAATAAAGAGCAGTCCCTTTGGGGCTTGTGGCAAAGCTGTCCGGCTTTGTGGGAGGATCTGCTTTGTCCGTTTCCTGATGAGGGGAGATGGGGCGGAGCTCCTGATCGGAGCGAGGGGAGGTAGATGAATTGATTAGACGCGTGAAAAAGGAGAGGTCCCAACGACCTGATGTCGAAAGGATGGAGCCTTCGGGCCTCCATCCTGCTCCATTGTTGGAGCCAACAGTGAGAATCGCTGGACTACTATGGCAAGTCTGCAGGGGCAGAGCCTGCAGCAGCCAGAGGAAGTACCCATAGAGGGACAAAGGAATTAGGTCATGCACTAGGGTTTTCCTTGCAAAGTGAAAAAAACGCCCCCCCCACAAATTAAGTATTTTTAATATTTAATAAATTTAAATTTAAAATATTAAAAAAATTAAGAAAACATTATAATACTAATATTATATCATCCATTTCCTAAAAGAAATGTTTTATACATGTATTTAAGAATTTATTGAAGTGAAAAAGAATATTTTTTCTCTCTGAATTGGTCTACTCCTATTATTGATACAAAAATTACAGAGAGGTCTCAGCCTTCGAATATCTTGCCCAGTGAAGCAGCAATCTGTCAAGTAAAAAGCTGATAAATAACCAAAAATTTTCAAAAACCAGACCAATAACCCTGTCCAGAGTCAAACAAATAGTAAGAAGCCACCCACGCAGGGGAAACCGGCTATTTGACAAAGTAATTAGGATGTGGGTAGGAAAATCAATAGAACCAAGGCGCAAAAAAACAAGCCCATACAAACTATTATGAGTCAAAAACTTGAAGGTGGAGACACGTTCAGGAGTCCTGTGAGTCAGTTGGCGTTTCTTTGATGATGCAGCAGCCATATTCATCGGGGTCTTCATCCTTCTCCTGGAGAACATCGATGCCCGCAGAACCCCCACACTTCGAATTGCTCGGGCCAGGAAGTGCGTTGCTTTTGCCAAGAATTTTGCTGTTGCAGAGTTCCTCATGCTTCGGGCTATTGGAAGGAGGAGTGGAATGTAAAACTTTGCTACTCTTCTCCTTAGGCGCGCCCAAAGCCTTGTCTATCACATGCTCGGAGTCATCTTGAATATCAAAGGTGATATTGGCAATTAAGGTGGAATGAAATTGAGCGCAGGGAGTGCGGAGCTGCGCACTGTGGTAGTGAACTGGAAGTGGAGAAGGAGAAACCGGAGAAGGGGGGGAGCTCCGGGCCGAAATGAATTGCTCATACCTCTGGCCTTGGCCTCTTCTAGAAGCTGTAAAGCGACCAGTAAGGAACTTCGACGAATGAGAGGTCGAGCCCGAGTTGGAGCAGGAGGGCTGTCGGGCCATCCGCCCACGACAAGCTCCTCTTCTGGGCCTCAAACAATGAAGGATTATTGGCATGATTCCACTGGCGGTCAAGACTAAATGAGAGTCATCTGAGCAGAGGCGGAAAGCACTGTTCTCAGAAGAATTCAGGGGAGAATCAATAGGAGGAGCCGAATCACAGTCAAGGTGCGAATTGCAAAGAGGGTTGTGAGCGACGTGAATACCAGGCTCCAGCTCAATGCAACACACCAGTGCACATCTCTTGCTAGTGCCAGACCGAGTGCAAGGATAAGCTGCCACCTTGGAGCATAAAGCACACAGAGGAGTTGCAGAAATGAAACGAGAATGAGGCGCCATGTTAGAAATGCGAGAGGGCTGGCTTGGGATGACGAGCTGCATTAAGACTGAAATGAATTCACTTGCAGGAAAATTAATGCGGGGAAGCGCGCAGTACTGGGTGGCGGTGGCACAAGTCCACACACCAACCCACCATGACAGTCCACGCGTCGACGTACAGGGCCTCTTAAACACCCGCATCCGGGGAAGTGAAAAAAGAATATTATAGTATCATTTTAATGACATTATTTTAGTACGCTATCATTTTATGACATTATTTAAATTTCCTTTAAAATCTATAAATTTATATGAATTATCTACCCTCTCTATATATAATAATAGAATATCTACTTTAACATAATTGAAAGAGAATTGAACTTGGAATTCATATCTTTTACCTCTTAATCAATTTAATTTTTTTTCGTTTAAATTATCATTATTATTATTTTTAAATATAGATTATTTTGTTTTATTTCTATCATTATTATTTTTTTAAAGATCATTTTCACTTTATATGAAACATTTCCATTAAAATTAATCATTAAATTTTTCATGATTTAATATTATAAACTATTTTCATTTTACATTTATTATTATTATAGATTTTGTTTAAATAAAAATCCACTTTTATAATTTAATTAAAGGAGTTATGGCCCTTGTAATAATTTATAAAGGTTTTTCACAGTTCAAGGAATGAAAGTAATATTGTCATGTTAGGAGGAATTAATGCTAAAACTACAACCATCCAAGTTAGTCTTTTAAGAAATGATTCAAACCTAGATCCTCTATTGTTAAATGGGACCTTGTTTTATCTAGTAGATACAAAAGGAACTTTAAATACCTGACTAATAATTTATTTTGTACCAAGCTAATCAAGCTTTGTAGTTTTGAAGACCTAATTATTTGCAATGGCATAATTAAGTGACCAAACACAAACTAGATGACTTGTATTCTTGGGCTCGACAATAGTGTCATGGATTATGTGATATCTTATATCCTTATTCCAACCAAATAGTAAATTTTGACCTCTTATATGACTATGAGATTGACTCTGATCATAGACCTTTAACCTTAACTATATACTTTTTCATGCACAAAATCACTATGCAAGAGAATTGTGAAAATCAAAGGCATTTTTTCTCCATCAAGGTGTCATGTGAAAAGAATAATAGAATGATAGGTCCCTATAATACTAGTGTAGTCCCTTCTTGTTGTTAGTGTAGCCTCCTTATTGTTATTGTTGTACCCATGTAGTCCCCATATTGTTATTATTGTGCCCCATAATAGCTCACTATTATTATTGTTGTGCCCTTACATTATTATTGTTAGGTCGGCTAGGATTATATTGTGACCCCAAGGAATCCTATATATAGAAAAGGGGTTGTGTTAGTTGTATCATCTAAGAATTCTTCATTTATGTAATGTAAATGAGGTTTCCCCCTCGAAGTGACTGATTTCTAAGTCGTTGATCTCTATTTTCTTCTATTTTTTGAGCTGGTTTCATAAAATTTGGTATCAGAGCTTTGGATTCTAGGGTTTCAGTGCTTCAAACAGGTCATCATGGTATTTTCTCTATAAAATTTTTTATATGAAGGTTCATACGCTAAAAAAAAACCCATTTGCGAAGAAATCCTGATGAACGTTGTGTAAAAAATTTATATCTTGGTTCGCAATATTTTCGGAGATATGATCTGTGGAAGTTAGGGTTTTTGCAGGCTCCCGAATTTAATCTTAAAGAGGTGACCTTGGGAAAATAGTCATAACTCTCTCTTTGAGCATCATATTCGAATTCTGTAAGAATTAGCCAAAATTAAATAGAATGTGGTTTATTGTATATCAATTCCAGAGCTGAACAAAAAATCAGTGACACATGACACGCCGTATAAGGCCTATCTACTGAACCAGTCCATAATTAGGTCATCGCGGGAGATTGGGCATAAATTTGTCTCGAACAATCCAAATCAGGTCTGACCTATGGCATTGTAAGAGGACTCAGAGGGCTAATACATGATAGAAATTTAGATCTTGAATATCCGAAATAATAGGGATAAATTAGGTTCAATATATACCTCCTAAAAAGAAAGAAAAATGTGTGTATTTTTTAAACAAGTTTGCATAGCATTTGTTTGAAAAATTAGTTTGAAGTGACTCCAAGGGAATATCAAAGCATAGATATCAATATTGAGTTATATAATGCCTCCCAAAAATAATTCGACACCCATTAAGCCCTCATAAACCTCTACTATGACGCATGAAGAGGAAAAATTGCAGTATGATATATCGAGATTACAGTACCAAGTGTAACAAATTTCGATCTTACAAAGAGGAATTAAATATGACATAAATGGGTTAAAAGCATAAATGAAGGCTAAGTTGGACGGTTTGAAGGATCAAATGAAAGACAATATGGATGATAAAGTAGTGGAAGATCACATCGAGCATCAACAACAAGTTCTCCAACTCTTAAAGGATAACCTAACTCTGGTGCATAATCAAAAGAAACAATAATAAGATCAACATCGCATTGAAATAAGTTTTGAAACAGTCACAGAAACAAGAACTTGACAACTAAAAAATTATCGATTTCAGAGTATCACATCAAGTGTAAGAACTTACTCACTGAAGATTCCGCATGGGAGGATGAGAATTTTATATAGAAGCATCCAAAAATAATCAAGCGTTGAGGACAATAATTATTTGAAGGAGAGGGGCATGTTAGGTCCCTAAAACACTAGTTTCTCCCATTTTCTTATTATTAGTATAACCGCCTTATTGTTATTGTTGTACCCATGTAGTCCCCATATTATTATTATTGTGCCCCATAGAAGCCCACTATTGTTATTTTTGTGCCCTTACATTGTTATTGTTATGTCGGCTAGGATTATATTGTGACCCATTGGACTCCCATATATAGAAAGGAGGTTTTTTAATTTGTATCATCCAAGAATTGTTCCTTTATGTAATGTAAAGGAGGTTTCCCCCTCGAAGTGGCCAATTTCTAAGGTGTTGATCCTAAGATAGAGGCCATGGAAGCTAAGATGGATGACATCGACAAAAAAATGAAAGGCAACATGGAAGACATGAAGAATGATCTAAAAGCAGATATGGAAGGTTTGAAGGAAGGTTTGACAAATTTGATACAAGAAATGATTCTTAATGGTGAAAATATGGATCAAATCCCAATTCAAACAATATTGACAGAAATTGACGAGGAAGGAAAAATAATATTGGAACCTGAAGTAGTCATAGAAACAAGAACTCGATAGATACGAAATTGATCAATTTTAGAGTATCTCATCAAGTGGAAGAACTTACCCGCTGAAGATTCCACATGGAAGGATGAGAATTTTATACATAAGCATCCAAAAATAATCAATCATTGAGGAGAACACTTGTTTGAAGGAGAGAGGCATGTTAGGTCCCTATAATACTAGTGTAGTCCCTTATTTTTTTTAGTGTAGCCCCCTTATTTTTATTGTTGTACCCATGTAGTCCCCATATTGTTATTATTGTGCCCCATAATATCCCACTATTTTTATTGTTGTGCCCTTACATTATTATTGTTAGGTCGGCTAGGATTATATTATGACTCCATGGACTCCTATATATAGAAAAGAGGTTTTTTCATTTGTATCATTCGAGAAATTTTCGTTTATTTAATGTAAAGGAGGTTGCCCCCTCGAAGTGGATGATTTCTAAGGCATTGATCTTTGTTTTCCTCTATTTTTGGAGTTGGTTTCATAACATAGAACAACTGTCCCTTAGTATGAAAAGGATTGCTAAATTACTAAAAAAATAATCAAGGATTTTTGTAACAAATATTTAAATATTGATAAGATAAATATATACAAATCCCTTATTAAAAGGAATAAAGGTTACTATATAAACAGAAAGAAAGAGAATATATTACACCTATCTAAATTGGATCCTAGGAATTTTTGGAGGAAAATTCTAATTCATAAAACTAAAGAATATAATTCTCTTGGACTAGACTTCCCACCTTAAAAATCGGTATGAACCCCTTAATTCCGTGAGCACTATTTTTTATGTCCCTATAGAAGATGGAATTTGTTAAGAAGCTCATTATTGGGAAAGATAAGGACATTGAATGCTACCAAGATGAAACTTTGAAAATAGGAGAGACTATCCTCATCCCTCACATATCCAAGCTCTTTAATTTGGTAACCTTGGACATGTTAGGGTCCTATAATATACATAATCTATTTTTCCAGTTATCTATTTCAGGAATCAGTTGGTAAATTTTAGCCTATGAATCACTAAGTGTCATAGCCTAAAGGTTTTATTGTCCAAGTAGCCATTTAGTTCTTAAAGTCTGGTGGCCAAGACAAAGTATGGATGTTTGGGAGATTTTTTTCATATAAATTCTGGGTCATATCATATGGTAGGTGTTTTCATGGTAAAGTTCTCATAATAATATTTCCAACTGTATATCTGGTACTTCAAATCGACTTCCGGATTAAGAGATAGAGCAAATTGAAGTCTGCTCCTCAAAAGCACAAAACAAAGAAAAATACCTATGTGAAATTATTTATTTGAATTATCAAAATCAATTAAAAAATAATGAAATATATAAAATATATGAATCACACTTATTTATCATACCTCAGCCAAAGTAAAATATCCAAAAGTCAAATCCTATGGCCCACCCCACACTTAACTATTAAAACTCCTTAATATTAAAAGCCTTGAGATCTCTGAAAAAATACATCGATGGTTAGTGATGGACTGCATACACCCCTTTCTTTTTGAACATTTAACTAAGGGGGATTTTCCACATTTAATAAGGGGGGGGTCCGAAAAGATGTTTTTCACTTTATTGGGTTTTACATCTGTCGGATTCATGAAGTGCAGACGCCCCTTGCCTTTTCGACATAACCATGGGGTATCTGAAAAGACATTTTTCACTTCCACCACCCCCTCCCTCATAAACCACTTACTACATATTCCCCCCTCAGGGATACCATGTATATAAAGGGAAATTTCATATGTTATGAAATAAGTTTACGAATGAAGGAGGATGAGAAAAATGTGACTAAGGTGAAAGGAAATTTACAACTACAGGTGAAATGAATTCACGGGTGCAAGAAAATGAATTTACAAGAGAAAATAAAAGGTGAATTTTGTGATCATATGTTTATGAAACTAATGTACAGGTGAGCAAAAATGAGCTTCTTGTAAATGAGTTTTTATGGATAGGAGGCTAAGTAAAATAAGACTTATAGGTGTAAAAAGAACTTACAGATGCATGAGAAATACATTTTACAGGTTCATGTGAATTTGGATGTACACTTGCAGGTAAATGAAGTTAAAGTGAAAAAAATTATGAAGAAATATTTCACAGATAGGAAGCTAAAGTTAAAACAAGATTTACAACAGTAAAAGGAAATTTACATGTATGAAATACACTTGTAGGTAAATGAAGTTACAAGTGAAATCAATTACATGGGTTTCAAAATCCATGGGGAGAGAAAACATGCCATGGATTTAGAAAACAACACATGGATTTGAAAACAAGATGGTTTAATAAAACATTCAAATAAATACTTTGAAATTTGAATTATGAATTTCGTCAAAATATTTTGAAATATTATTCAAAATATATTATTTTTATTTTCCCAAATATTTTGTGACAAAATAAATTATTTAAAAGATGATGAAAGGAAAAAATGACAGAAATAGAACCCAAATGGGAAACTAATTAATACATATGGTAGAGTAATCATATTTAAGAGGGAAGTTGGAATATTTTGTGAAGACAATTTCCAGATTTCAAGGGCATAAATATATCAACATTCAAAGCACACCTAGCAGCAAAAGATCAATAGATTGAGGATTTTTGCAGATTTCCATCAATGAGTGAACCAATTCCATATTTCAATGCAATATACTTGCAAACAATTCAATATTTCCAACAAATAATTTGGAGATATTATGTTATTTTTAGTTTATTATTTATATTTTTCCAGAAATTGTTAGAAAATATTTTGTAATCAGTTCATTCTTTTGTAATATCATATTAGTCTAGTAGAAAGTCTATAAATATGTTGTAATAAGACTTAGAATAGTGTTGGGACTTTATGAAGAAATAGAATTTTGAATATTGGTGAAGTTATCTTCTCTTGTTAATGTGTTATTTTCTATCAATTCATATGTTTCTCTTATTTATTTTGTTCAAATAAAAATAAGAATCTGAATTTGTTTAAGTACACTCAATTTTGGCTTATAAACAAAGTTAATGTTTTCAACTAAAATTAAACACTAGAATTCCTAATTTCTCTATGTTTAATGGATCCTTAAACTTTTCACCTTTACCATATCACAAAGCTCTTAAGATCTAATAAGTCTACCTACCTTGCCCTGTCAAACTTACCTGTCACTGCTACCATTAATCAACTTGAAACTTAATTGACTCCATTGCCCAATGGCTTCTTCTTACACTATCAACCAAACAATTCAAAAAACCAAATTTTGAACTTAAGAGCTATTCAAAATTCCTAAATCAAACAAAGCTAAATCTAATAGAGAGATCGCTCTCTGAGTTTAGAAGGGCTAGTTTCTAAAATTAAAAGTGGTTTTGTGGTTACCTCTGGGTTTCTTTCACATCCTTAAGAAATTACGAAGTGATAACATTATGGCGATCATACTGGGGAAGAAAGGTTTCATTTTCCCGGGAAAAGACTATTAAGTTCAGATTTAACTCTTGATGGTGGACAATAGTTAGACACAGAAAGGACAAAAATTTTACATGGCGAATCCATGTTCAAGAATCTAGAGCTCAAAGCTTTCATGGTGACTCCATTGTCAAATAATCCATATTGTAGAACAATCATAGTGACTCCACTATGTGAAGGTCTGTAATTTCATCAATTATTGTTGATTGTTTTCAAGATGAGTTCAAGAATAGAAATTAGGTATGCTCCTATGGATAGATCTAGTATCCATGGCTTTCTGCACCACATGCCTTGCATAGATTGGAATTAATATTTTCCAGAGTTCAAAGATGAGAAAGGTAATAATGCTGCTTTACATCTTATCAAATTCCAGATGCATTTACAAAGGCTTCAGGTTGAATGGCATGAAGATTGTCTTATGAAGATGTTCATGCTTACTTTGGAAGGAAATGCCACGTCTTGGTATGAAAATTTTCCAACTGCTAGTATATTTTCTTTAAATAATTTTGATACTGTATTTTTTGAGAAATATAGAGAAGATTATCCATCTTTGTGGCTGGTTCAAAACTACTGTGATCATTTTGAAATTTGTATTCAATACCTGGTAGGTTACTATGAAGATGATCAATTTATGGATTATGAGATTATTGAAGCTATTCATGAGAGATATTTCAACCATGAAGAATTTGAAGAAGATGGCTTCTATGACACCCAAGAATTTTTTTAGCAAGTAGCTCTTTTTCCATTGATTGAAAATGAAGAAAATATGGATTTCAATGACTTAATTTCACATGAACTTGTTTATGACATTTCAAAACCTCTATACATTTCAGAAGAGCAAGAGAACAAGCAACCCAGTTGTAATGAAGAAACAAAGTTTACAAATGATAATTTGCAGCAATCTTTTCAAATTTTCAGAAATATAAATGATCATTCTAGTTTCCTTGCATTCCTTTATTCTTCTAAGTTTTTAAATCAGGAGAAAATTTCTAAAAAATCAGGATTCTGAGTTTTCTAGCATAGAAACTCAAGAAATCCATGATCCATCCATTATTTTTAGCAATAATATGCAGCAAGTTTTTTATTTTAAACTTAAGCAGAAATTTTTGAAGAGCATATTATTTTAGACCCCGTGGGTGTAGACCTTTTTGTTATTCAATATGTGGTTCCCTTAATTGAAAATCTACCTCTAGTTTCAGATAATGAATATTTTACTGAAGAAGAACAAGTTGTCCTAAAACCGATGGATGTTATTGTTGTGGATGATTTGGTTGTTTCGAATGAATATGGTATGATTGATGAACAAATTACACCCTTTCCCTTACAAAGAAGCCCTTTTGCAAATCATCAAAATGTAACTTTCCATTTTTTTCAAGATCCTCTGGACAATCTATTGCAATCATCAAAGAAAATGGTTGTTCTTATGTTTGCGGATTATGGTCAACAATTTCAGTGGCAGTTTGGGTTGCTAGTTTCATATCTTTTTTGCCTTCTCTTGAGAAGTATGAGCAGCATTCATTTAAGTATCCATTTTCTTGACTGGTTGCATTGGGAATTTGTTATTACTTGATATTTCAATCATTCCAGTAGATTAGAGTGAGTAGGTATGATGAATAAGCTCTACGTTTTGATCATTCTTTTCAATATCAGTTTGTAGCATAGCTTTTAGTTTTAAGTATACAATTTAGGTTTCAATTCAAAGAATGTATTTGATTCAGTTTAAGGATTGTAACATATTATGAATTGGTTTTCAGTTGCAGTGGTTTCATGGCAAAGCATGTTGCAGGCTTGGGATCAGCCCAATGGATTAGGCTACTAGTCTACGGTGTTCTTTGGCACCTCATTGGGAGGATTCCATTCCCATTGGAGGCACTATTAGGGTCATATAATATAGGTAATATGTTTTTCCAGTTATCTATTTTTGGAATCCGATGGTAAAGTTTAGCCTATGAATCACTGGGTGTCATAGCCTAAAGGTTTGCTTGTCCAAGGAGCCATTTAGTTCTTAAATTTTGGTGGCCAAGAAAAAGTATGGATTTTTGGGAGATTTTTTGCATATAAATTATGGGTCACATCATATGACATGTGTTTTCATGGTAAATTTCTCAGAAAAATCTTTCCAACAATATATCTGGTGCTTCAAATTAACTTCTGGATTAAGAGAGAGAGCAAGTTGAAATCTGCTCCTTAAAACCACAAAACAAAGAAAAATATTTGTGTGAAATTATTTATTAAAATCTATAAACTATATGAATCACATTTAGTTATCATATGTCACCCAAAGCAAATAATCCGGAAGTCAAATCCTATGGCCCACCCGACACTTAACTATTAAAACTCCCTAATATTAAAAGCCTCAGAGATTTGTGAAAAAATACATCGGTGGTTAGTGATGGACTCGAGACCCCCCTTGCATTTTCAACATTTAACCAAGGGGGAGTCCAAAAATATGTTTTTCACTTTACCAGGTTTTATATCTTTTACTACCTATTCCCCCTCCTAAAACCATTTTTCCTATACATTTAAATTGTGGCGGAAATACATTTAAATTATGGCTGGAAAGTATATAGAGGGAAATTTAGTATGTAATGAAATAAGTTTACGAATGAAAGAGGATGGGAAAAATGTGATTAAGGTGCAAGAAAATGAATTTACAAGAGAAAATAAAAGGATAATTTTGGGATCATATGTTTATGAAAATAATGTACAAGTGAGAGAAAATGAGTTTTAAAGCTAAGAGGCTAAGTAAAACAAGACTTATAGATGTAAATATAATTTACAGGTACAAGAGAAAAACATTTTATAGGTACATGTGAATTTGAGTTTAGAGTTGCAGGTGAATGAAGTTACAAGTGAAAACAATTATAAAGAAACATTTCATACATTTATGAAATGATTTTTATGAAATGATTTTTATGGATGGAGGCTGAGAAAAAATGAGATTGAGGTAAATGAATTTCACGGATAGGAAGCTAAAGTTAAATCAAGATTTATAGCAGTAAAAGGAAATTTACATGTATGAAATAAATTTACATAGGAAGGTAAAAGGAGAAACAAGACATGGTTTTTGAAAACAACACATAGGTTTTAAAATCTAGGGGAACATAAAACAAGCCATGGATTTAGAGAAAAATCCATGGAATTTGGAAATAACACATGAATTTGAAAACAAGATGGTTTTATAAATCATTCAAATAAAAAATTTAAAACTTGAATTATAAATTTCATCAAAATATTTGGAAATATTATTCAAAATATTTTAATTTTCTTTTCCCAAATATTTTGTGACAAAATAAAGTATTCAAAAGATGATGAAAGGAAAAAACGACTAAAATAGAAATCAAAAGGGCAACTAATTAATACATATGATAGAGCAATCAAATTTAAGAGGACGGTTAGCAGATTTTGTGAAGACAGTTTTAACCTTTTTCCAGATTTCAAGGGAATGAAGATATCAACATTCAAAGCACACCTAGTAGCAAAATATCAATAGATTGAGGATCATTTTTGCAGATTTCCATCATTCAGTTAACCAATTCCAGATTTCAATGCAAGATACTTGCAAACAATTCAATATTTCCAACAGATAATTTGGAGATATTATGTTATTTTTAGTTTATTATTTAGATTTTTCCAAAAATTGTTATAGAATATTTTGTAATCAGTTCCTTTTTTTGGAATATGATATTATTTTAGCAAAAAGTCTATAAATATGTTGTATTAAGACTTATAATAGTGTTGGGACTTGTATGAAGAAATAGACTTTTGATGTAAAGCTGTTCCCTAAGCTCAGGTGGACAAATTTTCAGTAATACAAAAAGCTTTTTCAGGATTCCCATGTCATAATTATTTGTGAAGTTATCTTCTCTTGTTAATGTTTTCTTCTCTATCAATTCATATGTTTCTCTTATATATTTTGTTAAAAAAAAAAAGAATATGAATTTGTCTAAATACACTCAATTCTGGCTTCTGAACAAAGTTATTGTTTTCAACTTAAATTAAACACTAGAATTCTTAATTTCTCTATGTTTACTAGATCCTTAAAATTTCCATCTTTACCATCTCACAAAGATCTTAAGATCTAATAAGTCTGCCTACCTTTCCCTATCAAACTTATCTGTCACTATTGCCATTAATCAACTTGAAACTTAATTGACTCCATTTCCCAATGGCTTCTTCTTACACTATCAACCAAAAAATTCAAAAAATCAAACTCTGAACTTAAGAACTAGCCTAAAACTTAATCAACCAAGCTAAATATTGAAGATAGATGCCTCTATGAAGCTGGAAGGGCTAGATTCCAATTTCCAAAGTGGTTTTGTGGTTACCTCTGGGTTTCTTTCACAACCTTAGGAAATTATGAAGTGATAACATGACAAAAAGCCTCATTGTACCTATATATGTTTAAAATGGGGATAAAATTATTTCTTCTAATTATGGGACCATTATCATTTTCTCCATTTTACCCAATTTGCATGGAATGATTTTGCAAAATAATAGTATCTTATGGCTAGAAATCCATGATAAAAGAGCTAAAGTCCAACCAGGCATTAGGAGATATCACTCAACCTTGGACCACCTTGTTACTTTTAGGATAATTGTGAAGGAGTGTCACAATAAAAAAATTGATCTCTTTTATTGTTTCATTGACTAGAAAATATTTTGACATCATTCCTAGGACAAACCTATGGAGGAGGTTGAAAGAGATAATGGTTCCTCTTGGGTTAAGGGTTGTTGTGACAAGGTTGTATGAGAAAATTATTTCCAAGATTGAGACCACCAAGGGTTGGTAAAAATAAATTAACTGTAATATCGTAGTCAACCAAGAGTGTCCCTTGTCCCCTACCCTTTTTGGCATATGCATTTATAAGCTATTGATCAGGAGATCATATCCAAGTTATGCAAATTGCTCAAAAATGAAAGTGTTCAAAATCATTTGCATTTTGAATTATTAGAAAGGCCTCGTCATTTCGATTCTGGTGCCGTAAATGGTTCTCAAAACTGAGGTCGTATGTGAAAGTTACAAAGGTTTGAAATCGTTCAGTGACCTCCAAAACAAGACTTTTTGACTAATTGATTATGTCGATTTTTATGAAAAAATTATATTGGAAAAGTGATTTTTATTAATGTTTTTGGGCCTATCAATGGGTGCCATGTGGCCCCAGGCCATTGGTTGAAAAGGGCTTATGAAAATTTTGGTGGGCATGGGTCTTGAACCCTCGACCCGACTCCTCAGGCAGGGCCGAACCGACCGACCTGCCTGTGGCAAACTTGTTGAACGGTCAGGCAAGCTGAACGTAAATTCGGTTTGGCGTCGTGGTAAGCGGAGAGTTTGGGGACCAGCCACCTCAAGAGCTAGACCCCAACTCCATATGACCAGTCTCTGGAACCATTCGCTTAAAGACTGCGGTGGAAATAGAAACAATTAACCGTTTAAAACATTAATGTGACCACCCTTCTAACCTTTAATGTGGAGGTTAAGTCCAAAGTTTATTCGACGGTCATTTCGGTGAGGTCACATGCCGCCTGACATTTATGGTAACCCCAAACGGTTCCACCATTTATAGACCAGTTTTCACCAATTCTATCCTCTCCACATTTTTATTCAAGCTAACTGGAGTTGTCCCACTTTTAGTGGGGTTTTTGGGGGACATTGGACATTTTTTTGCAGAAGTCACAAATTTCTCAATTTTCGACCAAAAAAGATGAAATTTTAGTCAATTTTGGGTCTCTTAGACCTTCTGAACGGTTTGGAATAGGTTTTAGGTTGAACACAGGCCATATTCAACACTTTTTTCCTTGAGGAAGATGAAGGAGCCATTAGGGCCATCATGGACAAGGCACTGTTTTGGGCTATATTTCACTGTTTAGTGTGAAAAAAAAGCCATTTCCAGCTATTTTCCATCTTCTAAACCTAATGGATGAGGTTTAAGAACATTTTGAGAACTTATAGAGTTCTAAAAGCTGAAGGGGAGTTCAAAGAGACATCAGGGCCATCATGGAGAAGGCACTGTATTGGGTAATATTTCACTGTTTAGTGTAAATGGAAAGACATTTTTAGCTATTTCATATCTTATGAAACTATATTTACAGTTAGTTTTGCTTATTAAGGCATATTTACACTTTTATTTTCATTTTGAGCAATTTAATACAAGATGGACATGCCATTTGGGAGGCATGGACCAGCAGATGTAGCCCAGGAGGGGTGATCTGCTCAACAAATAGCTGAGTAGTGTGTTTGTGAGTTTCATTTACTATTTATTACTGATGTAAAATATTAAACAGTAAAATTAATTAATCAATCCTCTCACAAAAACTTGAATAACAAAGCCTGAAAGATTTGTTTAACCTGCAATTTAAGGAGAACCATTTGCACAAAAAAATATATCTGTTTGGATACTTTGCATAACGTAACAAATACAATGAAAATTTAGATCAGGTTGGTATCAAAGCTGGTGTTTTTAAGCATTAGGAGAGCTAGTGTTTCTCTCTGTATTGTTCTTGTGCAAAAGGATTTTTTTAAGAGCCATTTTGGGGTAGCATTTGTTGTCGGTTTCTGAAGCTTGAAAGGTGTTTAAACAGTGTAAAAGATTGACTGTTTTACTGTTTGCAAACTTATTGTTGTTTGAGTTTTCTTGATATTTGGGGATAGATACTGATTAGCTAAGTCTTGGAGAGAACAAAAAGGAAGAAAGAGTTGAAGTCATCTTCCTTACCCCAAAGGATCTCAAAGTCACCCTTGGAAAACAAACCCTCTTGATGATTGTTGTTAAGAAGCTTTTGGAAGTTTTCTCATTGTTTGGCTGCTTGAATAAGAGTTTGTCTTTACAGCCATTGGGTTAAAAAATATTGTCATTTGTTTTGAAAAGAATTGAGAACTTTTTTGAAGTTAATTTGTTCATTGACATCATAATGACAACTTCTACAAGTGAAGTTTCCTCCTTCACCAGATTCTTCGATGATTATATGAAGTGTGACTTTATTATATTGAAGGACATGGTACAGATTTTGTTTAAGGATAAAAGAGAAAGCACTGAAATTCATGAATATTTTTTTGCCATGAAGGAAGAGAAGGAAGAAATTCTTCAAATATTGCATGATATGGAGAGGCAGCTCCACCAAGCCCAAGAGGCTTTGACCAATAAAATGCATGAGGAAGAGGTAATCCATTCTAAATTGTCTTCAGTTTCCTCATTAGAAAGATGTGTTGGTTCTTTTGAAAAACATACAAGAGGTATAGGGTCCAAATTAATGATTAAAATGGGCTATGAAGGCAAGGGATTAGGCAAGGATGCAGAAGGCATGGTTGATCCCATTTCAGTTGAGGAACGGCCCAAGAATCTTGGTCTTGGTTATGTGAAGTTTAATGGTGAAGACTCAAAAAACATGAAAGCATGTGAGGCTAATTTAAAGAGAACCTTTATTCCAAGTTCTAAGATGCAAATATGTCAAATTTGTTTCAAAGATGATTGCCATTGCTTTAAGCCTTTGTTGCAGCAAGAAGATGGTAAACATGTGGCTTATGGCGAGCACGCAAGTTCATACAGTTTTTTAGACAAGAACGGTGATGTTAGTCTGCAAATGAAAGCTGTAGAATCTACTAGTTCATCTTCTCATGAAGATAAAAAGGATGAACATTCAAAGCAGCACAAGAGGTATAAATATTCTCCCGATCAATTTTATTGTGTTTCTGCAAAGCATGATAATTTTTCATGCTTAAATGGAAGAAAGATTTGTTGTACATATTGTGGTCCATTTAAACATGATGCTTTGAGATGCTGGATGAGGAAGAAAGCATACAGGAAGCAGATGAGGCAAAGGAAACTTTCAAAGAAGGTGCATAAGTTTTTCACATATTGCCAAAAGAGGGGACATGATGTCTCTCATTGTTGGACTTTGCATCCAACTAGTTGTCTAAAGCACATGCAGCAAGAGGACAAAAATATTAGCGCAAGTGGAACTACATATTCCATTATTGATGTGAAAATAGAAGATTCACATGAGGAAGAGTTGCAGCAACAAAAGTTGCCATGGAGGTGGCTTGGTAAGAAGTGGATGGACTTCTTGGTACAGTAAGACGTACTCATTTTGTACATATGAAAATTTCGCTTGTATATATGTATTTTATGCTGCAATATCTCGTTTGTTTGAGCCACCTTGGATCATTGATCAAGGCAACGATGTATAGTTTACTTATGTAAATTTCTCGCCAGAAATTTTTTGAGTGAGTGCAAGAAAGACAACTCTTGACAGGAGGACAAAAACATTGAGGAAAGGAAGTATGAATTGCTTTCTAGTTGTGGTTCAAAGTCACTAGCCATGCAGGGAAAGTGTTTGGAGGCTGAAGAGAAGAGGGTGCAGTATTATTATTTGCTGTACAGATTAGTTTCAGTATTACAGAGAGCTTTTGGGGACCAAAAGCTTCTCATTTGGGAGGTGTGATTAGGAGATCATATCCAAGTTATGCAAATTGCTCAAAAATGAAAGTGTTCAAAATCACTTGCATTTTGAAATACCGGAAAGGCCTCGTCACTGCGATTTTGGTGCCGTGAATGGTTCTCAAAACCGAGGTCGTATGTGAAAGTTACTGAGGTTTGAAATCGTCCAGTGACCTCTAAAATAAAACTTTTTGACTAATTTATTATGTCAATTTTTATAAAAAAATTATATTGCGTTAGATTTATTATCAAGTTGGGCTCATCAATGTTTACGTGTCTGGCCGAAGCGTCTTACGTGGTTCCGTGCCATTGGTTGAAAAGGGCTTATGAAAATTTTGGTGGGCATGGGTCTTGAACCCTCGACCCGACTCCTCAGGCAGGGCCGAACCGACCGACCTGCCTGTGGCAAACTTGTTGAACTAAGCAAAGCTAAACACAACTTGCCCGCGTCGTGGTAAGCAAGAGAGTTTGGGACTAGCCTCCCTCAAGGGCCGTCAATCCACATGACCCAAGATTCCAAACCATCACCGCAAAGACCGCAACGGAAACATTTGGTCATTAACCGTTTAAAACATTAATGTGACCACCCTTCTAACCTTTAATGCAGAGGTTAAGTCCGCAGTTTATTCGGCGGTCATTTAGGTGTGGTCACATGCCACCCGACATTTATTGTAACCCCAAATGGTTCCACCATTTATGGAGCGGGTTCTGCTAATTCTATCCTGTCCACCTTTTTAGTCAAGCTATCTGGAGTTCTCCCACTTTTAGTGGGGTTTTTGGGGGACATTGGGCATTTTTTTTGCAGAAGTCATAACTTTCTCAATTTTCGACCAAACAAGATGAAATTTTAGTATATTTTGGGCATCTTTGACCTTTTGAAAGGTTTGGAACAGGTTTCAGGTCGAACAGAGGCCATCTTCAACACATTTTTCCTCGAGGAAGATGAAGGAGCCATCAGGGCCATCATGGAAAAGGCACTATTTTGGGCTATATTTCACTGTTTAGTGTGAAAAAAAAGCCATTTCCAGCTATTTTCTATCTTCTGAACCTAATGGAGAAGGTTTCAGAAAATTTTGAGAACTTATAGAGCTCAAAAAGTTGAAGGGGATTTCAAAGAGCCATCAGGGCCATCATGGAGAAGGCACTATATTAGGTAATATTTCACTGTTTAGTGTAAATGGAAAGGCATTTTTAGCTATTTCATATCTTCTGAAATTGTATTTATAGTTATTTTTTCCTATTGAGGCATATTTACACTTTTATTTTCATTTTGAGCAATTTAATACAAGAGGGACATGCCATTTGGGAGGCATGGACCAGTAGACGTAGCCTAGGAGGGGTGAAATGCTCAAAAAATAGCTGAGTAATGTGTTTGTGAGTTTCACTGACTATTTATTTCTGTTGTACAATGTTAAACAGTAAAATTAATTAATCAATCCTCTCACATAAACTTGAATAACAAAGCCTGAAAGATTTGTTTAACCTGCAATTTAAGGAGAACCATTTGCACACAAAATTATATCTATTTGGATACTTTGCATAGCGTAACAAATACAATCCAAATTCAGATCAGCTATAAGAGAGTTTTGAAGATGTAGATTGTGTTGGCCCCATGCTCACTGGTATAGTCACAACTCCTCTCTTTTATGTTAATGATATTATTATTTTGGTGAGGAGTTGTTATGATTTTTGTAAGCAATGAATAATCCTAAAATATTTTTGTTCCAAGATGGCTATGACTATTAATAATAGAAAAAAAAAACTCATGATAATAAAATCCAGGAAGACCAAATATGATGCTTTCATATATGATAACAACAACTTGAAGGAAGTTCCTTCATGCAAATATATTGGAATTGATATTCATCATAAACTCAACCAGAATTATAACATTAAGAAGATGGTAAGTGTTGAAAAATGTGTAACTAGGCTCGATCTTCAAAAATATGAAAAGTAATTTTCGATTCTTGTATATTATAAAATGAAAGAAAATTTATTATTATTATTTTTGGAGCATGGGTTTCATGCTCAAGGTATTTTATTTTAAAGGTAAATCCCGTGTTGACTGCTTCTAGGGTTTGTCCTAGGTCAAGAAGTAAAAAAAATCATTGTCATATGTTGAATACCCCATCGGGCACATTGTAACTTGTAAAACGAATTATTTTTGTTTTTAATTGTGTCAAAATACCCTTCAAGACCAAGTTGGCCTACCAGCTAATAATTCAACCTATTTTGAGGATCTTTGTCCACCTTGAAAGCCTATATAGGAGGGAACTCCACATCCTAGAGACACAGTTCATTATCTCATCAAGCAAGTGAAGGAGAAGAAGAAAGAGGCTATAGATGAAGGAGAAGGAGAAGGATCAAGTGTTTGGGATATTTCTATATCTATCTATCTTCACTCATGTGAAGAAAGGAAGCTAGGGTTTATGCTGCTCGGTTAGGGTTTTGCTGTTGCAAGATCAAAATTGGAAAAAGGAGCAGGAAGAAGGTTGAATTATGCCATCCTCAAGCCCTAGAAGAAGGAGAAGGTCAAGAAAAGTTCTAAATAAGTATTGGAAGGCATAAATAATATCACACATGTGGAAGATGCTGTTGTTGTGAGGGCCGAAAATTTCAGACCTGCAGTAGAGGCAGGAATTCTATTGCTAGGGTCGAAGTTATGTTGTTGGAAGAGATTTGATTGGGTTTGGCTTGGAAAAAAAGAAGCACATCATCAAGGAGGATGGAATTGGTCTTGGAAGGTTATTGGTCTGGTTCTAGAGGTCTTGGAATTCTTCAATTGAAAAATCTATAAGAAGAGAAGATATTTACAAGTTTTCCTCTCAGGTGGAGAGGTCTTGGCCCTGGCTTGCAGCCTATATACCGTGTTATTGTGTACTACTTTTATTCTTTCTTTGTTCATTGTTTGATGACAAGAAAAAATATAATAATAAGATAAGAAGCTAATAATTAAGAAAAAGTAAAAATATATCACAAGCAGTTATCAAGTAAAGAGAAATTATCCTAAATATTTCCCTATAGATTCCTCAACAAAGTGGATGTTGAAAAGATTATTTTGGACTCAAAAACAATTGTAAGTCAACAAATATTTAGATATGGGATAAAAATAAACTCTTCTTTTAGGCTCTTGTTGCCCCTATTATGTTATGTGCATGTGAGGTTTGGGGATGTAGTATCTTGAGAGAGTCTTGGAGGAAGATAGAATGGATCCAAATGCAATTTATAACATACAATCTCGAGATTAAATGAAATACACCCTATTCTATCATCCTCTTCAAATAAATACTTCCCCGCATCGAAAACATGGATATTATTAGGTATATTACGTAAAAGAAGATGCTAAACAATATGCAATACAAGAGGTTTCATAAAATTGCTTCTAACTTTAACCAAAACCATCACCTTCAGCTTAAGAAGGGATGGAATAAGGATGCCCAAACTTGGCTAGACCATTGAGATACTATTAAAAATTAGATCGTTTTGTAAAATAAGGATACTATTAAAAATATTATTACATGAAAATTTAAGGAGAAATTGTGGGGGTGATAAAGAGTTATAGAGAAAACAAAAGCTAAGGTATTATGAGGAGGTGATCAACCCAAATCTCAAAAATATAAAATTTCTCTTTATCTTGTCTAGTATAAAAAAGAAAATAAGCATTGCTTAAATAATGACAAATTCTCATGAATCATTTGGGTTTATCTTAGGTGGTTGACCAAAATTGTCGCTATCTTTCCCACCCAGGTTCAAATCCTCGCTAGTGACATGTTGAGCTATAATTATTTGATTAATATTGTTGTATTGGCTTCAAGCCTTGTGAAATATTAAGTGAGTATACTTGTGGATTAGCTTGGTACAAACAACCTCAATCTAGCCCTCACGCTAATAAGGAGGATGATTTATTTCCTCGAAAAAAAGAAGAATAAAAAATTATCATGAGCTCCATAGTTAAATTGTGCATTGGTTAATTCCAAAAACACCATGGGTTGAAAAAGTCTCACCATTGTGACATTAGGATGATTGAATATGAAAATCACTCTCTTAGATTGTCCATATTATACCTTTATTAGATATAAATTTCAAAATATTTGTCACATCGCCAACCTTCTTGAACTTTTAACTCAATTAGACTATGGTGATCTTCAAACACTTCTTTTAATGTTTGCCAAGCATATAAATAAAATTATAAATAATTATGAGTAATCTCTTTCTTTCTAGGTTTGATAGACCATTTCAGACTTAGTGAACATTAATCATCATCATCATTAGGAAATACTTGGTGGATATTTGGAGGTATATGGTTTATTTCTTCTTCTGCTTGATAATTATAGATATAGACTTAATGTAGATTTTTGCTAATTTATGTATATATATATATATTTGTGTTTATATTTATTTCATTGAGGGTTAATTGTTTGTTCATTTATATATTTGAGTTTCTATGTATATCATACTAATTAACATTATTGATATAAATAGGAAGGGAAAAGGGAAAATTTGGTATCCCCAACTTTCAAGAATTCCAACTAAAATATTCAAAAGTGTGGGACACATAATCATTCAAGATTTTTGTGTCAATTTAAATAAATTGTAGATAATAGGTAGGTAGAGGAAACGAGAATTCATGTGGAATACCAAGGGTCCCTTATGGAAAGTGAGATGAATTAACACCCTCTTTGTATATTTTCAATTTTGAGTTCCTTGGAAAAAATATTCAGTTTTGAGTAATGAAATGAAATAAATACATGGAGTTATTCACTCATCCTGACAATGGTATCATAGCTTTGGTGGCATTGATAACTCCATTATTCCCACTCAGACCTATCTCTATATTTATTTTCCATTTCGTGTTTGGCATGCAAAAACATCCCTGCTCATTGTGCAAATGGCATCAAACATTACTCTGCCATATTTATGTATGTTTTTTTCTCAATGCTCCATCTTCTTTTAAAGGCTTATTTCTATATTTGTACATGAGATCCTCCATGCCTATTTTCCATTGTTTCCTAATTCAAAAAAATTCAAGCAATGTTTCAACAACCATTCACTCATGTATCCAAGAGCTATCCATGTTCTTTTTGCATTGAAGGAAACCCATAAAAAGTACAATGGAGAATTGTTGAACAAGTTTGGCATGGATGAATGTAACCCTCTTTCTACTCCAATGGAACAAAATTTCAAACTCACATTAGAAGAATGGAATGAATTTGAGGATGCAACCAAGCATAAATAGTTTATTGGAGGCTGTTGGCGTTTATTTTGAATTTGACCTGGGTTAATGCACAAAATGCGACCAATAAACCCCACTAGATACCGACCCTTTCGACATCACTTATGAAATACATGAAGTCTCACCCGAGTTACCTATGAGGACTGCAAGAACAAGAGTTTTGTAGTAGTGATGGGAATGCGAATCTGATATGTGGCAACACTCTACAACACTCAACCTTTGATGCAAAAACTAAACCTAATTATACATATTCACAACTATTATAAATTCATTACCAAATAGACATAATTTTTTTGAAAGGGTTTCCTCAATTGTTCGTATCATTATGATCGATACATCCATACATTATAATCATAAGAATGAAACACAACTATGATATAATGTGATAGGTCCACCAAACATAGGAAAATAGAGACAAATAGGTTTCTACCATATTCCATTAATACCCAAAAACGTGCTTGGTGCAATTCATACAATAAATGACCATTGTTCCACCGTGACACACTACCCTAATCGCAACATTACCGAATTACAACAAATAACCCGAATTACTCAACCTATCAACCAAAAACCCAGTAAACCAACAACTTATCACCTAATATAATTTTGGGATCATATGTTTATGAAACTAATATATAGGGGAGAGAAAATGAGTTTCATGTAAATGAGTTTTAAAGATAGGAGGCTAAGTAAAACAAGACTTACAGGTGTAAAAATAATTTACAGGTACAAGAGAAATACATTTTATAGGTACATGTTAATTTAAGTTTAGAGTTGCAGGGAAATGAAGTTACAAGTGAAAAAATTTATAAAGAAATATTTCATACATTTATGAAATGATTTTTATGGATGGAGGCTGAGAAAAAATGAGATTGAGGTAAATGAATTTCACAGATAGGAAGCTAAAGATAAAACAAGATTTATAGGAGTAAAAGGAAATTTATATGTATGAAATAAATTTACATAGGAAGCTAAAAGGAGAAACAAGACATGGTTTTTGAAAACAACACATGGGTTTTAAAATCCAGGGGAACATAAAACAAGCCATGGATTTAGAGAAAAATCCATGGAATTTGGAAATAGCACATGAATTTGAAAACAAGATGGTTTTATAAATCATTCAAATAAAAAATTTAAAACTTGAATTATAAATTTCATCAAAATATTTGGAAATATTATTCAAAATATTTTAATTTTATTTTCCCAAATATTTTGTGACAAAATAAAGTATTCAAAATATGATGAAAGGCAAAAGCGACTAAAATAGAAATCAAAAGGGCAACTAATTAATACATATGATAGAGCAATCAAATTTAAGAGGACGGTTAGCAGATTTTGTGAAGACAATTTTAACCTTTTTCCAGATTTCAAGGGAATGAATATATCAACATTCAAAGCACACCTAGTAGCAAAATATCAATAGATTGAGGATCATTTTTGCAGATTTCCATCATCCAGTTAACCAATTCCAGATTTCAATGCAAGTTACTTGCAAGCAATTCAATATTTCCAACAGATAATTTGGAGATATTATGTTATTTTTAGTTTATTATTTAGATCTTTCCAAAAATTGTTATAGAATATTTTGTAATTAGTTCATTTTTTTGGAATCTGATATTATTTTAGCAAAAAGTCTATAAATATGTTGTAATAAGAGTTATAATAGTGTTGGGACTTGAATGCGATATTCCCATGTCATGATTATTGGTGAAGTTATATTCTCTTGTTAATGTGTTCTTCTATGTGAATTCATATGTTTCTCTTATATATTTTGTTCAAAAAAAAATAAGAATATGAATTTGTTTAAATACACTCAATTCTGGCTTCTGAACAAAGTTATTGTTTTCAACTTAAATTAAACACTAGAATTCTTAATTGCTCTATGTTTAATGGATCCTTAAACTTTCCATCTTTACCATCTCACAAAGCTCTTAAGATCTAATAAGTCTGCCTACCTTTCCCTATCAAACTTATCTGTCACTATTGCCATTAGTCAACTTGAAACTTAATTGACTCCATTTACCAATGTCTTCTTCTTACACTATCAACCAAACAATTCAAAAAATCAAACTCTGAACTTAAGAACTAGCCTAAAACTTAATCAACCAAGCTAAATATTGAAGAGATATGCCTCTTTGAAGCTGGAAGGGATAGATCCCAACTTCCAAAGTGGTTCTGTGGTTACCTCTGGGTTTCTTTCAAAACCTTAAGAAATTACGAAGTGATAACATGAAAAAGCCTCATTGTACCTTTATATGTTTAAAATGGGGATAAAATAATTTCTTCTAATTATGGGACCATTATAATTTTCTCCATTTTACCCAATTTGCATGGAATGATTTTGCAAAATAATAGTATCTTATGGCTAGAAATCCATGATAAAAGAGCTAAAGTCCAACCAGGCATTAGGAGATATCACTCAACCTTGGACCACCTTGTTACTTTTAGGATAATTTTGAAGGAGTGTCACAATAATAAAATTGATCTCTTTTATTGTTTCAGTGACTAGAAAATATTTTGACATCATTCCTAGGACAAACCTATGGAGGAGGTTGAAAGAGATAATGGTTCCTCTTGGGTTGAGGGTTGTTGTGACAAGGTTGTATGAGAAAATTATTTCCAATATTGAAACCAAAAAGGGTTAGTCAAAATAAATTAACTGTAATATCGTAGTCAACCAAGAGTGTCCCTTGTCCCCTACCCTTTTTGGCATATGCATTTATAAGCTATTGATCAGGAGATCATATCCAAGTTATGAAAATTGCTCAAAAATGAAAGTGTTCAAAATCACTTGCATTCTGAATGATCGGAAAGGCCTCGTTGTTGCGATTCTGGCGCCATGAATGCTTCTCAAAACCAAGGTCATATGTGAAAGTTACTGAGGTTTGAAATCGTTCAGTGACCTCCAAAACAAGACTTTTTGACTAATTGATTATGTCAATTTTTATAAAAAAGTTATATTGGCAAAGTAATTTTTATTAATGTTTTTGGGCCTATCAATGGGTGCCACGTGGTTTGCCTGGAGGCTGCCATGTGGCCACAGGCCATTGGTTGAAAAGGGCTTATGAAAATTTTGGTGGGCATGGGTCTTGAATCCTTGACCCAACTCCTCGGGCAGGGTCGACCCGACCGACCCACCTGTGGAAAAATTGTTAAACGGTCGGGCAAGATGGGCTTTATAGAGCGGGTTCTGCTAATTCTATCTTGTCCACCTTTTTAGTCAAGATATTTGGCGTTCTCCCACTTTTAGTGGGGTTTTTGGGCGACATTGGGCATTTTTTTTGCAGAAGTCATAACTTTCTCAATTTTCGACCAAACAAGATGAAATTTTAGTAAATTTTGGGTATCTTTGACCTTTTGAACGATTTGGAACAGGTTTCAAGTCGAACAGAGGCCATCTACAAAATATTTTTACTCAAGGAAGATGAAGGAGCCATCAGGGCCATCATGGACAAGGCACTGTTTTGGGCTATATTTCACTGTTTAGTGTGAAGCAAAAGCCATTTCCAGCTATTTTCTATCTTCTGAACCTAATGGAGAAGGTTTCAAAATATTTTGAGAACTTCTAGAGCTCAAAAAGCTGAAGGGGAGTTCAAGGAGCCATCAGGGGCATCATGGAGAAGGCACTGCATTGGGTAATATTTCACTGTTTAGTGTAAATGGAAAGGCATTTTTAGTTATTTCATATCTTCTAAAACTATATTTACAATTTTTTTTTTCTATTGAGGCATATTTACACTTGTATTTTCATTTTGAGAAATTTAATACAAGAGGGACATGCCATTTGGGAGGCATGGACCAGCAGACGTAGCCTAGGAGGGGTGAAATTCTCAAAAAATAGCTGAGTAATGTGTTTGTGAGTTTCATTTACTACTTATTGGTACTATACAATGTTAAACAGTAAAATTAAGTAATAAATCCTCTCACAGAAACTTGAATAACAAATCCTGAAATATTTGTTTAACCTGCAATTTAAGGAGAACCATTTGCACACAAAATTATATTTGTTTGGATACTTTGCATAACATAACAAGTACAATCCAAAGTCAGATCAACTATAAGAGAGTTTTGAAGACGTAGGTTGTGTTGGCCCCATGCTCACTGGTATAGTCATAACTCCTCTCTTTTATGTTAATGATATTATTATTTTGGAGAGGAGTTGTTATGATTTTGGTAAGCAATTCAATAATCCCAAAATATTTTTGTTCCAAGATGACTATGATTATTAATAATAGCAAAAAAAAACTCATGATAAGAAAATCCAGGAAGACCACATATGATGCTTTCATATATGATAACAACAACTTGAAGGAAGTTCGTTCATGCAAATATATTGGAATTGATATTCATCATAAACACAACTAGAATTATAACATTAAGAAGATGATAAGTGTTGAAAAATGTGTAACTAGGTTCAGTCTTCATAAATATGAAAAGTACTTTTCGATTCTTGTATATTATAAAATGAAAGAAAATTTATTATTATTATTTTTTGGAGCATGGGTTTCATGCTCAAGGTATTTTATTTTAAAGATAAATCCCCCATTGACTACTTCTAGGGTTTGTCCTAGGTCAAGAAGTTAAAAAAGCATTGGCATATGTTGAATACCCTGTTGGGCACATTGTAACTTGTAAAAGGAACTATTTTTGTTTTTAATTGTGTCAAAATACCCTTCAAGACCAAGTTGGCCTGCCAGCTAATAATTCAACCTATTTGAGGATCTTCGTCCACCTTGAAAGCCTATATAGGAGGGAACTCCACATCCTAGACACATAGTTCATTCTCTCATCAAGAAAGTGAAGGAGAAGAAGAAAGAGGCTATAGATGAAGGAGAAGGACAAGGATCAAGTTTTTGGGATATTTCTATATCTATCTATCTTCACTCATGTGAATAAAGGAAGCTAGGGTTTCTGCTGCTCGATTAGGGTTTTTCTGTTGCAATATCAAACTTGGAAAAAAGAGCAGGAAGAAGGTTGAATTATGCCATCCTCAAGCCCTAGAAGAAGGAGAAGGTCAAGAAAAGTTCTATATAAGTCTTGGAAGACCTAAATAATATCACACGTGTGGAATATGCTGCTATTGTGAGGGCCAAAAATTTCAGACCTGCAGTAGAGGCAAAAATTCTATTGATGGGGTCGAAGTTATGTTGTTGGAAGAGATTTGATTGGGTTTGGATTGGAAACAAAGAAGCACATCATCAAGGAGGATGGACTTGGTCTTGGAAGGTTATTGGTATGGTTCTAGAGGTCTTGGAATTCTTCAATTGAAAAATCTATAAGAAGAGAAGACATTTACAAGTTTTCCTCTCAGGTGGAGAGGTTTTGACCTTGGCTTCCAGCCTATATACTGTGTTATTGTGTACTACTATTATTCTTGCTTTGTTCGTTGTTTGATGACAAGAAAAAAGATAATAATAAGATAAGAAGCTAATAATTAAGAAAAAGTAAAAATATATCACAAGCAGTTATCAAGTAAAGAGAAATTATCCTAACTATTTCCATATAGATTCCTCAACAAAGTGGATGATGGAAAGATTATTTTGGACTCGAAAACAATTGTAAGTCAATATATATTTAGATATGGGATAAAAATAAACTCTTCTTTTAGACTCTTGTTTCCCCTATTATGTTATGTGCATGTGAGGTTTGGGGATGCAGTAACTTGAGAGAGTCTTGGAGGAAGATAGAATGGATCCAAATGCAATTTATAAGATACAATCTCGAGATTAAATGAAATGCACCCTATTCTGTCATGCTCTTCAAATAAATCCTTCCCCCCATTGAAAACATGGATATTATTAGGTATATTATGTAAAAGAAGATGCTAAACACATGCAATACAAGAGGTTTCATAAAATTGCTTCTAACTTTAACCAAAACCATCACCTTCAGCTTAAGCAGGGATGACATAAGGATGCCCAAACTTGGCTAGACCATTGAGATACTATTAAAAATTAGATCGTTTTGTAAAATAAGGATAATATTAAAAATATTATTACATGAAAATTTAAGGAGAAATTGTGGAGGTGATAAAGAGTTATAGAGAAAACAAAAGCTAAGGTATTATGAGGAGGTGATCAACCCAAATCTCAAAAATAAAAAAAATTCTCTCTATCTTGTCTAGTATAAAAAAGAAAATAAGCATTGCTTAAATAATAACAAATTCTCATGAATAAATTGGGTTTATCTTAGGTGGTTTACCGAAATTGTCGCTATCTTCCCCACCCAGGTTCAAATCCTCGCTAGTGACATGTTTAGCTATAATTCTTTGATTAATATTGTTGTATTAGCTTCAAGCCTTGTGAAATATTAAGTGAGTATACTTGTGGATTAGCTTGGTAGAAACAACCTCAATCTAGCCCTCACGCTAGTAAGGAGGATGATTTATTTCCTCGAAAAAAAGAAGAATAAAAAATTATCATGAGCTCCATAGTTAAATTGTGCATTGGTTAATTCCAAAAACACCATGGGTTGAAAAAGTCTCACCATTATGACATTAGGAGGATTGAATATGAAAATCACTCTCTTAGATTGTCCATATTATACCTTTATTAGGTATAAATTTCAAAATATTTGTCACACCACCAACCTTCTTGAACTTTTAACTCAATTAGACTATGGTGATCTTGAAACACTTCTTTTAATGTTTTTCAAGGATATAAATACAATTATAAATAATTATGAGTAATCTCTTTCTTTCTAGGTTTGATAGACCATTTCAGACTTAGTGAACATTAATCATCATCATCATTAGGAAATACTTAGTGGATATTTGGAGGTATATGGTTTATTTCTTCTTCTTCTTGATAATTATAGATATAGACTTAATGTAGATTTTTGCTAATTTATGTAGAGGGATATTATGTATATATATATATGTGTGTGTGTGTGTGTGTGTGTGTGTGTGTTTATATTTATTTCATTGAGGGTTAATTGTTTATTCATTTATATATTTGAGTTTCTATGTATATCATACTAATTAACATTATTGATATAAATAGGAAGGGAAAAGGGAAAAATTGGTATCCCCAACTTTCAAGAATTCCAACTGAAATATTCAAAAGTGTGGGACACATAATCATTCAAGATTTTTGTGTCAATTTAAATAAATTGTAGATAATAGGTAGGTAAAGGAAATGAGAATTCATGAGGAATACCAAGAGTCCCTTATGGAAAGTGAGATGAATTAACACCCTCTTTGTATATTTTAAATTTTGAGTTCCTTGGAAAAAATATTCAGTTTTGAGTAATGAAATGAAATAAATATATGGAGTTATTCCCTCATCCTAACAATGGTATCAAAGGTTTGGTGGCATTGATAACTCCATTATTCCCACTCAGACCTATCTCTATATTTATCTTCCATTCCGTGTTTGGCATGCAAAAACATCCTTGCTCATTGTGCAAATGGCATCAAACATTACTCTGCCATATTTATGTATGTTTTTTTCTCAATGCTCCATCTTCTCTTTAAAGGCTTATTTCTATATTTGTACATGAGATCCTCCATGCCTATTTTCCATTGTTTCCTAACTCAAAAAATTCAAACAATGTTTCAACAACCATTCACTCATTATTGTAATATTCCAAATTAGCATTGCTAATTGGAATATTTCATTTTGCTTAATTTTGCCGCTTTAGCTAGAAATAATAAATAAAGTGAGAAATAAGAGGGGTCACCTCACTTTAGTCACCTCACTTTATAAAATAAAGTGTTTTCCTAGTTGATTGACGTTATAACTTAGAGAGAGGGCCTTGGGGGTCCACATGAGTAGGAGGGGAGGCCTCACGCTGACCCAAGGTTAACTGCGCAGGCCAAGGAGAGTGAAGGACGCAGTCAAGGTTTTGGAGGGAGTTTAGCACTATAAAAGGTGGGGTTCTCACCTCATTTGGCATTGTTGATTTGATAATGATATTGAGAGCTAGACTTCTGTCTACTTCAGCACGCCGGTTGTTTAGTCGGTCTGCAGCACTGTTTAGTGCAAACTGAGTGTCTCCGGTCGGAGATCTCACCCTTGGCTCCGGGGGACTTCGAGGTACACGCCTTTGGTAAGGTTATTTCTGGTTTCACCCTTAGCTTCGGGGGACTTCGAGTGCCTGCCCTAGTAAGGTTATTTTCTGAGTAACACCTTTCAGTTTCAGTGACAAGTAGCAGCAGTTTCTGGTGCAGATTTGGAGAGGAAGAAGCCCTTCTTGTAGCTGCGCAGATCTGAAAAGGAGGGACATTTGTACCCAGGGCCCCAAGACGCGAGATCGACCCTTAGAGTGAGGACGTTGTTCCAGGAAGGACGCAGTTCAGATCTGAGAAGGAGGGACGCTGTTCCAGGAGGAGAAAGCAAGCAGATCAGGCTTAGAGAGAGGACGCTGTTCTAGGAGACAGAAGAACGCAGATCTGAAGGCACATTGATAGATCCAGACTTGGAGATTACAGATCTGAAAGGGGATTTGCAGATCTAGTTCTGTAGGGTGCAGATCTGGAGATATAGCATTAGATCCAGCTTGGGAGATTGCAGATCTGAGGAAATATTGGCAGATCCAGCCTAGATCTGAAGAGATAACATCAGATCCAGCCTTGGAGGTTGCAGATCTGAAGAGATATTGTCAGATCCAGCATAGATCTGAAGGGATAACAGCAGATTTGATCTAGGAGGACGCAGATCTGGAGGAATAGGACGCAGATCTGGATTGGAGGCTTCAGATCCAGTAGATCTGAGCATACAGGACGCAGATCCATCAGGGAGGACGCTGATCTGGTGAGCAGGATTGTGTGAGAGGGGCTTGACAGCGTTTTCCAGCATTCAGGAGCTGATCCACTCATCTGGAGGTTCTTGTGACTAGCACTCCATCTGTTTCTGCGCTGTCACTAGCAGGGACAGCGTTTTCATTGGTGAGGGTTTGGAGGATTGATATCAGCTATCTTTTAGTCTTCAGCTCATAGTTCCAGTGCAGTCCAGCTTCAGTCTTCAGAGCAGTCTTCAGCCAGCTAGGACGCTGTCCTTGTTTGCAGCCATTGTTTGTCTGAGAGGGCCTCCACTTGCCTAGGGCAAGGATAGGTGCACTCATTCTGATTATCTTGTACTCCTCTCTATGTACTTTCAGATTAATAAAATGGCTCAGTTTTCTGGCATTCTATGTGTACTTGTTCCATGATCTGGTTCTAGCATTGTATTTTCTATATCTGTTTGGCATATTTCTGTGTATTACTGGTTATTTCCCTTTGGGGATATTACAGTGGTATCAGAGCATAATTCTGGCTCAGCCTGTGGTCTATGACATCAGAAAAGAGATCATACAGAGCAATAGCAGTTGCAATACCAGAAACGCAATTGGGAAAAGGGCCAAAAATAAAAAGGTCAAATTTTGAAGTTTGGAATGAGGAGAAACGTTTTCTGGGTTTTTCTGGGTTTTGGGCAAGGATTACCTTCCCAAATTCTTGGAATTTTCTGAGTAGTTTCCAGTGGGTAAATCAGAGGTCGAAGTTAAGCAGTAGTATGGATTTGCAGCAGCCGTGTAGTTTCTGAGCAGCCTGTGAGGGACACAGAGCAGCAGGATCCGATGGCAGACACAGCTGAGAAGCTGGATGCAATCATCCATCACATGCAGGGTATGTCACAGAGGCTTGCAGCCGTAGAGGTAGCACAGAGAGAACCCCCTAGGGTTTTCCAGGTCGGAGAAGGATCGGGTATGTCTCACCATATACCAGTGCGTGATGCTATCCCCATTGTGACGACTCAGGCACCCGCGCGATCCACTATGCCCACATTCTCGCCAGAGGACACAGGGATAGGAGTACGGGGAAGTGCGCCGAGGGACAATCCAGCCCCCACGCGACCCACCATGCCCACCTTCCTGGTAGAGGACGAGGGGTCGACAGCACCAAGAGAGGTGAGTCCAGCTCAATGTGCAGCCGTTTTTGCAGAGTGGCAGGGCTTAGGACAGGCATTCATGGATACTCTCCCCTTTGAGCGCTATCTCCAGTATCGATGCGGCATCAAACCCCCTGAGCAGCACAAGGGGCACGGATACCACCGTGATGACCACCGCACAGCTAGTAGAGATTATGTTCAGCTCCAGCGTGATAGTAGACCTCACAACTTTCACAGAGAGAACAAGCACTCACATGATAGGGGCTTACAGCGCACAGTGGACAGATTCCATCTACCGACATTTGACGGGTCATCCAGGCGCTCAGAAAAAGCTTGGGTGGACAAGTTGGATACCTCTTTCCAGCTTGACCGAGTATCGGAGAGGAAAACCATTAAAGTGGTTACCTCGCACGTGGAGGATGAGGACACACAGGATTGCAGGGAGTTCGAGGATACACCTAGTGTGACACAGGACTCACCATCATTAGATTCCTCCTTGACCGTGCCGGTTGATATCGTAGTGGAGGAGGTAGAGCCTACCCCGGTAGAGCCATCCACTGAGGTGATGACTGGAGCCATGTCCGAGTCTTCGGGTGGTAGCAGCACACGACAGATGGGTGAGGTATCAGGAGATATATCCATTATCGATGAGGCACTAGGAGATACAGAGGTATCGAATGATGGTCGCAGACAGCGGTATCATCGGCTTCGGACGGACCTTCGAGTTTTGAGAGAGAAGGCTGCGTCAGTACGGGAGACCATTTTGTTGCAGGACCAGGAGCTGGAGGGTATGAGAGTGACTTGTGCCAAGTCGGCGGTCAAGTTGGTCCGCATTGGGGAACAGCTGGATTCCCTGATGGTACAACCAGAGGGCACGAGGGAGCGTCAGATCATTCCCCTTCAGGCATGCATGGACGGGACTAGCAGTATTGTTGGGTCATCTCTTTCCATTAGAGAGAGAGAGGCAGAGCCACCTAGTCAGGTCTCATATATTGACTTGGATGATGGGATGAGACGATTAGAGTTGCACAGGGTACATCAGCCACGTGTTAAGGTTGGATGGCGAGAGATTTTGAGTTGGTACTCGATGGAGCAGACTATGGATGAAGAGGAGGTCTCAAGGAGAGATCTCACTGGAGATGCACTTCGACACACCATGGGGTGCGATGACTTTCTTCCCTTCTCACAAGAGCAGATAGAAGATGGGGGACATCTTCGGATGGATAGCATCTCTCATGCTTGTGTTGGACATTCCTTGAGCCACACACATCATGATGGGAGGTTTTTGCTTACCACCTATTTGATTCTTGATAGGGTCTCATTGATCCTTGAGAAGTTTATACTTCAAAATCCCATGAAGTGCAAAATCAGAAATTTGATTTGGGAGGATGGTAGCCCTCATGGGAGGAGTAACCGGATGAGAAGAAAGAGGCATCCACAAGTGATTGAGTGGATGGGGATGATGAGCAAGGAGCTAGGAGGCTACTTGCAGATCTGTGCTACCAGGCAGCAGGAGGCTTGGCTGCGCTGGTTACTCTTGAAAGAGTTTGGCCATCTCTTGGCAAACACTCTTCCTAAGAGTCGGAGGGTGGAGGAAAGATGGCTGGATACTTGCATCATGGAGCAGCATAGAGTATGTATGCATGGTGTTTCTATGACACTCGTTATGTCTTCATCACATGAGTTGTATGATGGAAGTATGGGGAGGCAGCAAATTGTTTGGTTGCTTGGTTTGTTTCTGGGAGAGCAAGGGCAGATTTGCTCTCACACTTTGCATGATGTTGCAGGAGGAGGAGATGGCACTATCTCCATGGTCTTTGATTGGGAAGCACTTCCATATTGGGAGGTATTCCATATTTGTTGCAGCATTATTAGAGGAGTCTTTGACAAGGAGCATGTCAAAGAACAGAGTCTTGTATTGACAGGAGCTTATTTGCATGAGCTCACAACGTTGTCACCTTGGAGCAGAACATTATGGATGGAGTGTGCGCAACAGAGATATGGTGGATCTATAACCCATAGGTCCCAGGATCACTTCATATTTGTTGCACAAAGAGGAGGTAATGATGATAGAGACATCTATGGCATATTCTTCTTGACTTGGGTTTCCAAGCATGAGGAGGATTATCTTCTTGCAGCATATGGTTCATTCTTCTTCATAGCATGCCAAAACACTATGGAGGACTCATTTATGGATCCATGTACCATCTTACTTCCAGCATATGGTCAGATTTGTATGAGAGGCTTGATTATGAGAGAGACACATGAGTTGAATGTGCCTTTGAGTATTTTCTGCACTACATGTTCTAATAGGAGCATGGGAGGAGGCATGGCCACCACTACTACATATGTGTTCTCTTTTGAGGTGGGCCATGAGATTGATATACATCCATTGTACAGCTATGGGCAAGTGTTTGGCCTTATGTTGTTGTCATATTCAGCCATTTACTATCCATTAGTAGATGTGATGAATCTTGTACATTACTTGCCATGTAATTTTCTGAAGTTGCAGTGGATGAGACTACGTTGTATCCTTGTGAGAGATTGTTTGCATTATGTATCCTCATGTAGAACCTTCAGCAAACATCTCATTAGGGTGATCCATGATGACCATGTCATATTCTTCATGGATGGTTTGTTTTGGGCCAACTTGTTCTTCATTGATAGAGGAACCTTCTATGGTGGATTGTTTTTCACTTTGCCATTGGAGGGCAATGATTTTGCAGCCCAGGATCAGCATAGACTCTACACTTGTCATGAGTGGAGAGAAGGACAACATGGGGTAAGCTATGATGCTTGCCAAGTTCATATTTTCAGCCCACCTTCATTACCAGAGCTTGAGGTGGAAGGAGATTTTCAGGAGTTGCCTTGTTGGGAGGTGGCTCATTTTGTCTGGATGATTGCTTGGAGATAGAGGATCCACAGGAGGGAGATATTCCTCATTATATTTTCGACTCCATGCCTTGATTGGAGAGAGGTGACGAGTTGGTTCACAGTTGATGGGCCAGCTTACACAGTCATAGATGCAGAGCAGCAGCGGTCATGGTCTTTAGTCGTAGCCAGAGGCAGTGAGCAGTCCGAGTCATGGGACTTGGGCGATTATTGGCCACAGCGGCGATGGGATCCGGGAGGACTATTGATTGGCTGGTACCATGAGAGGCCAGTTTGGGATCCTGGCATTGAGATATCCCTTCATATCGGGGTGATGCAGGAGGCAGAGAGGTTTCAGTGGAACCCAGGCACATTTTGCAGTATTGGCAGGGAGCATCAGCTAGAGAGTAGGCTTGTTCAAGCATTGCTTGAGAACAAGCAATTTTTACCGGATGTGGGTGCCACATGGGAGAGCGAGCAGACTTTACAGCATCCATCACTTCAGTTGCTTGAGGACAAGCAACGTTTTGCCGGGGGAGACTGTAATATTCCCAATTAGCCTTGCTAATTGGAATATTTCATTTTTGCTTTATTTTGCCGCTTTAGCTAGAAATAATAAATAAAGTGATAAATAAGAGGGGTCACCTCACTTTAGTCACCTCACTTTATAAATAAAGTGTTCTTTTCCTAGTAGATTGACGTTATAACTTAGAGAGGGGGCCTTGGGGGTCCACATGAGTATGATGGGGGAGGCATCAGGCTGACCCAAGGTAAACTGCGCAGGTCAAGGGAGAGTAAGGACGCAGTTGAGTTTTGGAGGGAGTTTGGCATTATATAAGGAGAGGTTCTCACCTCATTTGGATCATTCATGATTTGATATTATTATTAAGAGCTAGACTTCTGTCTGCTTCAGCACGCCGGTTGTTTAGTCGGTCTGCAGCACTGTTTAGTGCAACCGAGTGTCTCCGGTCGGAGATCTCACCCTTAGCCTCGGGGGACTTCGAGTGCCTGCCCTGGGAAGGTTATTTCTGGTTTCACCCTTGGCTTCGGGGGACTTCGAGTGCCTGCCCTAGTAAGGTTATTTTCTGAGTAACACCTTTCAGTTTCAGTGGCAAGCAGCAGCAGTTTCTGGTGCAGGTTTGGAGAGGAAGAAGCCCTTCTTGTGGCTGCGCAGATCTGAAAAGGAGGGACGCTGTTCCAAGGGGAAAGAGGACGCAGATCAGCCTTAGAGTGAGGACGTTGTTCCAGGAAGGACGCAGTTCAGATCTGAGAAGGAGGGACGCTGTTCCAGGAGGAGAGAGCAAGCAGATCAGGCTTAGTGAGAGGACGCTGTTCTAGGAGACAGAAGAACGCAGATCTGAAGGCACATTGATAGATCCAGACTTGGAGATTACAGATCTGAAAGGGTATTTGCAGATCTAGTTCTGTAGGGTGCAGATCTGGAGATATAGCATTAGATCCCGGCTTGGGAAATTACGGATGCGAGAGATATTGGCGGTCCGACCTAGATCTGAAGAGATAACATCAGATCCGACCTTGGAGGGGAATGAAAAGTGTTGTCGGATCCGGCACTAGATGCGAAGGGATAACGACGAGATGCGATCTGGAGGAACGCGGTCTGGAGAGGACTGGGGGCCATGAGAGATGCGGATTGGAGGCTTCGGATCCGGTAGATACGAGCATACGGGACGCAGATCTGGATTGGAGGCTTCAGATCCAGTAGATCTGAGCATACAGGACGCAGATCCATCAGGGAGGACGCTGATCTGGTGAGCAGAATTGTGTGAGAGGGGCTTGACAGCGTTTTCCAGCATTCAGGAGCTGATCCACTCATCTGGAGGTTCTTGTGACTAGCACTCCATCTGTTTCTGCGCTGTCACTAGCAGGGGCAGCGTTTTCATTGGTGAGGGTTTGGAGGATTGATATCAGCTATCTTTTAGTCTTCAGCTCATAGTTCTAGTGCATTCCAGCTTCAGTCTTCAGAGCAGTTTCCAGCCAGCTAGGACGTTGTCCTTACTTGCCGCCATTGTTTGTCTGAGAGGGTCTCCACTTGCCTAGGGCAAGGATAGGTGCACTCATTCTGATTTTCTTGTGCTCCTCTCTATGTACTTTCAGATTAATAAAATGGCTCAGTTTTCTGGTATTCTATGTGTACTTGTTCCATGATCTGGTTCCAGCATTGTATTTTCTATATCTGTCTGGCATATTTCTGTGTATTACTGGTTATTTCCCTTTGGGGGATATTCTGACTATCCATGTTCTTTTTGCATTGAAGGAAACCCATAAAAATTACAATGGAGAATTGTTGAACAAGTTTGGCATGGATGAATGTAACCTTATTTCTACTCCAATGGAACAAAATTTCAAACTCACATTAGAAGAAGGGAATGAATTTGAGGATGAAACCAAGCATAAATAGTTTATTGGAAGCTGTTGGTGTTTATTTTGAATTTGACCTAGATTAATGCACAAAATGCGACCAATAAACCCCACTAAATACCGACCCTTTCGACATCACTTATGAAATACGCGAAGTCTCACCTGAGGCACCTATGGGGGCTGTAAGAACTAGAGTTTTGTAGTAGTGATGGGAATGGGAATCTGATATGTGGCAACACACTACAACACTCAACGTTTGATGCAAAAACTAAACCTAATTATACATATTCACAACTATTATAAAATCATTACCAAATAGACATAATTTTTTTGAAAGGGTTTCCTCAATTGTTCGTATCATTATGATCGATACATCCATACATTATAATCATAAGAATGAAACAAAACTATGATATAATGTGATAGGTCCACCAAACATAGGAAAATAGAGACAATTAGGTTTCTACCATATTCCATTAATACCCAAAAACGTGCTTGGTGCAATTCATACAACAAAGGACCATTGTTCCACCGTGACACACTAGCCTAATCACAACATTACCGAATTACAACAATTAACCCGAATTACTCAACCTATCAACCAAAAACCAAGTAAACCAACAACTTATTACCTAACAACCAATCTAAATCCATTTGAATTTTTCCTTTTATACAAACATACATAGATTCAAATACCATGGGAAATACCTAGGAAAACAATTGCCATAGGTAGACATGCTATAATTTCTTAATTGAACCAAATCAAACATGGTCGATCATATCTTCAAACTTAGCCATTCTATCCTTTCCGCTTTGTGTACTGCTCGTTTTTTCATGGTTCTCCAATCTATGTTGATTCTGTGCACTCCAACAAAATTGCACGATGCTCCAGTGTGTTGTTTTTTCTTTGCTTCTTTGCGCGCACTGTCAAAATAACTTCAATTTTATTATTATTATTATTATTATTTTATAATTTCCAAAAATGGCTCCAATAGAGTCCTTATTCACTTTACCACCACCAAACTATATATTTCACTTGTTGTTGGGATTCTATCAAGGTTTATGTAAAAACCTTGTGATATACATTGGTTTGCTGCAAATAGAGTTCTAAAATACTTAAAGGGATCTCAAGACTTTGCACCTAAATGTTTCTAGGTGGATGAATTTAGCTTGATTAGATATTCAGATTCATAATTTTATAGGGATAAAGAAAATGGACTATTGACTTTAGGCTATTTCATCAGTCTTGGACCAAAAACTATTTCCCGTAGGTCACACTAACAACTAGTTCCAACAGATTCCACAATAAAGGAAAACTATGTGGAAACTATAGAAGCAATAAAGGAAATTGTGTGGTTCAGGAAAATCATTGAAGATTTGTAGGAGAAACAAGTGAATTGTATTGATTTTTTGATTGACAAGCATTTTGCAATCAAGTTGGACAAGAATCCTAGATTCCATGATTGAACCAACCACATCAACTCAAAGTATCATTTGATTCAATATCATGTAGATGTCGAGACTATTCATTTGAGACATTGTTCCACAAATGAACAAATTATAGACATCTTCACCAAATTTCTTGAAAGAGAAAAGTTTGAAAAGTTCAGATGATGTTTGGACTCATAAACACCCCTTTTTCTTAAGTGGGGGAATGTTCGATACATTTACCTTGAAATTTTATTTATCATTGGAAATAATATGTACATAATAGGTAGGTAGACAAAATGAGGAGTCACAAGGAAGACCATGAGTCACTCATAGAAGGTGACTCAAATATACACCCTCTTTGTATATATTCAACTTCGAGTAATCAGTTGAAATACATAAGAAAAAACAATTACCATGGGTGCTATAATGGCTAAATTGAACTAAATCAAAGAGGTTCGACAATACAATCAAACTTAGCCATTCTATCCTTTCTGCTTTGTGCACTGCTCATTTTTGCATGGTTCTCCAATCTACGTCGATTTTGTGGACTCCAAAAAAAGTACGCGATGCTCTAGTGCGTTGTTTTTGCTTTGCTTCTCTGCGCACACTGTCAAAACAACTTCATTTTTTCTTCCTTTTTTCTTTCCAAAACTGGCTCCAGTAGAATCCTTATCCACTTTACCACCACCAAACTAGGTATTTCACTTGTTGTTTGGATTCTATCAAGTTTTATGCAAAAAACTTGTGAAATACATTGGTTTGTTGCAAATAGAGTTCTAAAATACTTAAAGGGATCTCAAGACTTTGGACCTAAATATTTCTAGGTGGATGCCTTTAGATTGATTTAGATATTCAAATTCAGAATTACATAGGGATAAATAAAATGGAGTATTGACTTCAACCTATTTCATTAGTCTTGGACCAATAACTATTTCTTGGAGGTCACACTAACAATCAGTTCCAACAGATTCCACAACAAAGGAAAACTATGTGGCACCTATAGAAGCAACAAATGAAATTGTGTAGTTCACAAAAATCATTGAAGATTTGTAGGAGAAACAAGTGAACTGTATTGATTTTTTGATTGAAAATCATTTTGCAATAAAGTTGGACAAGAATCCTAGATTCCATGATTGAACCAACCACATCAACTCAAAGAGTCATTTGATTCAATATCGTGTAGATGCCAAGACTATTCATTTGAGACATTGTTCCACAAATGAACAAATTATAGACATCTTCACGAAAGTGCTTGAAAGAGAAAAGTTTAAAAAGTTTAGATGATGTTTGGACTCATAAACGCCCTTTTGGCTTAAGTGGGGGAATGTTCAATACATTTACCTTCAAATTTTATTTATCATTATAAATAATTTGAACATAATAAGTAGAGAGACAAAATGAAGAGTCATAAGGAAGACGAAGGGTCCCTCATAGAAGGTGACTCAAATATACACCCTCTTTGTATATATTCAGCTTCGAGTAATGAATTGAAATACATTTGTGGAGTTATTCCCTTAGTCAAACAAAAAAGAAAGTTACCTTATCACATATTTTAATGAAATTGCAATTGAAATTTAACCTTGGTTATGCCTTTGTAATTAAATATTTAAAATCATAAAAGAGTTACAAGTGATTATCAATCCCTAATTCGAACCTTGTAGTGGGTAGCTATTCAATACCAAATTAAAAAAATTTCAATATGATCAAAAGGCCTTAATAATTGGGATGGGTAATTACATGCTCAAAAAGATAATAGTAATATCTCAACATAATATATTTTTGAAACATTTAATTGAGAATAATTTAAATGATTAATAAAACACATTGATTCAATTAATTTAACTAATAATCGAAAGAAGAAATTATCATCTTTTTACCTAAATTCAAATTTCACTTATAATATATTTATTTAAAAAAATAATTTAATAAAATAAGTTAATTTTACACCTTCAATATTCTATTTTTTTATTTTAATTATAATTCAAATAATCGTTTTCTTTTTCTTAATTACGCCGAAGGTGTCCCTATTATGAGCTTTGCTGGGATGAACAGTGCTCCCAACCAATCTCTGTGCTCCACCTATCGCCCTTCTGCCCTGTCAAATTTGACACTTGGCGGGCAACCAACCTCCTGCTATCCAATCCTTGCCTAGGCCGTGCTGCTGTCATCTCGGCCACTCCGGAGTTGGCGGCGGGAGTTCGGGGTTCGACGAGCCACGCCTTGGGCGTGCTGTCGGCGCATTTCAAATGAGCAAGTACTAGTTAATTATAATTCAAATAATAAAATATAATTTATTTATTTATTTTAAAAATTTAAATAAATATTTAGTTTACAATTACGCTACCATAATGGTAAGTTCAAATTATGAAAGATAATTTATTTATTTATGTTACAAATTTAAATAATTATTTATTTTTTAATTACGCTACCATAATTGTATGTCACCTCATACACTTTTGAATTTTTAGATTTAAATTTAAATTTATTTTATTATGTGACCCACTTTAGACGAATTACGCTACCATGATTGTGAGGGTCACCTCCGACACTTTTGACTTGTTAGATTTTGATTTTAATTTCTTTCACGGAATGTTTTGTGATGACCGACCTTAGAACCTTTTACTCATTATATTTTGATTTTATTTTCTTTCATGGGTGACCGACCTTAGAACCTTTTTACTCATTATATTTTGATTTTATTTTCTTTCATGAATAATTAAAACTTACATATATGTTTTTCCCCTTATAAAAAATTACTCATTATATTTTGATTTTATTTTCTTTCATGGGTGACCGACCTTAGAACCTTTTTACTCATTATATTTTGATTTTATTTTCTTTCATGAATAATTAAAACTTACATATATGTTTTTCCCCTTATAAAAAATAAAATAGAAGTTAAAGTGATGTGCTAATTTATATTATTTTGGGCTGGTGAGGTAGAGGGCTGAAATGTAACTCTCCCAATATTACACGCTCATAATGATTTGTGATATATTATTTTTTTGTTGAAATTATTGGTTTCATATTAATGAATTGTACGAGTTAATTGGGTTTAGTTAAATTGGTAACGGAATAGATTTTTATTTTTAAAATTTGTAAGGGCTGAAAGGTAACTCTCCCAATATTATTTTTTTAAATGAAATTATTGGTTTCACATTAATAAATTGTATGAGTTAATTGGGTTTTACTTAAATAGGTAATGGAATAGATTTTTATTTTTAAAATTTGTAACTTAGTTATTTTATTGGATTTTAGATTATATAGTTATAAAATAGAGGTTATAGGTTTGGGTTGTTCACATAGAGATAGATTACTTTTCAAATATTAAGAGATGAATTTAAAACATTTTTTTTTTTTAATATAGAGTTCATAAAATGGCAAAAAAGCATATTGCCTTGTCGATTAGGAAATTGTGTTATGCTAAACATTAAAGATGTAAGATAGTAATTGAATGCTGAAGAGAAACTATCTAGGTCTACAATATATGAAATCAAACCCACTTTAACTTAGGAGCTGATAATACAATTTGAATTAAGGATAAATCTAAATGGAGAAAAACAAAGATGAAACCCATAGTAAAGGAACCTAGAGTAAGGGGTAGGTGTGTTTGTCCTCAACATCCTAAGTAGAATGTATCTCTATAGGATTGTCTTTAGAGCATCTAGTCAATTTAAAAGAGAGAACGCCACCATTTTTCTTTACCAACCATGAGCAAAGAGTAATCAGGAGCTAGTTCCGCATCTCCAAAATCTACAATTGCTATTTGAACTCATGCTAGTTTGACTCGTGAGTGAGTAAAGCATGAACATTGAACATTTTTGTGTCCCAATAGAATTCAATAGTCTTGAAAAAATTGGTGTCTCTCGTGCGATTGATACACATATATGGATTGAAATCCTTTACCAACATATCCACATCCTCATTCTGCTTGCAATGTCTTTCTATTTTGACATCTTCTTCCACGAATTTAAGCTCATTCTTTGTGGTAGACGAAAATGAGTGATGAAAGGCCATAGTGGCAGCTATAGGGGTCCTCTTTTCCTTTGTTCAATGAGTAGGGGCTTCCCTTCGACATGAAGAGCGAGAAGCCATAGAAACTAGAGGGAACTGTAAACATTTAATCGAGGAAGCTTAAAGGGAGCTTTAGATTAGAATTAACTATGTCAAAACTGTACATGATGAAATACCGAGGAGTCAAACATATTATTGTTTTGTTGTAAGAGAGTTGAATCCACAACACAAGCCACATGCTTATTGCATTCATTTCGCCAGTTTTCAACATGATTAGAGTTGGGGTTGGTTGCATCATTCAAGTAACTCTACACTAGAAAAAGCCCCATTTCTTGACTATCCCTACACAAATAATAAATTTCCTTCTTGATATACATGACTGGATATTTTGGCTAACCAATACGTGACTAGTGGTATGAAAATGCCACCTTTCTCATATACAACTTCTACATCCTATCCATAGGTCACTTGATACAGAGAGTTATGGAATAGATTGTTATCATATCTACGTAAGTTATATTCTCATAAATGACATATAGATTGAGTACCAATTTCTAAGTTTGTAGTGGTTAAACATTTAATAAAGTATTCGAAGATTTCGATATTGAATATGTTACGTTATACCTAAAACCTTGGGATAACACCACCATATATTCAATCTATGTTCAAAATTTAGCAAGTGGAAATCCCTTATGATTATGTATATGAGAGAAAATAAATTTCATCTTCATATATTTATTTTCTCAACAATAAAAGAAATAGTTCTGATGATTTTTAGTAATGTACCTCACATATATTCGACAAACCAAAATTATGGAGTATTCTAACCATGAGACATTTTAACCTTTTTGGTCAAAATCCAAAGATGAAAAATTTTGCGAGATCATGGATTTTTACTGTTTGAAATGTTATTTCAAATGTATAAATCAATTCAATATCCTCAAAAACCTAAGGCACTCAGATTTTGTAGATGACAAAGCTCAAACTTACCATTCCAGGAAATCCTTGCTGGATTTTGGACAAAATTTACCAAAAAATATCATTGAGAAAGGTTAAAAAACAAATAATAGCGAGACAGAAAAATGAAGGAATTACACATATATATGGCTCATACTGGAAAAGTAAAAATGGAAGAAGATTTTTAATTTCAATTTATTTATCTCTCTCTATATAAAATTGATATAAAACTATGTTTAGTTTACTTTTATTTTTATTTTTTAACTTTTTGTGAAGTAAATGGTTTATATTGCCTAAGTTTGGGAACTATGGAATGGTGAGTCACTTGGAAAACCCAACCATGACTAGAAATTCAATTGTTTCAAAGAAGCATAAGACAAAAGATTGTCGAAAGAGGTTAGGGACCTTCAAGAGACTAAAGAGACCGAGGAGATAGTTGAAACATAACAAATAAAAACAAAACATAAATGGCTGGCTAAGAGGAATTATTTGAATAAGATGCTTCTACAGGTATAGGATCCTTGTTATGCCTAGACAACAACCAAAGTCTAGAGGAATGCACATATGATTTTCAATGCACCCCAGCCAATGATCCAACTCTATCATTTGTCATTGCAGGTGATCCAAGGAGAGGAGAATACCATCATAATTGTGTGTGTATCTAATAGTACCTTTCCAAGTCGAAACTTTATGTGTAATATATGTCCACTGTGTACATATATTATTTATACCTACCACGCCTGTTCCCGACGTTGGGAATCCAATCTATGACATTTGCAAGAAATTCTATGTTAGAGAGAATGTGTCTTTGATTGGCTATCTCCCATTCTTCTTGAGCAATATTTTTTTGGATTGGTTGGGGAGTGAGCTACTGAAACCATGCAGATAAACATTCTACACTGACTTGCACCAGTACATCCACATTCTCCATGTTGTCGATAATAGGTAGACCCATAGTGAATATGGGCACATTGGCGAATCATTCCTTCTACTCGAAGAGAGTAACCCTTCTAGAGAAACACAAGTGTTCCCTTGGGGTTAGGATAAATTTGAGAAGAAGTGAGACTCTTGGGTGGTATTGGCCTCATGAGGGGCCTTATCTAATGGAGGAATACTGAAGGAATTTGTTGAGAAATACATTCCCCATAATGCCAGAGAGGAAGGAGAGACTAAACCACAAGGTTCTACGTCAACATCTGAGGAACTAGCTGACGCTAAACAAGAGGTACGATTAAATGTAAGACTGATAAAAGAGATAATGGTTGTAAACCTGAGTATATGGGAGCTAAAGCCAATAGAAGGAGGAATTCCAACTTTGACGTGTAAAGAAAGCTAGCTGTAATATTTTCTTGACAACACTTCCCCTAGAAACTGTAGAAATTCAGAAGCAAATTCCCACGAATAGCTAGAGATGGAAGAGGCTAGGACGACAAAGGAAAATTCCACTTCTTGTTGGATTTTCTAGCCTAAATTCTTAATACTTAGGACTAAATAGATGGGGACCTTAAATAACAAACCTTCCACTTGCTTGTGTTTAAATAGATGAACATTTTGGGAGGGACTAAATATAATTCCTTTGCCACCAATGGAAGGCCAAAAATTCCACCCCATTCCCCGATTCTACAACACAACATTGGATTGAAAACTGTTGGACCAGATATAATCATGCTAAATATTGAACTGTGATTTTATGTGTTTTACCTTCATTGGGTAATCGATTAAAACCTCCATAATGAGTTGCATCAATGAACCATTCATGCAGGGTGCCCAAGTTTGTACAAAGGGTGTGAGGATCCGTTTACATGTGTTGGAGACCAACAAGAATTTGAGAGTGCAAGTGATATTAAACATGCAATGGGTGTTGGATGGTGGGGTGGTGATTTCCCCCGTGCTTGTTGCAATTGTAATAAACAAATCCATAATGGTGATGTGTTGACATGTCCCCTAGATTTGTGGTATGGTGGGATGGAGACAACCTGTTCCCCACCTTTTCTTGTTTCTAATACCCCATCCTTGGATTTAAGCCCTTATAAATCATACTCCAACACTCTTGCTTGAAGGGAGAATTTGCTTAAATATGACAAGGGGTGGATATCATAAAGGTCGAACCAATGCATCCTTGATTACCTAATTTGTCTACTAGTTGTTTGTTGAATATTTTGATGTGATTGGGATGGTAACTGGGATGGAGGACATGAGTGAGGAGACAAAAATGAGTAAACTTTCGAGCTTCCAACTTTGAGAGATTTTGTTGATTGGATTTATATTCAAGATCTTATGTTTCATATGTAGACCAATTGAGAACTTCTTTCCACAAGTATTTTGGAGCAACGTTGGGTTTATGCTATCACCAAGCCTTCCACCACGACCTTCACCTTTTCAAAATTATTTCTATTGAGGCCTAATGGGATAGAGTTAATATAGATGGGAGATTTAAGGTGATACCTAAACACACCTCCATAACCACCTATACCTGTGTTTGCTTTTGAGGCTTTGTTAAAGTTTAGCTTGAGGAAATAAAGGGAAGGTGATGCCTAGTAGGAGGGCATAGATGGGGGATAAGGTCACATGGAGGAGGGTGCTGAGATACCAGGAGCTAAATGATAATTGCTGAAGAGATAAGACTCCTTCCCTATCGCTTTCCAATATTGGGAAGTCTGAGGATGTGAAACAATGGATTCCTTAACATTTTTTTGGATGATTATCCAAAGGGAGATATGGGCTATTTAGAATTTTTTGAAAATACGATGATTGCACTCTTTCCAAATGGCCACAGAAGTAATCCTAGAAGGTGAATCCAGATTATGTTCATGATAGGATTAGAAAAAGCCTTTGCTCTCCATTTTTCAATGGTGTTTAATATGCTAAGCGAATTGCAATAAGATCATTTTAAGAAAGCCTCTAGGGTGAGCCATAGGATATTAGAATAAGTTGGATAATTAAAGAGATGTTCCACATTTTTTGCATTGAGAAGGTACAAGGAGCAATGGGAAGAAACCATGTGATTTCATTTTTTAATATTATCCCAAGTCAGGGTTTTGTCTTGAAGAAATATATATATATATATATATATATATATATAAATTTTGAGACCTTCAATAGTATTTTTTTTCACCAAATGTTGTTCCAAATTGAGGCTTTTAGTACGTCTTTCAATCCTACAGTCTATATTGTAAGCATATTTTATGGAGAAGGATATACATAGACCATATGCCCAGTGAATATTATCAACATGGTTGGTGATTAGATTACGTATTTACTAAAGTTTTTACTAGAAGATGGAACATCATTCCTCGAAAGGCCTTGGAGACCATTCCCCTTCTGGTTGTTGCCATTGATAATCTAGGTTTGTATCACTCCAGTAGTCCTTGAATTTTCTCAATCCTTGGGAGGTCATATATAAGTGGATATAAATTATATCAACTTTATATTGGAGCTTGGGGAGTTTTTGCCATGAATATTCCCAGAACATGGTAGTTTTTCCATCCCTAATTTCCCAGAAGCAGTGTTATTGGGTTAGGTGCATCCATTTTTTAGCTAAAATACAAATATAGGATCCGTCTTGCGAGAAGTTTGTTCTGATGAGCTACTAAGATGGGATATGCCTAACATATTTCCTAAGTGATAGGTGTTTCCATAGGTTTGAACCCCCTTGAAGGCACTTCCACTATATTTTAGATCCTAAAACTTTGGAAAAATTTGATGGATCTATAGACCCAACTCCCCTTTCAATTTGGGCAACCAAAGTTTGTTGCAGGCCACCAAGGACTACTTTTTCTCTAATTTAGCTCCCCCCATAAAAAATAACATTGTATCCACTGGATATCATTAAGGATGGAGGATGGGGCCATATGGGCAGAGAAAAGACAAATAGGGTGGGTTTGAAGAATTGATTTGAGGAGGACTAGATGCCCCTCTAAGTTAAGAGAGTGGAAGGTCCAACTCGATAACTTGTTGTTGATTTTTTTTTAAAGATTCTCCCATAAGTCGAGTTTGAGGAGCTTCTAGCTAACAAAGATGCCAACTATTTTGAGGGAAATTTCATAATTTGGAAACCGAGTGTTTATTATGACATGGTTGATGTGCCCCATCAATAGGTATATTATAAGGCACATTTTTTATCCTCTAGCCTATAATTTATTCTTTTCTCACATTAATTAACATATTGTTGGCTATAATGTGGTTAACAGGAATACCAAGGATGTTTGTCGTACTTCATGGCCTAATTTTGTTAATGTGTAGGAAAAAAAACATTTTTGAGTGCATTTACTATGCAGAGGCATGTTAGAGGCCACTAGAAGAGATGTAGGAGGCTTGTCCCCTGTATTTACTCTCCTTAAACTCAACGTGATCCATAAAATCACTCATCTACAACTCAAAGTCTACTAGCAGCCAATGCACTAAAGTAATTACGAGGATATAAGGGATATAGACCCAAATTTTTCGAGATTTTGGAGGGAAGCAGTCCTATTTCCAAGGAGGTTTCCCCTTATTCATCCTTGTATAAATAAACAAGCCTAAGGGCTCATAGGATTCAAATTTTTGAGCAGAGAAGAGCCACTGAGAGATAGGAGCTTGAGACTGCCATTTTTTTCCTTTGCATGATGTACTTGAGCTTTGTCTTATGTTAATGAAAAATATACTGTTTTCTCAAATCTGAGTTTGTTTCAGAGGGATGAGTCCCCTTGGGTTAAGGCCCAACCTAGGGGCTCCAGTCTCTCTTTGTGTATCTTATCTATGCATTAATTTTAGTAACAACATCTCTTTATTTCTTAGTATAGGTTTACTCAAAAAAATTGTTGTTATAGGCCTATTTACCACCTCTCTTGTGGGAATATGGTTGAAGAGTATGCAATAGCAAGCCAAAAATATGTGGTTATTTTCCTTTGTAAATTTTTAGACCTTAGATCAATACTCTTTTATATACTTTGTTTTTTCATATCTAGGAGTTAAATCACATTCTTCTTTAAGATTTCATGGATGTAGGTCAAATGCATGCTGCAAGTTAGATTGTCTTTAGATATAATAAAATTTAAATTATCCTTTCTTGTTATTTGGTTTCATAAAATTCAACTCATCCTTTCTTGTTTAGTTAATTTGCTGCAAATTGATCATTGGGTTGGTTTTATTTTCAAGTGAAAAAAATTATTGTTTTCTTGGTCTACAGATACTACCAGTGGCTTGCAGGGTTGGCACACACATCCTACATTTATCCTATCATCATCGAGCTCTTACCCTTCATCTCCCATTGCCCTCAAAACTCTGCCACTGAAACTATATTTCTGGGCCATTGAAGGACACTGTGTGCATTTGATTTTGCGCAAAATGGGCCTTTGAGAGGTGATCGGATTGGAAAAATTACCATACAACCTTCGCATGCCTTCATCTACCCTCTCCCACCTTCAGAACACATTTTTTAGCCTCGTTATTCTCACGGATCCAATCTTGTAGTAAAACAAGGCAATCTTGTGGCATCTTGTAGCAATCCTGTAGCACTGGTAAACTTAATAAAATTTGCTCCAAAATATTGGTTTTTGTCTTTTAGGCTTGATTAATGAACCTTAGGCTCTAAACCTATGATTGAGGAGGACCAAATTCCACATTATACTTTCCTTTTCTTCATTGCAACACAATTCTGCAATTAGGGTTAGAGGAAATATTTCCAAATGTGAATAGTAATGATGAATTTCTTATGAAATGCACATGGAATATGTCAGTAAAGCTAAGTTTCTTTCAAAAAATTGATTTATAGGGTTATTTATCGATGCAAATTAGATTAGGCCTATTTTTATTGAATTTATGCTCTCTTAGGGTTTCAGTTAGAAATTATGTTATTTCATAAGTTAATTTCTTGTTCAAAGCAAATTTTCACATGTTGCAACTAGACTAATGTTCACATTATTTCGAATAGCATGGAGTTTTAATTTTGAAATTAGATTATTATTTTTCATTTATGAAAATAACATGGTCTTTAAATTCATGCAACGAGGGTTAGCCTTTACATTGGATGACTAACATTTTAATTTCTGCAGGTAGAATAATGTTTCCATTCCTGCAATTAGAATATAACTCTCCCTTTTCATGCAATTTCCTTCCTTGAGCTAGTTGAAAGAGTCGTATCTGTATGCCTTGATATGGTGCATTGCTTGAAGGTGGAATGAGTATAACTTGACCTACTATGCATATAACACTGTCACCTCTTACGTTTGTATGAAATCCAGGTTGATCCTTAAAGTTGGTAACCTTGGGTGTCTCAACATTCTTGTTGTGATACTGAGGCTCATCACTTTTTGGCATCATTGTTAGGGATGTGTCCAAGTAGGTGTTGTTTCTACTTAGAATTTTCATTTATTTTTCATCTTTTGTTTCACATCAACACTATTTAACTTGAAAAAAGTTCAAAAAAGAGGAAAATCCAAAGAAAAAAACAAAACTAGTTCTTTCATGGATCGTAGGAGTAGGGATAATCAAGGGAAATTTCTACCAAAAACCCCCACCCCTTCAATCAATCAACGATCTCTCTTCTTTGGTGTTTGTGAACTTCCCTCTTTGAGTGTAGGGGATTTAGAAAATCCTCTATGTGAGCAACTTGAAATTTTTGAAGAACCCATAGGGGAGGAAGACCCATATCACCTATCCAAAACATGGCTGAAAACAGGCAGAATGAGTTATTTCCTATCCAAGAGACAAATGGGGAGGCCTGAATGAAAAATATCATCCCCACTACCCTTCCACATTTCCATGGCCTAACCTTTGAGGACCTTGACATATTCATGTTTTTGTTTGTTGGAGTTTTTAGGACCTATTGTCACTCCTAGAGACAATCTTGAGTTGCAGGGGACTAGAGCCTAGGACATCTTAAAAGAAGGAGGTTATATAGGTTTTATAAATGTTCTTTGGAAGGGACCTCTTGGATATCAACTTGGTGGGATTATTTTATAAGTGGCTCTAGATAACAAGGGGAGCACAGTAATAACTGCGAACTTTGATTGTGAGAGAAAATGATAACTCAGAATGGGCTTGTGGCTACAATGAAAATAAATTTGCTGTGATAGGGCCGGATGTGGAAGCAACGAACATACCTTTTAAGATAATGCATATGAAAACCAAGAAGAACAGGAATGATAAGTCGGAGTAGGGCAAGCCTACAAGGATATACGAATCTGCCCTCCAGGGACCTAAAGAAGAGAATGATCAGTATGAGAATTATGAGACGAGAATAATGTACCAAGCATAATTAAGGCAACTGATAGACCATTATATGAGTATCAGACACGATAAATTCATTTAATTAGCCATTAGCAACCCGCATTTCGAACACATGATAACATGAAAGAAATTATGGCGAAACTGAATAAGTAGATTAAACCAACACACAGGAGAAGCATACATACTGTTCAAAATCCCAGTAGGAATCCATTTTGCAACAAGTCGTCATTATATTATCTTCTTAAAACAAATCTTCCAGATATGCATTAAAAGCTAATCCCAAAATTACAAAATGTACTACACTGACTATGCACTCAAAACTTCCAGAGAAATCAGAACCTTTACTTCCTCTGCGAGTTGGCCTTTTATAGATTTTACATGAGCATCTTGGCAAGATATTTTCTCAAACATAATATTCCTTCCTGATCTTACAATTTCATATCTAAATAAAAAATGATGAGATGTAACGGCATCGTATCAGAGGCAGTATTCTCTGACACTGGCTATAACAGAAACATAACATAAATGTAACATGCAGATAATACTTAGGGTGAAATCGAGATTTCACCTGATTTTACATTACATTGAAATTGAAAATAAAAATAAAAACAAAGGCCACATGGGCTTGATCATGATTTCCATTAGTGGGTACAACGGGGAGTGCCAGAGCCTCCTAAGTGGCGTGATCTGACTGAAGACGTGGAGGGGCCAGGCTGGCGAGGCGGTTGAGGTTAATCAGGAGATCATGTTCATAGTTCAAAAATGCTCAAAAATGAAAGTGCTAAAGAATGTTTGCAACCTGAGCGACTGGAAATGTCTTATCGCTGCGATTCTGGCACCGTGAATGGTTCGAAAAATAGAGGTCGTATGCAGAAGTTATGAATGTTTGAAGAGTCTAGTAAACTAAAAAAAAATGAGTTTGACCAAGTTTGACTTTACAAATTTGAAAAATTAAAAAAATAATATTCCCTGGAATATTCCATTCGACCAAATCAAATTTTGACATTTGGCAGCTTCTGATTGAATGGTGATTTGACTTTGGGAAATTTTGGCCAATTAAGGGCTGCCATGTGGCAACCTCTAGGCTTGCCACATGGCCCTAGGCAAGAACAGGATGACATATCAATTTTTTTTTATGAGTCCACGAGAGTTGAACCCCGGACCTCATGCCAGATAGCGCAGCGTCCTACCATTGTGACATGGGATTGGTCCTTGTTAACCAAAGTAAATGATGCATATTTGAATTTGAAACAAACATATGGCGGAAAACAAAAAGGGCTAGCCCCATCATCATATAACTTAGCGCTGAGAACTGGAGGCTGTGGAACCGACGGTTAAGGTGGTGGTTACGGTGGCGGTGGGGTTATGTAGCCATGTGTCCAGTAGTGGTTAAACGTTAAATGCGATGGGTTTAAAACCGTTAACTTCACGGTTTGTTCTGATAGTTCCAGCGGGGGGTCATGTGACCACCCCACCCTGAAATTTAATGCTGGAGTTAACCGTCCAACGGATTTGGAGGACGCGCCACCAAAATTGGGGGAAAACACAAAATTAACTCCAGTTATCTTCAGTTTCTCCACATTTAGTCGAGTTTTTTAAGGGACATTGGGAAATTTCTTGTTTTGGCCATAAATTCTTGGATTTTCGACCAATTTGGATGCATGGATAGTCAATTTTTGGTAGTCTCGACATTTTGAACAAATTGGAATAGGTTTTAGAGCTATCAGAGGTAATATTGTGTAGTTCTAGCTTCGGGAAAGATCAAGGAGCCAACAGGGCCACTAGGGTGTTTTCAGTGTTTTGAGGATCCTTTCTCCATTTTATGCAAATGAATAGTCATTCCTGACTAATTCAAGCATTCTGAAGCTGTTTTTACAGAGAACATAACCATTTTAGGATTTTATTCACATGTTCTTACCATTTTTGAGCAATAAGATATGAGGGACATGCCATTGGTAGCTGGACCAGCAGATGTAGCCCAGGAGGGGTGAAATGCTTCATCAAATTTGTTGAGTACTGTTACATGTGAGTTTTAATTCTTTGTTATTTATTGCTGTACAATGTTTTATAAGAAATTTACATGCTTTAACCTCACACAGAAATCTGTTTAATTGAGTTAAAACCATTTTTTTCACCTACAAAATTCAGAGAACCTTATGCACACATTTTAATTAATGTTTGGTTACTTATCACAGCAAAACTAATACATTCCATTAATATCAAGTTGGTATCAAAGCTCAGGTTGAGCATTAGGTTAAGCTAGATTATTTTCTCTGTTTAACATTTGTGCAAAAATATTTGTTTAAAAGTTTGCATAAAAACTCTTGCAAGCTGTGCAAAGCCATCTTGGGCAGCATTTGTTGTGATTTTTAATGCTTACTAGGCTAAAGCTTAAGAGAGGAGAAGGTCAATTGGTGAGAGCTCAAAGAAATCCTCAGCCAAAGAGGGCAAGAGTGCCATTATCTCCACCTTCAATTTCACCTCAAAGAGAAGCAGAAGAATCCATAAGCATGACTTTAGGAGAAGGAGAAATTTCTGAAGAAGTTGATCCCAAGGAGGAAGAAAGAGTGTTAAGAAAAGAATTCCTTGACTTGACTGAAATGGTGAGAGTTATTTATCAAGAAAGAAATGAAAAACTTTAAGGAGAAGGGTCCAAACTTCACAAGGAAGGAGAGGGATCGTCAGGAGGCCATAATGATGAGGATAAATACAAGAAGGGTAATGGAGGAAATGGAGACAGTGGAAAGTCGCCATCATCACCCTCATCTTCATCTTCGTCATCCTCTACATCATCTTCAGTACATCAATCTCGCAAAGTCAAGAACACGGGTAAAAGTCCTTTTCTTAAAATTGATGTTAAGTTTCAATTGCCAATGTTTGATGGCAAAGATAATGTAGAAAATCTTGATAATTGGATTAGGCAATTAGAGGTCTATTTGAGAATTCGAAGTTTTCATGATAACGAAACCAAAATCCAGCTAGCTTCATTGAGAATGGAAGGTGTAGCACTTGTTTGGTGGGAAGCCAAGACAAAGGAGGAGATCAAAAAATATGGTAAGATTATCTTATCATGGGATGATTTCATTTCTGCAATAAAACAACATTTTTATCCATTAGCTCACATGCAGAAAGCCATAATGGACTGGAAAAATTTTAAACAATTGAAAGGACAAAATGTTCAAGTTTATACCCAAGAATTTAGTAGAAGAGCTCTTTTACTAGGAATAGATTTGCATAGCCAAGAAACTTTACTCAAGTATATAGGAGGTTTACATACTTACCTAAGATATACCATTCTTATGTTTAACCCAACAAGCCTAGATGAGGTTTGTTTTCAAGCCACACATTTAGAAGCAAGGGGAAAACAAATCTTAGATGGGAATGAGGAAAGTGAGTTTAAAGGAAAAGGGAAGAAAAAGAGAAATGCAAATTCTAGAAAAGAGAAGGGAAAATTCTTCTGCAAACATTGTTCTAAAACAAGCCATGATGAGGACCATTGTTGGAAACTTCATCCAGAGTTGAAACCATAAATTTTTAAAGCCAAAGATAAAGCCAAGGAGAAAGGAAAGACAATTGCAATAGCTGAACAAGACCTAGGGTCAGAATCAGGAGATGAAACAAAAATCATAGCTATGGCACTAAAGAACTTGAAGGGGAAAGATAATGTAAATAAACCCAGTTCTAGTATTTCTAACTGTCACATAGAAGCTCCAAGTGAAGAGAAGAGAATTGAACTGTTTCATGTTAGGGTCATTTCCAAACATACCAAGGTTGACACACTCTTTGACAGTGGGTCACAAGCGAACCTTATTTCTGAAGACTTAGTCAAGAAACTAAATCTTGAGACCATTCCACATCCGAAACCATATCCTCTTGGTTGGATTTGTAATGATGCAAATTTACAGGTTTCAAAGAAGTGCATGTTGCGCTTTGCAATAACAACACATTTTATTGACACGGTTGAATTAGATGCTGTTCCTCTTGATATTACAGGTATGGTGTTGGGAAGTCCTTACTTGTATGATAGGAAATCTATCTTCCATCACCATGAGAACAAGTACCATTTATTGAAGGATGGCAAGGAGTACATTGTGAGAGCACATCGCAAAAAACTAGACTCTTCTTTAGTGAATGCAGGGTAGATGAAGAGGCTCATCAATGCAAGTCAAAACTTGACATTGATGATGATTAAACAAAGGGAAGTTGTATATAATCCTTTTCATGTAAATGCCGATGTAAATAATTAGTTGTTTCAGTCTGAAAGCAGGTTGTATTTGAAATAAGACGACAAGCAGTTGCAGCAATCGTCTTTGGTGTCGAACGGTGCTGAAAACAAAGTGTCGATGCAAGAAGGTGCAAAGGTAAAATAGAGGGAAAAGCAACATAGCAAAGAAGGCACAAAGTTCAGAAATGATCATTGCTGGTTTCAGAAAGGCATGGTACCATGGCGAGGAAACTTGGTCAGGAATAGACACAAGTACAAGGCTAATTCAGCAAAAAATTGTCATAAGGACAGGATGCAAGGTGAAAGTAATTTTCAGTTTCCTTTGATTATAAACCAATGTAGAAAAAATATGTTTACTGCAAAGTTAAGTTGTTGTTCTGCAATTTTCGAAAATGTGCAGCATGACAATGTCAAAGTCAACAACAGTTGGTTAATGGAATCAAGGAAAAATTTGTCATTTTAAGAAATTATCCAATTAATGAAATCAGGGAAATTTCAGTGGATTAAGATTGGAAGAGTGGGGACACAGTCTCCTCATCTTCAGGTTTAGTAGTCCATAGAGCTTTTGGGGTCCAAAAGCTTCCCAGTGGGGAGGTGTGATCAGGAGATCATGTTCATAGTTCAAAAATGCTAAAAAATGAAAGTGCTCAAAAATGTTTTCAACCTGAGAAACCGGAAAGGTCTCGTTGCTGTGATTCTGGCGCCATGAACGGTTCGCAAAACAGAGGTCGTATGCAGAAGTTATGAAGGTTTGAAGAGTCCAGTAAACTCCAAAAAATGAGTTTGACCAAGTTTGACATTGCAAATTTTAAAAATTAAAAAAATAATATTCCTCAGAATATTCCATTCGGCCGAATCAAATTCTGACATTTGGCAGCTTCTGATTGAATGGTGATTTGACTTTGGGAATTTTTGGCTAATTAAGGGCTACCACGTGGCAGGCCTGGAGGCCACCATGTGGCCCCAGGCCGGAACAAGATGACATATCAAAATTTTTTGTATGATTCCATGAAAGTTGAACCCCAGACCTCATGCCAGACAACACAACGTCCTATCATCGTGCCACGAGATTGGTTCTTGTTAACCAAAGTAAACGATGCATATTTGAATTTGAAACAAAAATATGGTGGAAAAAAAAAGGGCTAGCCCCTCAGGGCTAGCCCCATCATCATTTAAATTGGTGCCGAGAACCGGAGGTTATGGAACCAATGGTTAAGGTGGCAGTTACGGTGATGGCAGGTTATGTAGCCATGTGTCCAGTAGTGGTTAAACATTAAATGCGATGAGTTTAAAAATCGTTAACTTCGCGGTTTGTTCTGACAGTTTCGGTGGGGGGTCATGTGACCACCCTGCCCTAAAATTTAATGCTGGAGTTAACCGTCCAATGGATTTGGAGGACGTGCCACCAAAATTGGCGGGAAATTCCAAATTAACTCTAGTTATCTTCAGTTCCTCCACATTTAGTGGAGTTTTTTAAGGGACATTGGGAAAATTTTTGTTTTGGCCATAACTTCTTGGATATTTGACCAATTTGGATGCAAGGATAGTCAATTTTTGGTATTCTCAACATTTTGAACACATTGGAATAGGTTTCAGAGCCATCAGAGGTCATCTTGTTGTTTTAGCTTCGTGAAAGATCAAGGAGCCAACATGGCCACTAGGGTGTTTTCAGTGTTTTGAGGATCCTTTCTCCATTTTCTGCAAATGAATAGTCATTCCTGACTAATTAAAGCAATATGAATATTTGTTTACAGAGAGAACAACCATTTTAGCCTTTTATTCACATGTACTTACCATTTTTGAGCAATAAGATATGAGGGACATGCCATTGGGAGCTGGACTAGCAGATGTAGCCCAGGAGGGGTGAACTGCTTCATCAAATTTGCTGAGTGTTGTTACATGTGATGCTTAATTCTCTATTATTTACTATTGTACAATGTTTTATAATAAATTTACATGTTTTAACCTCACACATAAATCTGTTCAACTAAGTTAAAACCATTTGTTCCACCTGCAAACTTCAGAGAACCTTATGCACACATTTTAATTACTGTTTGGATAGTTAGCCTAGAAAAAATAATACATTGCATTCAGATTAGAGGTGGAAATTGTTGCGAAGTAGAGGGAGTTGGAGGATTAACGTATTCATAGAACCTTTTCCAGGTGATTGCTGCAAGTAGATGTGTTGTGGTGAAGAATTCAAACATGGACTGCATTTGAGTAAGCTCAGAATAATCCAGGCGGGTCGTGAAGAATATCTTGACCTTAGCAAGGAAGAATAATTTCTTGCGTAGTGCTGCTACTGAGGTATCTGCCTTCAAGCGTGAGGTATTCTCTAATGCTATATCTACCCAACACTTTATTTCTGACATTTTTTGATCATAAGAGGTTAGGGGAAGAAATGCCCCTCACTGTTGATCCCATCATGGTGGAAGGCCATCCTCTACTAACTTGCACCATTCCTGATCAAATATCTCCACTCCCTTTGAGACGAGTGCTAAAAATCCCAATGCTTTTATGCATTCCTCATCTTTCTCGATCATCTTACTAACCTCCATGATGGTCCTGAAACAGTCAACCACTCCCTGGGTGCTAAACTCTTCAGATGGGAGTTCGTTAATATACCTGCATATATCCTTGCTATTTATACCTTCTCTTCTCCTTCCCTACGGCCGGCCTCCAACTATACCTTATACTCTCGGATGGTGTTCTTCTTGTCGTTGGCCAACACGATGAGCTCCCAATGCTCTTTTACCTTAGTTATGATCTCTGCCCACACCATTTTTCTAGCTTCTACCAACGACATGTTTCCTTTAATATGTGCTTTCAAGTCTTTGATGGACTTTTCATGTCCCTGGGCCTCCTTGCAAGGGGTCTCTACCTCATTCTGTAGGGACGCGACCATCCTTTATTTCTCTCAATATGCGCTTGGGCCTCGTCTAGGAGCCGTCAGGTGGTGCATGTTTCATCTTCTGACATCCTTAGGTCTGACAGAGCTTTGGTTATGTTTTGGAGCACTTTGCGAGTCCTCTGGTACAGGAATTATGCACACATGACTTGCCTGCTCAAGTTGAGGCTTTGAGAATTTCTCCTTTAATCCAACAATTTCCTCATCCCTCTGTGTGAGTGAATCAATGAGGACAGTTTTTTCCTTTTCTACCCTGGCCAGTTCCTTAGTTTGAATGTGTTCAAAATGAGGGATATTCAATTTTTGTCTCAATTCCTATACCTCCAACTTAGATTTGCTGAGAAGAGTCTGAAATGTTGAATTGGCATCAACTCCCTTCCCTCTTATAAAATTTTTGTAGTCCTCCAGCTGAGCAACAACAAATTTAGTGCTTTCTCTTTCCCTTTGCGGGTGATCTTGATCTGAGCCAATCTCCTTTCAGCCCTCTCCAGGGTGACAGTATGTTTTACTACTTCAGTCTATAGCATGTCCCCGATGCACTGGTGCAAATTCAATTTATCAGGCAGGGGGATGGAAGCAAAATTTTGAATTATTTGATGGTTGTGTTGAGCCTCAAGATTGTGCTTTCTTTCATCTTACTTTACCTCATTTTCCTTTGTCCATTGTTATCCTAGACCCAATTGATCAATGAATTTAGTTAAAATTACTTTTAGAATGATTAACATGACTGACTTGCTAAGTTTTGTGATTTTTGTCATTATAATGCATTTTGACCGGAACTAGCTGCAGAATGCAGACATTCCGTAGCTAACCGGAAATTCTGCAGCTGTCTTCACGTTTAGGCATGTTCCAGGTGGCCTCTCAAGAAAAACCACATATGGGTATATTCCACGTCATGTCTACATTGTTCGTTGCTCACCATGAAGGAAAAACTGAATTCTGGATATGGTTTTGGTACGTGGGAACTCATTTAAGGAAGCAGATTTCTAATAGGACTGTCTTAGTCCAGATGTCCTTTTCCTTTTTACGCTGCCACTTTAAGAGTCCTAATATGATTTCGATAAGGAAAGACAATGATCCTCGAATTGTTGCAAGTCTTGTTATGTAAATTTGTTATAAAAACACTTGGGAAACCGAGAGATAGGCTAGATTTTGCTCTAGATTTTGCTTAGATTTCATGCTATATTTCTGAAGATCGAAACTGCTTTGTTTCAAGTTATTTCTACTTTAATGAAGAGGACAACATTGCTTTGAACGCGTTGAGTTGATTTGGAGTTAGATTCCGTCTGGTGGTAGAGGGCCCCTGCCTCCTGCACGACTTTACTTTCGTAATTTAGATAAGTATCTTAGTTGTTTTTACGTTTTTGAAGTTTGAGTTCATAGTTAATTTCATTAGCCACTATAGTTATACTTGTTCTAAGAACTCTTCGAAAAGAAGAAACTCTTCCAAAAGATCATGATAATGAATGAAAAATGGCTATAGTGTTGTAGGATTTAATTGTAATTTCTTTTGTTCACTATCACAGTTGAACTTATACTAAGCAAACTCTTCCAAAAAATCCTTATGATGTCTAAGGCATGACTGTGATACTGAATGTTTCAGTTGTTTGTTTTCACTAAGTAACATAGTTGTTCTTGCTCTTAAAACGCTCTTCCAAAATATCATAATGATGGGTAGGAGATAGCTATGATATCTTAGTTTTTAATTGCTTTCAGTCTTTATGTTTGCATTTGCACTGAATTGTACATTCAGGATTGTTCTAAGAAGCTCTTCCAAAATACCAATCATGATGGACAAAACAGACTGTATAATCCCATAGATTAATGCATGATAACCTAGTTAGGATACTCCGGAGTCTAATTTCATTTAACTCATGCTCTGTTATTTGTTTTAAGTTTGATAATGGCTTGTTAGTTCAGCACTATTTTAGACTAGTGACATCTTAAGTTCAGTTTTAGCTTAACTCATTGCATTTTCACTCCACATTCAATTGTCATCCATTGCATATTAGATTACATCAATTGTTAAACTTAGCAAAACAGCCTTCATTATTTACAAAACCTCTTCTTGTTCCAAATCTATAATTGATTCATAACCATATGAACAGAAGACAGTATCATTCCAAGGCCTGAAGTACTTTTGCAACTTCCTTTATCATCTCACAAAAAAAAAATTCCTCAAAAGACTATTCTAAAAATCTATAACCTTTGAGTGAAGTGTAGTGGTATCAAACGAAGTTGCAGAATAGAGTTAGGAGCTAGTCTTAGAGTAGAAGATCCTATGATGTCAACAATATTTTTCTCCAAATATGTTTCTACAAATCTTTAATCATGGATAAAATATTGTCTCATTATAAACTGATTGTTTAATTGTTTAGATTATGAGAATTTGTATACTTAGCTGACCATTTCTCAAACTCTCCCAAAATACCTTTGATAAAAGAATTGGACAAGTTAAGTTTGTGTTTTGATTCATTTTCTTGAAGTCATTATCAAGCTTGGTATTCTGCTTAGTCATAGTTTAGGTTTGATTCTGTTTCAGTATTTTCCTTTGCGTGACCATTTTATCATCCAACCAATTAGGCTTCACTCTTGTTTTTAATCGTTAGCTTCTTTCCACTGACTTTCACAGTCATTTTTTCCTTGTGAACATAAAACCACAGACCAAAAACATCATAAGTATACAAAAGACCAAAAACATCATAAAACACTAAACACAACGCATTAAGAGACAAAGAACACCTAGGCACATACGTGCACCTCACTTGACAGATTTTATTACGGACATGTCGTTAAATGAACTTCAATTTGGAATGGTTTGAACCCAGCTGTACTTCTGCTGAGATCCCGGGGTTAAGGGATGAGAGGCTGAATGCTGGATAGCAAATATGAGTTGATCTTTATCCATATCCAGGACTAAGGAGAGCCTGGTATGATTCTTATCTACGAACTCAGACAGTTCAACTATCAATTTCTCTCTTACAGATTTGTTCCTGGCCTCGATCTGTTCTGTTACATCATCTTTGTCCAATGTGACAACCTGTGAAAGCTATGAAGGTAAAGAAGAAGAGGTAGAATCATAGGAGAGTAGGAAGCCTAGTCTGTCTTTGCATTGAACCCTGAGCTAAGAGACCTCGTTGTCAGGAAAATCGGTGTCTAGGTCCCCAGGACCTTTAGTCTTTTGCCTTTCATTGGGGTGCCCTTCCTCTTCCTCCTCCGTGAACCCTTGAATAACCTAGGGATTTTCCTGTTCCAACACTTTTGTCTCACCGAGTACATTGTCTCCTTTTCCTTCAGCATCTATGGATTCAGCCTCCATATCTGTATCCAAAGGCCATGAATCACATTATCTTTCCATTCAATAAGAGGGCTAGGTTCATGCTCATATGCTGTGGATTTAATATTCTTCTTCCTACATGTGATAAACCCCTTAGGATCATAACGCGAGACATATGCCCACTGGAAATTCATCTCCCGCAACATCCTTTCCACAGAGGAGAGGGCATGCCTTGAATTAATGGTGAAAGGGCCTACATAATTTGGGAGCCTGAAGATGTATCCTTTTATCGCGGGCATGAAGTGGGCTCGGTCGGCACTTAGGACTTGACGGATGAAATCGAGGGAGAAAATCCTCAACAATGGAAAGTGATAAGGAGGCACTTCGGCACCATAGGCCATGATCTCGGTGTGATCTTCAAACAGGTACCAATCACCGGTACCATCTATTTCACTGAATTGGAGCCATTCCTTTTGCTTAGGAAAATTTTTGGGCGAGGAGTTGTCATGTATGATAGCATAGGCTATGGACATGAAATCCGTGATGAATTTTGCATACCCCGTCCCCTCTGAATGATGGCGAACTGCCAGAGTCCATTTGAAAATAGATTTGGGTTCGACGTTTCTCTTCGAGAAACTGTTTAGGCCTAAACCCTCGAACTTATCCACATACTCAAATAGGAATAAGTAGAAAACCAAGGAGTAATATTTGAAAGAGCAAAAGGATGTCATATCTTGGAACTGGGCTTTGATAGTCGAGGCCAGAAAATTGGTGATATCCAAAAGAATCTCAGCCTCCATCATGAGCCATAGAAACCCTAAACCTGCCTTAGTCACCCTATCGAAATTTTCTTAAACCCGAGCATTCCTGAGATGACTGCTAAAATAGGCTGTACAGTATTATAGAATAGTGATAGCGGAATAGGCTCTGCTTGAGGGAGAGAAGATAGGCGTGAGTAAGAGATGAGATCGAGAGAACCATTCTTCTTTTCCAAGGGTTGGTTCGAGAAATGGCAAGAGAGAGTGACTTCGGTGAACTCGATGCAATCGTGGGCAGAAGGATAACATAGGGATTTTACGATGAGTTGGGGAGTAATATAAAGAATCTTGATCCCCCAAGCGGAGAGGAAGATGTCCTTACACTTGATGTAGGCTTCGCCAAGCCAAGAGATAAACTCTAGGAATGAATGGGTTGTTAGGGAAATTTGGTAATAAGGCCTTGAATCAACGACTCTGAACACGTCTTCGCCTCTTCGCTGAAAATCAAAGAGTTCGGCCCTGGTACGGGCTACATTAAAGGGGTAAACCGGGTAGCAGAGTTGGGAGTGAGCATACGTGAGGGGTTCAGGTCTAGGAGTAGTCCTGAACTTGCGAGCTTGGGTGTTTTGGGTGCGAAGGGTTTCATTTTTTCCATGATAATTAGAACAAATAGTAAAAGGGAAATAATGAAAGGGACATGACTAAATACCTGAGGTAGCAGTGAGGTAGGAGGGAAAGTGACGTGAGGGTGAAAAGCAGCCAATAATTGAGGTTTTACCTGTCTAATAGAGTGAAACTTCGGTAACTGACCAACAAATTCAAGCAGTTGAGAGTAAAAATCACTACGGAAATAGGGTTTTACTGGATAACGAGTCGGGGCAATGCATGTAGGGCTGACGTCATGAGGATGCTTACAATGCGACCCGTGGAACACGATGGTTGGCTGTCAGCGGCCAGGTAGGTGGGGGCCATGTGCCAGAGACAGGGGTATTGACCTTCGTACCCTAACCAGACTTACCTTACCTTGGAACGTACCTGCACCAACTGTGTTCTGGTGGGCCCCTCCAATCTTCGGCATGTCGAATGATGACCTCCACCTCTTTTCCTTCTCCCACGGAAGCATTCTGATTGGTCACGAGGAGGGCTGACGTCACCTCCTTTGGAAGGTTGATTTAAGTCACCTTTGCTCCTTTTGGATGCCGACGGAAACGACTGTAGACCACTAGTTTCAGTGGATGTCTCTATTGCTACCCTGGGAACGTGGCAGCTCTGGGGGAGGAGTGACCACGACAGCGTCTTATCCTTCTCGACCGCCCACAAGGCCGCGACGGTTGTCTTTCTTAGACAAGCTCATCCTCCAGCTTTGCTGCTCCCTGTCCTTTGAACATACGACTCCTTCACACAGTCATTTTTTTTCTTTTACTAATGATATCATAAGCCAAAATTGGTTCCACTTGGGGATGGTACGCTTATTCTCGACTGTGTCAAGAACTTCGTAGACCCACTGCTTGTGTACTTGTTAACATACCCAGGACAATTATAAAAAATCTTTAGATAATTCTGAAAAATAATAGAATGGAAATGCATGCGAAAATAAAAGATGATATATGTACAGTTTGAAGGATATATACAACGGGTCCTTATGGCCCATGTTAGTGCTGAAAATAGGGCTTGAGAAATTTCCCGTTCACATGCATTTCAATTAGATCCCCCTCCAAATTTTCCAACGCGAAGGTGTTATTTCCCTTGACTTCTGTCACCCTAAAAGGTCCCAACCAGAGTGGATAGAACTTCTCATGTTTACCTTTGTCCGACCGCCTGACGTCCCATCACAGCACCAGGTCCCCTGCTTGTATCTCCTTATCTTTTGCTCATTGGTCAAATAGGAATTTCATATTTTCCTGGTAGTAAACCAACTTGATGTTTACCTGTGCTCATGTCTCATGCAGTTCTACCAACTGATTCATCCTCCTAATGAGATCATTTGGTTTATCTTCACTATCTTGCAAAAATCTGGCCACAAGTAGAGCAAGTTGAATGGGGAAAACTACCGCCCAGCCATACACCAGCTACATGGTGATTTTCCGGTGGATCTTTTGCTGGTCATGCGATTCTCCCAAAGAGAAAATTTGAGCTGGGAATCCTAGGTCATTTGATTTTCATTTATGGTATTTTTAAGAATCCTTACCAAATTTTTGTTGGACGACTCCGCCAACCCGTTCCCCTGGGGATAATAAGCCATGGAGTGTCCCAGAGTAATATTATACTGTTGAAAAAAGTTTACAAACTTGGCTGACTTGAAGACCTGAGCGTTTTCAGTGATGATTTTATCTGGGCACCCAAACCTAGCTATTATGTTTTCCTCCATAAATGTGATCACCACCCCATCTGTGGCGTTTCTTGCAGGCACAGCTTCAACCCACTTGGTGAAGTAATCGGTGGCCGTGAGAATCCAACAGTGTTGGTTACTAGAGGCCAGGTGGATCTCTCTAATAAAATCGATGCCCGATTGTTTGAACGACTCCTCGAAATATATTGGGATCAATGGGAGGCACAAATTTTTGTTTCTCTGTGAAATTCTGACATTTCTCACATGCCCAGACACGGAAGTGTACATATCCAAACAACCAAGGCTAGAAAAAACCTGCTCTTAGGATCTTGTGAGCAGTAGACTGCCAGTTGTAATGCCTGCCGCATACACCTTCATGAAATTCAGTCATCACCTCGTCCACCTCTTGCTCTGTTAAACACAATAACATAATTCTGGTCGGATCCCTCCAATACAAACGTCCATTCACCACATCGTACTTTTGCGACCTTGATCTCAAGGTGCAGTAATTTGCCTTGTCATATATGGGAGGACATCTCAGGGTCAAAAGGTATTCCACCACGTCCTTATACCATGCAGACATAAGGTATTTCACATGTGTTCTTTGCACTGAGGTTTCTATCCCAGGTTGAACTTCTGCACCTTCCGGTATCTCCCCACCTTCCATAGATAGATTTATACCCAAGTCCTGATAGTTGGATTCTGATAGGATTTTCACCAACCCCTTTCCTTTAATGAGTTTAGTGGGCTTGACTTCCAGTTCATACTCCTGGATCTTGGCAATCAACTTGCCCCTCTTCCCTTCACTATCTCCTTATATTATAATCTCTTTCACTGCTGCCGTGGCCGACTGTAACACATATATACAAAATGACTTTAGCGACTTGACCAGAGCATACACTTGCTTTTCCAGGATATTATACTTGAATTCAGCGACTCACAGGACTTGAATAAAAAATGCGATAGGTTGTTCATGCCCGTCTTCATTATTTTGTAACAGTACTATAGCTACTATGTGAGGGGAGGAAAAATAAAATATCATGAAAGGATTTCTATAATTGGGACCTGCCAGCACTGGTGCTTTGGCAAAGGCCTGTTTGATTCTGTCTAAAGAGGCCCTTGGTTGGGGAGTCCATTTCACTTCGTTAGTTTCTTGAGCATTTCAGTAATGTGGTGGACGATCTCGGCGTAATTGGGAATGAACCTTCTCAGGAATTTAATTCTCCCCAAGAAAAATTGTATTTATTTTTTTATTCCGTGAGAGGGAAATGCCATTTATCACCTCTACCCTTTTTGGGTCGATCTTCATTCCCTCCTTAGTTACTATATGCCTCAACAACTTTCCTTCTTTTAGGGTGAACATGGACTTTTGGGGTTTCAAGGACAGATCGTACCTGCGGAAATTATCGAAGTTCCGACGAAGATGTTAAATGTGTTCAGCATCAATCTTCGAGAAAATAGTAATATCATCAAGATAAATCACTACAAACTTATCTTTCTCTCCTACGAAGGCAATATCCATGGCATGTTGGAAAGTGGCACCAGCGTTGATTAGACCGAAAGGCATCTGGGCATACATGAAGGTTCTCCATGGTGTGGTGAATTTTGTTTTCTTTTCATATTCAGGGGGCATCGTCACCTGGTTATATCCTGAGAACCCATCAATCATAGAAATTCGGGAGGATCCCACCACCTTTTGCAAAATATGGTCCATATTTTGGAGAGGATAATTGTCTTTGAGCGAGGCCTTGTTGAGATTTCAGAAGTCCACACACAATATAATTTCTCCATTTTTCTTCCTCATCGGGACCAGATTGGCCACCCACTCTGAATATCTCATAGGAACAATGATTTTTTCTCGCAATAGTATTTTTATCTCTTTTTCAATTGCTGGGAGGAGTAGAGGATTGATCTGCCTCAATTTCTGCTTATGAGGCTTGGAGTCTCCTTTGAGAGGTATTTTGTGTTATATGACATCAATGTCGAAAGTCTTCAAATCCTGGTATGACTAGGTGAAGACATCTTTATATGCTTGAAACAGCCGGATATATTGGACCTGGTATTCTTTAGGGACTCCCCTAGACAACTTTACCACCTTTGGATCTTCCTCCGTCCCAATATTTATATCATCAACATGCTCATCTTGAGTTGTTTTACTGGGGTTGGTCGGGATGTCATTTTCATCAAACAGTCTCTCCAACGGCACGAGGCCTCTGGGAATGGCATTCCCCTTTAGTTTCAAAATGCGGTGTTCGGCCAATGTCTCCTCCCATTTGGTTTGTGGCTAATGACTAGGTCCTTCATCCATTGACTCAATCACCAAATTAGAGAATTCACCAACCATTTCCATAAAGGGCTTAACTTGTTCTTCATCCTCGAAGAATTTCCAGTGCTTTACATTATCTGGAATGAAGGGGCGATATCGTACCTTGACCTCATACCTGTGCAGGGGATTATATGGCGGGCATAAATTACTAGCTGCAACAGTTAGTGAGTCGGCCATCCGGTTATTGTCCCTTGGCATGAACTGTATATTAAAATCCGAGAAGAAATTTTCTATGAGGTCCCACACCTCATTTCTATGGGCTCTAAGCCATGGATGTTTAGTTTGGCACTGATTTCTGACTTGCCTTACTACTAGTTATGAATCTTCGAATACCGTCAGATTCTGTATATTCATATTTCGTGCTGTTTGTAGTCCTAGTAGTAGGGCTTCATATTCAGCCACATTTTTTGTGGCTTCAAATTCCAGTTTGAAAGAGATAGGAACTAAACATCCTTTGGGTGAGATCAAGAGCACCTCGGCTCCATTCCCTTCTCGCGAGTTGGCCTCGTTGAAATGCAGAGTCTAGATGCTGTCCTCACCTTTACTTATGGGTTCCTTCTATTTTAGAGGGCGGAATTTAGCTTCTTGCAGGAAAATATCATCCTCTTCGAACATGAGACAAGAAAATTCACCCTCGTTACCATATACCGGGAGTTCGTCGAGCCATCAACTTTGGTGACCATCTTCACGAACCTGGATTCACGGTATAGCCTCCTTTCCTCCCCACCAAACACTGGAATGGTCGCATAGGTGAGGTCCAACGTAATTGACCCACCAATCTTTGATCCCCCGGATCTAGACAACAAAATTCCAAATCGGGTCGGGATATCAGTTACTATGATATCCATTACCACACTCTTAGCCGGGATCTAGGCTATATTTACTACTAGGTATTTTATCACGCCCAGGAACTTTAACCTCTTGGAATCGAAAGAATACAGATATTTATAGGGTCTAGTATTCTGCAACCCTAAATGATCCATGACAGACAATGGAAATAGGTTATGTGAAGCCCTGAAATCTAGCATGCAGTTGTGTAATAACAAGTCATGAATCACAAGAGATACATGGAATGGGGGAGTAGCTGAGTCTAACTCTTCTACATGAGGGCCAAAGAATACGACGGGTCTTTCCTCTTGGAGATTGAGGCTACCAGGGAGGGGGCCTACGCCATGGGGGAGCATGAATTGAGACACTTGAGCTTTATACGAAGGCTTCTTTAGGAGTTTGATTAGAGGAACTGGGATCTTGACCTTTTCTAACTCTTTTTGGAAGTTGAAGGTTGTGGGGTTTTTTTCTACAATGAATTCTTTAGGCTATTCTTTAGGATGGTTGGGTAAGTTTGAGGCAACAACAGAAGCTTTTTTCTTTGTAATATGATCAGAAACTGGCTTTGTAGAGGAGGATGTAGTGGCTTTATGATTTACAAACTCTTCTAATGGCTTTTTCCCCTTTCTGGCAGAACCAAACGAGGTTTGTTTGTTTTGTTTTGACTCTTCATCTTGTTCTTACATTCAGGTCCTCTTTCTAGAGGACCTGAGGTCATATTTCTTATGGAGCTGGGCTTTCATGAAGTTTACAAATTGCCTGGAGTAATTATCAATATCCCGACCCTCTGAGGGAACTTATTTCTCTTCTAGCTCTTCTTGCAAGGTAAGCTCCCCTTCTTCATATTTTGAATAAGCAAGGAATTGATCTTCTTGACTTTCAGGAGCTTTTTCAGTTTCCCATTCTAAGTAAAGAGGATGTTGGATGTGATCTTGCTTCTCCTTCCTTTCTCGTTGTAAAAATTGTAAAGGTGGATTCCAATACTAAGGATTAAAACCTAGATTAGGGACCATCTGGTTGGGATGAGGAGAAGAATTCTTAGCCTCCAATTCAAGATTCACCAGCTTATTAGAGAGGTTATTGATCATCTTATTCATCTCTTCAATCTTATACTCCGATGATTCTCTTTGTTGATTAGAGGTAGAGGCCTCCTCCTTACCCCTTCTCTTAGCCTCATGTTCTGTCCTCCCTTTGAATTTTCCCATAGAAGAAAAGTTTGATTCTACATCTAGTGCATCAGTGTTGATATGATCTAGGGATGCATACTTTCTCTCTCTCAAGGTGAATCCAAACTCAGGCTCAAATGCTCCTGCAAAAAACACTTTGGCTGTTGCTTGAGGAGGCTTTATTACAACAGGTAGATTGTTGTAAATATTATTAAACCTTTTTATAAATTCGGTTACATATTCCTTGTGCTTCTTCTTTAGGGCATTGAAATCTGTGAGGATGTAACCATGATCCCCCTTTTCTCCCCATTTTTGAGTGAAAAAATTCTCCATTTCCTCCCAAGCAGTGACTACGATATCAACAAGAGATTTAAACCACTTACGCGCTTCTCCATCCAAGGACTGGACGAAAAGTCTCAGCACCACATCCAAGTGTTCCACATTGAAATTTTCAGGAAAAGCCTAGAAGTCCTCAACATGATTATGAGTAGAAGTACTGTCTTCCCCGGTGAATCGACGCAAGAGCTTTAACTAGTCTTGAGGCATATCATACAAAACTTGTGGCAACACCAATGGGGCGTACTTGTTAAGGAGGAAGCCAAGCACAACCATGAGGGGAGGTGGTGGTGGATTCTGAGGATGATTTGGGTGGAGGGGATTTGGATATTTACCTGAGATGAGTTCTGGAGTATGGTAACTTCTTTGAATTCCTCAGCCTCTGCAGTGGGACCCAAGGGAGGGAAATAGACATTCACTGATTCGGCTTCGTCTTTTATATCAGAGCTGGCTAACGTAGAGGTCTTTAGGTGATAATCAAGTACTTGGGCTATGGAGCTAGGGCCATAGACTTCGGCTTTATGAGATGAGGACGACGAATATTCTAGTGAAAATGAGGGTAAGTAAGCTTGTACGGGTTGCTTTTCTTTCCAAATTATCTTGAATATAATCTTTTCAGGGTCAGATATAGAAGGGGTCCTTAGCTGAGAGGTCTCTGACCTAAGATGAGGCCTGGTGTAAGCTAGGATTACAATTGATTTAGATTTAGAAAATAGTGGAGTCGCCAAGGTGAGGGCTATGCAACTATCAACTCTTTGTGCTCAATTGATTGAAGGGTGAAGATAATGTCGTATCCTAGGGAAAATATCTTCAAACACATTCCCCAGCAACGATGCCAAAAGGATGTTGTCACTCCTAGAGATATTCTTGAGTTGTAGGAGACCAGTGCCTAGGACTTCTTAAAAGCAGGAGGTCATATAGGTTTTCTTCATGTTATTTGGAAAGGACCTCCCGGATATCAACTTGGTGAGATTATTTGATAAGTGGTTCTAGCTAACAAGGGGAGCAGATTAATAAATGCAAACTTTGATTGTGAGAGAAAAGGATAACTCATAATGGGTGTGTCGCTGCAATGAAGCTCAATTTTCTGCGATAGGGCCGGATGTGGAACCAACGAACATACCTTTTAAGATAATGCAGATGAACACCAAGAAGAACAAGGATGGTAAGTCGGTGTAGGGCAGGCCTACAAGGATATAAGAATTTTCCCTCCAGGGAATTAAATAAGAGAATGATCAGTATGAGAATTACGAGATGGGAATCATGTACCTAGCATAATTAAGGCAACCGATAGACCATTATATGAGTATCATACAAGATAAATTCATTTAATTATCCATTAGCAACCCGCATTCTGAACACATGATAACATGAAAGAAAGTATGGTGAAACTGAATAAGCAGATTAAACCAACACACATGAGAAGCATACATACTGTTCAAAATCCCAGTAGGAATTCATTTTGCGACAAGTTGTCATTATATTATCTCTCAAAAAAATTCTTCCAGATATGCATTAAGAGCTAATACCAAAATTACAAAATGTGCTCCACAGACTATGCACTCAAAACTTCCAGAGAAATTAGAACCTTTACTTCCTCTGCAAGTTGGCCTTTTATAGCTTTTACATGGGCATCTTGGCCAAATATTTTCTCAGACAAAATATTCCTTCCTGGTCTTACAATTTCATATCTAAATAAAAAGTGATGCAATGTAAAAACATCATATCAGAGGCAATATTATCTAACACTGGCTATAACAAAAACATAATAGAAACATAACATGCAGATAATAATACTTAGGGTGAAATCGAGATTTCACCCAATTTTACATTACATTGAAATTGAAAATCAAAATAAAAACAAAGGCCGCATGGGCCTGATCATGATGTCCATTAGTGGGTATGACGGGGAGTTCCAGAGCCTCCTAAGTGGTGTGATCTAACTGAAGACGTGGAGGGGCCAGGCTGGCAAGGCGGCTGAGGTGGCCGTTGCTGCAAAGTAGAGGGAGCTGGAGGATTCACAAATTCATAGGACCTTTCCCAGGTTAATGTTGCGGGTAGAGGTGCTGTGGTGAAGAATTAGAACATGGACTGCAGTTTAGTAAGCTCAGAATAATACAGGTGAGCCATGAAGAACCTCTTGACCTGAGCAAGGAGGAAGAATTCCTTGTGTAGTGCTACTACTAAGGTATCTTCCTTCAAGTGGGAGGTCTTCTCTAATGCTATATCTGCCCTGCACTTGATCTCTGGAATTTTTTGATCATAAGTGGTTAGGGGAAGAAATGCCCCTAACTGTTGATCCCAGCATAGTGGAAGGCCATATTATACTAACTTGCACCATTCTTGATTGAATCTCTCCACTCCCTTTGACACAAGTGCTAAAAATCCCAGTGCTTTTATGTGTGCCTCCTCTTTCTCAATCATCTTACTAACCTCCATGATGGTCTTGAAATGATTGACCACTCCCTAGGTGCTCAACTCTTCAGATGGGAGTTTGTTAATATACCTGACATATCTCCTTGTTATTGCTGCCTTCTCTTCTCCTTCCCTACGGTCGGCCTCTAGCTGTACCTTATACTCTTGGATGGCGTTCTTATTTTTGTTGGCCAACACGATGTGCTCCCAATGCTCGTTTACCTCGGTTATGATCTCTACCCAGACCATTTTCCTAGCTTCTACCTACGACATATTTCCTTTAATATGTGCTTTCAAGTCTTTGATAGACTTTTCATGTCCCTAGGCCTCCTTGTCAAGGGTATCTAACTCCTTCTGTAGGGACAAGATCATCCTTTGGTTCTCTTAATATGCTGCCTAGGCCTTGTCTAGGAGTCGTTGGGTGGTGCATGTTTCATCTTCTGACATCCTGAGGTCTGAGAGAGATTTTGTTAACTATTATGGAGCACTTTTCGGGTCCTCCGGTACAATAATTACGCACACATGAGTTGCCTGCTCAAGTTGTATCTTTGACAACTTCTCCTTTAATCCAGCAATTTCCTCATTCCTCTGTGCGAGTGAATCAATGAGGACAATTTTCTCCTTTTCTACCCTGGCCAGTTCCTTGGTTTCAATGTGTTCAAAATGAGGGATATTCAAATTTCATCTCAATTCCTGGACCGCCAGCTCTGATTTGCTGAGAAGAGTCTGTAATGCTGAATTGGCATCAACTCCCTTCCCTCTTATCAACTTTTTGCTGTCCTCCATCTGAGTAGCAACAACTTTAGCGCTTTCTCTTTCCCTTTGCTGGGTGAAATTCATCTGAGCCAATCTCCTTTCGACCCTCTCCACGGTGACGGTATGTTTTACTACTTCAGTCTGTAGCATATCCCCGATGCACTGGTGAAAATTCAATTTATCAGGCAGGGGGATGGAAGCCAAATTCAGAATTATTTCCAGGGCTTTGTACTGGTATATCAAGGATAAGGGATGAGAGGCTGAATGCTGGATAGCCAATATGAGTTGATATTTATCCATATCTAGGACAAAGGATATCCTGGTATGATGCTTGTCTACGAGCTGAGACCGTTCAAGTCTCAATTTCTCTCTTGTAGATTTTTTTCCTGGCCTCGATCTATTCCCTCGCATCATCTTTGCCCAATGTGACAACTTTTGAAAGCTTTGAAGGTGCCGAAGAAGAGGAAAAATCATAGGAGAGTAGGAAGCATGGTCTGTCATACCAGCATCACACAACGTTTGGTCAACTAATTCGAGGTGATTTGGATAATATATCTAATCATCAGATAATCCTACACAGCCTCGTATGATTTGGATAATATATCTAATCAATGGAGAAGAAAGCCTCATTGGTTGGATTTATGGGTGACGTAGGAGTAGGAGGGAGAAGATAGGATAGGCCTTGACACTTGCTTTATTAACGTGGTAGCATTCACAGGCCAGGCTTCAATAAAGAAAACTTGCTTTAATATTCTTAGCAGTATCAACTTGACGCCTGAGCAAGGAGACCTCGTCATCAGGAAAATTGGTGTCTAGGTCTTCAGGACCTTCAGTCTTCTGCCTTTTACCGGGGTGCCATTCCTCTTCCTCCTCCATGAACCCTTAACTAACCCGGGGATTTTCCTGTTCTGGCATTTCTCTCTCACCGAGTACATTCTTTCCTTTTCCTTCAGCAGCTGGAGATTCGGCCTACATCTCTGTATCCAAATGCCACGAATCACAGTTAGCTTTCCATTCAATAAGAGGCCTAGGTTCATGCTCATATGCTCTGTATTTAATCTTCTTCTTCCTACGTGTGATAAAACCCTTAAGATCATAGGGCCAGACATCTCCCCATGGGAAATTCATCTCCCGCAACATCCTTTCCATAGAGAAGAGTGCACCCCTTTAATTAACGGTGAAAGGACCTACAAAATTTGGGAGCCTCAGGATGTATAACTTTTTCGCGGGCACGAAGTGTGCTTGGTTAGCACTGAGGACTTGGCGGATGAACTCGTGGGTGAAAATACTCATGGAAGGAACACTGGAAAGTGATAGGGAGGCACTTCAGCACCATAGACCCTAATCTCGGTGTGATATTCAAATAGGTACCATTCATCGGTACAATCCGTTTCACTGAACTGGAGCCATTCCTTTTTCTTAGGAAAAATTCTGGGCAAGGAGTTGTCATGTATAATAGCATAGGCTATGGACACGAAATCCGTGACGAATTTCACATACCCCTTCCCCTCTGAATGTTGGAAAACTTCCGAAGTCCATTCAAAAACATATTTGGGTTCAACGTTTCTCTTCAAGAACCCGTTCAAGCCTAAACCCTTGAACTTATCAACATACTCAAATAGGAATAAGTAGAAAACCAAGGAGCAGTATTTGAAAGAGAAAAAGGATGACATATCTTGGAACTGGGCTTTGATAGCCAAGGCCATAAAATTTGGGATATCCAAAAAAATCTTAGCCTACATCATGAGCCATAGAAACCCTAAACCTGCCTTAGTCACCCTATCGACATTTTCTAAACCCAAAATTCTCGAGATGACTGCTAAAATAGGCTATATAATATTACATAATAGTGAAAACGGAATAGACTCTGTGTGCGGGAGAGCAGATAGGCATGAGTAGGATATGAGATCGAGAAAACCATTATGCTTTTCCAAGGGTTGGTTCGAGAAATGGCAGGAGAGAGTGACTTTAGTGAACTTGACGCAGTCCTCGATGAGGGGATAACATAAGAATTTTCTGATGAGTTGGGGAGTAATCTCAAGAATCTTGACCCCCCGAGTGGAGAGGAATATGTCCTTACGCTCGATGTAGGCTAATCCAGGAGAAAAAATCTAGGAACTGATAGTTTGTTAGGGAAATTTGGTAATAAAGCCCTGAATCAACGACTCTGAACACGTCTTTGCCCCCTCATTGAAAATCGAAGAGTTCGGCCTTGGTACGGGCTACATTGAAGGGGTAAACCGAGTCGCAGACCTGGGAGTGAGCATCAGTGAGGGGTTCGGGTCCAGGAGTAGTCCGGACCTCGCAATATTGGGGGGTTTCAGGTGTGGAGCGTTTCATTTTTTCCATGATAATTAGAGAAAATTTTAAACGGAAAATAATAAAAGGGAAAGCGTCGCGAGGGTGAAAAGAAGCTAATAATTGAGTTTTTACCCATATGAAAGAGTGAAACGTCGGTAACTGACCAGTAAAATCAAGCAACTTAGAGTAAAAATCATTGCGGATACCAGGTTTTACTAGATAACAAGGTGGGGCAACACATGTAGGGCTGACGTCATTACGACGCTGATAGTGGGACACGTGGCATGCGGTGGTTGTCCGTTAGTGGCCGGGTAGGTGAGGGCCACGTGCTAGAGACAAGGTACTGGCCTTCGTACCCTGACCAGACTTACCTTACCTTTGAACGTACCTACGCCAATTGTGTGCTGGTGGGCCCCTCCAATATTTGGAGGGTCGAATGGTGGCCTCCGCCTCTTTTCTTTCTCCCCCAGAATCATTCTGATTGGCCACGAGGAGGGTTGACGTCACCTCCTCTGGTGGATTGATTTCGGTACCTTTGCTCCTTTTTGATGCCGATGGAAATGACTGTAGACTGCCAGTTTCGGTGGATGGCTCCGCCGCTACGCTAGGAACGTGGCGGCTCTAGGGGAGGAGTAATCATGACAGCGTCTTCTCCTTCTCGACCACACACAAGGCCGCAGTGCTTGTATTTCTTAGACAAGCTCATCCTCCAGCTTTGCTATTCCCTGTCCTTTGAACATACAACTCCTTTGCACAGTCGCTTTTTTTCTTTTACTGATGAGATCACAAGACAACAGGACCTATGACTATACCTTTGATGAAAAAAAGATGAATTTGTTTCCCTCCACTCTCAAAGATGCAACCTTGCACTAGTCTATGAGCCTACTAGAAGGCATATCACTACTTGGGCAGTTGAAGCAAGCCTTTAATGAAAAGTATAGGGATGATCCAGGTGGATATTGGTGGTCACCGCCTATTCCACTTGGGGCTCCACCATTGTCTATTTCAGTTTTTCAGTTTCGGCACAGTTTACTATTTTTAGCAGTTTTTCGGGTCCTAAACTTCCGGAGCCGTTTTGAGGCCCTAAACGACGTTTTTTGGGAAAACGGAGGGCAACATGGGTCCATGGACCGATGTTGCCCGTTCCGAATTTGTAGTCCTCGGATAGATCTTTCTAACGAGGTATGGTACGCGTCAAACGGAGATCGTATGCCAAAGTTACGCCCCTGGGAAGTTGAAACACCAATTTACCCAAACGAGGCCCATAGTTTTGGCGCTTTATCTCCTAGGGTTAGGGTTTTGGCTGTTTAGGATTTCCCATTGTTTCTAAATGATAAATAGGCCCTCGAGCCTCATTGTAACTCAGTTCAGAGGCCTGTAGCCGCCACATCTCTTCTCAGAGATAGCTACCAATGCCCTAGCTAGTTTTATTTCCATTCTGTCTGTAAGCAAATTTCAGTTCTTTGATATTAATGAAATGAAGTGTTATTTCCGCTGCATCTCTGTATTTATGGTTATGTGTTTATTCTGTTGCGTTCCTGCATAAATCCGGATCAGTGGTATCGGAGCGGTCTGCTTTTTATCGATCCTTCTTTGCATGTCCCCAACTAGGTCGGGGTATAAGGAGCTAGGGCTTGATCTGGTGGAACCTTTGCAAGATCAGCCTCGCAAACCTCGACGGACGCCCATGGGGGACGAAAAGAAAGATGAGGGAGCAGGAGATCCTATCAAAATATTGCTCGAGGAGGCCCTCGAAAAACAAAGGAACACAATGATGGATAACTTTGCTCAGATCCTTCCATGTTTGCCCACCGGCGCATCTGCATCCAGCGGCCACTGCGAGTGCGACTTCTTTTAAAGGTACAAGTAAATTTTGACATTCCCATATTTGAAGGTCAAATAGATGTATGCCGTAGATAGATGGTTGAATATATTTAAGAAGATATTTCTTGACCATGACTAACAACGCAAAGAGAAGGCCCATTTTGCCTCTTTAAAGCATGCCTATATCAGGAACGTGAAACCTCACAATGAAAAAAAGGAGCAGGGGTAAAACCTCCTCATTCTCGGCGTCTTAGAATTCTTTAAAAGACACCAGATAATTGACAGCAATGCAGGGAAGCCTATGAGGACAGTACATACAATGAATTACCACACCTGTAAAAAGGGACTAAAAGATCTTGTGATGACATTGTGAATCTATTCCACATGCACACCAGTTAGGTATCAAGCAGTGGAAGGAAACATCTGGTGCTAAAGTATCGCAATTGTATGCATAGATACATTCAGGAGGAAATGGAGATCTTCGACATCTCCTCGCTTGGTACGACATACCGGTATGCTGCCAAGATTGAGCAGAGATTCAAACAGAAGAAGCTAGACTTTGGATCTGCGAATCAAAAGCAAGCGAAAGGTGCTCCCGAACCGTAGAACAAAGGAAAAATCCAAGGCATGGCGACTCAGGAATGACTTCTGTACAATGCCAAGCAAAGAACAACACCACAAAGCCAAAGAAGGACACGAGAAAGTGGTGTGAGTTCCATAAGAGCTCCACTCACAACACAAGTGAGTGTCGGGCCAAGCAGTCACTGGTGGCCAAGATGAGGGCTTTTGAGTCAGATGCATGCTCCGACTTTGAATCATAACCTGACAAGGGGAATGACAAAGGGAAACAGATTATTGATGCGGAGCCCAACGCCATTGTTGCCACTACGAAGATCCAAAAGGAGGAACCGGAAGATCCAGAGGAGGAGGAACGTCTCTTCCACTCCCAGATGTGGGTAAAGGGCTCCCCGGTGCAGTTCATTGTCGACAATGGGAGCCAAAAGAACCTCATTTCAGCAGACGCCGTGAAGCGGTTGGGCTTGCCGACCACAGCTCACCCACATCCATACACCATAGGGTGGCTTCACCAAGGACGAGATCTCCGCGTCAGCCAGCAGTGTCGCCTTCCCTATAGCATCAAGCCCTTCACGGATGAGGTATTATGTGATGTTGCTCCTATTGATGTTTATGATGTATTATTAGGACAACCATACTTGTGGAAGCGTCATGCTGTGTATGAGTCTTGACCTCGTGCTGTTATTGTTACTTTGGGAAATAAGTTGTACAGGATACCAGAGGTACCACCTCCTGCCGCTATCTCTTTGGTTACTGCAAAACAATGCAGTAAACTCATTTCCCAAACCAGGAAATTCGTTTTCCTGATGATCCGCCCCCAGGGCAAGAAGAAGATTGTGGCCACGACCTCCAGACAGGGCCCCTCTGCACGACAACAACAAATGGATAAGGTTGTGGAGGAGTACGGGGACATCTTCACCTCACCCACAGGGGTTCCTCTGCACTGTTAGGTCAAGCACCCAATTGATCTGACCCCAGGTGCGCCGCTACCCAATGGACCGATCTATCGACGCTCTGTTCTGGAAAATGATGAAATCAAGAGGCAGATTCAGGAGTTGTTGCAGAAAGGTCACATCAGACCAAGTTCATCGCCCTGTGGGAGCCCGATCGTGTTGGTATAGAAGAAGGATGGGACGTGGAGACTCTGTATTGACTATCGGGCGCTGAACAAGATCACTGTCCGGAATAGGTACCCAATCCCACGGATTGATGACCTTCTGGACCAACTCAAAGGTGCAAAATATTTCAGCAAGATCGACCTGAAGTCTGGGTATCACCGGGTACCAATTGAACCCTCGGATGTGTGGAAGACTGCCTTCAAAGCCAAGGAAGGCCTTTTTGAATGGTTGGTCATGCCTTTCGGGTTGACGAATGCTCCCGCAACCTTCATGAGGATGATGGACGACATCTTGCGGCCATTCACCAACTCATTTGTAGTGGTGTACTTGGATGACATTCTGATCTTCAGCCAGACTTGGGAAGAGCACCTTCACCACATCCAACAAGTCCTCCAAACACTGCGGCAACACAAGTTGTGTGCCAATTTGGAGAAGTGCACTTTTGGCATGACCCAGGTTCAATATCTGGGATACATTATTGATGAAGGGGGGGTGCATGTGGACCCAGCCAAGATCCAAGTCATTCGGGATTGGCCAGCCCCAACCACTATAACAGAGCTTCGCAGCTTTCTGGGTCTTGCTAATTTCTACCGTAGATTCGTGTTGGGATTCTATCATATCACTTGGCCCTTGAGTCAAGTCACCAAAGGAGGAGCGAGAGCAAAATTCTTTTGGTCGGAACCTCAACAGAAGGCGTTCAAAGAATTGAAAAATCGCCTCTGTTCTGCCCCAGTGCTCACCTTACCAGACTTGCAGCAGCCATTTGAGATCGAGAAAGATGCCTCTGACTATGCTATTGGGGCAGTTCTTACTCAACAGGGACATCCAGTGGCATATCACAGTGAGACATTGTCTGAGACAGTTCGCAAGTATCCCACCTATGACAAAGAAATGTATTCCATTGTGCAATCTTGTCGACAATGGAAACGTACATTGAGGAAAGAGGAGAAACAATCCGTACACGACCACGACACTGGATTCATACGGACACAGAGAAGTTGCTGAATGGTGTACCCAAGGAAGTTATTTCATATCTACAATAGTTTAATTTGAACATCAAGTACAAGGAGGGTAGCACCAATAATGTTGCAGACTGCCTCAGCTGACCATCGATCATGGCGCTCACCACCGTTCTAAACTCTATTGGGAACGAGACTTCTGATTGGCCGCTTCTCTACGAGAGCAACCCAGACTTCGGCCACACTTACAAGGCACTCTTGGGGGGTACCCAAGTTCCAAATTTTCACCTCCAAGATGCACTTTTATGTCACTTGGGACACTTTTGTGTTCCTTCAAGCGAGCGTGCCAAGATGATATGGGAAGCACACTACAGTCGAGTCGCTGGGCATTTAACAACGTCTTGATTTTCGGTATCCCAGTGGTGGATGTGCATGTTAAAAACGACTTGATTTACCTTGGGTTTGCAATAAATTTTATGACTTAGGAAACCATGTTAAAGCTCAACCTCCAAGGAGCCTTAGGGAATACCACTACAGTGCTGCAACTTGAACATAGATGCACATTATCCCTTGAGGGAGTTATTAAGGATGTGATAGTATCTATAGAATCCTGGGAGTATCCCATAGATTTCCTTGTTATCCAGCCCAAAACCAAGTTTAATGGGCACCATATCATCCTACGAAGACCTTGGTGTCCACTTCTTATGCTTACATTAGTTGCAGGGTTGGGAACATGACCATTAAGAATTGGAATCTATCAAATAAAATTGTATTATATCCCCCCACTACACGCTCTGTTAAGCATGATTTAACATTTTTGGTAGAGGAAGACGAAGAATAAGACCTTTATCAGTCATCACTATACCTAGTTTGTACATTATATAATGTTGTAGGAAGTAGGTAGCTAGATGAGACAACCTTATTGACTGCTTCTCACAAAATCATCCTCCTATTGCCATGCCAATTAATGAACTGGTGGAAGAATCCTTAGAGAAACCTAAGAAAAATCCATGGAATTATTTGTTCTCTTCTGATCATGATATATATCATGCCAAGGTTGTGGAGATCAGCCCACCCAGAACTCTAAAAATAAATCCCCCTCATAGCCGATCAAGAGGAGAAATTATGCACTGTGCTAAGGCAACATCTTGATGAATTTGCTTGGGAATATAAGGAAATGAAAGGGGTGCATTCCTCAATTTATAGTTATAATATATACATCAAGGAGGGATGAAAACCTATGCACCAACCCCATAGGAGGAGGAATCCTCCCCTCAAGGATATTGTAAAATAATAATATTAGCGCAAGGAGTCATTCCTTGGCTGCAAAGGAGTAAGCCTTACACATCATAGTTCATTTCAAAGAAAACGATTTTGGATGGTGGGATGGATTCTTAAAGAGTTTGAAATTATTTCAACTCTTTTAGACCTTCATGCATTTGGAAAGTTGTGGAAAGTATAAATTTTATGAAAACATTTGTAGTATATGGGAGAAGATTGTGACAAATGAAAGGTGACATATCTCTGGTACTCAGTCTAAGAAATAAACATATCCTAAATCAGTCACACAATTATAAGAGTGGCCTTTTACATAAACTCTGTTTTATGTCAAGGAAACAAAATATAGAAAGAAGAATACATGCATAAAGAATCTCACAAATCCTTCATGAAACCTTCACTAGCATGCTCTACACAACATATAGATGATTTTCATATGACTGATCAGTAGATAATTAAAATTAGATCCTCTAACAGTTCTCTTACTCTTACTTGATATTTGTTGCAACTCATAAATTAGATGAATGAAATAACAAGAGAAACACACCATACATTATATAGTCCTTGAAACACAAAGTCCTCCAGCATGAAGTGAAAAAAGGAGTTTTCTTTATTATGAAAAATTCTTCAGGTCGACCAAAATCCAACCCTGAAATGGTATTTACAAATGATATTTATAGAGAGAGGCATCAAATCCATCTCTCCTAAAAAGAAGGATCCACCCTTCATCACATTACATAGGAGTTATAACTTATTAAATACATATCCTATCGAAATGTAACTAACAGGACAGATGTAGATAGGAAGAAAGAATACAATTTGAATTGTGCTGCGAGTGTGTCGGCAACTTGCCTACTTTTCTGCTGATTTGTCTCTCCATGATATTGGTTCTTAAAACCCATGTAGCGTCATTAAATGTGTAATTTAACAACCTCAAAACCACTTATAAACCATCACTTTACATTTCCATATCATTAGGAGGCCTTATCATCCTTGGACTAGCTCGAAAATTATGTTGACAACTGTCAAAAATCATTTAAAACAGACGCTACCAGAACTTCTAGTAAAAACCTATAACTGCGCAAAAACTGTAATGCTACCAGAACTTTTGGTAACACTCTGTTTTATTTTCAAAAATTCACAACAAGATACTTGAAAAATTCTGTGCAGATTAAAAAATTATGAAAATTGATCTGTTCCAAAATATAAATAATATGCAAAAAGATACTTCATTGGGACATATTTTTACCTCTCCTCCATACGAGCTACTTCTTCAAGCTTGGCTAAATCTGTTTTTCTGTCAACTGATGATTGTGACCTTGTAGTCCCGGTGGCTGTCTCTTTTGCAATGGCCTTTTTCTCTTTTGAGCTCTTCTGGATTTTTCTTCTCTTGGAGGTTCATGTTTGCTGGCCTGAAGGATATTTACCCTTATATTTCTTCTTGAACCCACTAGATTCTGCAATTGAAGGAGTTACAGTTTGTAACGCTTCATATATCCTCTCAACATCTATAACTTCTATCATTAATCTTGGGTTATGCAGGGCTTTGGATTTCAACCTCAATTTGTTGCTAGATCTTGTGTGTATTTTCCCACTACCAAAAACTTGTCTTGGATCCTTTTATATTTTCTTGCTGCTAACATCATATCCTACATCCTTCAGGAGCTCCTGATATGATTTGGTGGGCTGATAATCCTTCTGAACCTTATGTTGAATATTTTCTACCAGAACTTCTGGCAACATTTGTTCTTTTGATTTTTCTGCAACTACAGTATCTCCTCTCCATGCTCTAGCATTTAGCTTGGGAAAAGGAGAAATATGAGGCACAATATTCATTTATTTGGGCTTGATGATAGATGAAACTTCTCCTTTTTCCAAATTTTCTTCAAATTTGTTTTGGGAAGTCTTTTCCTTTTCCTTTTTGTCCTTAGCATTTTTGTAGATATTCACCTTCTTTGATTTTCTTTTAGTCCTTTCATCAACTGATGAAGTAGTTGGTTTATGACTTTTTCCATTCTTCTTAGCAGGTTGAGAAAGTTGTTGTGAGGCTAGAGATTGCTGAGCAGGAATGTTTTGTGTAGGTGCAGGTTCGCCTGCCCTGTAAAATAGGAAATTCTCCCAAGTCTGGTTTCTTCTTCTGAGTTCTTCAACAATCATCACCTTGATAAGAGGTTGATGGTAGATGCTATAATCTAAAGCTGCTACATGGGTTAGTATTCTAGCTGACATCTTAGTCAATATTTTCAACAGGAAGAAAGGTAGGTTGAGAGTCTTCATACCTGCAATGTGAAACAAAAACCTCATGTGATACATAAATACAATGGTATACCTCCTCTTCCAAGTAAGGTATATCTTAAAGAGCTTGAAAATTTCAACCCATTCATCCTTGGGATAAACAATAGGAATCCCTTTAGCCCATTTAGGGTCTCTGTATTCATACTTGATGAAGCTATTGAGGTCTCCTCTATTAATAACTTGGTTTTTGAACCATTTCTCTCCTTCCTGTGGGAGGTGTAAAGCTTCAGCAATGGTTTATGTTGATACCTGCAGTTTGAGGCCATAAACATTTTCTTCTTGTCCATCGAATGAGAGGGAAAATCCTTTGGCTACTCCGAGATGAGAGTTTCCCAAACTTGAGAAAAATGGGTACCACCCAGCCTTTAGAAAAAACCTCCTCACATTCAGTTTGGCAACTATTAAATCAGCCCCTTGAGGTTCAATACACTTAAGTTTTCCTCCTTTTGTAGTCATCTGAGAAATAAAGAAGGATGTCTGATAGATCAGAAATGTGTCAATATTAGTGAAACTTACTTTACAGGTGTTGTTGAATTTTCAATGCAAACTCTCTGAAAACTTAGACTCCTCCTCAAGCTACTCACTGTAACTGCTTATTCACCAAAATTGAAATTGCAAATTGATCCCTTTCATTTTATTTCGATAATTTTAAGTGATATGCTGGTTCACTTTTCCATGCAGAGGATATTTTCATAATGGGAAATATCTAGAACCATATTCCACAACTCATGATATCTTTTAGTTGCCGGCTTTGTTTCAGATTCTTTGCAACAGGTGGCTGGAGCTGAATAGTGTTAGAGTTGGCAGTAACCTCCATCGCATTTTATGGCAGGCCTAAAATTTCGGTAGCACTAATGCATGATTAAACAAACGGTCACCACATTAAATTGTAAACCCACGATTAATTATGACACTAAATACATACCTTTGACATGTGGACATAATTAATTGGGATGACAGACAGGACAAACGGCGGATGGTCTTCATGACTACACATCAACACCTAACTCTTCCACATATGACCACTAATAACTCGACATCATTCAAACGTAGACCTTTCCTATCACATGAAATAGCTCATGATTAAGAATATTTAAACATTAGTTAATATCAGGAAGACATGGCCGACTCAAAAGCAGGTGAATTTTTTATTTTTTTAAAAAACAAGTGAAGTTACCAGAACTTCCGGTAGCATTGGGTAAAGGAAAAACAAACATAAAATAGAGTTAAAACATACTATACAACATGGTTAAAACAAATGCTATCAGAACTTCCGTCAACTTTCTAATTTTTTTTTAAATTTACAATTGTTATCCTAACAACAAAAAGATTTAAAAAACTCATGACTAAGCATAGAAATATGCTAACAAATACCTGCAAAAGCTGCCCGATGCAGGATTCATATACGCCATTTCCGATACTGAGTGGGTGTCCACTCTTGTCATAGTACCCAAGAATATGGGAAGTGGAGGATTTGTGTTTATTATAGGGAACTCAACAAAGCTACAAAGAAGGACCATTTCCCTTTGCCTTTGATTGATCAAGTCCTAGATGGCCTTGCAGGGAAGAAATTTTTTTCCTTCTTAAATGTGTTTAGTGGGTATAACCAGATTTAGATAATCCCTGAGGACCAAGATAAGACCACATTCACATATCCATGGGGGGCCTTTTCGTATAGGGTCCTTCCATTCAATTTGTGTAACACCCCTACTACTTTTCAGAGGGAATTTCTAAGTATCTTTGTTGACCTTGTGCATGACACTCATGAGATATACATGGATGATTTCACCCATTATGGGAGTGATTTTCTGAAAGCTCTTTCTAATCTATGTAAATTATTAAGGAAATGTATTGAGAAAAATATTTCATTAAGTCCTGAGATATGTGATTTTTTTATGAATATAAGAATTGTGCTAGGTCATTTCATATCCAATGAGGGGATCCAGGTTGACCCCAACATAATTTCCATCATTAAAAAGGTACCTACCCCTAAAAAACAAAGGGATTTCATAAGCTTCCTTATATTGAATGGATATTATATAATATTCATTAATGAATTCAGTAAGTTGGCCTCACCCCTATTTTGAAATACTAAAAGAAATTTTGACCACTGCACCAATCCTTAGAAGCCCCAATTGGATATTTCCTTTCCACATCCACACAAATGATTCAGATAGAGCTATAGGAGAAACCTTAGGACACATGAAAGACATATTTCCCTATGCTATATACTTCATCATTGAGAACATTTCTAAAGTTGAACTCAACTATACCATCACTGAAAAAGAAATCCTAGCTTTGGTGCACACTTTGAATAAATTTAGGCATTATATCACTGGATATCAAGTCTTTGTTCATACTGATCATGCATCCATAAAATATTTAGTGAATAAACATGATGTCAATGCTAAAATTATTATATGTTTGTTATTATTGCAACAATTTGATCTAACTATTGTTGAAAAGCCAGGGAAGGAGAATGTGGTTGCATATATTTTGTCAATACTAACCTCGCCCATAGGAAATGAGAAGATGGTAGAAGATAAAATTATAGATGAGAACCTATTTTCCATGTCATTTTTATCTCCTTGGTTTGTTGATAAAGAAAATTAATTGGTTGTTGGGAGGTTCCCACCTAATCTATCCTCCATGGAGAAGATAAATACTGTTAGGAAAAGTTCCCCTTTCACCTGTATTGGGTGGAATATATTTAATTTTGGACCAGATACAATTATGAGAAGATGTGCAAGAGAGGAGCAGGTCTTTGACATGCTCTTAGCATGCCATGATGGATCCTTTGGGGGCTATTTTTTTGCTAAGAGGATAATCTTCAAATTTCTATAAGTTGGCTACTACTAGCTTACTCTATATCAAGATGCAAAGAGGTACACTGCTAGATGTGATGATTTCCAAAGGATAGGCAAGCCTGCACCCAAATATGAGATGCCCTTGCAACCTCAACTTACTCTAGAGCCATTTGAGAAGTGGGGCATGGATTTCATTGGGCCCATTGATCCCCCATCTTAGAAAAATAGGTATATCATTGTGTGCACTGATTACTTGGTTAAGTGGGCTAAATAAAAGACAGTAAAGGAAAAACCGAGCAGAAAGTGGTTGAATTTCTAAGGGTGAACATCTTCTACAAGTTTTGTTTTCTGAGGGAGTTGGTCACTGTTCAAGGGGAACAATTCACCTCAAAGTTGATTGGAGAAATCATGGAGCAACACCACATCAAACATTTTAAATCCATTGCCTCACACCCACAAGAAAATTGGCATGTGGAGGTCACAAATAGAGCTTTGGAGAAAATTTTGACCCAAGTTTTCAACAACAACATAAAATATTGGGCAGATAGAATCGTAGATTAAACTTTGGCCTACAATACCACCTCAAAAACCACCACTAGATTCACCCCATTTGAGATGGTTTATGGGAAGAAAGCCCTGCTGTCCATTGAATTTGAGTACAATACCTCAAGGATGGCAGCACAATTAGATGTATACCTCACTAGAACACAAAAAAAATGTTGCTCCGACTCAATGGTTTGGCTGAGTTCATATTGTACACTCTCATACATATTGAGGTAGTCCAAATACAGAGGAATATTTTGCATGATAAAAAAATTAGGGAAAGAGCCTTCCAAGAGGGTGATTGGGCCCTTCTTTATGATTCAAGGTTCAAGGATTTAAAAGGGAAGCCGGTGACAAGGTGGTTGGGCCCCTATCTAGTGGAAAAATGTTATAAGAATGGGTCTATCCAAATAATAACAATTAATGAGGAAGGAATTCTATTGCTTGTTAATGGTTACCAGTTAAAGTTATACAAGAAGGCTCTATCAAAGGAAGAATTAACTAGTTCAAAAGCAACGATCTAAATGTAATTGGGGGCATCACAACCCTCAATTCCTCCAAACTTTGTTCAACAAAAGAAGGAAAAGAAAAAAGGAAAAACAAAAAAAAAGAAGAAAATGAAAAAATAAAAAATAAAAGTCCTAGGTGAAAACCTCCATGAGGCACCTAAGGTAAACTCTAGGGTTGGAAACCTCAATGAGGCAGCCCAATGGTAGAAAAAAGAGAAAAATAAATGAAAATATCCCTAGGTGAAAACCTCCTTTAAGGCAACTAGGTAAGGCCTGCAGATTGAAAAGCTCTTTAGAGGCATCCTACAGGTCAAAAAAAGAGAGAAAAAAATGAAAAAGAGAAAGATAAAGCAACATAGAGGTAAATAATCCATTACACTAGTTCTGCTAACAAGTTTTTGTAGGGTTCCAGTCATGGTCAAAGGAATAATAGTAGAAGGAAGAAGGGTTCCGCATCTGAATTTTCCACCTCCCAAGCTAGCCTCCTACATGTCCTTCATCATTCCGCCCATCTCACTTAATTCTTCCTCAATCCTCTAGTGCTACAAGATTGTCCCGAGCTGCTACAAGATTGACTATAATTGTTATATGATTATGATAAACATAAGGAGAGGGGTAAAATCTCATGTTTTCCTTGGGGTAATGAAAAGGGAAGTCCACCACACCTCCATCATATTTCATCCACATCATTTATCCATTTTTCATCCAAAATTTGTCTCTATTCATGAAGAAATTTCATATCCGCCCTTTCTTCCACATTTTTCACCACCATCAAAGTTTCTAGTACCTTTCAATGGGTTCACCATGAATTATCCGAGCTTATGAATTCATTTCATGAGGGATGTTACGATTTTGGAAGGGTCTGTGTGACTTCTACCAGAAAGGATCCAATCTTACAATAGCCTGCACAAACCATACAAAACCATATTCAAAGACACGTGATAGCTCCAAAATAATAATTAGCCATCTTGAAGCATTGAGAGACCATCCCTGTGACCTTGGGAAGCCACACCACTCTTAAGGAGCAACTCCTGGGAACTGATCACCTATAACAACAATAAATCACTTGAAGAAACTGCATCAGAAGACTTCAATCAGTCATGCACCTATCTGAGAATATCCATAATTTTTTTTTGCTTAGAAACAGACTAGTGCATGAAATAACTAGCATGAAAGATAATGCCTCGATAGGCCCGTAGATCGATCATTGTCCAGAAGAAACATGCATGCATCAAAAAAATATTTACATCACTAGGTAGGATCCTGTATGGCACTCCTTGCCTCCTCCTTTAAGCACATAATGTTTGAAAAGTGTTTTTAATGGATTAGGAATGAATTTTATAGGCTGGAAGTGGCCAGTAAACTTGGCCACCCTCAAATAGTGAAAGTGCAGTTCACTCACCTTCCATGCAATGTGGAAAGATCAAAACAAGGGGGTGATAATTACAAGGAGTGGGGCAAAAAATAAAAAAAAGGAAACACATGTATGGGAGGTAGGGGCCAACTCACAAAGTGTGCTAAGCCCACTACCACAAGAGGGAATAAAAAGGACATGTTGGATTTCATTTGTACTGAGAAGATCCTTCCTAAAATGGTTATAGACACACATTAAGTCATTGAGAGTTGAGCTAGCTACGGCTAGAGGTCCCCTAGGGTGCTATCGAGAAGCTACAGGGTCAACTAGTAGTTGCTACAGGATCAGAGGTAGTTGCTACAAGATCACAGAGATTGCTATAGGATTGGAGAAAAATGCTACAAAATTGGGATGAGAGGCCAAAGAGGGTTCGAGTTGATAAGAATTTTCCTCCAAACCCCCATAATATTGAATAAATCATGTAGGGAAGGGTAATAAACATTTTCTCCTCACCTTCCATGGTCCAATAAATGAAATAATTTGGTTGAAATTCTGCCTATATAGAAATCCTGTAGCAAACCCCTGAAAAATTGAATTTCTCTTAAAAATATTATTTTCATATGAAAGAGGCAAGGTGGTAGCAAAGGTAGTTTACTTCAATTTTGGCATATAATTCTCCTCCATTTGACCAAAATAAGAGTACCAATCCTCTCACCCCTGTCTTGAAACCTTATGCTGCTCATAACACAACCCTTCACCAAACATTATTTGAGAAAAATTGAGGAAGAAACAATACGAAACATGGGAGGGGGCTTCAATAGAAGGGAGAATACATAAACTAACATAATCCATTAGCACCCTCCTGTCAGATATATCTTCCTAGGCCACCAATGGATGAGTTTATTTGAAAAATTAAAGGGGTATGATGATGATATAACCCATGAATTTTCCATGAACCTTCACTCTTAAAGGGAAGACAATTCCACCATTGTTGTAAGTGGATTTTCCATCCATTTGAATGCAAAGATAATTAGTAGAGCTGCCACCATTCCCTTAGGAGTTTTATGGGCTAAGGAAGATAGGAAAAAATCCATCACAACAAAGAAAAAATTCTTCCTCTTGGAAAAAAATCCAGTTGCAGAAAAAAATGGAGTTAGAAAGGAGAGCCTTCCTTACCCTTGGGATCAAGTGGAATATAGCATCCTAAAGTACATATATTGTGAAGGAAGGTTGAGTGTTTTTTATACCTACCTATTTAGACTACTCTATGAGCTAAGGTTCCAAACAGAGTTACCCATCCCCAATAGACTCAGTATCCCACATTTTCTCCTTCAACCCATGATTTAAAGGAGACAAAGGTTGAGATAAGGGAAACACCAATAAATTTCCCATAATGGACTCATAAGGCTCATTTTTACGAATTACTTAAGTCACCTTAGGATCCCTATGTTATGGAATGATTTTGTGGACTTGGATAGGGAGGCCTTCATTGAGACACAAGCCCAATCTTTGACAGAATATGAAGATACCACCAAATCTAATGTTGGTAAGGAATAAGGTAGACAAGAGGAGGAATAAGAGGTTGAAGAACATAAATAATAAGAAGCCAAAGAAAAGGAGGAGGAAATTGGAGAAAAAATTGGAAAAGAGAGAAAGGAAAAGGAAGGGAAAATAGAGGCAACAAAAGAGACCCTTGGGGAACCCTCTAGACCTTAGAAGAAGAGAAAACAATAACAATAAGTATGCCTATTAGGAGGGGATATAGAACAAGAGGTGGTTGCCTCCATAGCAAACCTTAGCACACCCATCAAACCTAAAAGGAGTAGCATAAGAAAGGCCCCTTATACTTTAAAACGAGGAAAAGCACTGAGATCAAACAAGGGAAGCCTCATCCTCCTTCAACAATCCTAATCAAAATTGAGGAATATTTCAACCATGAAGAAGGAGAATTGGGACAAGGATAAAATAAAATTGAGTTATCCACCTCCCTAAAATCCAAGGGAAAGAAACCTTAGACATACCAAACAAGGACAACCACTAGGGCATCTAAAATCAAGGAGTCACAAGAATTAACTGCCCCACTACAGGAAAGAACATAATTGCTACAAGATAAGGAGAAATTGCTAAAGGAAGGGACAAAAAGACCTCAAAAGGGATAAGGAGGTCCACAAGAACTCTAAGATACTAATCTATAGCCTAATATTGGATCCTATTACAAGTTTGTTGAAGCAGGAAGAATTATACCCAAAAAATTTTCAATTATCCTCCTATTTGAGTTAGAAAAGGAGAGAAGCTGAACTCACTGGTGAATGCAGATTACCAAATCAAAGAAAGTGGAGGATGTAGGCCTCAAGAAAGAATAAATGAAGAAAATGGGTGAATAGATGGCTGAATTAAGATTCAAAGAGTCAGTAAAGAGGGAGAAAATGAAACTAGAAAAAAAGAGGCTAAGAGAACATCTACAAGAATAGGAGGCACAAATTTCCACAATGGCGAGCGTATCCATGGAGGTCATCCAATGCAGGAAACCATCCAAATAATATGACATATTCCTCAAATAACAGTGGTTGTAATTTAATATCAAGACATTGTCACAATATGGATCTCTCCCATGTCAGGATTATAGGGAGTTCATTGACTTCTGTTAACAAGAAAGCATAAAAAACAAGGACGAATTGAATTAATTCTACATGCACAACATGATCCTCACAGATATGAACTTTTGGGACCCTAATTCAAGGTTTGGAGATGCACAGCTGATGGCCCTATCCTCTTGCCTTGTCCATGAGGAAGCATGGCTTGAGGAAGGCAATAAATTTATGGCCAAGGAAGAAAGTGAACCTCTATGTTGGATTGATGGGTCCTGACCTTGGTTTAGAGTGTTTTGCGCAACCAAAAAAACCCTCCAACTACTGGCCCTTTCGGTAGTGGTCTACTTGCGCAGACCAAAGTATCACCCGAAGCAGTATGGGGGGGTGTTGGAACTAGGTTTCCACACCCTGAGGGAGCGCTTGATGTGGGCCTTAACCCTACTTATCGGACCTAATGCTTATGTACCTGTGGAATACTTCACAGAACCCAGATCTAGATGCACATAAAAACCCTTAATAAATATGCGTAAAACAAATTATTGCACTTCAGTGAGATCTATATTATCAGAGCATAACAACACTTGTGCAATAATGTAGATATTTCTTCTGTAAAACCCTTAACACTGATGTAATCCTTGCGGAAATACAAATATCTTTTACGTATACTTAAATTAGATAAATTTGAATTCAACCAGAAACAAAAACATATATATTACTTGCAGTAATCAATAGATAATTAAATCAACATATTCATGCATAAACATAGAAATTGCAACATAGTTCACCAAAAGTTCTTATTGTTAATGGATCTTCAATTCATTACAATCCTTTTTCATCTACACACATAGTAGCAAAGTCCTTGCACACAGCTCAGGACTAGGTCTCCGGGCACACAAACAATAGGAGCCTTTCTGCCCAGACCGAACACAAACTAGCTCAAAACTTAGATCAAAACATAAACCATAAACATAAATATTGTATATCCTTACTCGACTCAACTCTTACATATTTATATGACTTGGACATGCACATACCATGGTCTCAAACCATGGTTTGAGACTCATGGTTTCCCATTTTTAGCCATTACAATTATAAAGGAGCTTTGACCCGCCCCAAATCCCCTTAACTTTTGCACACAATGCGTATTTGAGAAAATCTAACCAAAGTTTTACCCAAAAAACTTGGCCCGAGGGGACCCCATCCCAACAGGTCCCCAACACAATCTAGTCACTCGTCTCAAGTAAATTTGGGCCAGGATCATGCATATTGTCTTTCAACGCTTGAAGGGAAGCGTTAAGTTGCTGAATGACTTCTGCGCTCTACGTTTTATCATTCTACGCTTCTTCGACCAATTTCTCAGTAGTTGTCTCCTCTTCTGCTAGAATGATATTGCGTTGGGTTTGCTGCAAGATTTTGAGGGCACCATCAATGATATGGGAAAGTTGCAAGGCCTCTTGAGCCCAAGGTTTCATTCTCTGTTCGAGAAACTCCTCCCATTGGCATAGTGTGTCGATTTCCTCCATAATAGCATGTCTTTCCTGCAATTGGGTCAATCATTGGGCCGACATCAGGGTTGGCGCAATGACCCAAATATCATTAAAATGCTACTCCTTGGCCCATAGATCTATCTTCAACTCCTGTGCGATAAGGTCATCTTGTACAAAGGTCCAAATTGCCATGGCCTCCTCTAACAATTGGCTACAGGAATCCATAACAACAATGATGCTAGTAGATGACTCCTAAACTACCTTGGCACGTTATGCGTGAACTTACAGAGGCATCTTAGGCTGCAACGTCATCTGCAAATCAACGATCTTCTGCTCGAGCTCTACGCACATTGTGGCTACTTCGGACCATGATACTACCAAACTTTCCAAACTTGACTGTGGATGCTGTAGTAGTTGGTACTATGACTTTGGGGAGGCTAGAGCACAGATGATCGATCATGGTTTCCAAATGGGGCATTGGCTTTCAGCGGTGTGACATGCATCCTCTGCTAGCTGTTTTCCCTTAAGCATTGTGGTAGCTTGTTGCTGAGCTGCCATGGTGTCCTGGAATGAATTGTACTCTCTGTACTACATCTCATCCATGATCATCGTATGCATGGAATGCAATATGCAGCTAGGGAAGATGGCCAAGTCAACCCCGACCTCGGATCCTTCAGGAATGATTGTGTGCAGCTTTGGATTTTTGATCTAAAGCGCTGCGCTTGAAACGTGAAACATGCGACTTTCTCAACTGGATGGGTGCCAAATGGCCAACTCGATCGCTTGTCCCACGCTCGCTTGTAGTATGAGCTGCTGGAGTCCTTGCTGCACATCATCAAGGACCGATTTGTACTGGGACTCCACTTTGCTCTAGACATCTTCCGTCACCACCTGGGATGTGTCGCCAATTTTATCAAAATCCTCATCTATCAGCGTTAATTGATCAATCCTTGTCTTCTTAGAAGATTTTCTTCTGGTGTGCGAATCCAATGTGGTATGAGGCCCTCTTTTGGTTCCTCGTTGTGTGTCAGCCTGCGTCGAATTTGCATCGACATTTTCTCCTTCCCTATCTTTCATCTCATTATAGTTGCACAAGTCAACAATATCCATCATATTGGTTAGCTCCTCATCCTTCTTTGCGTCCTTTGGATGATTTGTTAGTGTGTGCGGCTTCATAGGAGTCTTAGGTGGTACTGATGATGACACACCACCAGCTGTACTTGTTTTGAGCCACAAGGGGGTTAACTTGGTCATAGTGTGAGCAAGTTCATCCTCCATAACCATGTATGGTAGCTCATACCAGATGCCTACCATGTCCCTCTTTGTGTGAATGTGCACATTGTGAAAGGCAGCCTTGAAGTCTGCAATGTGTTTGTATTTCTCGTACAACATAGGTGACAGTCGAGGCTTGGAATGCACCGCTTGAAATATCTATTTATAAAATAGAACCCAGAAGATATTATTTTTTATTATCCTAGAAGGCAGTTTTGAGTTCCATAATGATACATACTTCGCAGCTTCATAGAAATCTGGCTCGATATCTAGTAACTGGGACTATGTCAGCGGTTTCCAACCAATCAGCGCGACCAACAACAAAAACCAAGCATAATAAAAATCCTTTCCATCCTCTTGTGATTCTCGAATATTCTCCAAAAACTCAGTGCAGAGGTACTTCGCCCAATTATACTATACCCCTTTCATGCATTGCCCAACTAGCTTAATCAGGTACACAAGTACCTCTGTTGCGCGACATTTCCTTATCATTTTGCACATGAGGATCCATGTGGAAAATTTAACTGAAGAAGAATTAATTTATTAGATAAAAAAGCCAACGGTATTCATGTTCACCCCATATGTATTTTAGCCTCATCAACGACCTTTTTCTCCTACCCCTTCCCTCCGAAGGCTGCCCCTAGATCATCTCCTTGGTAAGGAAACTTGGTTATCTGATGAATTGGTATGTCATCGATCGGGATGGGCTCTACTAGCCATGGATTGTTGAAGTTTACTACAAGAAATAGTGAAATTGGCATCCAGAAACAACATCCATGATCCTAGTGAAAATAAGCACCTACACTAGGGTGGGGCCCACACAGGCTATTTTTAGGTGTATGTCTATTTTTAGATGTATGTGCATTTCTATTTATAGATGCATGCATATTCTTATTATCCCCTAATATTAGATGGAAATTAAACTATAATGTTGTGAAACCAACTCCAAAAATAAAAGAGAACATATATCAACGCCTTAGAAATCAGCCACTTCGAGGGGGAAACCTCCAATACATTACATAAATGAGAAATTCTTAGATGATACAAATGAAAAAACCTCCCTCTATATAGAGGGGTCCATGGGGTCACAATATAATCCTAGCCGACCTAACAATAATAATGTAAGGGAACAATAATAACAATATGGGGGTTACAGGGGCACAACAATAACAATAAGGGGGCTACACTAATAAAAATGAGGGACTACACTAGTAATATGGTGACCTAACATACACCTCTCCTTCAAAAAAATGTTGTTCTAAATTCTTGAGTAGCTCTGGATGCTTCTGTATAAAATTCTCATTCTCCCATGTAGAATCTTCAGTGGGTAAGTTCTTTCACTTGATGAGATACTCTAAAATTGATCAATTTCGTAGCTGTCGATTTCTTGTTTCTATGACTGTTTCGGGTTCCAATATGATTTTTCCTTCCTCATCAATTTTTGGAAATATTTTTTGAACTAGAATTTTTTCACCTATAACCTTCTTTAAGCATGAAACATGGAAAACTGGATGCACTTGCAAAGAAGAAGGAAGCTCCAATTTGTATGCCATAGTACCAATCTTTTGCAACACCTTGTAAGGACCATAGTATTTTGATGATAATTTATTATCTTTATTAGCTTGCTTGAGGGAAATTTGTTTGTATGGTTGTAGCCGCAAAAATACCTAGTCTCCTACATCAAAACTTCTCTCGTTGTGATGTTGATATTCCTATTGTTTCATTCGATTTTGTGCCAAATTGAGGTCATCCTTTAAGAGTTGGAGAACTTGTTGTTGATGCTCGATTTGATCTTCCACTGCTTGCACCTTATAATTTTCTCTTAAATATGATGTGATGGATGGTGGATGGTATCCATAAAGTGCCATAAATGGGGTCATTTTTGCTGCAGTATGGAAGGAAGTGTTATACCACCATTTTGCCAGAGGTAACCACTTGACCCATTGTGTTTTTTTATCAGATACAAAACAATGAAGATATCCTTCCAAATTTTTTTTCACTATCTCAGTTTGACCATCAGATTGAGGATGATAAGATGAGTTATGAGCTATTTGAGTACCCAAACAAGAAAATAATTCCCTCCAAAAATTTCCTATAAAAATGGAATCTCTGTCGCTTACCATAATCTTTGGGTTTCCATTTAGCTTTTGAATTGTTTCCATAAATGCAGTAGCAACTGTACTTGCTTTAAATGGATGAGATAATGCACAAAAGTGTGCATAATCTGTAAGTCTATCAACTATCACCATGATGACACTCTTTCCTTCGAACTTAGGTAAAACTATGATAAAATCAATTGAAATATCCTCCCAACGTTGACTTGGAATGGAAAAAGGCTGTAGAAGACCCGGGGTCTTAATTGTCTCAACTTTATTTTGCTGGCAAACCAAACATTCTGCCATAAAATTTTGAATATCAGATTTAAGGCCATCCCAAAAATATTCTTTCTTCACCCTGTGGTAAGTTTTTAAAAATCCCGAGTGTCCTCTTAAAGGAGAAGTGTGCAATTCCAAAATAATATTTTGTTTTATTTTGGAATTCTTACAAATATATAAGCAATATTTGTACCATAAGGAATCATTTTTCCAACTAAATGCATCAGATGTACTAGGATCTTGCTTCAATTTTGAATGAATGTCCACACTTCTTTGTCCTTCTTCTATTCATCTCTTGCTTTGGTTATCCAATCTGGTTGGATAATAGAAATTGCACAAAGCAATGCTTCCACCTCTTCATCCTTTCTTTAGAGTGCATCTCCATCAACATTTAACTTCCCTTTTTTTAGATGATTTCAATGTCATAACCAAACATCTTTGTGCCCATTTTTGCTGCTCTTCTGAAGATATTCTTTGTTCCAAAAAGTGTTTATACTATCATGATCATTTTTTACCTTGAAGTGCCTTCCCATTAGGTAAGGCTGCCATTTCTTTAGTGCATGTAGTATTGCCAACATTTCCTTCTCACAAATAGCTTTCTGTAAATACTTTCCTTTGATTGGATGAATTTCAAAAGAAATGGGTCTTCCTTCTTGCATTAACACAACACCAATTCCGTTTCCCGAGGCATCACATTCCACAATAAAGGCTTTTGTGAAGTCTGGCATAACTAAGACCAGTGCTAGGCACATTGCCTCTTTAAGATGTTCAAAGGCCTTAGTTGCTTCAAGAGTCCATGAAAATGCACCTTTCTTCAATAATGTTGTTAGAGGTGCTGCTATTCTCCCATAATTCTTAACAAACTTGCAATAATACCCTGTTAACTCGATAAATCCTCGCAACTGCTTATGGTTGCGGGGAATTTTCATTCCTTAATGGATTTAATTTTGTTATGGTATACCTAAACACCCTCGTGAGATACAATATGACCCAGATATTCCACCTCTTGTACTCCAAAGAAACATTTGGATGTTTTTGCATATAATTGTTTCTCCTCCAATAGTTTGATCACCCTTTCAACATGTTGAACATGATCCTTCCAAGACATGTTGTAGATTTGTATGTCATCAAAAAATACTAGCAAAAATTTTCTAAGGAAGGGTTTGAAAATGGAATTCATAAACCCTTGAAATGTAGAAGGTGCATTGGTAAGGCCAAGAGGCATGACCAAAAATTCATAATGACCCTCATGAGTTCAAAATGCTGTTTTCGGAATATTTTCAATCTTCATTCTAATTTGATGGTATCCTGAACGAAGATCCAACTTGGTAAAATAAATAGTACCATGTAATTCATCCAATAATTCATCAATCACGGGAATGGGAAATTTATCTTTAATAGTGAGCTTATTGAGCTGCCTATAATCTAGACACATGCACCATGATCCATCCTTCTTGTGCACCAATACTACTGGAGCATAGAAAGAACTTTGACTAGGTTGAATTATACCACCTTCTAACATTTCTGCAATCATACGTTCAATTTCACTCTTTTGGACATAAGGATATCTGTAAGGCCTGATGTTTGGAGGAACACTTCTTGAAATAAAATGAATAGCATGATCATGATCACGAATAGGTGGGAGTCATTTGGGTGTATCAAACACCTTGGAATGATTGTCCAAGACATTTTGGAGATCTGAAGAAATAGATGATTTTGATGTTGGAACTTCTAGTGAGCATAATTGTGCAATTACACCTCATTGTTCTTTATTCAGAATCTTTGTCATGACATTAGAGCTTATTATCTTTCTTGTCTTCCCTGCGATACCCCATAATTCGATTTCCTTTCCTTCCGAAAAAAATTTCAAGAAAAGTTCTTGAAAATTAGAAGCTATCGACCCCAAAGATTGTAACCATTGTACTCCTAGTACAACATTAGCACCTCCCATTGGAATGGAAAGCATTGGAATATTCAATACATATTCCCCCATGGTTAGATTGATATTATGGCATTTTCCAGAGCAATTTATAGTTCCTCCATTTGCAGCCATCACTTGACATTATGGTGCTGAGTATAGGAAACAATCCAATTCCTTGGCTACCTTACAATGAATAAAATTATGGGTGCTACCTGAATCTCATCAACACTATTACCTTTTTCTTCTTGATATGTCCTTATATATTCAGAGTTTGAGGAGTTGTAATTCCTTCCAATGCATTACACGATATGGTCGGACTCATTTCTTCTTCTTGTAGGGTTGGTTCCTGGTGTATATCCTCTTCTTATGAAGTTTCTTGTTCATTTTCTTCCTCCTCTTCACAATCTATGTAAAATAATTTCTTCTCAGCACACTTATGACCTTTAGTGTATTTTCTATCACAATTGTAGAAAATCCCCTTGGCTCTTTTTTCTTCCAATTTTTGTGGTGTCAACCTTGTAGGTTTTGGAAGTCTAGGAGTAGCAATACTTCCATCTTTATAGATGTGAGAGGTAGGCTTCCTTGTCGCCATAATTTTACATTAAATTTTTCTTGCCAACCTGAATGCCTTCTCCAATGAATCAGGTTCCCAAATGCAAAATTCATGTTGGATGCTATCTGTTAAAGTCCCTATGAAGACATCAATCCTGTGTTCCTCTGGAATATCAATTACCCTTATATTCAATTTTTGGAAGTCCTCAATGTGCTCCACCACTCAACCCTTTTGTTTGAGATTTATCAATTGGCTAAAGAAGGTGTTTCTCTTTGTATCCTCATAATGTGCTATCATTTCCTCTGTAAAAATTGACCAACAATTTTTTTATAGGAGAAAAGCCATCAACACCATACAAATGTATTTTGTTCTAAATGGAAAGTTGCAATGCGTACCTTTTGTGTGTTTTTCACATTATTGAGATCAAAATATTGCTCCATCTGGAGTATCCATGTTACGGGATCCTTGCCATCAAACTTACTCATATCCATATTTATAATATCATGGTTCTTCTATCAAACATTAGAGTTTATGAAATCATGATTAACATTAATTTTGTTCTCATCATGAGTTTCCTCTACTATCTTTTCGGCATTAGGAAACATTTTTTGTATCAAATTTGTCAAACCTTCCATGTGTGCATTTGTATCATTATTCATGTTTTCCATGTTGTCTTTCATGTCATCCATATTAAATTCCATGCTAGCTTCCATGCGATCCGTATTAGCTTCCATGCCTTTTTGTTAGAAAATTAAATATTACAGAGCAATTCAACACATAAAATATGCGGAAAACACAAGCACACAAAACACATAAAACCAGAGAGACACAGATAAACGTGGTTCACCCAGTTTGGGCTACGTCCACACCGAACAGCCAATCCTTCCTTTATATTATCCAGTAAAATGAAGAGACACAACCTATAGCAGATCCGTTGTAATATCCTCTGTTCTCTCTCATAGTCTCCCTATCTGTTTCTTGCTCCGAGAATAAACATGCAATACACAACCACAATACAAATACCCTCATAAAATCGAGGGGTTGCCTTCTAGGGAAAAAAACCCTAAACTAAACATAACTTCTACCGTCAGATCATCTTCCTAATGAATGGCCCAGATTGACTAGAAATTACTCTACTTTTACAAAGAAATTTTACATCTGTTTTTAGCTTCGGGGGCACTGCCCCTGAAACCCCCCGCCAGTGGGGGCTCCATAAATTCGCAGCCATCCCCCTTGGACCCCCCAGGCAGTGTTGCCACCCCCATTAAGGTACAGGGGTCCAATGCTGTGATATAAAATAAACAAGATAATCAGGCTCCACACCCAACACTTTCTTCAAAGCTTCCGTTTCATTTTTTGTTGCTCTTTGAGAGAGCGAAATTTGGTGCACTTGCTCTTGTAATTTTGATATGTCATGTTGCAATTATTCATCTTCATGAGTCATAGTAGATCCTTCTAAAGGCTTGATGGGTGTTGAATTATTTTTAGGAGGAATTTTATAACTGAATACTAATATCTATTATACAATATGCCCTTGGAATCAATTCAAACTGATTTTTCACACAAGACTTATGCAATTCGAAAAAAAAATACACACCTTTTTATTGATTTTGAGGAGATCGATATTGAAAATGAATTGTCTCTGTGATTTAGAATCTTCAATATCTGAAATTAGGCCCTGTAGTAGCCCTCTAAAGCTTCTTTTAATTTCCACAGGTCTCACTTGATTTGGATTCTTCAAGACAAAGTTATGCCCAATCTCCCACAATGACCTAATTATGGACTAGTTCAGTAGAGAAAACTTGTACTGCGTGCCACGTGTCACTGTTTCCTCCTTCGGATATGAAATTGATACAAAGGAAGCTATAGTCTGTGTAATTGCGGTCAATTTTTACAGAATTCCAATCTGATTCTCAAAGTTGTAGGAATTTACAGGGTAAGTTCCTTAGATCAAGAACCAAAGGTCACCGCTCACAAACAGATCACAAATCAGTACACTAGTATAATCACGTGGTTAAAACCCTCAGAGAGGGAAACAGTCCACAGCCTGAGCTAATGTGGCCACTTCAGGAAAGTTATTAATAGAAAAATAAAACTTACATATGTTTCTCTCATAAACGGTTACTGGAAAAATGACCCTCCATGATCTTTAAATAGAGATCATGGACCAATCGGGTGTTAAGCCATGGATCAAGTGTCGTTAATACCGAGGTAAGAGATAACCGTCGGATCACTACAAATCGTGACCGTCGGATTATAAGTTACAAATGTACATGGTAAAGAAACACACTTTACCTAACTCACACTAGACTAAGTTATTCTTAACTATTTCCTATGTGTTGGAATATCCTAACATCCCCCCATAAGAAAAACTTGGGATAGGATTGAAGGATTTACAAAGGTGACACAAAAGGAGCCTATTTCCTATGTGTCGAAATATCCTAACATCCCCCCTTAAGAACAAATTGGGATAGGATTGAAGGATTTACAAAAGTGACACAATAGGAGAAGGAAGGAGGCATTAGAGCCTATACCCCCTTAATGACAACTTTCCTGAACTCAAAGCATGGATCAAAGGCCCATCACCATATTTTCCTTACATAGATTTTGAAGAGAGCGATAGTTTAAGTGACCAAGTCGCTCATGCCAAAGTTTGCTCACATCATCATTATGAGCAACAAGAACAGAGGGAAGACATGATGACCCAAAGTTTTCAAACTTATACAACCTTGTGGAATCATTAGCAATGCTAGTAGCTAAAATATGTTTAGGATCTTTGAGGTCCTTGATTAAAACATCATGAGATGAGAATTCTAATATTTTCCCTTCACCTGAATGAGTTCTCTGATAAACATATAGAAGGTTGCATGACAAAGTAGGAACACATAGTACATCATTAAACTGACCATTATCTAGATAAATGGTTCCAGATCCTACAACACTAAGAGATCTATCATCACCAACATAAATATGTTTGGTGTTACAATCATTTAACGAAGAAAACATGGATTTATTTTTAGCCATGTGGTAAGAAGCTCCAGAATCAATGAGCCATTCATGAGAAGGAGAAGAAGAAGATACATTTAATGCATAACCAGATCTTGATGCTTGACAACCACAAGCAGAAAGTGCCATGCCTGAAGATAAAGCTGAAGAGTGCTCCAAATTGATGTTGTGCTTCTTCATTGCTGCTTCTAAGGCTTCCATCTTCTTAAAACATTTGGATTCTATATGGCCATTCTGTTTGCAAAATTTACAACGTCTATCTGTCTTCTTCCCTTTGTTTTGATTTGCCTTATTATTTTGGTGATTTGATTTTTCATTTTGCGGCTGAAATTTCTTAGGGCCCTTGTTTGGTTTGGGACCATATTTTTTAGGATACTTCTTCTTGGGATTATTTTGATATGGTTGTTGTTGGGCTGCTAAGGATTTCTTAGAAGCGTTTCTAGCAGTGATAAGACCAAGGTGTAAAAGATTTTCTTGTTGTCTTATCAAAGAATCGAAAAAGGAATCAAAAGAGGGATTCTTGTAGGTGGTTCCTAAAGAAATGATGGCTTCTCTAGTGGAATGGAAGGCAGAAAAAAATATAGAGTATGCAGGGCCAAGCTTAGCAAGAATGCAATAGATGAGGCTACCATCGTCCTTTTTATCTTACAACCTTCTAAAAGAATTATGAGGGTCTTGAATTTGGACAAAAAATCTTCAATGGAGGAGAAATTATTGGGGTCCAAACTAAGAAATTTATTTTCAAGCTGGTGGGCCCTGATTTGAATTTGAATTCCAAAAAAAGTTTTTAGCTTTTCCAGGGCTTCATTAGGGGTGTCAATGTCAAGGATATGAAATCGAAGATCTTGAGCAATGGACATTCCTATCAACCCTCATGCTTGATCTTGTTTATTTTCCCATTTAGCAGCTTTATCATCATTGAAAGGTTTAGTTTCCTATCCTGTGACTATTCTATAAATCCCTTTACTTCTAAGTGTATCTACCATGTGAGGTAGCCATTGGAAATAATTGGCGCTGTTAAGAATAACTGGGCATGCAATTTCCATTTAAATAAAAACCTAAAGCTGAGAAAAGATAAAATTAACTGCTCCAATGGAAATATCTCAAAAAATTAGGCTGTTAAAAAAAAACGGCTTGAAAAACAGCTTCCGGATGAAGAAGTTATGCCTTTTGAAAAATCTGAGTTGTAGATGCCGAAAAGTTACGGGAACGGGATGAAGTGCGCCTTTTTAAAAAACAATTCCACCCCTTTTAACAATTTTTTTTTACAAAAGAAGCTTGAGAAGGAGACTTGAACCCAAGACCTGTATTCTCATAAACTAACCCCTCACCAAGTGAGATAGTAAAAAGATCACGTTATTGTTTGAAAGGAGGAAGGGTTTTTTTTTTTACTCTTCGGTGTGCATGCATTTTTCTGCACAAAAAGCACAAAAAGCCGAGAAAAAAAAAGAAATGTAAAGCCTTACGGCAGAATTTTAGATTTTTGATTAGCCTTACCAGCAATTATCACTTTTTCCACTATTTCTGATTTCCCGAGATTGCACAAAGACGTGGGGAAAGAGCATACGTAGCAAAAAAAAATCCCTTTTTCCTGTTTTTTATTTGCCGAGCACACAACAAAGAGCATACACAGAAAAGAGGGTATAGATTAGGAAAATAAATAAAACCTTAATACTGAAAATAAACAGAAAAAACCGAAATAAGCAGAACTATTAACAAATATAACTGCAAAATAGATTCTTTATACCTCTAGATCTAAATTGTCATAACTTGGGCAGCCGAAAACCTTTTCGCATGAAATGAAAGGCATTACTCATTGTAACAGACGCTCCAGACACAAAAAATCAGTTCTTCAAGCCTTAAAATGTTTAGAAATAGTAGATCTACAAAACGACAATCGCATGCAGTCAAAACGCCTTCAGATTTTGATCAACAACGGATGCAGCCCTCAAAATCGCTCTGATACCATGTAGGAATTTACAGGGTAAGTTCCTTAGATGAAGAACCAAAGGTCACTGCTCACAAACATATCACAAATTAGTACACCAGTATAATCATGTGGTTAAAACCCTCAAAGAGGGAAACATTCCATGGCCTGAGGCAATGTGACCACTTCAGACAATTTATTAATATAAAAAGAAAAGTTACATATGTTTCTGTCATAAACGGTTACCGGAAAAATGACCTTCCATGCTCTTTAAAAAGAGATCATGGACCAATTGGGTGTTAAGACACAGATCAAGTGTCATTAATATCGAGGTGAGAGATAATCGTCAAATCAGTACAAATCGTGACTATCAGATTACAAGTTACAAATGTACATGGTAAAGAAACACACTTTACCTAACTCTACACTAGACTAAGTTATTCTTAACTATTTCCTATGTGTGCATTTATATCATTATTCATTTTTTCCATGTTGTCTTTCATGTCATCCATCTTAGCTTCCATGCTATCCATCTTAGCTTCCACGCGTTTCTTCAAAGTTTCCATTTCATTTTCCGTTGCTCTTTGCGAGAGCGAAATTTGGTGCACTTGCTCTTGTAATTTTGATATGTCATGTTGCAATTCTTCATCTTCATAAGTCATAGCAGAGCCTTCTAAAGGCTTGATGGGTGTTGAATTATTTTTAGGAGGAATTTTATAACCGAATACTGATATTTATTATACAATATGCCCTTGGAATCAATTCAAACTGTTTTTTCACACAAGACTTATGCAATTCGAAAAAAAAATACACACCTTTTTATTGATTTTGAGGAGATCGATATTGAAACTGAATTGTCTTTGTGATTTCAGATCTTCAATATTTGAAATTTGGCCGTATAGTAGCCCTATAAAGCTTCTTTCAATTTCCATAGGTCTCACCTGATTTGGATTCTTCAAGACAAAGTTATGCCCAATCTCTCTACAATGACCTAATTATGGACTAGTTCAGTAGAGAAAACTTGTATGGCATGCCACGTGTCACTGTTTCCTCCTTTGGATCTGAAATTGATACAAAGGAAACTATAGTTAGTGTAATTGTGGCCACTTTTTACATAATTCCAATCCGATTGTCAGAGTGAGAGTTATGACAGTTTTCCCAGGGTCACCTCTTTGAGATGAAATTCAGAAGCTTGAAACAACACTAACTTCCACAGATAATATCTTTGAAAATATTGCGAATAAAGCTATGAAATTTTCCACGACGTTCCTCAGGATTTTGGCTTCGCTCTATAAACATTTTAGCTTTTGAACCCTTGTATAAAAAAAGTTATTGCACAAATTCCACGATGACTTGTTTAGGTTAAATTATGGAGCCTGCAAAAATCCCTAACTTCCACAGATCATATCTTCGAAAATATTGTGAACCAAGATCTAAAAAATTTCCATGAAGTTCCTTAGGATTTAATCTTCACGCTGTAAAAATTTTAGCTTCTGAAACTTTGTAGAAATTTTTTTATAGAGAAAATTCCACGATGACATGTTTGGAGCAGCGAAACCCTAGAATCCAAAGCTCTGATACCAAATCTTAGAAACCGGCTTAAAAAATAGAAGAGAAGATAGATCAACGCCTTATAAATCAGCCAATTCCAGGGGGAAACCTCTAATACATTACATAAATGAAAAATTCTTGGATGATTCAAATGACAAAACGTCCTTCTATATATAGGGGTACATGAGGTCACAATATAATCCTAGCCGACCTAACAATAATAATGTAAGGGAACAATAATAACAATATGGGGGTTACAGGGGCACAAAAATAACAATAAGGGGGCTACACTAATAAAAATAAGGGACTACACTAGTAATATGAGGACCTAACGTATAATCTATTCTCAATGAGAACTTGGAAATAGTTAACTGAGGTGGAAAATGAGTTAGCTAAGTGAATTTCGAGTTAAGAGGTTGGTTGGTGGGACATGCAGGTTGACTGCAGTTGAAACTGAGTGATTCAAGTTGTAACAGAGTTGGAAGTGTAGTGGTGCATGCTTTAATGCAAGTTTTAAATCAGTTTAACTTAGTTAAGTGAGTTAAATTCAGTTGTTGTAATGTTCCCAATTTTGCAACAAGAAAATTGGAACATTAGATTTTGCTACTTTCACTTAGGAAAGGAATAATTGGGTAAGGATGCCCATGAACAATAAAAATATGAATAATTTCCACCTTAATAAGGAAGGGGACTGCTTCAAGAGCTGAAATTTACACTTACAAGTGTGAACATGGGCCAAATAGATGAGGACATAGTCAAGTTTGACTAAGTCAACATGCATTCTTGAGGAGGAAGAAATCACCTAAGAAAACTGGTTCAATATGAACAAGGATCACCTAAGACACATGTAAGTAACCTAGATTAAAGACTTAGTGAAAATAGGCATTGAGGTGGATGAGTTTGACTACAAGTCAACATCACAAACACAAGAGAGGAGGGAAGCAAGTTAGGGCAACGCAGAATGTGAAAGAGGAGAAGTTTGCCAGTTGAAGTCACCTCTACGACACAGTGTAAACTGGTGAGAGGCCCACAAAACATGGGAAGAAGGCATAGCATCAAGTGAGAATCATTCATGTTGTTTGTGTTCAACCTAGTGTTCCTAAATTGAGTTCATTAATTGTCAACCAGGGTTGGTAAACTGCTGAAGTGTGGTGCACTATATGTGCCTAGGTATTTGTTTCTCACTACGTTGTGTTTAGTGTTTTATGATGTTTTTGGTTTTATGGTTTTATGTTGAAAAGGAAAGAACTAAGTACTGGTGAAAAGAAGCTATTGGTTGTGTTAAAACAGAACAAAACCTAAACTATGGATGGAAAACAAAAAATGCAAAGTTTGATAATGACTTCAGTGCAAGAAAATAAATCACAACATGAACTTAAACTTATCCAATTCATTCATTAAAGATGTGTTGGAAGAGCTTGAGAAATGGAAAAGTTAAGTATAAATGAAGTTCTCCTAATTAAACAATCAAACAATCAACTTACAATGTTACAACATCTCATCCATGATTAAAGGTTTATTGGAATATATTTGGAAAAGAACATTTGTAGTACAATAAGATTTCTACTCTAAACTAGCTTCTAATTCTGTTCTGCAACTCAATTTAACACCACTAGGCCTCACTCAAAAGTTATAGATTTCCTTTTTAGAATAGTCTTTCAGAAAAGACTTGTTTGTGAAATGGTAAAAAAGTTGCAAAATACTCCAGGCCTTAGACTGATACTAGCTTCTGTCCAGATTATTATGTATTAATATGAGTTTGGAACAAAAGAAGTTTTGTAAATAATGAAGACCGTGGTATTTAAATTTAACAACTAATACAATATAAAATGCAATGGATGGCAACTAAACTGGAATGTTAATACAGTGAGCTAAGACTAAACTAGAGTGCTACTAGTCTACTTGGAGTACAGTGAACAGTGTTAAACTAAAATGCCATTATCAAACTGAAATGTAGTGACAGAGCTGAACTAAATGCATTCTACCTCCGGAGTGCTGTAACTAAATTAACATGCAACTAACCTAAGGAATTCTACAGCCCATCTCTTTCAATATGAATGATATTTTGGAAGAGTTTGTGAAAACAAGTATGGCTGTATTATTCAATGCAATTGAACATAAACATAAAACTGAAAGCAAATACAACTAGAATCTAAGACACCACAACTGTTTCTTATTCGTTGTTAATGATGTTTTGGAAGAGTTTGTAAGAGTAAGACCGACTGTGACACTTAGTGTAAACAAGCAACTAAAACCTACAATACCACAACTATGCCTTATTCATCGTGATGATATTTTGGAAGAGTTTATTAGAGTAAGTCTAACTGTGATAATTAACGAAAGGAAATGCAACTAAAACCTACAATACCACAACTATGCCTTATTCATCATAATGATATTTTGGAAGAGTTTATAAGAGTAAGTATAGCTGTAATGATTAATGAAACAAGTATGAAACATAAACTTCAGAAATCTACTTAAGCTAGAAATGAAAACGAGACTAAAATACTTATCTAAACCATATAAACAAGGCTGCTCAGGTAGCAGGGGCCCTCTACCACTAGAGTAGCACGAAATCTACTTCAAGATTGATTCAACGCTTTCAAGGAAATGATGATTCTTTCATTAAAGAGAAATTACTTCAAAACAAAGTGTTTTCGGACTTCTGAAATCTAGCAATCAACCATCAAAATCTAACCTTGTCCCTCGGTTTCCCGAGCATATTTATAACAAAATTACATAACCGTATCTGAGATAACATAGGAATAATTGTCTTTCCTAATTAGAATCGAACTATAACTCTGAAGGTGGTCTCGTAATATGATTAAGGACATCTGGACTGTCCTTATCCTGTTAGGAGTCTACCTCCTAATTTGAGTTCCCACGTGCATAACCGCCTACAGGATTCCGTTCAAACTTCGTGGAGAGAAAAAAATGATAAGGAGATGATGTGGAATATGACCATATGTGATTTTCTCTGAGATGACACCTGGAACCTGTGTAGACATGAAGCCGGCTGCAGAATTGGAAACTAGCTACAGAATGTCTGCATTCTGTAGCTAGATTTAGTTCAAAAAGTACTACAATGAAAAAATCATAAAAACATAGCAAGTTAGTCATGATATTCATTCTCAAAGAAATTTTAACTAATTCTATTGATCATTTGAGCCTGAGATTAACAATGGACAAAAGAAATGGAGTGGAATGTGGTGGAAGAAAGAACATTCTTGGAGCTCAACATACCCCCACTACTAGATTCTTGCATGTCCTCATGCAACTATTCCATGAACTCTGAGACCTCTGCAAGAGTATCCAACCCTCTTCTTCTACTTTTCCTGGTAGTTAAAGGCCTTCTGGGCTTCCTGATGACTAACTTGAACCTTAAATTGGTAAGTGCCCTAATTAACTTTTTGTTTCTCTTTTTCAATTTTTCATTGGCCTTTTCCACTTTGTCCATTTGTAGAGACAGGGTTGAATTCATATTGGTTTTTAGTTTAACTTGCTCCCTCAAAATATCATTTTCAGTCCTGATATGCCTATTAAGTACTTCTAGCTCGTACTTATCTCTTCTTAGCACATCTATTTCAGAATCTGGTGGACTTGGGGTTCTGTCTCTACTTTCTGAAGCTCTTCTCCAATGACTCAACATAGTTGTAAATTTCTTGCTGTGCAGGGTCTATTTCAAGAGTTTTTTCATCAAAATCCTACTCAGTAGGTGTTTCTTCGTCTTCTATGTTTATGACTCTAGTTTGTTTAACTTTTGTTTTCTTTAGTATCCCCCTAAGTTTGTGGCTCCTTCTCGGTTGAGATGGCCCTTCTCCTTTTTCTCTGGAAAATTTTCTTATGATCCTCTCTTTCTTAAGCTGCTTCTTAATCTGAACTAATTATTCAGAAATCATTTCTTCACTACTTTCTTGTATTGTTTTACCAGTTTCAATTTTGGAGGATTTCCATTTTCTGCTTCTTTTTGTAGATTTATCTTCAAGTGGAGGTTCCTTTGGTTCCTCAAAGTGATTTCTCACCAAGAAGTCATCCCAAGTATCTCCCATTTTTGCTAAATGATGTTCAATTAAAATCTTGACTAAACCATGGTGGTATAAGGTTGTCTCCAGAAATTGAATTCTCTTTTGAACACTTGAAGCCATTTTATTTAAACTATGAAGCAAGAAAAAGGGCAAGTTGAGTTCTTCTTCTAGAAAATGCATTATCAATCGAATATGGTAAACATAGAAAGTACCATATCTACCTTCAAAAGTGATGAATTTTTGTAGGATAAGCAACATGTTCCTCCATTTGTTCTTTAATGAAGAGCTAGGGATACCCTTTTTAAAAACGGTGACATCCATACCTGGTGACTTGAGTATCTGCTTCCATGCTTCATTATGAAATTCTCTGTTCTTAAACCACCTTTCTCCTTGTCTAGGAAATCTTGTTGCTTCTGCAATAAAAGCCTTTGTGACAGTGAATTTAATATCTCCAACTTCAACCCCGGCTCCATTAAAGGATCTTGCAAAAGTTTTAGTAACCTCTTTGTGGAAGCCACTGAATTTTTCAAGGAATTGCAACCATCCTGCTTGTTGTAAGATTTCTCTGATTTGGGGATAGCCTTCCAAGTACTTAGTGCCAACTGGTTCAGTTCTCACGATGAGGCCCATAACTTCTTCTTCAATCTTCAATTCACTAGTCTTCTGCTCATGGTGAGAATGGCCGTTATCAAGTTGTTTTTGCCCCACAAATGTTTCCTCTGTTCATGGTGACAATGGTTGTTACAGAGATGCCTCTGTCTCACAGACCGAAATGGTTAAAAGTTGGCTACGGGAAAGAGTGATATGGTGTGGTTACAGAATGAATATAATGAGGTGAGGATGATGTATATGAGTTGAAAGATATCACAGAAGGAAAGACCGCAGAGATATTTTGTAAAGAATTCAAAAATCATCATTAAATGCTCAGTGACGTGACTAATCCAATCACTTCAGCACTTTAACCGTTTAGATTTTTAAATGATGATCGGATATGGGTTTTGAAATGGCAGAATAGAAGGAGTTTTATCCAAAGTTTTTGCGGGAGGTTTGTTAGGCATGATCAACAAAATTAATTAAAACAACTTTTTGAATAATATATAACTGAACTATGCTAAAATTTTTCATGATATGTCACCATAATAATTTCATACCTTTGCCTTTGCTTTGATTTTCTTGTGATCTTCATATGCTTTGTTCTCCCCTGAAAATCATTACTTTTTGAGTCTTCATAATTCCCTTGAATTTGCTTGTTCTTGGATATGCAGGATCATTTTGTTGCAGATCAAATGATTACTAGATAGTGCTTTCAGGTTCTCTGGCTGCAGAATGTCTGATTGATTGAAAAATGTACCGGTAGAGAACTTCGAATATGGTTTGAAGCTGGAATGATGAAAGGTTGTATGAAATGAATAATGAAATATGGTAGAATGGAGTATGAATGAAATGAATAATGGAGTGGAATGGATCACAACTTATGAAATGGAGTGAAGTATGAGAAGTGGGCTGCAATTTATGATATGTATTATTTAATTGCAGAAAAACATCAAAATTTAAAAATCTGGAATTGAAATGAGGTGGATGAAGTATGGAATGAAAAGAATGAAATATGGAATGAAGTGAAGTATGAATGAATGAAGTGAAATGGAGTATGGATGAATGAATGAAATGGAATATGAATGGATGAAATGAGATGGACCATAAGTGAAATGGATCTGCACTTATGATTTTGTAACAGCTGCTTGCAGAAAAAAAAAAAGATGGAAAAGTTAGAGTGTTAGAAAAATTCTGATTTTCACTCTATCTTTTCTGTATAAACATGCCAATCAGTGATTGGTTTTCATGTTTATACCTTTTTTTTTTAAATTTTTTTTTAAATTTTTTTTTTCAATATATCTGACTTTAGAAAATTCAATTAAGTTGATGAAGAAGAAAGATTCTTCTTCATTAACTTCACATCACTATTTTCCTGGAACTTCTTGACAAATTCTTCTCTTGAGAGTGGTTTGTGATACAGCTTCAATCTATGACCATTCACAAGAAAAGTAACCTCTTCTTCATCTATTGTCCTGATTTTTATTGCACCATTGTCAAAAATTCTCACAATTTCATATGGCCCAAGCCAATGTGTTTGAAATTTACCTTGAAAATCCTTGAACTTTGAATCAAACAAGAGAGCCCAGTCACCTTCTTTGAACTTCTTCTCCTTGATGTACTTGTCATGCCATCTAGTTCTTTTCTGTTGGACTATACTTGTTTTCTGAACTGCATCTTGTCTGATCTCATCCAATTTATTAATCTGCTCCAATATGTACTTTTGTGCCTCTGATAGATCAAGTCCTAGCTAAACTGCCATTTTGAAAGTTTGAATCTGGAACTCTATGGGAAACAAAACTTGCTTTCCATAAACAAGTTCATAAGGAGTATGGCCTGTTGTGCTTCTCCATGTAGTTCTATAGGCCCACAAGGCTTCAGGAAGCCTATCTACCCAATCTCTTCTATGTAAATGAATAGTATTTGTTAGGATCCCTTCAATGACCTTATTAGTAGATTCCACTTGACCATTTGCTTGTGGATGATAGGGAGTATATTTTCTGTGTCTGATTTTGTACCTCTCCACCATTTGTTCCACTAGCCTTGATGTGAATTGAGCTCCTTGATCTGTAACAATTTCTCTTGGGACACCAAAACGAGTAAAAATATCCTCAAAAAGAAAATTAACTACAGATGTTTCATTAGCAAAAAGTAATGGCTTGGCCTCTACCCATTTGGTAACATAATCAGTGCAAACTAATATATATCTCTTTTGTCTTGATGGAGGACTAATAGGTCCTACAAAATCCAAAGCCCATTTTTCAAAAGGTTCAATATGTACCCGAGGTTGTAATGGCATCTCACCTGAAGGAGAAGGTTTCCCTACCCTTTGGCAACTGTCACACCTTTTGACATACTCTTTAGCATCTTTAAACAAGGATGGCCAATAATATCCTAAATGAAGGATCTTATAGGCTGTCCTCTTGTCAGCAAAGTGTCTGCCACAAGGTTCATCATGACATGCCTTGAGAATCTCAGGCATCTCATCTTCCCAAACACATCTCCTAATGATAAAATCTGGACCTGTCTTGTATAAATCATTAGCAACCCATGAATATTTTTCACTGTCATAAATGATCTTTCTTTTGTCTCTTGCATTCATTATTGAAGGAAATTTCCCTGAAACTAAATAATTAGCAATGTCAGCAAACCAAGGAGTTTGGGTAGAAATTGCAAAAAGATATTCATCAGGAAATTGATCTTCAACTGGAGTGTCATATTTGATGTTTTGGAGTCTAGATAGGAAATCAGCTACTGTGTTTTGTTTTCCAGGCCTATCTAGAATGGTAATGTTGAATTCTTGTAAAAGCAATAACCATCTTATAACTCTGCCAATAGTAATTGATTTGTCCATTAGATATCTAATTGCAGAATGATCAGTGTGAACAAAAGTTTCATAGCCCGTTATATAGTGTCTAAATTTGTTTATGGCATGAACAACAGCTAAAAACTCTTTTTCAGTTACAGTATAGTTTAACTCTGCAGGAGTCAAATTTTTACTGGTATAGTAGATGGCATAAGGAATCAGGTCTTTTTGTCCCAATACTGCTCCTAGAGCTGTATCTGAGGCATCTATTGAAATATGAAAAGGTAACTTCCAGTTAGGTCCCCTTAAAATAGGTGCTTCAAAAATTTTTGTTTTCAGGGTCTCAAAGGCTAACTGGCAATCAGAATTCCATTTGAATTCACAGTCTTTGGTAAGTAATTTGAAGAGTGGAGATGCTATCTTGGTGAAGTTTTCTATAAATCTTTGATAATATCCTGTAAATCCTAGAAAACTCCTAACATCTTTTTGACAACTTGGAATAGATAAGTTAGAGATGACTTCAACTTTTGACTCATCAACTCTAATCCCATCCCCTGAAATGTGATGTCCTAAAACAATTCCTTCAGTAAACATCATAAAACACTTTTCATGACTAAATGAAAGATTTTCTTCTTTACATCTCTCTAAAAAATTTTCCAAGTTTGCTAAGGCTTCTTCAAATGTGTTTCCATAAACCGTGAAATCATCCATATATACCTCTACACAATCATGTATTAGATCTGAAAAAATTCCTAATACTGCCCTTTGAAATGTTGCAGGTGCATTGCATAATCCAAATGGCAATACTCGGTAAGCATAGGTACCCCAAGGACAGGTAAATGTGGTTTTTTCTTGATCCTCAAGTGCTACTTGAATTTGATTGTAACCACTAAACCCATCTAGAAATGAGAAGTACTTTTTGCCAGCTAATGTATCTAACACTTGATCTATGAAAGGTAAGGGAAAATGGTCTTTAAGAGTAGCTTTGTTTAATTCTCGGTAGTCAATACATACCCTCCATTTACCATTTTTCTTTGGCACAATTACCAAAGGAGAAACCCATTGACTATCTGAAATAGGATAGATAAAGTTGACATTCAACAATTTCTGCAATTCTTCTTTAACAATCTCCCTAAGATTTGGATTCATCCGTCTTTGAGGTTGTCTGATTGGTTTACAATTTTCCTCTATGTAGATGTGATGAGTGCAAGTCTTCATATCAGTGTACTCCCATGCATATGCAGAAGAATGTCTCCGTAAGATCTTGACTAGCACTTCTTGTTGAGATTTTTCTAGGTTCTTGTTTATGTTTAAAGTTTTGCCTGGAAATATCTCACTAGTAGAGCTGCCAAATTTATCCATAGAATGAAGAGACATCTGTTTTGATGATAAAAACTCAATGTTGGATTCTTCTTGAAATTGTTCATGTTTGCATTCTGAAGAGGATTCAAAGTTTTTTAAAATATTCAGAATTTGACTATCTTCACTAATTTCTGAAATTGTGAAGAGAGGTTGTAAGTCTTCTTCATCCTCTATCCATTGAGTATCATCTAAATCTGTAATTGTCCTTTCTGGAGGATACAAAGTGAATTTCTTAGTTGAACTACCATCATAGATGTACATATCACCGGATCTACAACTAATGAAAGCATCAGCTGTAGCTAACCAAGGTCTTCCTAATATAATTGGATGCCCTCCTAGATTATTCTTAGGAGTTAGGATCATGAAATCCACAGGGTACTCCCAAGAATCTAGGGACACCGGAATGTCTTCTATTACCCCATCAGGTTTGATCACAGATCTGTCTGCTAATTGTAATAATGTGGGTGTAAAGAGAAGATTAGGAAGTTTCAGCTTATCCATGATTTGTCTACTCATGATATTGATTGCTGCTCCTAAATCAATGAGTGTGTTTTGGATTTCAATTCCATTGATGTGAATTTTAACAACTGGATTTCCTGGGTCTAGATACTTTGGAATAGCAATCTTACCCATCATAATGTCTGCTATTTTTCCTGCTAGTTGAATTTTCTTTGTCTCTCTTATTCTTTTTCTTGTTTTCTTCATGCTCAACTCCTTTATTGTCTTTGCTAAAATTGGGATTTCCTTGATGGCTTGTAATAATGGGATCTTAATGGAAACATTTCTTAGCTCATCTAGGAAATCATAATTAGGCACCATAATTTGTTTTTCTACACCTCTATCAATTTGTAATCTTTCTGGAAAGGGAGGTGTAGGAGTGGATGTTGATGGCTGCTCTAATACAAGAGTTGAAATTATTGGTTCTTTTTGTTTTGATTTTTCAATGTTTGGGTCCTGAAAAGATGTGTCTTCTTCAAGACTTTTATTTTCCCGTAGAGAGTCTTCCTCAGAGTTGTCTTGTTCTTGTATAATCACAGAAGGTTTCCTCTTTTCAAGTATTCTTCCAGACCTAAGTTGAACATCACTAAGGTCTAGAGGAGTAATTAAATAAGTTGGAAACTGTTGGCCTTCTATCATGTATATATTCTGAGGATTTTTATTGTTGGGGTTTGGTATGGGTTGAGCAGGCAACTGATTTGATTTCTGAGGAAATGGTAATGGAAGTGGTTGATTTTTATGTTGTGGATTTTGAGGATTTTTTTGAGGATTTTGTTGTTGAGGAAAATGTGGATATGGTGGATACTGATAGTACTGAGAGTATCTTCCATAGGGATTTTGTGCCCCTTGTGCCCAAGCTTGAGATTGATTTTGAAATTGGGGCCAAGGTTGCTGCCAAGAATTCCAATTTGGTGGAGGTTGATTATACATTTGATCATGAAATCCTTGTGTTTGAGGTCCTTGCCAAGGTCTTCTAGAGACAAAATTAAGAGATTCTGTGGAATTTGCAGAAGTTTCCTCTTGAAAGACAGCTTTAAGACCAGGAAGTGAAGGACAACTCTTGGTCTCATGTTTTTCTAAACAAATTACACAAGTCTCTACAACTTTTGCATCCAAAGGACACTCTCTCAAGGCATGCTTCTTTCTACATTTGGGACAAAAGATGGCTAAAGCATCAGATTCAGCTTTTTGCTTGTTTTGTAACTTAAGGGTGTATATTTTTTCACTAAGACTCCCTAAGATGTCAGATTTGAATTCATCAAGCATATTCCCTATCTCTGCCCTACTTACTGTCCCAGAAGCAGAATTACTTACCCTTGCAAGAGCAGGGTCTCTTGGTCCTTTCACAGTTTTAGATTTTCCTCTTGAAAGGTTGATACATAACTCATATATTTCAGGTAATGTGAGCTGAGATATATCCCCTTTTCCCATCATGTTAAGGATATCCAACCATTTATCCCTAATTGTCTTCAACAAGAGAGCTTTTAAAGTGTCTTGATCTAAGTTCTCCATTTTTGCTCTTTTGATGTTGTAATGAAATCTCTCCAACAAATCTTCCAGGTTTTCATCTTCTTTTTGTAACATCTTAAACACTTCCTCCTTATGATTGATTGACATAAAATAATCCAAATACCTCTCTATAAATGCTTGTTTCATGTCTTCCCATGTCCTAATAGAACTGTTGATCAAACTCATAAACCACTTCAATGCTGCTCCTTTCAATGTTGAAGGAAATAGTTTAAGTTTTTGAGCATATTGTAAGTAGTCATAAGTTCTACACAGGACTTCAAATTCAAATAAGAAGCTTTCAGGATCTTCAGTTTTAAGTCCATAAAAGTTTGGAAGGACAGAGGGTGAAATATTTTTCATAGGTGTATTGGTTTCTTCATCTACTATAGGAAACCCAAAAGAGCTTCCCATTTCTCTTCTACCTCTTCCTCTACCTCCTTCACCTTCTGCACCTCTACCTCTACCTCTACCCCCTCCAAATAATGTGTGTTCTCCATTAAAGACTCCTCCTCCCCCTTCTTCTGCCATAGTTGATTCTTCTGTGGAAGTGGAAAAGTTTGTGTCTCCAGCAGGAGTCCTTGAATATTCTTCTAAGACAGGTTCAGTGGATGAAGTGGAAGGTCTTTCTAATGGAATATCTGATCTTAAGTCCTTTGGGAGTCTAGGATTAGTAAGGGATGGAATGTGGGTTTGAGTTGGAGGTGTGCTGGCTCTTGGTCTAGGTGAAACAAGTGGTGTTCTAGGAATCAAGTTTCTGCTTCTGCTTCTTATGAATCTACCCCTTGAGTGTCTCTCTCTCTACGCATATCATTGTTTTTGGGAGTTACGAAACAAGGCTACCTAGTTACACTTCCCCGACAATGACGCCAAAATGTTTGTGCTCAACCTAGTGTTCCTAAATTGAGTTCATTAATTGTCAACCAGGGCTAGTAAAATACTGAAGTGTGGTGCACTATATGTGCCTAGGTATTTGTTTCTCACTATGTTGTGCTTAGTGTTTTATGATGTTTTTGGTTTTATGGTTTTATGTTGAAAAAGGAAAGAACTAAGTGCTGGTGAAAATAAGCTATTGGTTGTGTTAAAACAGAACAAAGCCTAAACTATGGATGGCAAACAACAAATGCAAAGTTTGATAATGACTTCAGTGCAAGAAAATAAATCACAACATGAACTTAAACTTATCCAATTCATTCATTAAATATGTGTTGGAAGAGCTTGAGAAATGGACAAGTTAAGTATAAATGAAGTTCTCATAATTAAACAATCAAACAATCAACTTACAATGTTACAACATCTCATCCATGATTAAAGGTTTATTGGAATATATTTGGAAAAGAACATTTGTAGCACAATAAGATTTCTACTCTAAACTAGCTTCTAATTCTCTTCTGCAACTCAATTTAACACCACTAGGCCTCACTCAAAAGTTATAGATTTCCTTTTTAGAATAGTCTTTGAGAAAAGGATTGTTTGTGAAATGGTAAAAAGGTTGCAAAATAATCCAGGCCTTAGACTGATACTAGCTTCTCTCCAGATGATTATGTATTAATATGAGTTTGGAACAAAAGAAGTTTTGTAAATAATGAAGACCGTGGTATTTAAATTTAACAACTAATACAATTTAAAATGCAATGGATAGAAACTAATCTGGAATGTTAATACAATGAGCTAAGACTAAAATAGAGTGCTACTAGTCTACTTGGAGTACAGTGAACAGTGTTAAACTAAAATGCCATTATCAAACTGAAATGTAGTGATAGAGCTGAACTAAATGCATTCTACCTCTAGAGTGCTGTAACTAAATTAACATGCAACTAACCTAAGGAATTCTACAACCCATCTCGTTCAATATGAATGATATTTTGGAAGAGTTTGTGAAAACAAGTATGGCTGTATTATTCAATGCAATTGAACATAAACATAAAACTGAAAGCAAATACAACTAGAATCTAAGACACCACAACTGTTTCTTATTTGTTGTTAATGATTTTTTGGAAGAGTTTGTAAGAGTAAGACCGACTGTGACACTTAGTGTAAACAAGCAACTAAAACCTACAATACCACAGCTATGCCTTATTCATCGTGATGATATTTTGGAAGAGTTTATTAGAGTAAGTCTAACTGTGATAATTAACGAAAGGAAATGCAACTAGAACCTACAATACCACAGCTATGCCTTATTCATCGTAATGATATTTTGGAAGAGTTTATAAGAGTAAGTATAGCTGTAATGATTAATGAAACAAGTATGAAACATACACTTTAGAAATCTACTTAAGCTAGAAATGAAAACGAGACTAAAATACTTATCTAAACCGTATAAACAAGGCTGCTCAGGTAGCAGGGGCCCTCTACCACCAGAGTAGCATGAAATCTACTTCAAGATTGATTCAACGCTTTCAAGGAAATTATGCTTCTTTCATTAAAGAGAAATTACTTCAAAACAGAGTGTTTTCGGACTTCTGAAATCTAGCAATCAACCATAAAATCTAACCTTGTCCCTCGGTTTCCCGAGCATATTTATAACAAAATTACATAACCATATCTGAGATAACATAGGAATAATTGTCTTTCCTAATTAGAATCGAACTAGAACTCTGAAGGTGGTCTCGTAATATGATTAAGGACATCTGGACTGTCCTTATCCTGTTAGGAGTCTACCTCCTAATTTGAGTTCCCATGTGCATAACCGCCTACAGGATTCCGTTCAAACTTTGTGGAGAGCAACAAATGATAAGGAGATGATGTGGAATACGACCATATGTGCTTTTCTTTGAGATGACACCTGGAACCTGTGTAGACATGAAGCCGTCTGTAGAATTGGAAAATAGCTACAGAATGTCTGCATTCTGTAGCTAGATTTAGTTCAAAAAGTACTACAATGACAAAATCATAAAAACATAGCAAGTTGGTCATGATATTCATTCTCAAAGCAATTTTAACTAATTCTATTGATCATTTGAGCCTGAGATTAACAATGGACAAAAGAAATGGAGTGGAATGTGGTGGAAGAAAGAAAATTCTTGGAGCTCAACACATGTATTCAACTATTTTGGTCTTGAGACCATTTTTATGCTTCAGCTGTTTAGCCAGAGTTGTTGCACTGCTTAGTGCAAAGAATTCCCGTGCGGGAATTCCATCCTCTATTTAGATTAGCTTGATTAAGGGATCAAGAGGGAAGGATTAGAGCTTAGTTTCTATATTTTGGCTTGATTCCATTCAGCTAAATTCAGATACAATGCAGTCATCTTCAGAAAATGCATCCTTGATGCAGGGGTAGCAGCAACAAAACTGCACCCTTTGATTTTGTGCTAGTTTTTGACGAGGAGGTGCTTATTTCCCTCCGGGAGCTCCCATAAGAAGGCCTAAGGAATATATCTGTATTATTCAGCATTTATATGTCATATTAAGTCATGTTTAATATATTTTTGTAGTAAACTGCGTTATTTTCTGCAGTGTTTCTTTGTACATGCATTTTGCCGAAAATCTTGTCGGGAACCTTGTTTCTACTATATAAGTGATTAAAAATCCATTTATTTGTTGTGTGATTAATATAAGATGTATATCAGACCTCTTTCTTCATTTTATTCAGAAACACACATGGGAATTACTCTCTCACTGTATTCATAAATTTCAGTTTAGTAAAGTCATGGGAAATCAGTGTTTTTTAGCCTAATCAGGAGAGGAGAAGTTGTTTAACATAGCTAGAAACATTATTTTGAGCTGAAATTATGAGCAGAGGTCCCTAATGACATAAGCTATCATATCCAACCATTTCCCTTGCTTATTTTTACGCTCATATCTGAAAATCACCTTTTTAGGGCATAAAATCCCCCTTTTCCCTACTTTACGCATCATGAAATGAAATAAAAGTTGTTGCTGTAACTAAAAATTATGTATATGTGTTTATTCTGTATATTTTAAGCTTATTGATCATAAAAGGTCCATTATACAACTTATTCATTGCAGAGTTTCAGATTGGGAACATTATAGTTGTGCTAGTTGTAACTCCAGATACACTAGTGAGAGATCAAGTGAATTAAATATTAATTAATTCACATGCATTAATATCACATGAAACTGATGTTTTACTATTATTAACTGCATGCGTGTCAGTTCCAATGGAGACCCAGTTTAGATGTAGGTGAAAGGGAAGTGTGATTATCGGTTGTGATATTAGTTGACTACCAGGTGTAGTTAAAACACCACAGGAATTATTTGTGATTAAGGATTGAATTCATCAGGAACTGTGTGAGCAAGGCAGGTTGTCTAGAGATAGTAAATTGGCTAAGGGTTTTGCCAATTTTTGTATGATAGTGTGAGACAATTAGCTGATGCACTGAGAGATCTTGTGAGAAGAGTTTTGTATGTAATTGTTTCATAATCCTTGTGGAATATAAAATATATGATAGAGGAGTTTTGAGCAGTAAGATTTGTCCGGGAATATCTGGTGTTGTGGTTTTGATCTATTCTTCTTTGCTTCATATGATTGACAATTGTGTTGTTTTTAATTCCGAAAATATTTGTAGAAGCGATTAAGTATTTAACTTTAGTACATTGTTAGATTAGGTGAATCCAAGATATACATGCATGTTGTATAATTTCTACATGGTATCAGAGCTGTGTTATAAATTTTCTACGTGGTGTGAGAGCAATAATTATTTGGGTGTGCGAGTTTGCAGAGAATATCTGAAAATTTCCATGAAAAATTTTCAGAAAAAAATAAAATATTTGGATTCCTTGCGAAAAAATACCCAAATTAAAAAAAAAAGGGTCGAATCGGAGCTTGGATGAGGGAGATATCATCGATTTAAAATGAAATCTTTTGTTAGAAAATTTTGCGATGGCAGGAAAATTACAATGTGTGGGAGTTGGTGAAGGGAAAGTTTTCCTTTGACACAAATCCACAGGACAAGCCAAGAATATTGGGATTCATGTGAAGAATCTATATAGACTTGATGTAGATGCGATTTCTACAGAGATTCCTACCATTGGGAAGTGTGAGAAAGTCATGCAATTAATCCTTGAGAGGGAGCTGGATTTGCATGCAGGTGAGAATGAACCTCATGATGTGGAGCAGCCACAAGATGAGGATCATGGAGTGGTAGAAACCATTCATGCAGAGAAATTTTGAGCCAGATTGGAAGAGGGAGTGCATGCAGCTATACCACCAGGTGAGAGGTGGGGCGACATGCATGAATAATCCCAAGAAGAAATTTTGGGCAGGATTCATTGACATGGTGTGGATCTCATGAGTCAAACCGGGCTACGAGGAGCCCACAAAGCAGCAGTAGCAGGATCGGTTGGATTGATGCAATCAGACGGTGTGAGGACATGAAATCAAAGTGACAGTTTCAAATACTGGACCGCAGATCAGAGTTGGAAGCAAGTGCATAGTGCATGGATGCATGTGTTAGCAACGCAGAGGATCCAGTAGACATGTGCAGTAGCTAGCAGCAAGTCAGAAGACTTTGATGACAGATGCATTATACTGATTCAATTTTTTGGATGCTATTCAGTTTCGAAAGTGTTGCGTGCAAATGTTGAATGTGCAATAAAAACTAGCGAAGTGTTGCATGTACGAGAAACACTAAATAAGTGTTGCATGCATGAGTTGCATGTCGCATGCAAGGAAATTCCTTTCTTGTTGAGAGGGAGTGTTGAAGTTTGCAACAAGAAACAATGAAATTGGCATCTAGAAACAACATCCATGATCCTAGTGAAAATTAAGCACCTACACTAGGGTGGGGCCCACACAGGCTATTTTTAGGTGTATGTCTATTTATAGATGTATGTGCACGTCTATTTATAGATGCATGTCTATCTATAGATGCATGTATATTATTATTATCGCTTAATATTAGATGGACTTTAAATTAGAATCTATTCTCAATGAGAACTTGGAAATAATTAACTGAAGTGGAAAATCAGTTAGCTAAGTGAATTTCGAGTTAAGAGGTTGGTTGTTGGGACATGCAAGTTGACTCCAATTGTAACTGAGTGATTCAAGTTGTAACAGAGTTGGAAGTGCAGTGGTGCATGAGTTAATGCAATTTGTAAATGAGTTTAACTCAGCTAAGTGAGTTAAAGTCAGTTGTGCTAGTTGTAACTACAGATACACTAGTGAGAGATCAAGTGAAATAAATATTAATTAATTCACATGTAGTGATCTCACATGCAACTGATTTTTTACTATTATTAACTACATGCATGCCAGTTCGAGTCACGAGACCCAGTTGAGATGTAGGTGAAAGGGAAGTGTGTCTATCAGTTGTGATATTCGCTGACTACCAGGTGTACTTAAAACACCACATGATGCCCATGATACTCAATGCAGTTGAGGAAGGCTGAAATTATTTGTGATTAAGGATTGCATTCATTAGGAATACGTGAGAAAGGCAAGCTGTCTGGAGACAGTAAATTGGCTAAGGGATTTGCCAATTTTTGTATGACAGCGTGAGACAATTAGCTGATGTACTCAGAGCTCTTGTGAGAATAGTTTTGTATGTAATTGTTTCATGATCCTTGTGGAATATACAATATGATAGAGGGGTTTTCAGCAGTAAGCTTTCCCTGAGAATATCTGGTGTTGTGATTTTGATCTATTCTTCTTTGCTTCATATGATTGGGAATTGTGTTGTTTTTAATTCCGCAAAATATTTGTGGAAGTGATTTAGTATTTAACTTTAGTACATTATTAGATCGGGTGAATCCAAGATATACATGCATGTTATATAATTTCTAGAGAGATAGTTATCATACAACAGGGCAAGCATCTGGCAGAGACAAATATCATTTATCGTGCTGCACCCAAAGTGCAGAATTTTCAGGAGTTTTAGCAGCCCAGATTACTGTACTACTGATTCCCATGTTTTTGGCTCCACCTTGATGACTCGTCTGTCATAGGGCACCTGGTCCAAATACTCCGATGGCGCAATTTCAAGGAACTTCGTGCTATTATCCAAGTCCTAGTCTTCTAGTTTCAGCAAAGGAACTTTGGCGAACATGTCCCCTTCAAAAGGCACATTATTTGGAAGCAGCGATGTGTTGATATGGGCCTTAACCTTATCCAAGTCCCTTGTGACTTCAACAGATGGCTTGCACAGTGCCATATACTTGGGAAGCAGTGACATTGGGTATATCTCCTTGACAGCTTAATCCTCTTTGATCACTTCCGGTTCCTCGGCGATTGGTCTCTTTTCTTGTTTTGCTGGGGTAGACTTAGGCTTCAAGGTTTTCTTGCATGGAGAATTTCGAGTCTTCGAAGTCTGTTTTTTCTTCACCTTCTGAGGTTGAGGTTCTGACGTAGGTGTTTCATCAGCTGGCGTCACAGAAGGGGTAGGCTCTATAGTAGTCATACTTGTAGGGATTAAATGGTCTAACCCTCTATGGCACAACTTCTCGAAGAAGGATTCCGAGTGCTCAGACATAAAATCAAACAAGAACGATGATCGAAATGAGCACAGATATCTTGGAAAGAAAAGGGAGCTAATGCAACCCTTTCTTCCATATTTATAGTGATGGCACGGCATACATGACCTGATGTAGCCTCATAAATGCTAAAACAACTAAAAAGATGGCATAAGATCCTCCATAAATGAAGGTTAGATGCTCCTCCAAATGGTAATAAAGTTGTCTTATCTACATTAACTGTTCCAACGGCTAGTTTTTGGCATATCTGTGACTGTTTCAACCTTTTGGAGCAACCTCTTCACAGATACCTACGCTTCATTAACCTTGATCGCACAAACACACTTCTCCAACATTTAACATACTTCTTTATGGTCCCGCACCCTCTCAAAATTTTTGGGGCACTAAGACACTTCTCTGCCCATATAGACATTTGGCGCACATAGGGATGGGATCATCCATGTATGGTTTCAACTGAATTCCATTCACATACCCAGGGAGGACTTTGCCACTTAAGGTAAACAGGAATACCGCACCTCCTTCCATGATTTCCTTGACAAAATAAGGTCCAAGCCAATGAATTTTTAACTTTCCTGGGTGGCACGCAAACTTGCTGTCATATAGAAAAACCAAATCATCCTCCTTAAAAATATTCTACCTGATGTGCCTCTCATGCCAAGTTTTTTCACGCGCCTTTTGCACCTGCTTATGGAAATCAACAATGAATCTATCCTCCTCAAGTGCAACTAGCTATGACAATCACTCTTTTATAGTATCTTGATCAACCATGTTAGTTACCACTGTGTGCAAATTAGGGACAATATACTTCATTGACATAAAAATCTCCTGTCCACACACCAACCTAAAAGGAGTCTATCCCATCAGTTTCTTGCATGTAGTTTTGTATGCCCATAGAACCATAGGTACGTGCACATCCCAATTGTTCCGATAAGCATTGCAAACCTTTGTGAGCGCATTCTCCAAAATATTATTAAAGGATTCTACTGTACCATTTTCCTATTGATGATACAATGTATGCTTCTGATGGTGTATCTTAAACTCCATTGTCAAGGCTTGAATAGTCTCATTCACAAAATATGTACCCTAGTTAATAATTAAGATCTTAGGACACCCAAACCTTGTCAATATATTATAAAAAATGAAATGCGCAGCCATGTATGCACTGTAATGCTTCATAGGATTAACATCTACTCATATGGTCTAATGGTCCGTCATAGTGATGATGTAGCATGCACCAATATTCTTCTCGGGAGGGTTGATCGGTCCTGTTAGTCATTAGTATTTTTCACCTGTTGATGATGACTAGTTTTTAAAGCCAAGTTTTCTAGCAGCTGATCTCAAATTTGTCAAATTTTCCAGATGGAAAACAACCATAAACAATTTTTCCCTCCTAACCTTTTCAATCAGCCCATGACGAGATAAAACCTCATTGTCAAGCCCTATCTAGCCTCAGCCATTCAAACTTGTCTATCAGCCCCAAAGAAAATAATCTAAATCTGTCCAAAAAGTCTCCCCTAAGTTAGGTAGTGGCGCTTTAGGCATTTCTCCCTTGGTAAACTATCCTAAAGCCAACGAACCTCTATCTAATATCAACCAGTTCTAGATAACCTTCCTATTCTACAAATAAAGCTTGATTACACTCTTAAGTCGCGTCACTAACAAACCTTGATGTCTCAGTAGTTCATATGCCATAGGTCATACTGATATTAGGTGGATGTACAGTGTTTCAATGTCCTTTTCAAAGAGCAGAAGTATACTAGTGTTCCAAAAGATAGTATTAAAATCAACATGAGAAGACAACTTCTTATCATGTGGTTTTGAGCCTGGAATGTAGCTACAGGATAGAGAGTTATTTTAGTAAGCCCCTGCAAACACAGTCAAGGGTTAGTCAGTTATAAATGATAAGAAATTCTCTGCAGATACTAACCAGGCTGCCTCTGATTGTCTAAATATGCATAAAGGTATTTTAACAGCAGGATTATATGTCTCAGAGAGATGCCCTTCATGGCATATTGTCATTTTGTCATTTTCATTTGCTTAAGTATGAATAGGAAGTGAAAGGAAAGATAACACTGTTTGAAAACTAATGAAATGGCATCACTGAGAAAACCTCCTCCATAGATGAGCAGAGGGTTGAAATACTGGGAAAACCTCCTCCATACATGAGCAGAGGGTTGAAAGACTGAGAAAACCTCCTTCATTTTACAAGAAGAGGGTTTGGCACTGTGATAAAGGCCTCCTTCATCTAATAAGCAAAGGGCCAGAAACAGAAGCAGGGTTTTAAGTGCAGTAGGAAAGCAACTGAAGGCTTGTGGATAGAAAAATGGTGTTCAAAACAGAAGGAAAGCAGTGGTACTGTGATAATCCAAGAGGTTTGATTTTTCTTCTATCAGAGTTTTCCTTTAAAGGAAATCTGAAGCCAAAATGAACAAATCTTGCTGAGGTATGTGATTTCATCAAAAGTTTCTAGAGATTTTCTCCTTGATCAACAGGCATGAAATCTAGCCATTTTTTTCCTTAAAAAAAAAACAGAGTTAAAATTAGCGGAAATCCATGCAAGGTTTATAAGTTGAAGATTTGGGTTAAACACAGGCCAAAGAGTGATGTTGATATTCAAAAAAGGTTTGCTTTTCCTGTTCATGAATATATTTTTTAAAAACTCATCAAAATTGACAAGAAGGTGACCTAAGCCTTGTTTTCTCAAGGGGACTTTGCAAATAAACAACACAGAGACACTAGGTGCGAAAAGGATATGGAAAATGTTTTAAAGTCACATACCACACTCAAAGCAAATAAAACATGCCACTATCACAGTCAAAAGCCTCTTTATGGACATGTGAAAATGACCTTGTTGTTGCATATGAGTCTCAAGGGTCTTTAAAGGCCTTTTTTTTTCCTTGATAAAAAGGTATGGGTAAGGTCTAAGGAGTACAAATGAGTTTCTTCGCCCATAGTCAAAAGAAAGGCTCAAAGAGCACCTGACAGTTCAATCAACTTCATAGTGGGCATGATCATCATCAAAACACCAGGAGCAGAAAATGTCAAAATAAGTGTTAAAGTGGTGATTTATCTCCTTGCAAGAATGGCAAAGGATGCTTCAAAAATCATTGGGACAACATTCAAAGAAATGAAGCATGATGCTGTCACAAACAAAGGACTTTTTATACATATGAAGATTCTTGGCTGTTGCAGGTGATTGCAGGGAAGGTCTTTAAAGGAATTTCTTTTTGATAAACAGTTCTTTGTCAAACCCAGGTGATGCAACTAAGGTTCCCACAATCAAAGAAAAATGTCATTCAAAAGGTGCATCTACAATCATTCATATGGTTCGGAGCAGGGTTTTCCTCTAAAAAGCAGATATCAACAAAGGAAACAAGTTTCCTCCTTTAATGAGAAACAGTGGAAATATTTTGACTCTTAAAAAGGCTTCTTTACTTCAAAAAATAAGTCATGCCTATAAGAGAGGTTGTTCATGCCACTATGTAATTTATTTGAGCAAAGATGAGTCTCAGTTATGTTTTAAAAGGAACATTTTCTTTATGTATAATTATGACCGAGAAAGTTTTTTCAAAAGGGCCTCCAAAACCCTCACAAAGCAATATCAAAGGGTAATCGGATTTTTTGACTATAAAAGGAGTAAGAGACTGTTGCAAGCCCATTTGAAAGTTTCAAAAACATAAACAAACGTTCAAAGTCACTCTCCTAGCTATCCACTGAAGAAACGAGAGAAGTTCAAGAAAATTTGCAGAGTTTTCAGGATTTTAAGCCCGCGCGGTGCGCCTGGAAAAGTGTGCGGCGCGTTTAGAAGAAAAATTACACGGAGGTTATATTGTGGCACGACGCGCCTGTAGCGTCGGTCACCACTGCCCGAAGGCTGACCCGATACCTTGTATAATGCCTAGCGTTCTTTCTAACAAAGGTGTCGCGCCTCCTAACACCTTCAAAGAAGCTCTAAAATCTCCCCAAACGATCAATCAAGGCTCATGAAGGATCTTTGAGGTATTTTTCATCACCTCATGGTAAATTTTGAAATCTAAAGGGGTGATTAATTCCATGTTTTTCAAGACTAAAACAATGATTGAATGGTGAAGTTCTTGGTAGAAAAGCAGGATATTTTGTTACTGTGTTGCCAAAGACTGTTACAGTAGAAGGTTAGGGTGTGTTTACTTTAGTTTCAAAAGGCCTAAAACTATCCTAAAAAACAGTGATGAACCATAACATTGATTGCAAGGCAAAAACACAGTGGTAGAAGGTTTCCAAGTTACTGAAGGTGTCCTAGCCGTGGTGAAAACAAAATTAATCTCTGTTGGCAAATCTAAGGTAAAAACAGTGTTTGTAAAGTGAGGCAGTGATCCTAAGGTGAACACAGTTTTTGTAAAGTGAAAACAGTGGTCATATCTGAAAGCCTTGTCACTTCAAAAGTGTCCCTTGAATGGGGAAAGAGAAAACTCTGTCCAGCCACCAGATTTGCATAAAAAAGAGTATTCTATGAAGATATTTTAAATCAAGCTGAGGTTATTTTGTCATACCTTGTAAAGAAACAGTGAATAACAACAGAAGAGTGTTTGGTTGGGGAAGGGTGTTTTGTTTTTTTCTAAATACAAGGCTGTTTTTATTCTGTCAAAACATAAGGAGATCTCTGTTATAACAAAAAGGCCAAAAATACCTCTTTTCAAATTACCTTGCCCAAGCACAGTAATCAATTGATTGTTTTCTTTTCATTTGACAAAAAAATTTTGTTTGGCATAAAGGAGGAAAAATTAGTGATTTAGAAAGAGCAGAAAGTTGGTGTTGGAGGGATATTCCACAAAACATTTGAAGCAGCTTGTCTTGGTCAAATAGTGACTGACAAGGAAGACAGAGGTGTGTGCTTGAGAAAAATTCCAAGAGCCATTTGAGACAACTTGGTATTGCAAATAACATTCAAAACAAAATGCCTTCCACACAAGACATTAGGAGTGGCCTGCACAAGAGATTTGAGCCTCTTTCCACTGAAGAAGTAAATGCTCATCCATCAGTCCTTTTTAACTTCCATGAGGTTGGGGGTATATATTTTTGTCAAAGAGTGCAAGAGGTGAAGAGCTATTCCCCTTTGAAACATCTTTGTGCTTTGAGGTTTCAAGAGAAGCACTTTCAGCTGGTAGGACTAAATTTCAAATTCTCTCCAAGGTCCATTTCCAAGGCCACCAAAATCCCTTATGTCGGGGAGAAGTGGTTTAAACAAAGCCACCTGGACTTAGAAGAATACAAGCCTTTTCTGAAGCCTGAGCATAGAGATTCATGTCCATCCATTTTTCCCTTCTCATATCTATTGACTAGTTATGCCCCCCTCATGAAGATAATCATGAAATACTTCACTTGCGAGGGAAGATTCTCCCGAGTCTATGCCTATGATATCCGATTGCTCATGCATTTCACGAGGGCCAAATTGTTAAATCTCCCTTTTTTCCTACATAGAAGTATTGAGAAAATGGCCTCCAGTGTTCAGAAAAATCCTCCTTCTCAGTAGACAGCGTGCCTTTTCCATCACTCCCTCATCAATGTTATCATTCTTCATCAGCTTGAAAAGAAGGAAGTCCCTTGGGATACTTTCATCACACATCCGGATTTCACCACTGTCCCTTCATTTCATATATCTCCTTCACCTTCCACTCACCATCCCTCACCTTCTTCATGCAAGCCTATTCCCAAGAGGCTCAATTTTCCCCTTGAAAAAGAAAAAGAGCATGATGAGGAAGAAGAGCATGAGCAAGAGGAGGAAGATGATGATGAGCAGCAACATGATGAAACAGGGCAGCAAGTGGATGATGAGGAATATGACGATGAGCAGCATCATAGTGAAACAAGACAACAAGGGGAAGAAGAACACAGTGAGGCAAAACAATAAGGGGAAGAAGGGCATGGTGAAGAAGGAAATGATGATAAACAGGTGCAGCATGATGAACAGAGGCAACCACAGCATGATGAACAACAACCTCAGATGATGAACAGAGGCAGCCACAACATGATGAACAACAACCTCATGATGATGAACAACAGCTTCAAGAAAAAGAACAACAGCATGATGAAGAGATGCAACACAGTGAGGAGGACAACCCTAAAAAATAAATGCAAAATGACGGTCAAGGCATCCATGAAGAAATCCAAGACAGTGGAAAGAATGAGGAGCAAATTAGCAAGGGTAAAGAACCAATGGAGTGTGTGCTAGTTGCCTCTCCTAGGCAAGGGGCCATGCTCTCTTCTTAGAAAGTGGCCAAGCCCCGGACATCAAGGAAAAGGGTGCCTAGAGTTGTAAATCCAAATGTTACTAGGGCCCTCCGAAGCAAGGGAAAATTTCTCAAGAAGCCCATTGTCGAATTTCCCAAGAGGAGGAATACTAAAAGAGCCACCCAAAGCAAAGAAAAGGAGAAAGAAGAAAACAGTCATGAAAAGGAAAGGGAATTCGACATCATTTTAATCCAAAGTGATGATAGTGAAAATGAAGCCCGGATCCTAGAAAATCTCTTGATCAATAGAGAAAACCAACTTGATGATTTGAGGACTGATCTTGAGAGGGCTAGAAACTTCAATCACTTTTTGCAAGTTCAAAACAAACAGATGAGTGTCCATATGGTTGTATATGAGACACGGGCCATCAAATACAAAAAGGAAGCGCCCGACACCAAAATTGAGGAAAGACACCTCAAAGTTCCAAATTTTGGCTTCAGCTTCACAGCATGTTTCTAAAAACCCTTGAGGGTCATGCTCGCCAAAATTAGGCGAAATTCGACAGATTTTGGTTTTTTGTCATTTTTGGGTTTTTTTCTAAAACTCATGGGCATTGCCATTTCAGTTTGGGGCATCCTCAAAGGATGAAAATTGTATCATTGGATGCCATAATTTTAGGGGCATATTCTCAGTGATTTTTAGATCAATTGAAGATCATTTTCTCCCCCAAAATGGCGAAAGACACTCGCTTTTTCTACACTCTACCCCGTTTATCAGCAAGGCCTATTTTTGGGTTTTTAAACACACGTCTATTTTTGGAGGACTTACAATGGTTAGTTGGGATAAAAATAAACATTTTCTGAAAATGGACATTCAGAGCTTTCCAACGAGCTGTCATGGGCCTCGTTTCGACATCGGGAAGGCCTCCAAAAGTTGCCGGCAAGTCAGGGGACTTTCTGCTGATGTATTTTTTTGAGTATTTTTGTAAAAATTGAACCTTTCAAAAGTGACTTTTCTTCATGTGCGTTTAGCTATTTTTGTACATGATAAGTTATGAAAAGTTAATATGTTTCCCTTTTTTAGCATTTTTGAGATATTTTATTAGATATTTTTTGCCTTGGGCCTTGCAAAGCCTCAAGGACAAAATCAAATATTTTGGATAGGCCAATGAGATTGCAAGTTGAAATAAGAGGTTTTCCTCACTTTGGCCTATATATTCCAAAGGCTTTCATTGTAAACAAGGCTGAACTTGATGAATAGAAGCAATATATGGTCATATAAGCTTGGAAGAAACACTTGTCTCATGCTTTTGGATAGTTTCTTGGATGTTTTTGGATGATGAAAGAGGATTGTTGTTGGATTCCATGACATGGTAGAATGGTATAGTGTCTCTCTCTGTGTTTGTTTCTTAGTTTTCATTCATAATTCCATGTTCTTACTTGCTATAAGATAGTAGAGAATATATTTGAGACATGCCCTTGGAGGCACCTCAAATTTCCTATTTCTTTATAGCTTCTATGTTTTCTTCATTCTTAGTCATATTAAAGAATCCTTGATTGCTCTTTAATAACTCAAGAGTATTGTTTTCTTGTTTCATTTATGGTTTTATACATGCTAAGTATGATTCATGGTATGCCATGCTTACTCATGGCTAGTAATAGCTCCACTTCTGAAACCTCTCTTTGATTGATTAGATTGTCATTTTTTGAACCAAGGAGGTCTTGTACTGATCTTGCCCTTTGCCTAAAACTATGCAATCTTGCTTCAAAGTGCCCAATAGCTTGGAATAATATGTTTATGCGTTCCTTCATAGTAATTTGAGTTGTTTGTTTGTCTTAAGTGTATTTCCCCAAAGTCTGATAGCAATTTCCCAAAGTTAGAGAATCATATATCTCTATGCATGGCTTGAATGTTTATTTCTATGCATCGATCAGTTTACAATTACATTTCTCATGATTAATGGTTTTCCCTACCATGTTTATGTCAGCTAATAAACTAGTTATGTTTGAAATCCTTTGTTGTTCACAAAATTAATGTCCATCTCACTTCATTTTACCCAAAGATCCATTTTACCTCGCTCAAATCGGCCCTTCAACAACCTTGTATCACCACCTAAAAGCTTTCTTGATCTTTTCGACCCCATAGCCCAGTTGATCTGACATCTTTTTTACCTATCTTAATCTTTGATCAGTTCATCCCTCACAACCTAAAAAACCAAAACCAAAAACCTACTTCATAACTAGCCTAAAATCAGAACACAATAAGAAAACACACAGATATCCCTTACACAAATAGAGAGAGCCCTATCTGAGTCCAGGAAGGCTAGGTCCTTGGGCTCCAAAGATTGGTTTGATGTTACACTATCATTTGGCTTGCCAATCAGCCAAATCACGGGACCCTAACATAATGGCGATCACAGTGGGACTCTGAGTGATAAACAAACTTAGATTCCCTAAACATTTTAGCAGCCTTAGGAATACTATCTGATTGACTTATCCCACTGCTCCGTAACATAATGGCGATCACGGTGAGACTCTGAGTGATAAACAAACTTAGATTCCCTAAACATTCCAGTAGCCTTAAGAATACTATCTAATTGAATTATCCCACCGCTCACTAACATAATGGCAATCATGGTGGGACTTTGAGTCAAAACATCCTCGGTATCCCTTAGGATCTCTCAAAATCTCAGTCAAAATAAAAAAACTTAGGTATTGTCTGAAGAGTAGAAGCTAGCTCCTTCACCATATTAGCAAAATGATGATTCAGCTATAATAAATTCGTCCAAACCTCAGGACTACATATAGGAACTCAGAAAACCCCAAAATATCTCTAGATTGGTGTTTATCAATATTGGTGATGGACCATACACATATACTCTCAAAAAAAATAAAAATCCACTTGGCGACTCCACTAGCCTCCAGTAGGCCTTACTACTTTACCAAATTTTAGAATACTATCTGATTGACCTATCCCACCGCTCACTAACATAATGGCGATCACGGTGGGACCTTCTGAGTTAGTGATAATCTAAGTACTCCTTAGTAACTCTCGAAGTCTCATTCAAACTTAGAAAAACTTAAGTGTTGTTCGAAGAGTAGAAACTAGCTCCTTCACCATCTTAGCAAAATGATGATTTAGTTATAGGAAAATTTTCCAAACCTCAAGGCTACTTAAAACTCAGAAAAACCCAAAACATCCTTAGATTGGTTTTTGTAAATATTGGCGGTGGACCATACAAATATACCTTCAAAACAACTAAAAATCCACCTGGCGACTTCACTAGCCTCCAATAGGCCTAAAAAATCCATAAAAAAACCAAAAAATTCATAAACGATACCTTTCTGTTAACTCATCCTTTCCAAAACTTAAAACTTATGGTGCAAAATCTGTAATCAGTGACAAACTAAGTATAACTTAGCGATTCAAAAGACTTCACCTAAACATAAGAGATAAGCAGAAATCTTCTTGCCAAAAAGAACTATTAGCTTGTCCATACAGCCTAGAAAACTATTGAAACCAAGTGAATCACTCTTCTTCACAATTTTTCATCTCAAAATTTGCTATAAAACTTTTTCTCGAAAGCATCTTTGATAGTGTTGGTGGTGGACCATAGTTCTCATAGAAATCCACCTGGCGACTCCACTAGTCCATCTTTTTGTTTTGACCATCATTCACATTAGTAAAACCCTAAAGAGGCCATCCATCTGAAACAATCACAAATACCATCCTCTCTAAACTCTAGATTCGAAATCTGGCTTCACAAAGAATCAACACCAGATCTCATCCAGACCCAAATCCTCCGATCATAGTAGATGAACTAGAGAAGATTCTGTGGCAAGCTTCCGAAACTGGCAATTTAGCTTCCGATAGGTCCATTCGTAAAGCAAGATCAATACCTGAAAACCTCACAGCCTTGCAGGATTCCCCATTTGACTTAAAATCATCAAAAACCCTTTTTAGAAGCAAGTCGCAAAGTAAGATAAACTTTGACGATCTTGAGCCCCTAGATCTGCCACAAAGTCCTAGTAGAGAAGCCTCGCCTACTACACCTCCAGACTTTCAGCTTCTCCATCACTTTGGCTCCTACCACCCTAGACCTTCTCAAAATCATATCATTGGCCCAAGTACATCCGCCACATCCATCCAAACCACTACTGTTCAAACCACCTCAGCTCATCCTACAAGCCCTCATTTTGTACATCATCCATCAGCTCCCGCCATGGCAGCCTGGTATGCACCCTTGGTGTTTCCACAGCCTTTGGCTCCATTAAAAAATGACTATCAATCCAAAATCCCGCACTTTACCGGATTTGAGACTACCACAGCTCAACAACATGTAGATAGGATTAGTGATGCCTTTGAATACATGGAAATAGAAGACGAGACCATCAGAATGAGGATGTTTGCCCAAAACTTGGTCGGAGAACCCAAAAAATTGTTGAAGAGATTAGCTCCAAAAAACATCCACGACCTCCCAGAACTCTACCAAACCTTCGTAAATAAGTGGGAAATTAGAAAGAACCCCATTCAAATCCTGTCAGAATATAACAATCTGAAACGAGAAAATGGGGAAAGTGTCCAGGGATACTGCACTAGGTTCAACAGTGTGTATAACACCCTCCTGCCTCACTTCAAACCTCCACTTGGCTCAGCCTTGGAAAATTTCCTTGAAGGCTTTGACCCAAACATGACTTATCAACTAAGAGACAAGGACCCCCCTACCTTAGAGAAAATGCAAAAATTGGCCATAAGTGCAGAAGCCAATTTAGCAGAAAAAAGAGCTAGGACTAGATCAGAAAGGAAAGTCACATACCGGGATGAGGTATCCACTTTAGCCCCTTCCTTAGATCCTGTTGGGGTTCCCATGTTTTGGCCTGATTGGCAAGACCAAAATATGAGACAACATCATAACCACTTTGGGGCCCTAGGATCTAGCCCTCCTGGACCCGAAGAGGGATCTCTCCAATAAAAACAAGAATGATGTATCTTTGAAAGCTCAAAATGAGATGTTAGGCTAGTTATGAAGCACAAAAGGGGGGTTTAAAATGATTTGGTTGGTTGCTGGGTTGGTCATGAGATCATAGACTGAGAAAGTGATGGGAGGAGAGGAACAAAAAAGCAGGATGTTTCAGCAGAAAGGATAGGTCAAGAAAGTGCCATCCATTGGGCTATGGAGTCATGAAAGGTAATTACATGCAACAACTAGCCAAGGCTTTCAGAGGGCAAGTCATCTACACTAAAGGATATTTTTAGAGAGATGATGGGGTGGAACATTAAGGATTGAAAGGTGAAAGAAGGAAAACAACCCAGTTTCTGTCTATAGATCAGGTCAGAGGTCATTTAACTCCAGGCCTGCTTGGACATACTCAAAGGCAGCTTTCAAAGGAGGGACAAAGGGGCAGCTTATAGATTGGACTAGAGGTCATTTAACTCCAGGTCAGCTTTAGCATGATCCAAGGGAAAATAGAGATAAGTTTAACAGATCTAGGGTCTGTAGATCAGAGAAGGACTTTGAACCTTCAATTCTTTGACACCAGCAAGAAACATCCAAGCAGCAAACCACGAATTCATACATCAGCTAGTAGCATATGGAACCACTACATTGGTTAAATTAGCTGAATTTACTCTTAGATAACACATATAACAGAAAAAATTTAAGGCAAGGAGAGCAGAAACATAGGGTACCTAACAAGGGTAAATCCTATGCTATATTTCTCATGCAAGCCAGCTGACCAATGAACAGCATGAAAGTGTAATAAAACAATAAGACAAGAGAAACATCACCCATAGTAATAGAACAGGATCCAAAGAAATGTGTTTGATTAATTGATGCAAAAATAGTCACATACTCTGAGCTCAAGGGTTGAATACAATCCAAACTTCTCCTCCCAGCCTACTGCATAACAACTACTCTGCTAATCCCTCCCAAGACTATTCTAACAGTCCGAATGAATCCTTCTGACAAAAATCGGCAACAACCGAACAACCACCATTACAATATGTTCTCAGGAATTCTTATAGGAGAATGAATAATAGCAGGAGTAGATACAAAATAAATGGATCCATTAAGACAGAGTGGTGGAAGAGTCCAAGCCCACTCTGCTTAATAACTCTGCACTGTGCTCTGTAGACTGGTTCAGAGATCTTTGTTGGGTCGGATTTGACCTCGGATGTTCCTTTGGAGTCCTTACTGGCTGTAAGGCCCTCCGTTCTGCCTTCTGGAATTGGTGAACTAGATGGAAAGGTCTACAGATCTCTCCATACCTCATAACTGCGGACCTATCAGTAACAAAAACCTCTGTCAGTGTACTTAGCTTCTTAAGGGCTCGAGGAGGCATGGAGAACACTGAAGGAAGTATTTCTGGAGAAAGGTACTTTGCTGACATAAAACACAGATATAGCTTTGTTTCGTGTACACTTGGTCTCAAAACTGCGCTTTCTTCCTTTGAGCATGGGATTAGGCACTAAATATTCAAATAACAGGCCTAAATCCCTTGAACCTGTTTCTGCTGTTTCACTTGGTCACTGCTGTCATGGCCTCTCTGTGATCTGAATCGCGGCGAATGCGATTACGGAAATTAGGGTGAATTCATCACTCTGGTCAACCCTGCACAGTGGAATAAATCAATTATGAAGTCCGGGGAAGGGTGGCGGAAGAATGCTTTAAAGGCTTGGAGGAATGGCGGTGTAACAGAGGCAAATGCTGTGGATTCAATGGACACGGTGGAGAAATGCCATGAACTTAAATATAAAAACATTAAAGTTTCAATGGTGGGCGCAATGATATAATATTAATGTAGAACAAAGGTTCAGGCCTTTGGAACGAAATCCAAAGGAAATGCATGTAAAACAAGTGAGACGGTTTGATGTGGTGGGACCCGGTCGTGGGTGGAGGGCGATTCTTTGGACCGTCGATCTCAGGAGGAGATCGACGGCGGAGGTTAAAAGAGGAGATTAACAAAGGCTCCGATGAAGAAAGGGGAATGAAAAGTGCGATGGGATGTGGACCGTTGATCGGCTTAGATGGACAGTTGTGATTGCATTGGGAGATCACAATCGGGGGAGGAAGAGGGTGACACAGTTTGGAATTTGCGATTGCGATTGGAGCGACGGTGCGATTAAGCGCCAACTGTTGGATCGTGTAGGGGATCAACGGTGGAGATTAAATATGCGGGGGAGACAGGCGGGGGGCGATAAGATTTGGGCCGTCGGATCTGAATGGATGAACGACCAGGATCAGATCGGCAGATCACAATCGCAAGGTGCAGAAGGGAGGTGCGATGCGACGGTTCAAATTTAATAGGAGGGGAAGAATGGGAAGGGTGATGAGCGCGCAACGATTAGCGCTGGGTCGTCAGATCCAATGGAATGGACGGTGGAGATTGTAATCGGGAGATCGCAATCGCGATGGGCGGAAAGTGGCAGCAATTAACAATCGCGATTGTGATCGGAGCGAGGGATGCGATTGAGCGCCGAACCGTCCGATCTATTTAGATCAACGGCGGGGATTGTTTCTGCGGCTTGCAAGACAAAAATACAATCGCATCGGAGATTTGCATGTTACAAAGGAAACTGCCCGCCTGACAACTCCGATTGCGATAGGCGCCTGGGGCTTAAACGCTTGGTCCTGGGCGCGGGTCATGTGGGGAAGTTGTTAAGGGGCTAGGCCGAAAGGGGCTGGGCCTTAATATAAAGTGAAAAGTGGGTTTTTTTCCCATTTTAATGCAATTTTGAGGTTAGGAAGGGGAACGATAGAGGGAAAAACGGTGAATTAGACCAAACAAGGGGTATGGGTAGAATTTGAAGGGGATTTCAGGATGATTTAAGGGGGTTAATGGGGGAAGAAGAGAGGAGTTAAAGGGAAGAAAAAAAAGGTTAAATTGGAATGGAATAAGAGGAAAAAGGAGGCCTTTTTGGGCATTTCTTCACAAACAGAAAGGATTTATAACTGGAAACAGCAGTAGGGATTTATCAAAGGACAAGGGCATAAGGAGGCTTCAAGGATGATGTGTTTTCAGAGGGAAATGTATTCCTTGAAGGCTCAAAAAATTTTTAGCCCCCTGTTTGCTTGTCAAAAATTTTATAGGGGTCTAACAGTGGCTCCACATGGGGATGGCTTCTTCTTGAAGGAGTCAAGAATTCAGAAGATAAATCTTTGGTGTAGGCCAGATGCCTGGTGCTTGACCCATCCATTTTCTTTCTTGGATCAGCTGCCACAAGTCATGAAGACATCATATCAGCAGTAAAATTCCTCCCAAACAACTACCTACCCACACTATAGTCCTAACATTTTTTCTTCTAGGGTGCATTTGGACTTGCAGACCCTTTACATCATCAATTTTTACAAGCAGGAAAATAAACCTATTCTATTTGTACCCTAATTAATCCATGGGACCAGATTAGACTGTTGGCCTCATAGTTTCTCTACCTAAACTAATATCTTCTAGGATTAAACTATCTAGCAGAATTCTTCTCTACATTCTAAGATGAAAATTGAAAACAGTCAAGCCAGGATTAGACTGTCTGACTTGCTGGACTTTGTAGAAATTAAAACAACTAACTACATGCTCACAGGCTGAGCTTTATTGAACTTTTCCTACCTATCCTACTCTAACTGGAAATATCTGATGCTCTAGGTGATACAATAATGCCAATGCAGCCAGTCAAGCAATAGAAAAAAGGGGAAGAATAAATGACTGCTCATCAGAGACAACCGTAGGATGCTCTGCATGTGGATCTTCAAAACTGAGGCCACCAGTCGTGGTGACCACCTCTGATGTAACTGGCTCTTGCAAAGGATCAATGCTTGAGACATTGAGCCAATCAGGGCCTCCATGTATTCTGCCATAGGATCAATCAGAACATGATATAAACTTTCTTCTTTAAGGCCCGCCATGGCTGGTAGGCTGTCCGTATCCCGGGCAGCTTCAATCACTGCATCTGCAGTGAGGCCTTCGTAATCACACTCCTCCTCTTCCTGGACTGGAGTATTTGGCAGATGAGCATCAACCAGGAATACCTCTTCTTCCTCTGGATCCAGAAAAATATGTCTATGGGAAATAAGATCTCGCTCATTTTCATTGCAGCCTGAGCTAGAGGGCTTATTATATTCGATAGTGCTATCCTCTAGTAACGCAGGCTAGTTCTGCTGAAACGGACTGAACTCTGTGAAAGAATTAACATATTCTTGAGCGGGGGTTTCTTTGATTACCTCAATCCCTTTGGGAGAAGGCTCCGGATATTCATCCCGCTCAAGATTTTCCTCATGTCTTTCCTCCTTGTCCTCTGCGCTGAAGAGCTGCTGGCTTCCATCTTCTTGGCAAGTATAACTGACGTTCGGATATAAAACAGAGAGAAGGTTCAATGAATCTTCATCTGCTATCATGCTTTCAACACTTTCTCCATCAGTATCATAGATGACCTACATTGGCTCATCATTTTCCTGAAGTTGATGGCCGTGATCTTCTTCCCATGAAACTACTGATGATGGCCCTGCAAGCTTAGTTTCCCTTTGGAAAAAATCATCATTAGACAAATAATCCTTAGATAAATCATAATTATAAGCAATGTCACCCATCAAATCTTCAGGACTCTCGGCAAGTCTTTCTTGCGGACAAGGAGCAGGTCTTTTCCAATCATCATTTCTGGTTTCAGCCTCATATTCTTCCTCTTCTGTGTTCAGTAGGGTATTGGCAGTCTCTATCAATCTTTCCAGCTTGTTTTCTAAAAAGATCTGCCTTATCTGCTCTGCTCGGTATTTCTTTGCGGCTTTTAACCTTTCCTCTCTACACTTTATGTTGAATTTGACAGTAATTGCTACATTCTCCATTTCCTCCAGGCTCGAAGGTTCTCTTTCTCTTATATGGAATTCCATCTCGGGGTCAAAAGAACTAGGATAGTGCAGTAGAGCCCATCCCAAGGGTGGTTTTATGTTAGCAGGTATTGCGTGATATACGTTATTGAACCTGGCCGAAAATTCTTGTACCGTATCTCTTGGCTGCCTTTTCAAATTTTTATACTCTCCTAAGATGAGGAGAGCATTCTTATGGGCTGCCCATTTATCAAGGAAAACTTGAGAAAATTGATGAAAGCTGCAAATGCTTGTTTCTGGGAGGCCTTTGAGCCAACTCTTAACATTTCCTTGTAATGACAAGGCAAACATTCTAATGCACACATCATCTTCCTCTATTTCATACAAATCAAGCAAATCCTCGAGGCTTTGCACATGTTCCTCGGTAGTGGCCCTTCTATCTTCTCCATCAAAAAGATGTAGCTGGTTTATAAGTTCTGAAGGAAGGGGTTGGAAGATAAGAGGTAAAACCAGAGGCTTATATCTTTCTATGACCTTTGTAGGTGTAGGTGGTGTAACAATGGGCTCATGGCTGCTTGAAGCTTCTTTAGGGGTGGGAGATACAACATGAGCCTCTTGTTCCACCAGGTTCTTCACAGGAGTACAGGTCTGCTCGTGGTATGAAGACTGAGGCTTGAGATCTTTCCCATACTCATTGTGGGTCTCATATTTGTACACTTGATTAGGCTTAAAGTAGGACAGAACATAGTGGTAGACAAAAACAATGAATTCTTTAAACCAAATCCAACCCATGTGTTCTATCCTTCTATGAGGTCTGGCCATATTTTAGGTTCTTCCTCCAGTGGAGTCTTTGAGAGTTATGGAGTGTGGAGTCACCAGGTGGATGAATTTGACTGTTTGAAGCAGGCTACTGTCCACCATTAGCAGTTAAAAGCCAATATAACCAGAGATATTGGGTCTTTGAGTGCCTAAGAATTTTTAAGGTGAAATGCGCTGAATCCCTAGCGGAGTCGCCATTATGTTGGGGTTCCCATGTTTTGGCCTAATTGGCAAGACCAAAATATGAGACAACATCATAACCACTTTGGGGCCCTAGGATCTAGCCCTCTTGGACTCGGAGAGGGATCTCTCCAATAAAACAAATAATGATGTATCTTTGAAAGCTCAAAATGAGATGTTAGGCTAGTTATGAAGCACAAAAGGGGGGTTTAAAATGATTTGGATGGTTTTTGGGTTGGTCATGAGATCATAGACTGAGAAAGTGATGGGAGGAGAGGAAAAAAACAACAGGATGTTTCAGCAGAAAGGATAGGTCAAGAAAGTGCCATCCATTGGGCTATGGAGTCATGAAAGGTAATTACATGCAACAACTAGCCAAGGCTTTCAGAGGGCAAGTCATCTACACTAAAGGATATTTTTAGAGAGATGATGAGGTGGAACATTAAGGATTGAAAGGTGAAAGAAGGAAAACAACCCAGTTTCTGTCTATAGATCAGGTCAGAGGTCATTTAACTCCAGGCCTTCTTGGACATACTTAAAGGAAGCTTTCAAAGGAGGGACAAAGGGGTAGCTTATAGATCGGACCAGAGGTCATTTAACTCCAGGTCAGCTTTAGCATGCTCCAAGGGAAAATAGAGATAATTTTAATAAAGCTATGGTCTGTAGATCAGAGAAGGAATTTGAAACTTCAATGCTTTGACACCAGCAAGAAACATCCAAGCAGCAAACCAAGAATTCATACATTAGCTAGTAGCATATGGAACCACTACACTGGTTAAATTAGCTGAATTTACTCTTAGATAACACATATAGAAGAAAAAATTTAAGGAAAGGAGAGCAGAAACATAGGGTAACTAACAAGGGTAAATCCTATGCTATATTTCTGATGCAAGCCAGCTGACCAATGAACAACATGAAAGTGTAATAAAACAATAAGACAAGAGAAACATCACCCGTAGTAATAGACCAGGATCCAAAGAAATGTGCTTGATTAATTGATGCAAAACCAGTCACATACTCCGAGCTCAAGGACTGAATACAATCCAAACTTCTCCTCCCAGCCTACTACATAAAAAATACTCTACTAATCCCTCCCAAGACTGTTCTAACAGTCCGAATGAATCCTTCTGACAGCAATCAACAACAATCGAACAACCACCATTACAATATGTTCTCAGGAATTCTTATAGGAGAATGAATAATAGTAGGAGTAGATACAAATTAAATGGATCCATTAAGACAGAGTGGTGGAAGAGTCCGAGCCCACTCTACTTAATAACTCTGCACTGTGCTCTGTAGACTAGTTTAGAGATCTCTGTCCGGTCGGATTTGACCTTTGATGTTCCTTGGGAGTCCTTACTGGCTGTAAGGCCCTCTATTCTGCCTTCTAGAATTGGTGAACTGGATGGAAAGGTATGAAGATCTCTCCATACCTCATAACTACGGACCTGTCAGTAACAGAAACCTCTGTTAGTGTACTTAGCTTCTTAAGGGCTCGAGGAGGCATGGAGAACGATGAAGGCAGTCATTCTGGAGAAAGGTAATTTGCTGACATAAAACATAGATATAGCTTTGTTTCATGTACACTTGGTCTCCAAACTGTGCTTTCTTCCTTTGAGCATGGGATTAGGTGCTAAATATTCAAATAACAGGCCTAAATCCCTTGAACCTGTTTCTGTTGTTTCACTTGGCCGCTGCTGTCATGGCCTCTCTGTGATCTGAATCACGTCGAATGCGATTATGGAAATCAGAGTGAATTCATCACTCTGGTCAACCCTGCACAGCGGAATAAATCAATTATGAAGTCTGGGGAAGTGTGGCGGAAGAATGCTTTAAAGGCTTGGAGGAATGGCGGTGTGACAGAGGCAAACACTGTGGATGCAATGGACACGGTGGAGAAATTTCGTGAACTTAAATATAAAAACATTAAAGTTTCAATGGTGGGCGAAATGATATAATATTAATGCAGAACAAAAGTTTGAGCCTTTGGAATGAAATCCAAAGGAAATGCATGTAAAACAAGTGAGACGGTTTGATGTGGTAGGACCCTATCGTGGGTGGAGGGCGATTCTTTGGACCGTCGATCTCAGGAGAAGATCGATGGCGGAGGTTAAAAGAGGAGATTAACATAGGCTCTGATGAATAAAGGGGAATGAAAAGCGCGATGCGATGTGGACCGTTGATCAGCTTAGATGGACCGTTGTGATTGCATCAGGAGATCGCAATTGGGGGAGGCGGAGGGTGACACAGTTTGGAATTTGCGATTGCGATTGGAGCGACGGTGCGATTAAGCGCCAACCATTGGATCGTGCAGGGGATCAAAGGTGGAGATTAAATCGATGGGGGAGACAGGTGGGGGGCGATAAGATCTGGGCCGTCGGATCCGAATGGATGGACGACCAGGATCAGATCGGCGGATCGCAATCGCAAGGCACAGAAGGGAGGTGCGATGCAACTGGCGCGATGCGATGGAGTGCTAGCCATCCAATCCAGGTAGATATCGATGGTTCAACTTTAATCGGAGGGGCGGAATGGGAAGGGCGATGAGCGCGCAACGATTAGCGTTGGGCCATCGGATTCAATGGAATGGACGGCGGAGATTGTAATCGGGAGATCGAAATTGCGATGGGAGGAGAGTGGCAGTGATTAACAATCGCGATTGCCAATCGGGAGATCGAAATTGCGATGGGAGGAGAGTGGCAGTGATTAACAATCGCGATTGGAGTGGGGGATGTGATTGAGCACCGGACTGTCTGATCTATTCAGATAAATGACGGGGATTGTTTCTACGGCTTGCAGGAAAAAAATACAATCACATCGGAGATTTGCGTGTTACAAAGGAAACTTCCCGCCGGACAGCTCCGATTGCGATAGGCACCCAGGGGCTTAAATGCTTGGTCCTGGGCACAGGTCACGTGGGGAAGTGGTTAAGGGGCTAGGCCGAAAGGGGTTGGGCCTTAATATAAAGTGAAAAGTGGGTTTTTTTCCCATTTTAATGCAATTTTGAGGTTAGGAAGGGGAACGATAGAGGGAAAAAGGGTGAATTAGACCAAACAAGGAGTATGGGTATAATTTGAAGGGGATTTCAGGATGATTTAAGGGGGTTAATGGGGGAAGAAGAGAGGAGTTAAAGGGAAGAAAACATAGGTTAAATGGGAATGGAATAAGAGAAAAAAGGAGGCCTTTTTGGGAATTTTTTCACAAACAGAAAGGCTTTATAACTGGAAACAACAGTAGGGATTTATCAAAGGACAAGGGCATAAGGAGGCTTCAAGGATGATGTGTTTTAAGAGGGAAATGCATTCCTTGAAGGCTCAAAAACATTTTAGCCCCCTGTTTGCTTGTCAAAAAATTTATAGTGGGCTAACAGATCCTTGAATAGATGACTTGGTTAGGTCCATGGCCAAAATGTGGGAAAATATTAGTGAAAATACCCCTCTTAGGGACAAATAGCCAAACCCTCCAAATAGAAACCAGAACCAAAATTTTAGGAGGGAACAAACTCAAAAAAAAACCAAGGGAAAATGACCAACAAATTAGGCCACCCTTTAGTGAAAATTATGTGGAAGAAGATGATAGGGATACAAAACCCATTGATGAAAATCATTTGAACCTCATAGGTTTTGATAACGAGAGTGAGGTTTACCTCACAAAAGAAGAACAAGCGTTCTTCTCTCCGAATCAAGATGAAACCAACTATGAAGATCCCGAAGATCCTGCCATATATTTTCAGAATTCCATAGTATAATCTCACAGGCAGTATGACCTTAGAAGTAGAAAAAACCAAGACAACTCCAGGAAAGGTAAATCAGACACTGCTAGAACCCCTGATACCATCCTTAAAAAAGCAGTGGACAGCAAAAAAATCATGATCAAGAGAACTGACCAAAACAAAGATAAATTTATTCAAATAGGTCTTGGCTCAGATTCTCCTAGTAACTCCACAAAAATTCCCGAGATGGCTGTGTCAAACAAAATCCTGAAACAAAGTCAGCAAACTCAGAACATAGAGAAATTCATGGCTGAAAAAGCTAAAGCAAATCTGTCTAAACTACAAGCACCTTTCAGTTTTGAGGGAGAAATCGCCAAAATAAAGATTACCATGCCTTTCACTGAACTTATCACCCAAGACTCTTATAAATCCAAAGTGTTAAAGGTCCTGAATATAGGAAATGATGCGAACACCCTTAATCTAGTTGATGACACTCCCGAAGTGTTGTTTGGTCCAAAAATAGAAGGGAAATTCCAAGAAGGAACCACTCTTCCCTTTTACATTAGTCTAAATATCCATGACCAAATCCTTCATAATGCCATGCTAGACTCCGGGGCCTCGCATAATCTCATGTCGAAGGTTGTGATGGAAATATTAGGCCTAGAAATCACAAGACCATATAAAGACTTATATTCATTTGATTTGAGTAGAGTCAAATGTTTGGGCTTGATCAAAGATCTTTGTTTCAGTTTGGCCCAAGTACCTACAAAACACCTGATCATGGATATAGTGGTAGCAGAAATCCCTCCCAAGTATGGAATGCTTTTATCCAGATCTTGGGGAGCCAAGCTTCAAGGAAATATTCAACTTGATATGTCCTATGCCACTATTCCTGTGTTTTACCAAACTAGAATACTCTATCGATAATCACACATGAAATATATGATCAGCAGCCAAGAATGGCCAGATAACATCCAATGTACTCCTTGCATTCTGATTTGAACTCTTTCATTTTACACATTAATGAGGACATTGAAGAACAGTCAGAAGGATTTGAAACAAACTTAGACCCACCACATTAGCTGCCCCAAGTTCTCTAGTCAAAATTATCATGATCGTGAGAAGCTATGTCTTGAGGAAAGAGAGTTTGTTCCTTTTGAAACAGGGATATAACAAGAAGCATAAACCATTATGTACTATCAAGCAAATTTCTCAGACCTTAGGCAAACATCAGCGGTAACATCAGGAAACTTTTTCAGAACAGAGGCATTAGAAGACTTGCATATCACAAACCTCTTTGGAACTTAGGGGCAGGGAAGTTTAATGTCCTTACCATACCTTAAGGATTTGCTCAAAACCCAGAAAAAATGCCTGATAAACTTCTTATGAAAGGATATGATGACTGCAGTCCAAATATACTTGAATTACTCGAACCGGCTAACATTCTGTCACTCCACCAAAGACATAGAACTGCTAGAATTTGAAATCTTGTTCAAAATACTACTTCATATAGAGAAAATAGTGAGAAACACTATGCCACTGCCATCACTCCTAGAAACAACTTCGACAAAAGAAAATACAAAAATTTGACCCAAACAGTAATAGTAAAAGATAAAATAGCTGGTCATAGGATGTGTTTTGATTTTAGAAGCACTAATACACGCCCTTGTGACATAAATTTTATCCTTCCTGCTCAAAACCTTGATATACCAATGATAAGTGCTTTTAATCATATGTTTTTGCAAGATGATGTTTCAGGTTATAGCCAAATGATTCCTTTACAAAGCGAACAACTCAAAGAATTTTTCAAATATGCTGCAAGTAGTCCCATTTTCAAACCCATATTTGTAAAACCACCGGATATCAAAAATATGCTCCTAAAAGCCATGTTTCCAGTCCTGAATTTTTGCATTTTGATGTACCTTGATGATGTCATCATATACTTCAAAAATGAGAAAGAATATCTGGATTATTTGAAAAATATGTACAACAAAAGAAGGAGTGGAAATCAGAGGTATAAAGAGGTACAACGGGAAGATACATGGTTGTTTAGAGATTCATGCATGAATCCTTATGTCATGCTCGAAAGAGAAAATTTTCCAAAATTTTCTTTTCAAGAGCTAAGTGGACCAAGAGTGGTAGGAGATCCTTATGAGGATAAGATGCTTAAGTTTCGCCATTTCAAATATTTCTAAGTCAAAACTTTTTCAATCATTGTATATACCATCATTTGAAAAATAGATCAAAAATAGAAAATTCAAAAACAATAGAAAAATAGAAAAAGAGGGCGGTTTGAAAAATAGAAAGAGGGCCCCATGTTCAAAAAATAGTCACTCGGAAAGTGCGCAAGTCTAAATGCTGCTACTAGTGCTTAAATGTCTTGTTCAGTTATCTAGCCTAATCATAACTGAACATGTTTTAAATTTATTTGCTGATAAGTTAGTGAGTGGAAAATATGGTCAACATTTTATAAGATTGACTTATCAAAGAGAGTAGATTAGGAAAAGATGCTGGTTCCACATGCTCAAAACAGAACCAAAGAGGAAAGCAGGGATGAAAAACAAATTGTGTATCCCAGCCTTGTTTTTCTAGATTTCATTTTTTGCAAAATAATATTTGTGTGCAGCTTGTCTTTCATGTCACAAGTACATGACAAATTAGACTTTCTAAACCTGATTTGGTCATTTTTCAATTTCATGTTTTAGATTAGAGAATAAAATCCTGTCAAACAGCTTAAACTTGACAATCGATCTAGCATAGGTAGAGAAATGAAAGAGTTCATCAGCTTAATCTGAACTCCCGACGGATATAAGTGTAGAACTATATAGTGTCATTTTTCGAAAATACTTTGTCAAAAGGGTTGCTAGTCCAACTGCACCCAAAAGAAGAAACAATGTTAGGAAATATAGTGGGGTAGGTAAAAATATTGTTGATGCTAATCATGCTGTCAATTCTCAGAAATAGCATCAAGGAAGAAATAAATTTTCACCAATGGATAAAGGCACTGGTCTTCAAAGAACCGAGATCTGAGATTTTGAACACCTCTTGAAAAGGAGTTGCCCTCCCCAAATAGAGCCACTGTTAGTCATCAGTATTTTTCACCTGTTGATGATGACTAGTTTTTAAAGCCAAGTTTTCTAGCAGCTGATCTCAAATTTGTCAAATTTGCCAGCTGGAAAACAACCATAAAAAATTTTCCCTCCTCACCTTTTCAATCATCCCATGACGAGATAAAACCTCATTTTCAAGCCCTATCTAGCCTCAACCATACAAACTTGTCCATCAGCCCCAAAGAAAATAATCTAAATCTGTCCAAAAAGTCTCCCCTAAGTTAGGTAGTGGCGCTTTAGGCATTTCTCCCTTGGTAAACTATCCTAAATCCAAAGAGCCTCTATCTAATATCAACTAGTCCTAGATAACCTTCCTATTCTACAAATAAAACTTGATTACACTCTTAAATCGCGCCACTAACAAACCTTGATGTCTCAACAGTGCATATGCCATAGGTCATACTGATATTAGGTGGATGTACAGTGTTTCAATGTCTTTTTCAAAGAGCAGAAGTATACTAGTGTTCCAGAAGACAGTATTAAACTCAACATGAGAAGACAATTGATTCTCATGTGGTTTTGAGCCTGGAATGCAGCTACAGGACAAAGAGTTATTTCAATAAGCCCCTGCAAACACAGTCAAGGGTTAGTCAATTATAAATGACAAGAAATGCTCTGCAGATACTGACCAGGCCGCCTCTGATTGTCTAAAGATGCATAAAGGTATTTTAACAGCAGAATTATATGTCTCAGAGAGATGCCCTTTGTGGCATATTTTCATTTTGTCATTTTCATTTTCTTAAGTATGAATAGGCAGTGAAAGGAAACATAAAACAATTTGAAAACTGATGAAATGGCATCACTGAGAAAACCTCCTCCATAGATGAGCAAAGGGTTGAAAGACTGGGAAAACCTCCTCCATACATGAGAAGAGGGTTGAAAGACTGAGAAAACCTCCTTCATTTTACAAGCAGAGGGTTTGGCACTATGATAAAGGCCTCCTTCATCTAATAAGCAGAGGGCCAGAAACAAAAGAAGGGTTTTAAGTGTAGTAGGAAAGCAACTGAAGGCTTGTGGATAGAAAAATGGTGTTCAAAACAGAAGGAAAGCAGTGGTACTATGATAATCCAAGATGTTTGATTTTTCTTCTATCAGAGTTTTCCTTCAAAGGAAATTTGAATCCAAAATGAACAAATCCTGCTGAGGTATGTGATTTTATCAAAAGCTTCCAGAGATTTTCTCGTTGATCAACAGGCATGAAATCTAGCCATTGTTTTCCTTAAAAAAAAAACAGAGTTGAAATTAGTCGAAATCCATGCAAGGTTTATAAGTTGAAGAGCTGGGTTAAACACAGGCCAAAGAGTGATGTTGATATTCAAAAAAGGTTTTCTTTTCCTGTTCATGAAGATCTTTTTAAAAAACTCATCAAAATTGACAAGAAGGTGACCTAAGCCTTGCTTTCTCAAGGGGAATTTGAAAATAAACAACACAGAGACACTAGGTGCGAAAAGGATATGGCAAGTGTTTTAAAGTCACAGACTACACTCAAAGCGAATAAAACATGCCACTATCACAGTCAAAAGCCTCTTTATGGACATGTGAAAATGACCTTGTTGTTGCATATGAGTCCCAAGGGTCTTTAAAGGTGTTTTTTTTTCCCTTGATAAACAGGTTTGGGTAAGGTCTGAGGAGTAGAAATGATTTTCTTCACCCATAGTCAAAAGAAAGGCTCAAAAAGCACCTGACAGTTCAATCAACTTCATAGTGGGCATGATCATCATCAAAACACCACGAGCATAAAATGTCAAAATAAGTGTTAAAGTGGTGATTTATCTCCTTGCAAGAATGGCAAAGGATGCTTCACAAATCATTGGGACAACATTCAAAGAAATGAAGCATGATGCTGTCACAAACAAAGGACTTTTTATACATATGAAGATGCCTGGCTGTTGCAGGTGATTGTAGGGAAGGTCTTTAAAGGACTTTCTTTTTGATAAACAGTTCTTTGTCAAACCCAGGTGATGCAACTAAGGTTCCCACAATCAAAGAAAAATGTCATTCAAAAGGCACATCTACAATCATTCATATGGTTTAGAGCAGGGTTTTCCTCTAAAAAACAGATATCAACAAAGGAAACAAGTTTCCTCCCTTAATGAGAAACAATGGAAATATTTTGACTCTTAAAAAGGCTTCTTTACTTCAAAAAAGAAGTCATGCCTATAAGAGAATTTGTTCACGCCACTGTGTCATTTATTTGAGCAAAGATGAGTCTCTATTATGTTTTAAAAGGAACATTTGCTTTATGTATAATTATGACCGAGAAAGCTTTTTCAAAAGGGCCTCCAAAACCCTCACAAAGCAATCTCAAAGGGTAATCAGCTTTTTCGAATATAAAAGGAGTAAGAGACCGTTGCAAGCCCATTTGCAAGTTTCAAAAACATAAAAAATGTTCAAATTCGCTCTCCTAGCTATCCACTGAAGAAATGAGAGAAGTTCAAGCAAATTTTTAGAGTTTTCAGGCTTTTAAGCCCGCACGGTGCGCCTGGAAAAGTGCTTAATGTGTTTAGAAGAAAAAATACATGGAGGTTATATTGTGGCATGGCGCGCCTATAGCGCCGGTCACCACTGCCCGAAGGCCAACCCGACACCTTGTCCACTGTGCGGCGTTCTTTCTAACAAACATGCCGTGCCTCCTAACACCTTCAAAGAAGCTCTAAAAGCTCCCCAAACGATCAATCAAGGCTCATGAACGATCTTTGAGGTATTTTTCATCACCTCATGGTAAATTTCGAAATCTAAAGGGGTGATTAATGCCATGTTTTTCAAGACTAAAACAGTGATTGAATAGTGAAGTTCTTGGTAGAAAAGCAGGGTAGTTTGTTACTGTGTTGCCAAAGACTGTTATAGTAGAAGGCTAGGCTGTGTTTACTTTAGTTTCAAAAGGCCTAAAACTGTTCTTAAAAATAGTGATGAACCATAACAATGATTGCAAGGCAAAAACACAGTGGTAGAAGGTTTTCAAGTTGTTGAAGGTGTCCTAGCCGTGGTGAAAACAAAATTAATCTCTGTTGGCAAATCTGCGGTAAAAACAGTGTTTGTAAAGTGAGGCAGTGATCCTAAGGTAAACACAGTTTTTATAACGTGAAAACAATGGTCATATCTGAAAGCCTTGTCACTTCAAAAGTGTCCCTTGAATGGGGAAAGAGAAAACTCTGTCCAGCCACCAGATTTCCATAAAAAGGAGTATTCTGTGAAGATATTTTAAATCAAGCTGAGGTTTTTTGTCATACCTTGTAAAGAAATAGTGAATAACAGCATAAGAGTGTTTGGTTGGGGAAGGGTGTTTTGTTTTTTTCTAAATACAAGGTTGTTTTGCTTCTGTCAAAACACAAGGAGATCTCTGTTCTAAAAAAAAGGCCACAAATACCTCTTTTCAAATTACCTTGCCCAAGCACAGTAATCAATTGACTGTTTTCTTTTCATTTGACAAAAATATGTTGTTTGGCATAAAAGAGGACAAATCAGTGATTTAGAAAGAGCAGAAAGTTCGTGTTGTAGGGATATTCCACAAAAAATTTGAAGCAGCTTGTCTTGGTCAAACAGTGACTGACAAGGAAGACAGAGGTGTGTGCTTGAGAAACATTCCAAGAGACATTTGAGACAACTTGGTATTGCAAATAACATTCAAAACAAAATTCCTCCCAGGCAAGATAGTAGGAGTGGCCTGCACAAGAGATTTGAGCCTGTTTCCACTGAAGAAGTAAATGCTCATCCATCAGTCCTTTTTAACTTCCATGAGGTTGGGTGTCTAGATTTTTGTCAAAGAGTGCAAGAGGTGAAGAGCTATTCCCCTTTGACACATCTTTGTGCTTTGAGGTTTCAAGAGAAGCACTTTCAGCTGGCAAGACTAGATTTCAAATTCTCTCCAAGGTCCATTTCTAAGGCCACCAAAATCCCTTATGTCGGGGAGAAGTGGTTTAAACAAAGCCACATGGACTCAGAAGAATACAAGCCTTTTCTGAAGCCTGAGCATAGAGATTCATGTCCATCCATTTTTCCCTTCTCATATCTATTGACTAGTTACGCCCCCCTCATGAAGATAATCATGAAATATTTCACTTGCGAGGGAATATTCTCCCGAGTCTATGCCTATCATATCCGATTGCTCATGCATTTCAAGAGGGCAAAATTGTTAAATCTCCCTTTCTTCCTACATAGAAGTATTGAGAAAATGGCCTCCACTGTTCAGAAAAAGCCTCCTTCTCAGTAGACAGCCTGCCTTTTCCATCACTCCCTCATCAAGGTTATCATTCTTCATCAGCTTGAAAAGAAGGAAGTCCCTTGGGATACTTTATCACACATCCAGATTTCGCCATTTTCCCTTCATTTCATACATCTCCTTCACCTTCCACTCACCATCCCTCGCCTTCTTCAAGCAAGCCTATTACAAAGAGGCTTAATTTTCCCCTTGAACAAGAAAAAGAGCATGATGAAGAAGAAGAGCATGAGCAAGAGGAGGAAGATGATGATGAGCAGCATCATGATGAAACAAGGGGATGATGAGGAAGATGATGATGAGCAGCATCATGATGAAACAAGGGGATGATGAGGAAGATGATGGTGAGAAGCATCATAGTGAAACGAGACAGCAAGGGGAAGAAGAACACAGTGAGGCAGAACAACAAGGGGAAGAAGGGCATGATGAAGAAGGACATGATGATAAAAAAGTGCAGCATGATGAAAAAAGGCAGCCAAAACATGATGAACAGAGGTAGCCACAACATGATGAACAAAATTCTCATGATGATGAATAAAGGAAGCCACAACATGATGAACAGCAGCCTCATGATGATGAACAATAGCTTCAAGAAAAAGAACAGCAGCATGATGAAGAGATGCAACATAGTAAGGAGGACAGCCCTCAAAAAGAAATGCAAAAGGATAGTCAAGGCATCCATGAAGAAATCCAAGACAATGGCAAGAATGAGGAGCAAATTAGCAAGGGTAAAGAACCAATGGAGCATGTGCTAGCTGCCTCTCCTAGGCAAGGGGCCATGCTCTCTTTTCCGAAAGTGGCCAAGCCCAGGACATCAATGAAAAGGGTGCCTAGATTTTTAACTCCAAATGTTACTAGGGCCCTCTGAAGCAAGGGAAAATTTCCCAAGAAGCCCATTTTCGAATTGCCCAAGAGGAGGAATACTAAAAGAGCCACCCAAAGAAAAGAAAAGGAGAAAGAAGAAAGCAATCATGAAAAGGAAAGGGAATTCGACATAATTCAAATCCAAAGTGATAATAGTGACAATGAAGCCCAGATCCTAGAAAATATCTTAATTAATAGAGAAAACCAAATTGATGCTTTGAGGACTGATCTTGAGAGGGCTAGAAACTTCAATCACTTTTTGCAAGTTCAAAACAAACAAATGAGTGTCCATATGGCTGTATATGAGACACGGGCCATCAAATACAAAAAGGAAGTGATCGGCACCAAAATTGAGGAAAGACACCTAAAAGCTCCAAATTTTGGCTTCATCTTCACAGCATGTTTCTGAAAACCCTTGAGGGTCATGCTCGCCAAAATTGGGCGAAATTCGACATATTTTGGTTTTTTGTCATTTTTGGGTTTTTTGCTAAAACTCATGGGCATCGCCATTTCAGTTTGGGGCATCCTCAAAGGATGAAAATTGTATCATTGGATGCCATAATTTTAGGGGAATATACTCAGTGATTTTTAGATCAATTTAAGATCATTTTCTCCCCCAAAATGGCGAACGACACTCGCTTGTTCTACACTCTGCCCCGTTTATCAGCAAGGCCTATTTTTTTGGGTTATTACACACAGGTATATTTTTGGAGGACTTATAGTGGTCAGTTGGGAGAAAAATAAACATTTTTAGAAAATAGACATTCATAGCTTTCCAATGAGCAATCATGGGCCTCGTTTCAACATCGGGAAGGCCTCCAAAAGTTTCCGGCAAGTCAGGGGACTTTCTGCTGATGTATTTTTTTGAGTATTTTTGTAAAAATTGAACCTTTCAAAAGTGACTTTTCTTCATGTGCGTTTAGCTATTTTTGTACATGATAAGTTATGAAAAGTCAATATATTTCCCTTTTTTAGCATTTTTGAGATATTTTATTAGATATTTTGTTGGATTCCATGACTTGGTAGAATGGTATAGTGTCTCTCTCTCTGTTTGTTTCTTAGTTTTCATTCATAATTCCATGTTCTTGCTTGCTATAAGACAATAGAGAATAGATTTGAGACATGCCCTTAGAGGCACCTCAAATTTCCTGTTTCTTTATAGCTTCTATTTTTTCTTCATTCTTATTCATATTAAAGAATCCTTGATTGCTCTTTAATAACTCAAGAGTATTGTTTGCTTGTTTCATTTATGGTTTTATGCATGCTAAGTATGATTCACGGTATGCCTTGCTTAGTCATGGCTAGTCATAGCTCCACTTCTGAAACCTATCTTTGATTGATTAGATTGTCATTTTTTGAACCAAGGAGGTCTTTTACTGATCTTGCCCTTTGCCTAAAACTATGCGATCTTGCTTCAATGTGCCCAATAGCTTGGAATACTATGTTTAGGCATTCCTTCATAGTAATTTGAGTTGTTTTTTTTGTCTTAAGTGTATTTCCCCAAAGTCTGATAGCCATTTCCCAAATTTAGAGAATCATATATCTCTATGCATGGCTTGAATGTTTATTTCTATGCATCGATCAGTTTACAGTTACATTTCTCATGATTAATGGTTTGCCCTACCATGTTTATGTCAGCTAATAAACTAGTTATGTTTGAAATCCTTTGTTGTTCACAAAATTAATTTCCATCTCACTCCATTTTACCCAAAGATCCATTTTACCTCGCTCAAATCGGCCCTTCAACAATCTTGTATCACCACCTGAAAGCTTTTTTGATCTTTTCGACCCCATAGCCTAGTTGATCTGACATCTTTCTTACCTATCTTAATCTTTGATCAGTTCATCCCTCACAACCTAAAAAACCAAAACCAAAAACCTACTTCATAACTAGCCTAAAATCAGAACACAATAAAAAAACACATAGATTTCCCTTACAAAAATAGAGAGAGCCCTCTCTGAGTCCAGGAAGGCTAGGTCCTTGGGCTCCAAAGATTGGTTTGATGTTACATTGTCATTTGGCTTGCCAATCAGCCAAATCATGGGACCCTAACAGGTCCTACAAAATAAATTGTCCATTTATCAAAATCCTGTAAGGTCACATGTGGTTGTAGTGGAATTTCATCTCCGCACGAAGGTTTCCCCGTTATCTGATGCACATCACTATGCACCGTAGGCCACCACAAACCAACCCTTAAAATTTTCTGTGCAATTGGTTTACCTGCATAGTGACCTCGTGCAACCCCTGCATGTGCTTCTGTTAAAATTATATGCCTTTAGAAATCTGCCACATATCGACTCAGCACCTCATTAGCTCCCATCTTATACAACTATCCAACAATCAAAGTAAATTTTGCTGCATGCAATACCAAATTTTTATTTTGCTTGACTGTGTACTCCATAGGCACACTTCCATTGGTCAAAAAGTGGATGATATCTATGAAGTGGTCATCAACAACTCTAATGGAAAACAACTGTGCGTCTTGTAATCCTTACTCCAAACTAGTTGGCTCATATCCACTTTCAATGCACGACAAATGGTTTGGTCCTCCATTCAATTTCCCTGGGTTTACAATCACCTCAAAATCATACTCTTAGAACAATAGGATCCACCTACAAATATTCCCCCCCAACACCAGCTTGTTTACTAGGTACTTCAAAGCAGAGTGGTTAGTGAACATACTAAAATGACCTCCCATCAAATAGTGATGAAAATTTTGCAACACATAGACCATAGGTAACCCTTCTCTCTCTGTTGTCGAGTAATTGCACTCAGCTTTGACAATTTTCTACTCGCAAATGCAATTGTGTGGTCAATATATCCAGCTCCTGTCTACGCGAGTACAACTCTTAACGTGATACACGACACATCAACGTGCACATAGAATTCTTTTGTCTAGTCTAGGAATACCAATATAGGCGCAGTCACCATTTTCTCCTTAAGCATATCAAAAATCTTTTGGTAGTCCTCGTCCCAAAAAAAAGAGGCATCCTTCTTCAATGACTTCTCCGTCGGTGCAATAACCAACGCGTAGCCTTGAATAAATTTTCTGTAATAACCAGTATGCCTCAAAATTTAGCGCAACTACTTCACATTCGTTGGAGCCTCTAGGTTAACAATAATAGCAATCTTAACTGTATCGACCATCAATCCCTATTGAAAGATAATATGACCCAGGAAAATCTTGAAAGGGACACATAATATACACTTCTTTAGATTCAGCAATATTTGATGCTTCTGACAAGTATCCAACATTAAGCGCATACTTGAAACATGCTTCTTCAATAAGCCAAATATAGTCTAGTCTGTTAGCCCCCCTATGAAATTCTTGACAAGCAAGCTGGGGGGCTATGTCATTTTGGAGACCTTCAAGGAATGCATCTCCCTTGAAGACACATCATCCTTGAGGTCTCTATGTGCTTTGCCTTATACAAATCCCCTCTGTTGTTTCCCTAGCTCAAAGCCTTCATTTACCCCTTGTAGCCCTACAAAATGTCCCGTTCCCTTTTTTCTCCTTCTGTCAAAGTGTCTCTGCTCCCCTCTATTTCTCCCTATCAACCCTCTAAACCCCTCCAAAATCCCCTTCAAATTTTTCCCACACCCTTTGTTTCTGCATTTTCCCCTTCCATCTCCCTATCGTTACCCTTTGGGCCTCAAAATACATTAGAAATGGGTTAAAAACCCACTCCCGACCTTATAATAGGCCTAAGCCCCCTTCTCCGCTAGCCTCGCGCCTTTCCGCTCCATATAGCCTAACATCGTGACCAAAGATTTTCCCCTGCGGAGGCTCTTCTCCATCCATAGAGTCAAACCATGGAGCCCCCGCAGTTGACTCCTCGGGATATGGGACGACTCAAATCAACGGTTGTTATTCACTGCGGGGGGTCGCTCCAAAATTCCCGTGCCCGTACACCTTGGCCCCCCGCAGTTCATCCCCACCGTCCGTTTTAATCCTGCAGTTCAACGGTTCATAGCTCATTCATTTCGGGGGAGTTCCTGACCGTCGATATTTATAGATCAGGTGGTTCTCGTTGATCCCACAGGCGCCCATTATTCCTCGTTCATCACCCGTCGCCGCATCTCCGCCGTCCATTTAAATCCGCAGATCAACGGTTCATAGCCAGAGCGCTTTGGGCGCGTTTTCCACCGTCGATCTGTTCCAGATCTAACGGTGCGGAACCCGCCCGCCTCAGTGGTCCCACTCCCCACTTTCACTGTTCACAAACCGTCGGTTTATTCCGCACCACCCTCGCGCGCTTGGTGGTTTTTCCCCGGAGGCCAGCAATTCCACTCACCTTTCGCCACCTGTCCTCCTGTACGATTTTGAAACCACCTTTTCCCGCCCATTAAATCCATCCCCCGTGCATTATCCTTCGGACATGGACGCCCAGCGAAATCGCTGTAGACCGTCCAATCTGGGATGGGCCATCCAATGGCCATCGCCCGCTCAAGATGCACGAAGTCTAATGAGGTTGCATGTGCGATAGCTCACGCCATGGCCCGCCGTCCATCGTTCTTTGTCATTGATCTCTGCCACGATCAACGGTCCGGATCCGTCTGCCTGCTGTTGACCATTCCACCGTCACCCCGGCCTCCACACCATCCGTCCACGTGTCTTTACCGTACGCCACGTCACCCCACGTGCACCCTCTGTACATGCGCCATTTCCATTGCGTATAATCGGTTCGTTTCGTGTTTTTTAATGTGTTTTCGTTTGTTTTCCACGTATATTTGCTCTGCAGACCGTCAACCCTTGCCAGAGCGATTCTCACCGTTTCCTCTGCAAGTTTCACCTCCATCACTCCTGCATGGCCATCTCCTCCATCCGTCCACATCATCCATTTCCCATCCATTGTTTTCTTCATAGATATTGTGTTGTTGCAGGGTTTTCAACAGTAAATGACCGCCATGATGCGCCGTCTCTGTCTCAATGACAGAGGGATCGATGAAGACCAGGTGCAGAGGCTATATTCAGAGCTTGATGTTGTAGGAAGAGTCTGGAGGGTGCTTGTGCCATAAATTCATCAAAGGACAGATTTTAAAACTCTACCAACCCTCCGGCACCATTGAAGCTCGAACTTCATATACAAGGTCAACAGAGAGCTCGAGGCAAGAAATGGAAGACTCATAAGCTTCTGCAGGGATTTTTAGCAGGAAAAGTACGAAGTTGAAGACCCCGTGGATCGCTCAGACGGTCCAATGGACAGAGATATAATATTATCAGGGGTTTCGTATCAGCAGAGTGTTCTTCCATGAAAGGACATGGTACACATCATTGTTTCAGTCTACATCGTGCCCGAATGAAGATCTACGCCCTTTCAGCAGTCCTACACCGTCAGGGAGCATTTGTTACACAATATGGATACCCTAGCATCATTATTTCACTAGTTTGTCCAGTCAACAGAGAATGGTAGTAGTTCTACAGCCAGAGTACCAGAAGTAATTGCACAGATTTAAAGCAGAATGGATTGCGGCCTTCCTCCTCTTCTGAGCATTAATTCTTCATTTAATTCTTCACCTACCATCTTTTGCTCGGTTTTTTCCTATAAGAATCTAGAAGAACAGATTGTAAAGGGTTGTTGTTAAGTTGTTCGGTTGTTTCTGTTAGAGGGATTCAGCTTGACTGTTAGAACAGTCTTGGGAGGGAGTTACAAAGTAGTTTGTATGTAATAGGCTAGGAGGAGAAAGTTTTGATTTCATTAGCCATTGAGCTTATTGTACATGACTGGTTTTGCATTAATTAATCAAAGCATATTTCACAGGATCCTGGTCTATTACTATTGGTGATGTCTTTCTTAACTCTGTTATTTACATTGTCATACTATTTCATGTTCTTCTGGTAGGCAACAGAAGTATAACATATGATTCACCCTTGTTAGGTGCCCTATGTTTCCTGCTCTCCCTACCTTTAATTTTTTCTGCTTTATGTGTATCTAAGAGTGAATTCATGTGGTTTAACCAACGCAGTGGATGTTATTGCCTGCTGGCTGATGTATGAACTTGGGGGTTTGCTACTTAGATGTTTCTTTGTCAAATTTATCTCTGTTTTTCTCTTGGAGTTTCTAAAGCAGACTTGGAGTTAAATGAACTCTGGTCCGATCTATAAGCAACCCCTTTGTCCCTCTTTGAGAGCTGCCTCTGAGTATGTCCAAGCAGGTCTGGAGTTAAATGACCTCTGACCTGATCTATAGACAGAAATTTGGTTGTCTTTCCTTCTTCCACTTTCTCTCCTTAATGTTCCATCCCATCATCTATCTGAAAGATCCTCTAGTATAGATGACTTTCCCTTTGGAAGCCTTGGCTAGTGGATGCAAGTAATTTCCTTTCATGACTCCATAGCCCAATGGATGGCACTTTCTTGGCCTATCCCCTTCGCTGAAATATCCTGCTGCCTTGTTCCTTTCTCCCATTACCTTCTCAGTTTATGATCTCCTAACCAACCCAGCAACCAACCAACCAAATCATTTTAAACCCCCCTCTGTGCTTCATAACTAGCCTAACACCTCAGTTTAAACCTCAAAGATACATCATTCTTTGCTTTATTGGAGAGATCCCTCTCCGGGTCCAGGAGGGCGAGATCCTAGGGCCCAAAAGTGGTTCTGATGTTGTCTCATCTTTTGGTCTTGCCAATCTGGCCAAAACATGGGAACCCCAACATAGTCATCAAAATAGAATTCTAATAACTTATGTATATACTCTTTAAAAGAACCTACCACCACACGCGAGAATATAGTTGGTGCATTATTAAGACCGAATGGAAGTACTGTGTATTGGAATGATCCTCATTCCATCACAAAGGTTGTATTACTTCTGCCTTCAGGTGCAATTTGAATTTGGTGGTATCCATAAAATCCATCAGTGAATGATTAGACCTCCTACCCACCCACATTGTCCAAGACTTCATCAGAAAATGGAGTTGGAAAGGGGTCATGCACATAGAAATCATTCAACTTGCGCAGATCCACACAAATATTGATTTCTCCTTTTGTCTTCTTTCCTTGGACCACCATGGGGCTTACCCAATCTGATTCTTCTACTGGTTCAACGATCCCTGCAGCAACCGGGTAAAACTGCGAAAGTGGGTTACACTTTTGTGAGAATCAGGGGTGGAAAATTCTTTTTCCCAACAGTTTAGCCGAACTCATTCCATCATTTACATTGATGTCATATTGATGATGTGTGAAAACAGATTTTTGGTCGGAGATGGGAAAACCTACAACTAAAGTTCAGCCGACCTAATAGTTCGGTCGAACTATTAGTCCGACCGAACTTTTAAAATAATTCAACCGAACTTTAGTTTATAAATATACCAGCCCAGGAACAGGAATAGGTTTCGGGCTTATTAACGTTGTCTTATTACCGCTGTCACATGCTGTTACAGGGTCTTTAGTTTGTTGTTTGTTGTTGCAGGGTCTTTAGTTTGTTGTTGCAATTGTAGGTTCTTGGTGTTGCGTAGGTGAGAAATTTGTTGGTTTTTTGTTTTGTTTTTTTTGTGAATTTTTTTTACTGTTGTTCTGTTGTTCTGCTCTTTTAATTTTATAGTTGTTTTTTTTTTTGTTTTGCAAGTAATTTGTAATCTGTGGCATCCTAGATGATCTCCTGCTTGTCTTCTAGTTGCGGCCTCGACGTCTTCGGCAATCTCCTGCCTCGTCTTCTCATTGCGGCCTCAACGTCTCCAAATTTCCAGGTTCGTACTTCTATCAAAGTATTGTTTAAATGTAATTTTTTGTGTTTAAATGGAAAATCGGTTAATGAAAAGTAAGTTTTAAAGTTAGACTCAGTTGGTTGTTTTTCATATTTAGGGTCAAAACTCCTTTTCCACCAACAAAATATTCACCTAGGTTGAAATTGAATTCACTAGTCTTCCTCAGGCCCTTTTCTAAATTATTCTTCATCGTCCTTTTCTAAATTGTTCTTCATCTGCTTCTGGTTTATGGTGTATCTATATCTCTCTCTAGACCACTACGTTGAGATAACGCGAGATTCGCTACCATAGACACTAGATAAATGGTGTATCTGTATCTCTCTCTAGAACACTACGTTGATATAACGTGAGATTTTCTGCCACATATAGCTGGGCCATAAGGGATACCGAGATTTGATATTGGCGGTTCTCAGAGGTGAGCACTCCCCGTTAATATGATGCAGTCTTAGCTTCACTCCTGGCTTACGCTCTTCCTCACCTGTAAACACAAAAATATGATTATATGTTTTCTTTGCTAAAAATATTTGGCCCTTTGATATTGGGAGGTCATAGGATAACCTGTACACACAAAAATCTGATTATATGTTTTATTTGCTAAAAATATTTGGCGCTTTCATATTTGGAGGTCATACGATCAATTCTCTTGAATAATATGTTTTCTTTGCTAAAAATACGTGGCTATTGGGAAGTCATACGATCAATTCTTTAGAATATTGTGTAACTCAGCTATTATTAATATTTATAGAGACAAAAATAACGTGAGATTTGCTGCCATTACGCTTCTGTTTAGTCTTGGCCTTCTTGGTCTGAGATGGATTTTTTTTTCATATTTCTCTTTGAAACATGTGTTGACATAAATAACACAAGAATTCTCTCTAAATATTACAAGGAACATCAATTTATCCTATGCACATTCACTCTCATTCTCACCACCCATTTCTGCCCCTCCTCTTGCTTACCACAACTAGAAAAAGAGTTACACCTCTCCTCTTGCTTACCACAGCTCCAAGAATAGGGTGTGAGCTGACCCTCTTCCAAATAATTATCATAATTTCCATTCTTAACGTCAATACTGGAAATATCTCGAACCCCACCATGGTTAAGCCTCTTGGGTAATGTCTTTTTTTCATGTAAAAATTAGACCAGCTCGATAGGTAGGATTGAAAGGTGTCAAAAAATGCTATATAGTTTATTTCCTATGATTTTGTTATTTTCCCAGATTTCCTACTATATAGGAATCTATTTATATATTTGATTACTTCTCCATATATTAATATATTCCAGTCTTGGAAGATATGTTCTTCACGCAATCATTTTCTATAAATACACTAGAATTCCTTTGATATTTTTCCCTTTATCATGTGTTCTTTCTAATCCATGGACCTATTTACAATAAAAACATGGCTAATTTTAATCAAATATTAGCATCCTAATTTTAATCAAATCTCAGCTATTATTAAGATTTATAGAGACAACAATAACGTGAGTTTCTCTGCCACTACGCTTCTATTTAGTCTTGGCCTTCTTGGTTTGAGATGGCTTCTTCTGTTTTTTCATCTTTCTCTTTGAAACAGGTGTGACATCAATAGCACAAGAATTCTCTCTAAATCTTACAGCGAACATCAATTCCTCCTCTACACATTCACTCTCATTCTCACCAGCCATTTTTTCCCCCTCCTCTTGCTTAAACCACAACTATAAAAAGAGTTACACCTCTCCTCTTGCTTACCATAGCTCCCAGAAGAGGGTGTGAGATGACCCTCTTCCAACTCATTATCATCATTGTCATTATTAACATCAATAATGTCAATCTCTCTAACCCCACCATGCTTAAGCCTCTTAGGAAATCTATTTTTTCATGTCAATATTGAATAAAAATTAAACCAACTCGATAGGCAGGATTGAAAGGTGTCAAAAAATGCTATATAGTTTATTTTCTCTGATTTTCTTTGATTTTGTTATTTTCCCAGATTTCCTACTATATAGTAATATGTTTATAAATTTGATTACTTCTCCATCTATTAATCTATTGCAGTCTTGGAAGAACTGCTTCGATATTTTCAACATCTTTATTCTCCATCTTTCCTCTTAGTTTTTCCCTATTCAATATTATGCTCATATATGTTTGGAGATTAATGTCCTAAAAGAAAACATAAGCAAAATTAATAGGTATGTTGTTAGGCAGTCTCTAGATGTATCTTCTCTTCAAGTTTTCTCCAAGCAACATACAATAGCATTGTCATCCTCCATAGTATAAGCCACATGGTACATTCATTGTTAGTTCTGTCCCTCCAACGTCTGACATGGTTGTATTTTATTAATGTGCCTAAATTTACACCTTCCATGATGCTTCTAATATTGTAAAATGTTAAAATTGGAGTGTTTTTCGATGTAATGGATATAAATAATCTAGATTGACATGGCTGTGTTTTATTAATGTACCTAAATTTACACCTTCCATGATGCTTCTAATCTTGTAAAATGTTAAAAGTGGAGTGTTTTATGATGTAATGGATATTAATAATCTAGATTTTCATAGCTATATTTTATTAGTGTACCTAAATTTACACCTTCCATGATGTTTCTAATCTTGTAAAATGTTCAAAGTGGAGTGTTTGATGATGTAATGGATATTAATAATCTAGATTGACATGGCTGTATTTTATTAATGTACCTAAATTTACACCTTCCATGATGCTTCTAATCTTGTAAAATGTTAAAATTGGAGTGTTTTATGATGTAATGGATATTAATAATCTAGATTATCATATAGTGATATGATGATAGTGTAGGTTGATGTTCAAGTTGTAAAATTATTTTACATATCAAGGATGAATGATAGTACAAGCCAAAAATGACATTATTATAAATTATTAAACAATCTGTTAGGTGCTAAATCATACTTCTTATTAAGGACATAACTAATTTGTAAGTTGAAAATTCCTTTTTAATGTTCTTAGCCTATTTATAGATGTCAAAGTAAAGATTTATAGATGTGATTTCTCCCATAAACTTCAAGGCAAACTAAACGGCAAACTAAACTCTAAGGCAAACCCTGTACATGTCATTTCTCCCACAAACTCATAAAGATGTGACTTTTGACATAGCTTCATCAACCACTACCACTAGTTGTTTTAGTAAGTGCATAAAAGAATTTTGCAAACCATGTACATGTCATTTCTCCCACAAACTCATCAAGGTGTGACTTTTGACATAAATTTATCAACCACCACTACTAGTTGTTTAAGTAAGTGAAAATCACTACCACTTTAAGGAAAATCGTGTACATGTGTAATTTATCCCATACATGTGCCATTTCTACCACAAAATTTTAGGAAAAATTTAAGGCATGTGTCATTTATATGTAATTTCTCTGTCATTTCTATGTCATTTCTCCCATATACTATAAGGAAAACTATGTTCTGTCATTTCTATCTTAAACTCTAGACAAGGAAAAATTTAAGGCATGTCATTTCTAGATGTGATTTCTCCCATAAACTTTAAGGAAAACTTTAAGGCAAACCATGCGCATGTCATTTCCCCACAAACTAAAGGCTTTCTCCCATTAATTCAAGGCAAACTTTAAGGCCTAAAAGCTAAACCTAAAGTGGCTGAACTTCCATAGGATTTCAGTCTGTCTGTTGAGTTTTAACTTCTACAAGTTCTAAAGGCAGAGTCTGTAAAAGGCCAGGTAGCCTCTGGATCTCATATTTTCTCAAAGGTGACATATCCAGTAAATTCACCTAAATTCAATCTTTGGAACAAATCTAAATAGAAGTTCTTCATTTTAATATCCATAAACCACTACCACTTTAAGGCAAACCGTGTAGATGTGTCGTTTCTCCCATACATGTGTCATTTCTCCCATAAAAAATTAGGTAAAATTTAAGGCATGTGTCATTTCTCCCATAAACTATAAGGCAATGTAATTTCTCCCATATACTATAAGGCAAACTTTAAGGCAAACCATGTACATGTCATTTCTCTCTTAAACTCTAGGCAAGGCAAACTTTAAGGCATGTCATTTCTAGATGTGATTTCTCCCATAAACTTAAGGCAAACTTTAATTCAAACCATGCATGTGCCATTTCTCCCAGAAACTAAATGCTTTCTCCCATTAATTCAAGGAAAAATTTAAGGCCTAAAAACTGAACCTAAAGTGGATAAACTTCCATAGGATTTTATTTTGTCTGTTGAGTGTTAACTTCTACAAGTTCTAAAGGCAGAGTATGTAAAGGGACAGGTAGCCTCTAGATCTCAACTTTTCTCAAAGGTGACATATCTAGTAAATGCCCCTATATTCAATCTCAGGAACAAATCTAAATAGAATTTCTTCATTTTAATATCCATAAACCACTACCACTTTAAAGAAAACCGTGTACATGTGTCCTTTCTCACATAAACTTTTAGGAAAAAGTTAAGGCATGTGTCATTTCTAAAGGCTTTCTCCCATTAATTCAAGGAAAACATTAAGGCTTAAAACTGAACCCAAAGTAGTTGAACTTCCATAAGATAGGATCCCCCAAACTCAAGGATTTCTCCCATTAATTCAAGGCAAACTTTGAGGCCTAAAAACTGAATCTAAGGTGGTTGAAATTCCATAGGATTTTAGTTTTTCTGTTGAGTGTTAAATTCTACAAGTTCTAAAGGAAGAGTTTGTAAAGGGCCAGGTAGCCTCTTGATCTCATCCTTTCTTAAAAGTGACATATCCAGTAAATGCCCCTATAGTTAATCTCTAGAACAAATCTATATAACATATCTAAATAGAAGTTCTTCATTTTAATATCCATTTCTGTACATGCCATTTATCCCATAAATTTTAAAGAAAACTTTAAGGATAACCATGTACATACATGTCATTTCTCCTATTTTTCCCATATACTAAAGGCAAAATTTAAGGATAACCATGTACATGTCATTTCTCCGATAAACTTTAAGGCATAATTTGCCAGTGTTTTTGGAACCATGTACATGTCATTTCTCCCTTAAAATCTAGGCAAGCCAATCTTTAAGGCATGTCATTTATAGCTGTTATTTATCCCATAAAATTTATGTTAGCCTCTCTCACAAAAAAATAATAAATCCAAACATAAATTAATTAATTAAATATTCCAATTTAGGAATATGTGCCTAACTCTTGGGTTGTTCCTCAAATATTGGAGTTTGTTTAGTAACTCCTATCTTGGTGGGTGTTTGGTGAGAAATTATCTCAACAAAAGGAGTCTAAGATAGCATGGAATATCTTAAGACATTGTCTCTCATCTATTTAAATTGTAACACTAAATTCTTTTAATAAGAGAGAATGATGAGAATCCATGAGGCTGAAGCCTCTTTTCCGCCAATATTTTATCTGGTTTTTATGTGTGTTTTCTGTAATCTGTTTGAGTTAATTTCATTTTCTAATATGTGATATCAGTGGGAGGGAAAGATAACTGTTTTTGAATTTTCAATTATGTATGCTGGGTATATATGTGCATTATAAACACAGGTAGATGAAGCCAAGTTTTCATGGAGAGAAGTCGTTGCTGTATAAAGAAGTGTTGGTAAATCCTTGCTGGTGTGCTGATGCAACTGATCTGTGAGGAACTGGATTGGATCGGATCGCATTTCGTGTTGTGTGGTGGTTTCCATGGTGTAGCCGTAGATATGGTCTGTTGGAGATCTGGGTCGGAGGTGTAATTGAACAGTGCAATACTTGTTCAATGCTAATTCCGAGACAATGAGGATTGGATTTCTGGCGTTGTGGAAAAATTTCCATCCTCAGTGGAACGGTTGAAAAATCAGATGTTCATTATTTCGGATGTAACCGATCCATGTCTGGAAAATCTCTTAACGTGACGGAACACACACCTTAAATATTAAAAAATGTTGTTATTGATGTGGTTTATTGTTGTGCGAATGAACTGGTTTATTTCTACAATTTTATTATATATATATATATATATATATATATATATATATATATATATATATATATATATATATATATATATTGCTAGAGTGCGTGAATGCAGGAGATTGACACCAGACACCCTCTGTGTTGGGAAAAAAGAATGAGACTTTGGGCATAGCTGGAGCCACGGGCATGCAATTCGATTTGTACAAAACTGTGCTAGCGTGAAGGGTAGTTAAACAACCAAGAAATGCTGTCAGATCCGTGACAGTGATCAAGTCGAGAGCCACAGTGTTGCAGTGCTGGTACGTGTTTTTACAAAACTGTGACTGTTGGTTTGTGTTTTGGATTGTGTTGACTTCAAATCAAAAGGATCCATCACCAATTCTTGGATCTGTTGCACTTCATCATCCAATATTTTGAAATTCTATGATCAGCCTGTGGTCAGTCGAACAACTTCTTTAGTTATATGGCCCTTATTGCAATATTCCACAGCCTCTGCCAACAATTCTATAGACTTCCTCTTGTCAGTTGATCTCCTCCTTCTTCCAAAGTGCGCTCTCTCCACTGGAACTAGCACTGCATGTTGACTTCACTCCACAGCCCCAAACAAACCCATTCCTTCATCATTCGTGATCGCTGCCTGCCATCGATGGAATTAACGAAAGTGGATTGATGGTCCCTCGTTGTGCAAGTTTCGTGGTGGAACTTTCGTGGCGTCTTCCGTGGAGAATAATTGACGGTCATTGTCTCGATGTGCTTGCGAAATCAACTCTGGTATTTGATTTTCACTTTCTCTTGAAGTGTAATTAGCATCATCAACGACATTTGGACTCCATATATTCAAACGAGAATATGCCAGAGTGAATGGAGTGGAATTGGCTTCGTATTACAATTTAGAAATCTCCTACGGATTGTAAATAGTACGCGTATGAGTCTCCAATTGACCAGTGTAAGGAGTAGACACACCTCATTCAAACTCGACTTCGAATTTTCTACACTGCCAGAGTCAACATTGAAAAAATTATAGCCAACGGCTGAAATTTCGGCGGTTCATGCAAACCCTGAGTGAATGCCTCCTTTGCATTTTTCACAGATATTTGATTTTTAACATATGGAAAACCCTGAGTCAATGCATATTTTTCATTTTACTCATTTTTGATTCTGTCTAGAACAGACAAGATTGGTGCCCATTCAAATCTTCCTAATTTTCAAAGACACATGCCAAAAAATTAAGTCCAAGAGTCAGTCACTTAGCTTGTAACCAGTGAGCGGCCACAACGGAGTTGTTGTGTTTGGAGGTGTTTCGGTTGAGTCAGAATAAGCTCACAACACTAGGCGTTCTCACCATTGAAACGTTCATTTTTTTACTTGCATGCATTGATGCATTGATGTGTCGATAAATATTTCAATGCACGAGGTTGAAGTGGATGCCCTCCTCCAACTATTCGATTTCTCTCCTCTATCAGGTAGATCAAATCTTCAAAGTCAAACTATTTAAAAGAAATCTTAAAACAAAGTGACACATATTTTTTTTTTATGAAGTATTAAGTTTTGATTCACTTTTTAAAAGTGAATTCATCAATTTATTTTATTTTATTTATTTTTATTTTTATGTAAAATCAAAAAGAGACTTACTATAGTCATGAGAGAGAAAAAGTGAAAAATTTTGAAGGTACTTTTGTTAGAAGAGTAGAATTTATTTACTTGGGAGAGATAAGGAGTGTGATTATTTTTTAAGTGTGAAGTGATAACGTAAATGTGGAAGGTTTGAAGTGATTTTGTGAAGTGTAAATTTGAAAATTGTAAACAAAAATTGTTTTTGAAGACATAAGGAGTATTTGGAGAGATAACGTGTGAGCGATTAGTGCACATGGTTTTTTGAAGACATTTTCTTCCAAAATTTGCAAGCGTTAGATTCTCATTGTTTGAGAAAGCTTTAGTGGAAATATTGTAAAAGATGAAAGATTGATTACCTTAATACTTAATAAAGACATATTATTTGTGGTGTTGAAGTGTCCTAGATCCACCCGAAATTGAATAAGGGGATTTTAGGTACACGAAGTATGTGTTGCGATGGTGCATGTTTTTTATGGCTTCATGTTGTTGCTTATGATTTATGTCTAGTTTTTACACATAAATGATCACATTTACCACACACATAAAGTTCAATACAAGAAAGCACAACACATGTAACGAAGAAGATGCAAGGAAGGATAATTAAACTCAACACATGCATCTGCGCACTTACAACAAATAATCAAAGATTGTCAACATCAAAATTTTACATCAACAAGAAAATTCACTTAGTCAAGTTAATGCTTTTCAAAGAAAAGTATACATCAACATTCTTGAAAATACATTTAAGAACTTGTAATCAAATTCATTGTTTTAAGTGAATCATTAAAAATTCATTGTTAATGAATTTTTAAGAGGACAAGTGAATTTATTGTTTTTAAGTGAATCATTAAAATCATTGTAAGCTTTCTTGGGTGCATTTTCGACGTTGTTCAACATCCTTTCTTTAAGAAGAATCAAGTGAGTTCATGATTTTCACTCTAAAGCAAACAAGCCACAAGTTCACATCTCCTGCAAGCAAGCATGAGTATTCATTCAAGCAATTTGCATCAAGACAGTACAAAGTTCAAACCTTCAAGTGAGCCAGAGTGAAGTTCATTGCAGCAACCATCAAAGCAACCAAACAAGTTCAACTCTAACATCAATCAAGAAATTTCAGATCGACATCAAGCGAGCGTGAAGTCATCAAGTAAGTCAAGTGAGCATTCAAGCAAATGCGATCGTCATCAAGCGAGCGTGAATTCCAAAGTTTAAGAAAGAAAATTCTACAATTCTAGCAAGTGTTCCAAGCAAGCGCAATAAGCAACAAATAAAGTGAGCGTGCCATTCAAGCCACATAGCAAGCGAGCCTGTCATTCAAGTACCGAAAGCAAGTGAAATAGTTCAGAGCACGACATCTCTGACAAGAGAGCCTGATTTCAAGTGAGAAAGTTCTGATGACACAACATATTCAGTTGTTAAACATTCTTCACAATTTGATCATCTTAAGTGATGAGGACATGGTGCAAGTCAACAAAGAAACTCTTGCTGATCTTTCACGACATCTACAATAAACAAAAGAAACCATTGAGTTTCTTCAACTCGATTCGCAACTTCAACGGAATGAATTGCAAGAAAAGAGTGATACTTTCAAGTCTTTGAACCATCCAGATGATAAGTCATTCATCCCAACAGCTTCAAGTGTTGAAGTTTTTCCAGTTCAAATTTCTTCTAAGACCATCATCAAGCCCTGGGAAGAAATTTAAAATAACAAGAATCGACGAGGCCGCTTAGGATATGTCACTGATGACACCAACTTACATATCCTAGATTATTCCAAGCCAATTAAGTTCGTCAGTGCAAGATTTCTTGCACAACTCACCTCAGCAGGTTCTGAGAAAGTTGTAGACAACCAACAATGCATGCAACACAAAGTTTCAGACAAATAGAATTGCACGCAACCTAAAGTTGAAGTCAATTCGAAATGTTCTCATTGTCAAAGAACCGGTCATATGGAAAATCAGTGTTTTAATCTCCATCCTTGTCGTCATTGTGGAAAACCAAATCATTCATCAGAAAAATGTCGCAACCAAAAAAAATCAGCCAGATTGAAGATACATTATGAATGGATCGACCCTTGGAAATGGTCATCCACGGTCAAAATATTGTCTCGGTTCTACAACCGAATACAATCACACATAGTGCAACCAACAGTGAAAATATGATGGTACTCTCATGCAGTTGAACGGGGGAGTAAATTAGTGTAAAACTCCTACACATGAAGGGGGGGAGTTCAGGAAACTTTCCAGAGAAGTGTCTCTCCTTTTAGCTGAAAAAGGGGGGAAAATGTTAATGAAATTGACAATGGTTGTCAGACTGAAAGTCTCGAAAAAACTAGAAAAAGCGGCCAGTGGGTATCTTCAACAGCTAGTGGGCATCAAAAAATTTGCCAGTGGGCAGTCGACAACAAAGAAGCAGTGAGCAACTTTTCAGCACAACAAAAGCAACAGTGAGTTGTTTTTGACATCATCAGCCAGTGGGCTTTGAACAAATTTTGTCAGTGGACAAAGGATGCTGATTTCATGCAAAGGACAGATGGATCCTTTTGAAACTTGGTACATGATGGAGTTGTCAAGCGAAATTCAGAGATGAATCAGACATGCAGCTGACTCATGGTCTCTTCAGATTACAGTTGTTCAACATCCAGCTTTGGCAGTTTTTTCAGGCAATGTTTTTGAGGATCAACATGAGAAATTGGAAGATGGTTCCTCGTTCATATTTTGGATTTATCATTGAAGGGGGGAATTTTAGCCTCTCTCAAAAAACAATAATAAAGCCAAACATAAATTAATTAATTAAATATTCCAAGTTAGGAATATGTGCCTAACTCTTGGGTTGTTCTTCAAATATTGGAGTTTGTTTAGTAAATCCTATCTTGGTGGGTGTTTGGTGAGAAATTATTTCAACCAAAGGAGTCTAAGATAGCACGGACTATCTTAAGACATTGTCTCTCATATATTTAAATTGTAACACTAAATTCTTTTAATAAGAGAGAATGATGTGAATCCATGAGGCTGAAGCCTCTTTTCCGCCAATATTTTGTGTCTGGTTTTTATGTGTGTTTTCTGTAATGTGTTTGAGTTAATTTAATTTTCTAATAATTTAAGGAAAACTTTAAGGAAAACCATGCATGAACCATGTACATGTCATTTCTCCCTTAAACTCTAGGCAAGGCAATATTTAAGGCATGTCATTTCTAGATGTGATTTCTGCCAGAAACTTTAAGGAAAATTTTAAGGCAAACCATGCACGAACCATGTACATGTCATTTCTCCCTTAAACTATAGGCAAGGAAATATTTAAGGCATCTCATTTCTAGATATGAATTCTCCCATAAACTTTAAAGAAAACCATGCACATGTCATTTCTCCCATGCATTTGGAATAAATGTTAATTTAATATATTTTATTGAATCTGTTTTTTTCAAAGATGAAAAAAAACCACTAAATATGGTTGAAAAATGGACATTATACATAGATGTTTCTTGCTATCCCAATCCAGGGAAAGCAAGGATTACATATGTGCTTTGCAATATTGCAAATATCAAGGCCTTCCAAAGGAAATGAATATATCAGGAAGAACAACAACAACAAGGCATATTATATTGCATTGATAGAAGGCTTGGGAACAACTAGGGAGTATGGATCAAATGGAATAGTAGTTTTCATGAATTCTGAACTTGTGTGAAACTAGATGAAAGGCGTGTACCAAGTTAAGAATGAGAGGCTAAAAAAACTGCATGGAAAAGCAAACAATATTGTTAGCCAATTTCAAATTTTTAGTATAAGACATTGCACAAATGTTAATAAGATGTCTGCTGATCTATTGTGTTGGGAAATTCCAATTCAAGATTCATCTATCAAAGATGAATTAGTATTATATGGGGCAATTGCAATTCAAGATTCATCTCTCAAAGATGAATTAGTGTTGAGACACTCTTCTTCAAAAATTCAAGATTCATCTCTCAAAGATGAATTAGTGTTGAGACGCTCTCCTTCAAAATTTATTGATGAACATTGTAACATATATTTGATATGTGTGTGTTTTTTAATTATAAATGCGTCTTTTTTAAAGAACATGCATTTTTGTCAATTATATACCAAGTGTGCTCCCACCATGTAAAGCGCAAATTGGTGAACTTAACATTTTTATTTGCTTAAATTGAGTTTCACATATCAATTAGTGCTTTGAAAGTTGTGTTTTACATAATTTGTGTCCACTAAATTACATTAATTTTTAAAAATTTCTTTTGAATTTATTTTAAATAGTAATTTAAAAATAATTGTAAATGTCCATTGTAGATATATCCTTATATATCATGGAGGATGAAAGACGAAGATCAATAAAATACCATATCTCTACGAGAGAGAGGGATCATGGATCGAGGGATGTTCATGGTATTTAAATATAATCTTATCTCCATACATACAAGTGTGTACATATGGAATTGGTTTTTTATCAATTTTGTGAGTTAAATTAGCTGTTAATAAGTTTCATTTTTTATTTTTTAGGAGGTAGGAGGAAAAGAGTGTCTACTCCGTCAATGGAGCATAACCATGGTTCACGCAATCGTGGTATGGTTCTCATAATTTAATCAATGAATATGTACATGTATTTATATGTATGAATGTATTTTTGAATTGATTATAAATTCATATTTTTTTATGAAGCTTCCCTCTCGTCTTGTGAGGTTGGTGGTAGTACACATTCCCTTGGAGGGCCATCAATAGGTGGTGGTGAATTGCGTGAAGGTGGTGATATGCATTCCCCTAGAGGCCAATCGATGGTCGTTCTGGTTTTCAACAGTCTCAGGGTGGGCAAGATGTTATCCAACCATATCAAGATGGCCATCAATCTGAATATTATTTTCATTCAATTTGTACAAATTTGTTTACATGTTTTTTTAATATACAATTTTTTTTATATTGATGAAGAGGGTCAAAATGTTGCTCGAAAAAGACGTATGACAGAACATGTCATTCAATAAGAAGGTTGTACACCAACCATGACTTATCCATCTGACGTTTTTGATATACCTTGGGAATCAAACATGCATCAATGCACCTTACAAAGGTGTCAAAATATTCATTCAAAATTGAAGAGAGATCTCCTGGCTTTGTCTAAATAGTTACTCACTCTTTAAGCGAACTAGTAGATGTGTGCCTAAAGCTCGGGCAAACCACTGATACTTTTGTAGAAGTGATGAGAAAAAGAAAAGAAACAGTGATGGGTCTTGATATATGGGAGGTTGTTAAACAAAGAGTTACAACATAAATGGCCAAGTTTATGCTTAATTTCAAAGAAGGGCTAAAAAGAAATATGCTAAAGGTGCAATATTTCAAGCACTCTCATATAGCTGGCTATTTGTATGATAGACACCTTTCTACCTATGGAAGACTCCCATGGAACGACGAGGTTCCACTTTATTTTGCAAAATTATTTTATGCAGAACTATTTTTGGGAATGAAACCTAATTATAATGACCTTACCTCTGAATTTTGTGGTCCTGGGAAAGGTCGATTGTGTGACCGTAGGGGAGCTAGACGTGATGCTAAGTTTCCTCACCCTGAGCCACCGTTGGTTAGTCGACCTCTTCGTGTCGAAAATTTGTGGTCAGAGATGGATGCCACTTCTCTAATTAGTCGAGAAGCAAGGGATGCCATCATTGACAATGTTCAAAGTGAATTGGGTGGAGTTGATGTTTGTTTGAATAGAAAAAGAGCACGTGAGAATGCACATGCTAATTTTGTGTATTATACAGATGAAGAGATAGAAAACATGAGTGTTGAAGATCTCAAAACATATGCAAAGAATTTTTGCAATGGTTGGTAGGACCTAATTATTCATGAGCAAGAGGGATTGGGAACAATATGTGTTAATGGTTAGGGTGATTATTTTAACACATGTAAAATTTGTAATAAATACATATATATACATATATTTATTTGTATACATTAATCTAACAAAAATGTATCATTATATGTTAACACCATTAGCATTTGTCACGCTTGATGAACGAAGATGATGTTAATATCACAGTCGGAGCCTCTGGTTCACACAATCAAGATGGGTCTCACCATCAATCACATAATCAAGATGGTTCTCACCATCAAGATATGTTGGAAAATGTTAGGGTTTTTTAAGTGAACATGATGATGTAAAAATATTGTTTTATATATTATTATATATATCAAAACATGATGAAATAATTTTAAAATAAATAATTGTGCACACATGTACATGTATATATATTTAAATGTTAACAGATTATGTTTCCGTCCGATGTTTTTGGGATGACGATACCTTCATCTTCCTTGGGAGATGTGCCAAATCCACCATCACAAGTATGATTTTTTTTTCACTTTTAAATATGTTTTTAAGTTATATATTCCAGCTCAAAATTTCCATTAAAAAATGAGATCTCTAGATCTTGAGTTATTTTAATTTTTTTGGAATTTTAGGTTTTTGGAGATTTTCTTTCAGAGCCACCCTTAGGAGATGTGCTAGATCCACCATCACAAATATTCAATTTTTCACTTAAATATATGTTTAAGTTATAAGTTATAAATTGAAGTTCAAAAGTTTTATTATAAATTGAGATCTAGATCTTGAGTTATTTTATACTTTTAAAATTTTTGAATTTTAGGTTCCTAGAGATGATTTATTTTCTCCACAGACTCTAGCGATTGAGTGTATGATGGAGATAGGAACATCCACACCATTTGAACCATTTGAACAAGTTTTCTAAATTTTATTTTAATATTATTGAAAATTAGTTTATATATGTGCATTTTCAATTGAAATTTTTTAATATATATATATATATATATATATATATACACACACACAGACACACACACACACTTGTACATGTATATTATATAGTTTACTATGGAAGATGTTCCTGTAGAGGAAGTTTTAATGGACGAGCAACAAAACATAATGGAGAGGGAACCTCATGAGGTATTGCATGATTTTTTTTTTCATTTTGTTTTTTTACATGAAGTTATATATTCTCATTCAATTTTAAAAAGTATTAAATTTTAATGTTTGTGCACATTTTGTAAAGATTCCCCATGCTTCATAGGATTGCTTGAGGATCGTGACTTTGTTGGGAGAGACAATACATCCATTTGTATTTTATGGATGATGCACATGTGTGCAACATTATATTTGATAGATCTAGTCTTAAATTTAGCTTTTTATATATAGTCTTATCCAGATGCAGTCATATATTTAATTTTCTATGTAACATACTTGTAACACTATACATTGAACTATATATATATATATATACTTTTATTGTTCATGTGAGATACAAATTTTGGGCATATTTTACTGTTTGGATATATATATATTTTTAAACTACATTTACTCTTGTCTTGGATAGTTACATTTGACATGTGATCACAAAATGAATCTCTAGATGGAAATTTCAAATTACATTAAATCACAATGTGTATATTTTGGATGGTTGAACTACATTTGGCATGTGATTGTGATATAATGCTTTGTTTTTAAAATTCAAGTTGTCATTTTATAAACTTGTTAAAAATATAAAATGAATCTCTCTAGATGGAAATATTGAATTACAAACCATATTTTGGATAGTATACCTACATTTGGCATGTGATCTGTTGGCGAGGAAACAGGTCTCGTGAGCAAGACCCAGGTTTGAGGATTGGGCCAACAAGGGATTCCATTGTAGTCTGGCACCATGCTGGCATTTTCACCCTACTCCGAAGAGCAGAGAGTCTCACCTGAGGCGTGTCGTGACCTCATGAAGGAGGGGAACAAATCGATATCGGCAGATGGATCCACAACTCGAAGCCAACACAGAATGATATGCATGCATAACATTATACGTAGAAGATCTTCTCAGAACATCGTTCAGATACTAAGCAAACAAAATTTTAAAGTACTACAGACATCATGCAACACATTCAAGTCATACGGTAAGACAACAAGCTTTTGATATATTGATAACCAGTCAGCAAGATCAAGAGTTACATTGCTCGATAGAATGAGTTTCCAAATCCCATTACAATGGTCCCATAGGACAGAGAGAAAGATACTACAAAAATAACAAATTGATAGAGACACAGGAAATACAAGGATGTCGTGCCCAGAATAGAGCTCTCCTATGGTGTCTGCTCTTCAGCCTCGTCCTGCTCTAACCTCTCCGATCTCTCTGGATCTGTGCATGTCTCCTTTTCTGCTGGGTGACGGCCTATTTATTCAACCGCCAATGCAACTGTTAGTTTCTCTTGTGTTCTTACTCAGCTGCTTTCGGTTTCTTCTTGTTGCACATGAGTTCCACTATCTGTCCTTTGCCACATCTTCCCTTCGTCTGCACTTGTCTGTGCCAACCTCGTCATCCATCTCCTGCTCCTTCGCAACCTCGGTAGCTCTGCTGCCTACCGTTGTTGTGCCTGCCACGTGCCGATCCGCAACCCAAAATATGTCTTCATGAAAAATTCAAAACAAGGGCCTCAACAGGCCTCGACCACAGTCTCTTGACTCATCCTGAGTTAATCGTAGATCACCGTCTCCACCTCCATAGCTCCGCCTGACCCTCTGCCATGTTCCTGCTGCACACCTTCTCCTTGCTCTCCAAAGAAGGGCCCCAACTTCGGGACCTTGGTCAAAGAGGAAGACTTAAGTTCATGGAAAGTTACCACAGCCTACTTCCACCCCTGCAATAATGCGTCCGTCTCTGCCGTGATCTTGGAAACAGCTTCCTCCCCGACGTTCGTTGGTACAACACTGAATACTATGTTGACTTGGGTCCCGACCTCAGCGGCCAACTGCTGCATCGTCCAGGCACTGATCTGTAGGGGTTGGCGAAACTCTCAAATTTCCTGCTTGGCGGCCGTCGACGTTTCTTCTACTTGCGAAATCTGGACCTCTAGCGCATCTTCTTGGGCATACAGTTGGTCCAGCGTCGAGGGGTCTGTGGCGTCTTGTATTTATTTGGAGAGTTGTTGCAGCTAGGTGAAATCAGCTGTGTCTTCACTGTAAGGGTCGTTGAGCATTCCTGTAGACCTTTCAGGAGGTTGTAGGCATCCCTGGCTGCAGTAATGATAACTTCTTGCATTTTGGTTACCTGGCCCTATTTCTTTGATATTTGTGTTGTGTAGACTGCCGCTGGGTCGGGCAGCGCAGGTCGTGCTGCCAATGTCGCCTTGAGCTCTGTATTCTCCTAGTGGAGGTTGGAGTAGGACACCCTGAGGTGGATGGCTCGCTCTACTACTGTTGTTTCCTGCACATCTGCTGGCATCTGATTGTAGTGGGCCGTCACTGTGGGCCACACTTCCTTGAAAACCCTGGTCACTTCATCCATCTGGTTCCGTAGCTACCCATTTTCCATTGTGTGCTTCTCACACTGTTCAGTAAGCGCGATTATCTGTTGCTGCTACTACTCACATTTCTGTTTTAGCTCGGAGTGGAGTCTTTCTACCTGCTGGGTTTCCCTCTGGATGAAGTGGTATAGCTGAGCCGTTCCCCACGTCTCCATGCTTTTTGCCCCTGAATTACCTTGATCTGGCCACTGCTCATGCAGTGGTTGCCCATTGGCAACTGATCTTGTTGATTGATCATGAGGTGACTGTGGTGGAGTTTTATGGGGTGCAGAGTCCGCCATGTTCAGGTCCGGTCGCTCCCCTTGATCTGCTTGGATGGGCTGTTGGAGTGGAGTAGACTAAAGGATTGGTCCAGCTGTGTCTGCAACTATTTGTTCCATCTGTGTTATTAGGTCAATAAAGGTGGTCTGGGGGTCCACAGCGGGGTTGGCTGGTGGTACCACTACTATACCCGAGTCAGCCTCTGTCCCGTGGTCACCATTGAGTAGGTTCCAGATTACTGGATCTGATACGGTGGTGAATGAGTTGGATGGTGCGGATGAGGTGGTATGTGGGAGTGGGTCGGTACGAGGTGGTGAAATACGGATGATTAAGAAATCGAAGGGGTTAATGGGAGGGTGAGGTGGGAACTCACCTGCTTCCCCTGTCTTGGTGATTGGTTCTTCCTGGATGGGTATCCCTGTGCTCAGTTGCCAGGGTGGATCCTCCTTTGTGAGGTCAACCACCAGACCTGATTCTATAATTTTGGCCCTCTTGGCCTTGGGTGTCGCTATGGGTTTCACGGAATTACTCTTTCCCCCTAATGGGGTGGCTACTGGGCTTGGTGAACTAAACAATACATTTGGAATGGGTGTGGGGATGGAGGTCGTGTTTGGAAGCGAGGTGGACTGCGAAACTTGAAATTTAGAAAAAACTGGGAATGGAGTGGCACTACTTGATATTACTTGGACCACCTCGTTGAAGCTTCGTACCTGTGTATTTAGTTGCTGAATAATTGGGAGGAGCTGCAGGTTGGATACCCTGTTTGGTGCCTCTGTCATCGTTTTGCCTGGAAATCGATGTGGTAGCATCCCATCAAAATTGTATGCGTATAACCCGCTTCTGAATTCCATCGCAACCCTCGGCCACGAACAAAATTTGGTGTGGAAGGCTGCTTCGTCAATTTGGAATTTCAACGGCCTCATCTGGAATGTTTCCTCTGGCACACAAGTGGGTCTGAGGAATGTGTGCTTGTGTGTGACCCCAAAACAGACTTGCTCGTTGTATCCTTCTAGCAGATTTCTGGGGATCCTCTGTTGGCTCATCACCACATCAATCATTAAGCAATACCAACTTCGGAAGGCCTCTGCGTTTACCTCCTTGGTGTTGGGGTCTCCCGACACCTTCCATGGAACGAACTTCATTGCTAGTGGCTAATCCTCCACTATCTCTACCGGAACTCTGATGAGGGGGGAATGACACTTCCACATGGCCAGCGCTACTATCAGGTATCCACAGATAAATCCCATTGCCCTCTTGTAATTATCTTCACATGCTTCGAACAGCTCCTTGAGCAGGAAGGAGCACCATTTCAGCCTAGTCCCATGGACGCAGTGCTCCGCTATTGAAATGGTGTCCAAGGTACACTCCCCCTTGGTGTAATGCCTCATTTTCTTACTGGAAATGAGGTAGCATGCGAACCTGATTTCTAGCTTGTTGATGAGCTCAATTTTCACCCCCTTTCCTCCCCTTCGGGTGCCATATTTTTCATAATAATCTGTATCCCCTGAATTCTTCGCTATTTTGGAGATGGTCTGGAATGCTGAAGAGACGTCCCGACCTTCCTGTGATAGCCTTGTCAGCCTATGAATGTCCTCGGCATGGATTGGAATGTCTTTTCCCAGCCACAAGGAACCGTTCTGAATCTACTTAGCAAGAACTTGGTACATTGCACGACAGTGCCTGTCGTCCCAAATAATGGCAGGTTCCTCAAGTTTAATATTGAGGACTGCTGGATACCTCGAAACTCAGGCAAGATTTTTGTTGCCGCTCGTCCTACTTCTGTGGTATAGCTCTCAATTTACACTTGTCTTTTGAGCACTGGAAACTCAAAGGAGTCCATGAGATCTGTGTCAATGAGAGCTGCACTGTCATACTTCTCGAAGAGGGACTCCAGTTTTTGAATCCTACTGTTTAGCTCCTATTCTATTACTACTGGGTTTACTTTTTCATCTTTTCTCGTCATTGATACACCTGCAAAATAGTTCTCGGCCCCTTCTCTTGGCTCTCTTCTTTGGGGCACCTCTGATGCTCTGTTTTTGCTCCAATTTCCTTTTCTCCTTCAGAAATTTCTAACTCTAACTTAGATTTCTCTGGCATTATCGCGCTTTTCTTCATGCAGGCTATGTAATTAACCGGCACAAGTGAGGTTGATGAGACCCCTTAACTAATTAATTCTTGTTGGCATCCTCCACGGCGATAATCGTGTGATTAGTTTCTTGCTGAGGTGTGTTCTGACATCTGTTGACGGTGGTGTCGGGAAATGGGTGGACGCGAATGCTGAGGTTACTTCTAATTATGGAAAAATGATTATTGCAGGGTTACTTCTAATTATGGCAATTTATTTTGCAAATCCTGGCGATCCTACGGACTGACACAAGTACTGAGTGAAATGATGGGGACTGAAATTTGACACGTTTTCTTATCGTATAGGGATGGAAAGCTGGACGCGCCCCTCCCCAACCACAATCGGTTGCATTACGGTCCTTGCAACCCAGCTGTTACTGAAGACCTACGCATGGACAAGTGACTCTACCTACACTCATCTCGGGTGCGAGAGAGTTATTCAACTATGCTACTCTACTGACTTCTCTCAGGTGTGAGAGTTATTGAAAGAAAGCTAAAGAAACTTAGTCATGGTAGGGCTTCAGGCGTGCACCATTCACCCAACCAGGTAAAACAATACCATCCAGTTGAGCCAACCGAACTGCTCCGGAATCCTTAATTTCGACGACGAAGTAGGGTCCCAACTAGTTCATCTACAGTTTCCCTGGAAATTTTTGAAACCTGCTATCATATAGCAGAACCTTGCCGCCAACCTGGAATGTTTTTCTCTTAATGTGTCGATCATGCCACACCTTCTGCCTATCTTTCTGAACTTTTTGATGGAACTCGACAAGGAACCTTGCCTTGTCAAGTTCCTGTAATTCATGCAGGCGTTCTTGTAGTGACTCCTCCTTCGAGAACTTGAGGGATGTGGCGATCAGAAGGCTCGGTATGGTGAACTCGGCGGGAATCACAGCTTCACGGCCATACACCAATTGGAAAGATGTTTTATTCATCAAGCGCTTCACTGTTGTTCGATAGGACCACAGTGCGGCTTGCAGACGTTCATCCCAATCATCCCGTTTTGCATTGCAGATCTTCATCAAGCCTTTTTCGAGGATTTTGTTGAACGCTTCGACAGTGCCATTGGCCTATGGGTGGTACGGGCTTCTTTTGTGATGTTGTATCATGAGAATTTCCAGCAGCGATTTGATTGTTTCATTAAGGAAGTGTGTACCTTGATCACTGGTTAAGCTCCTGGGGCAGCCAAATCTGTTGATGATGTTTTCAAAGATAAATCGGGCTGTTGTCTTTGCCGTACAATCCCTTACCGCCACTGCTTCAGCCCATCTGGTTAGATAGTCCATGGCAGTGATGATGTATTGGGCCTTTGAATGCCTGGCTATAGGTGCTATGGGGCCTACGAAGTTGACAGCCCACTTCTCGAACGGTTGCAAGACGTTCACCGGGTGTAGTGGGAGCTCGTCTCTTTGAGAGGGCCCCCCTATTCTCTGACAAACATCGCATTTCTTGACAAAAGATTTACTATCGGCATGGACCATCAGCCACCATAGTCTAGCTTGTAGCACTGTCCTGGCTATGGGTTTAGCCCCCATGTGTCCTCCCGTGATGCCGCTATGGCATTTCCACAGAACAACTTTGTGTTCATGGTCAAGGACACACTTCCACAGAATCTCGTCAAGCCCTAATTTATACAACTGCCCCGCAATCAGTTGGTAGTTAGCGGCGTGGATGACCAGGTCTCGTTTCTGGATCAGGGTATAGTGCTAAGGACACTGCCCCGTGGCGAGGTATGTTGCAATGTCGGCCAAATAATCTGGTATGGCTTCTACCCAGAAAAGATCAGCATCAGGTAGCTGATCATCTAGAGAGCCCTCATTGTCACCAGTATCCAACCGGGATAAGTGATCAGGCCCGATATTCAGCCTCCCGGGCTTGACAATCACTTCGAAGGTGAAATCTTGAAAGAGTAGGAGCCATCGACATATCCGTCCTTCCAAAACTAGCTTATTGACTAGAAATTTCAATGCAGAGTGGTCAGTGAAGAATTTGAACTTACCTCCTAGGAGATAGTGGCAGAACTTCTGGAGTGAGTACACCATGGCTAGTGCCTCCATCTTCGTGGTGGTGTAATTCTGCTCTGCATTAGACAGCTTGCGACTGGAAAATTACACTAGGTGGTCAACTGTCATCTCCCCTGGTTGCACTAAGACATCCCCAAGTGCAATATCGGAAGCATTGATATGCACATGGAACTGCTTATCCCAATCTGGGTGGACTAGAATGGGCGCAGTTTCCAGCTTCTCCTTTAAAGTGTCGAGGGCTAATATACAGTCATCCGTCCACTGGAACACCTCTGACTTTCATAGTAACTTTTCCAAAGGAGCATTTATCTTCGCATAGTTCTTGATGAACCACCTGTAATAGCCTGTGTGCCCCAGCAGTGACCTCAACTGCTTCACAGTTTCCAGTGCTTCCATGTGGAGGATCACTGCCACCTTGGCGGAGTCGACACAGACCCCTTGCCTACACACCATGTGTCCTAGGGGCGTTCTGAAAGGAACTGTGAAGATACATTTCTTCAAGTTCAACAAAATTTGCAATTGCCGACATTGGTCGAACATTATGCGTAGCAGGGTGGCATGATCCTTCAGCAAGCTGTAGACTGTCCAGTCATCCATGTAGACTTCCAGGAACTTATGAATATATTCCCGGAAAGCGGCTATAACAATCCTAGAAAACACGGAAGGTGCGTTTTTTCGACCCAAATGGCACCACGTGATATGCAAAGGACCCCCACTCTGTTGTGAATGTCATTTTCTTCTTGTCCTCTTTCGCGATGCGCACTTGATGATATCTTGAGAACCCATCGGTGAAGGAGTATTCCTCATTCCCCGCAACATTTTCTAGTACTTTGTCGCTGAATGGGGTGGGGAATGGGTCATGGATGCAGGCGTTATTCAAACTTCAGTAGTCCACATAGACGTAGATTTCAGATTTGTCTTTCTTATTTTGAATGACGATGGAACTCACCCACTTTTCTTCTTCCACAGGGAAAATTAGGCCTGCCTTCAGCATTTTGTCGATATCTAGTTTGACTTTCTCCATTATCCGCGGGTTCAGCTGGTAAGGGTGATGCTTCACTGGTCTAGTGTCTGGCTTCAATATAATCCTCATCTCTCCGAGATCCCCTTTGATCCCTTTTAAATCTGCAACCGATGAGGGGAATAGGTCTTCATATTCCTGGAGGAGACTAAAAATTTCCTTCATCGTCTCTTCGTCCAAGTAGTCCCCAACTATATCCAGCTTGGGCTTTTCGTCCGTGCCGATGTTTAATTTTTTTGTCTTCAGCGGAAGTAGATGGACTCCTTCGGTGGTAGGCTCTTCTTTGATGTTCCGCTCTCCTTCTGTATCTTCAAAGTATAGGTGCCTCAGGTCCTCCAAACTGTCATCATCTGGCTCACTATCAATCCTATGGCAAGCCAACTTACGTCTGCCATTGGGATTTAGCACCAATGGACTCCCGTCTACGCTCTGATCGGGGAAAAAAAGTATCCATTTTATGGCCTGTAATTCTTGGGATATCGGGTCTGTCTTCCCCTTAAATGAGAAGCACTGAACAAATTTGTCTGCAACCTCCTGCCAAGAACTGGTCCCCCTCTTCCTTTCCTCTTCTAAGTACCATGCATGCGGAATGGTATCCAAGGAGTGGACAAAATAATGTACCCACGGTTCCTCCAGGTATCCCACACTTCGCCACTGCTCCTGACAGACTTTTAGATGGTATCTTGGATCGGAAGTTCCTTGGTACCTTCGCTTGCTTCGAGGTCCTTCGTCTTCTTTAAACCACACCCTCAAAGCCTCTGCAATACAACTCCACCGCGACAGGGAGTTACGGTGATTTTTCCACCACCTGTTTGATGTGGACTGTAGTGCCACGTCTAAGAGTGGTATCCCATTTTCCTCCGGTACCTTGTCTTCTACCTTTGCAATGAAGGTATTTATTGCTTGCATATTGGACAAGGTGGGGTACTCCCTTATCTCAGCCCCAATCCGATGGATTCTTGCAATACTGGCACATATCCTTGTGCTGGTGTCATACCCGCCTTGCTGCCAGTCCTCCCAAGCTAGTTCTGAGCCCAGCTCTGAGCTCTGGACACTTCGCCAGCTTACGGAGCCAATCACTGTCAGGTTAATGTAATCCTCCCTTTTCCCTGCTGTAATCTGATGGAGGTTGTCTAATAGTTGAGCATCTTCCCTGTTATCTACTGTTTCTGTATATCTCGGACCTTGATACGGGTCGAGAGGCTAAGTGACTCGAACTTCCCCATCTTCAAAAATCATCAGCTCTTTCTTGAGATCAATGATGGCATAGTTTTTAGAAGCCCAATCGATCCCTAGAAATGCAAGGTATGGATCTTTGTCTCCCATAATATCTATTACCTCAAATTCTGTGTAAGTCTTTACCCCTGCGATGTCTACCTCGACATTTTCGAGTCTGCCGATCGGCACAATGCAGTACTGGTTTGCCATCTTGAGCTGGATCGGTGAATAAGTCAGCTGTGGCCGCCCTAGAGCTTCCCACGTCTTCCAAGGCATGATATTGACGTCGGATCCCAAATTGAGCATGGTGTCCCTGATCTGAAATCCCGCAACCTGCGTGTTTACCTAGAACTCCCTGATCTGATTCCCTCGCTCCTGCATTCCCCTGCAACACTTCCTATAGGGTATGCTTGAGTTGTTTCAGCATTTAAGCGTTGTCAACAATTTTGAGAAATAGGTGGAGCCACTCCTCAATCAGAGCCCCGGTAGTGCTCTGTTCTCTGGTATCTTTCTTCACAAGTAACTCAATACCTTTGTCTCCCCCCAGCTGGGTAAAATTTTCTACAGCCTCCTGGAAATATTTCTTTTGCATTTCCAACCTGATCAGTTGTTTCGGGGATGCGGGCTTGATCACCCGCATCGAATCCTTATGATGAGCATCCTATCCCATTTTATTTCCTCCTCATGTCACTATGGCTACGTTCTGCATGGCCGGAGTCGCTATCCCTCGAGGTTCTTCGTTCACCAGGTTCGTGCCCCTCTGCGTTGCTCGTTCCTCCCACTTCTTGATAAGTTCAGGGCATTCCTCTGTTGCGTGTGTGTTCATGCGGCACTAGGAACACCACGGTCTTCTGGGTAGGGGACATTATCAGGCCACATGTCCCTCTTGATCACAGTTGTAGCATCTCAGCAGATCCTGTCCGCCTGTATGGCCTCCCCTCATACCGCCTCCTCTCCCTCTGGGAGCCTCATTCACCCTGTAGAAGGGCCGATCTAATCAGTCTGCCAGTGCATCTAGGGCTCTACACTATTCAGTGCTATGAGTTGTTGAAGTGCATAACTCACAGTACACGTTGTTCGGAACATTGGAGTACTTCTGCAAAATCGGGCACATTCGAGGTTGATGACCCACTGTTCGGCAGATTTCGCAGTACTCTGTTGCTGCTTGGGTCGGTTGATTTGGGAACTCGGTATACAGTTGTTGCGGTGGATAGACCCCTTGGGAGTTTATCTGTGCAACTCCTCCGCTAGGTGGAGCCCCTTGACTGCTGCTGCTGAGGTCCCCACTCCCTGGCTTCACAACGGAGGACACTTAGTCGCCACGTGTCCTTCTACCAGGCAGTGTGTGCACCAGAAATTCAGCCTGGCTAGTCTTATAGGCTGCATCTCCTTAAGTTTTTCGGTCAGATTGGAAATCTGATGTTGCAGTCCCAGTAGGGATGGGTCTTGCGGGGCCTCCCCTCCCCTATATTCTTACGGGTAGCCTGCCATCACCTCTATCTTCATAGCCTGTTCCAATGCATCCTGCAAGTTGTCGATCTTTTGCTGAGTGAGGGGGGTTTGTGTCAAGGGAAGCAAAGCCTTGATGAACCAGTCCCTCTGATGATTCGGGTCGATCGGGTAGCTAAGTTTTCTGATTGCATCTTTGAACCTGCCCATCATCTCCCACGCAGTCTCTCCTTCCCTTTGCTTGATCTCCCATAGTTCAGAAAGACCTTGCTGGTCCGTTTGGGGTAGCTTAAACTCTTTTACAAAGTCCCGCTTAACATCCACAATCGTTGGATTCTGGTGGGCCTCTAACCACTTTATGAACCAGCGCAATGCCCTTTCTCTCAGCGTGGTTTGAAATTTGATCAACTTTCCTGCATCCGGTGTCTATCGTGCCCTCCAGATGGCTTCACAGAGGTACCAGTGTTGTTCCAGATCGTCGTTACCCCGCCTAGAAACTTCTGGGTACTGGGTGAATGATCCCGCCATATTCACTTGCGGAGGTGTAACTATAATGAACCCTCCAGGTCCTGGTTGCATAATTATACCACTAGTAATGCTACTATTAGCATGAGTTGCTGCTGACAACTGACTGCTATTCAATCGACTCAACTCTTTTAACTTAATGAAAATATCACTTAAGGGTTTATAGAGTACCAGGGGAAGGTAGGGATCCACGCTATTTGAACTTTGAGGAGTTTAAATACTTGGAGATATGAATGTTGTACTTTCTTGGAATAACTGCTGCATCGCGACGTACCACTCGACATTAGAATCTTCTTATGGGCATGCGTCTACATCTCCTTCGTCAGACATCATCTCTTCCTTCCTCCTGGCTGGGCTCCCATGTACCTGTCGCACTCCTTTAACAGTCCCTCCCATTTCCTGGGGACCCACCTGGCCTTCCATGTCCACTATCTCCTAAGGCGCCTCCCTTTTATCCTTCCGACTACTCCCCTGTCGTTTCAACTCCCCGTTACAGGTCAAAATACCTCCTCATCAACTCAGAGGAGAAGATAAATATGGAAGGAATACATAGGCCTAAACTAAACCTACTTCTGCCAAGGTAATGCTTCACTCTAACAACACAAGAGCATTATAACGCATGTGATCAGTGAATAGGCCGCATTAGTGGCTAGGGAAACACTCTGTTTACACTAGAGGGCAGCGTTAGCCATGTTTTGAGTTTGGAATGGGAAAAACCTGTGGAGAATGATTTGAATCTCCAACTTTTTCTCACAAGAGAGTCAGTACAAAAAGGAAACTGCAAAGCACTAATCTCTTATTGGGCCTTGCCATAAACAACTGAACTCTCAAAGAAGGAAAAAGCATGGCGGTTGAGGAAACATCTTGGTTTTTTCTATTCATAACTGGTGGAAAGAGAAGGGAAATGATTTCTCCCTCCATCTCCTATAAAATGGAGTTGAAGGCTCTTGGTTCAAGGTCGAAGGATTGTCAAAGTTTTTGAATACTTGTGAAGTAGAGATCATTGTTGTAGTGTGAAGGTTAAAATTCAAATATGTTCATTGAGAACTTGTTGATCAAGACATCACCACTTTGAGAGATAGAGAGATTGGAAGGCTGAGGAACGCTTGGTACAACCAACGGTTGTAATCCTCCTTATTATAAATCAATAGAACTGTATCTGTTTTGTCCATTTTATGCGTTGATATTGTCATTATTGTTTGATTATTTACATAGAATGAGATGAATGGCTTAGATGTGAATTGTTTAAATGTTTATCATATATTGACTTAATTGATAGGAAATGTATGTTATGGTAGAGATTACACGGGTACTTTGACTGATTGCAAAGTCGAGATTTGGAGCTGGTGAGGAAGGATCCCTGCTTCGTTGTTTAGTGCTCTCCAAAAGACTTCAAGATCATTAAAGAGGTAATCTTCTATCTTATTCCATCAAGTTGTTTTAAGTTAATATGAATATGTAAGTGCCATCTTTGTGAACTATACAACTAATCTTACTATCTGCCTCGGGCACCGGAAAGCCCCGAGAGGGATATTCGATAACCAACAACCCAAGAATTTTACCCTATAGCAGAATTAGCGACTCCGCTGGGGATTTCCCTATAGTTTCTGGACTATTTCTTTCCTCCTTTCTTCTTTCCTCCTTTCACAGACCCTTCTAACCAGTATTTATGCCCAATAGACATTTCAAAAGCTCACAGAGTTCAATCTTGTTTTTGTTTGACCATCTGAAGAACTTTACCCTGGATAACGCTACCTTTGCTGGTGTTCCAGTGCATTATAATGTGGGCTCTACTTAAATACAACACGCTAGTCTCTGGATTAACACTGTCTTTACTCAGAGACAGTGCGTTACTCAGCCAAAATTTTTTGTTCACCCCTGTGATTGTGTTTTGGTTGCGGAGTTTTTTTGCCATCAATATCTCTCCTTTACTAAATCCCTGTGCTTTTCTACTAACCTGGCATTTTTGTTTGTTTTCTCTTATTTGAAAAGTTAGTGTCGAAAGAGTTTACTTTTTAGAGAAGATTTTTTTTTTTAGTTTTTCTGCATCTAGCTAAGTTAATTCTGAAAATTTCAGTTCATAGAATGTTAATAAGAGGTAGATAGAATTTTAAATCTTTAAAGTTGAACTGTGCTATTTGAATGTTAGTGTATGGATGTTGAAACGAAAACTCTCCTTGTAGAAATACTCTTCATCTAATTGAATATTTATAGCATATTTTTGCATGGTTTCTTGAGTCAGAGTCTTATTACATTTCATACGTCCACTCCCCCTCTGCAACACTAATAATCAAGTACACTAAGAATCAAGCGATAATAAAATCAATCACATTACTCTTCTTGAGCTCACGCCAATAGTATTTCAGGCTAGGATCTTGGGTTAGGAAAAGCGAGAAAATCACCCAAGATCTCAAAAATTGAAACTAGAGTCATTAATGAGAGAAATCCTACTGCACTCATATTATCGGGACCGTTCCTTTACCGGAGCTTAGTGCGAGACAACACTTGCGTGCACAAGAAGGTAGCCCGCCTTCGACTGCATCTGATGGGTGTGTTATATATTGGGGTTCCCTTCGAGGATGTCGAAACTAGATCAAGGATCTAGGTATTATGCCCATATAGCATGATGTCCTTGACCGTGGACCCCCCTGATGATGTCTGTGATTTGAGGTATATTTAGTGGCCATACTTTTTAGGGACTTGCACAAGGTGACTGGGACGGGCTGTCCTGGTACCTGAAATAGACGGACCCACTCTGTCTTCGGTCTTTAGGAGGGTACTCGTCTTCATGAGAGTGCTTACACCTATCGTCTAAGGTTTGGGCAAAGCTCCAAAGTGACCGCAACTATACTTTCGACCAACCCTCTCTGTATACTATTGTGATACTGGATTTCATCACCAGAAAACAGTAGTACTCAGACAGGGCACCCTATTCTGGCTGCTTGCTAATTGATTATAGAGAGTCATTTTTTCTTTTTTCTTTTTTAGGTGTGTGGTTACTGTCATTGAGAATTTATAATACATCACAATTTATTAAAATTTGTTAAAAATAAATAGGTCACCGTGGCGTCATCTGACCCACACCGTCTGTCTCGACGACAACAAGGTCTACCTCCTTTGACTCTTGAGGAACAACTGAACCTTGGTGAACCTGTGCCTTCTACGAAGAGCAGTCTCCATTGACAAACCCTGATTTACACATAGCCTCATATCATACGGAATTTTCGGAGGACCCTTTCACAGAAGGTGTCATACCTCATTACAATCCTTCACTTAGTGATCTGTTGGTGCATGTGATAGTTCAGATTCCACCACGCCAAGACATGTCTTCGGCTGCAAAAACATCCATTTCACAACCGGCATCCATAGGGTCGATGCCAATGGCAACCATCCCAGGTTCGCCACCATCCTCCCCGCTGGTTGTCAATTCTATGCCATCACTTGGTAACCCCAGTAGTCAACATATACCTAATCCCAACCCTACGGTCATCAAAACTGTCAGTAGCTCTGCAAGTCTTTCGGGATCTACTCCTACCGTGACCACGTTGGGACCCACGGTCGCTCCTCCCACGAGTGTGACTACTTCGGTTCCTTTTAGCAACCCTTTCGGTTGAAACCCTTTGCTGAGTTCAAACCCCTTGGCCACTATACCAGGGGGTAGTGTCACCAGCACGTAGGTAGTAGGGAACATTTCACTTCCCCTGCAATCCTTAAGACAAATGAGACAACCTATTGTTAATACTATTCCCTTAAGTGTTTCAAATATAGGTGTAGGGTCTATGTCGTTGCTGAAATATGGAAGTAGTAGCATGCCTTCGGGAAACTCTATTGCATCCATATGGACTAACCCACCCCAACCTCCATCTGGAATGGGAGGGCACTTTTATACTGGGGGCAACCAACCGTTCGCCCTGCAATACAATATGCCCTATGGACAACAACCATATGTCCCTACCCCTCCACCTATAGGAAATTTTTATCAAAGTTCTACTTATCCTCCTGGTAACACATTGATGGGTGGACCCTATGGTCTAAATAGTCAACCCATACTTCCTTGCTTAGATTTGGGGGCAAATATACAATTTCCATTTTTGGTAGCTCTGGACATCCCCGACATCCATAAACTGACTAATGACCCCATCAATTACAACCCACTCTGGCCTCCAGTACCGCACAAGATTCCTTCTGACATCCCAAAGTTCGATGGGAAACAAGGGGACGACCCAGCCGCACACATCACTACCTTTCATCTATGGTCTATATCTAATTCCATGGTGGATGATAGTGTCCAGATTCGACTGTTTCCTCGCACCCTTACAGGAAATGATGCCAAGTGGTATATTGAATTGCCACGCATCGCCATAAACACTTTTGGTGCTTTAGTGACGAATTTTCTAAAGAACTTCCAATTACCAATCAAATTTGAAACTGGAACGGAACCGTTAACCTCGCTGTGCCAAGACACCGCCATCCATATCTCTGATCACATTCATGAATGGAGACGTAGGAGGAGGCTAGTCAAAGCGCCAATCCCGGATCATCTCTTAGCTAATTGGTTTTGTAAGTCTTTATTACCCCACATCTCTAAAGACATTGGCCTTTCCGATGTGGTTACAGAAGATCAATGCATTCGTTGTGCCCAACATTTGGATTTAATCTATTCACAATCTGGCACGCTATATGATTTTCTCCCCAATGCCCCTGGTAACCCAAATCCTCTAGCTACTCAAAAAACTGGAGCTCATGCCAGTGGTCTCGTTGGCACAATCTCTGGTGTAGCCACAAAACAATATCGGGGGCTAGCCTCCCAGCCATCCTCGGCTGCCACCGCTCCTCACCAAATGACTACTCTTCCTACTGTTGAGGTAAATTCTGTGAAAAATTCACAAAAACCTAGTGGAAAGAATAAGAAGAACAAGAAAAAGACATCTTCTTCGGATTAGCAGTCGGACAATCAGAATAACCCTAATAAGAAAAACACTACCAAAAATGACAAAGGGAAGGATAAACCCATGAAATTTCCTTGCAAGATCAGTGTGGAGGACCACTTGACATACAAATTTCCTCGGCTACAGGAATGCACCGATTTTATCACAAACAAGGATTATAGGTGAACACCTGTCATTCTTCATAATCCTTTCCCTAATCAATAGCAGCAACATCAAAACATGGTTAACAACTCGCCATAACCCCAGCAATGGGGCAATGGTGGTTCGCATCCTTCCGGTGAAGTACCATCCGCCATTTATGGCATTGACAGTGTTGAACTTCAAACATGAGGCAGGATTTATGGAAATCCTACCATAGATGCTCAAGAACCTGGTACTAGTTAAAATCCACTGCCGCCCAATGATTTGCATATGGAATGGCCTACTGCTGACCCCGTGATTCATTCCCCCAAAGGGACACTTCGACGCATGACTCATAACACCTCTACACACGCAGCTCAAAACTACAACATTGTAGAAGATTTGGCGCAAGCACCATTAGCTATGTCTGCTCTCGAAGTATTGAAAACATGTCCAGCACAATGGAAAGCCTTGCTTTCGGCCATTGGTGGAATAGACCCTTAGGATTCCATGCTAGCAATATTTGATATGGAAAAATCTAAAGCTCGCCTCTCACACCAACTCGCATTCCAGGTGCAGGTTGTGTCGAAAGGGAGACCAATCCATCGCACTTTCATAGAAGAAGGTGCTTTGACCTACGTTATGTCACAAGATTTTTGGCTCAATTTAGGTTCTCCTATATTAACACCGCCATCAAATTCCCTCAAATCTTTCGATGGCCACACGTTCCTCCCAAAAGGATACCTTGCTAGCTTTCCCATCACTCTGAGTGGGAAAACGGTAACTGTTGACGTTGAAGTCGTAGATCGTCATCTCGACTATAATCTATTGCTTGGTCACAGTTGGTCTTATGCCATGACCGCCATTATTTCTTCGGTCTTCCGACTCATCCTATTTCCATTGGATGGGAAAATAGTCACAGTGGATCAGTTATCCTTTTGCACCCCTGATTATACCACGTTACCAAGTAGCATTGTACCCCTAATAGGAGGCTTTCCTGACTCTTACGTCAGTATTGGTACCGGTCTTCTTAAGGCATCTTCCCTACTAGGTTGTTTTCTTGTCCCGCCGCCATAGATCCCAAACACGGTTGCAATGATATCCACCAATTTGAATGGCTCTATTGACCCATGGATCCTTCCGGCGCCTTCAAACATTGATTCCTATGGAGATCAAATGCCACTCTCACCAGCCGAGTTGGCCTACCAAGCCATCCAAATTACATCTGAACCCTCCACTACTATGGTTTCGACCAAAGGTAAAAACCTCCCACCCATCACAGTTCTAAGCATCCTCGAAATGAAGCATTTCCTGGCGTGTAATGCTTTGCCCGAGAGATCATGTCTCTAGAAGAACTGACTTGGGGAGAGTTTCACCATCGCCTTCAATGATCGACTCAAACATGATAAAAATTGGAAATCCCATCCTTTCGACTCCACCTCGAGATGGTTCCATCCGCTACATGACTCGTTCAAATCATCTGCATAAATTACAAATCTTTCTAAGACAATGGTCATTGATATCTTGGTCAAAACGGGTATCGTGGAAAATATTTAGATTGGAGCCGATTGCAATCCTAAGGAAATTGCATGCTTCACATCCCTTTTCAAGGAATTCCGTGATGTGTTTGCTTGGTCTTATGATGAAATGCCCGGCATAGATCCATCTATAGTCGAGCACCAAATCAAGATTTATGACAATGCCAAACCAATTCGATAGAGACTCAGAGTTTTCCACCCGCGCAAGGCAGCCGCCATCAAAATGGAGGTAGAAAAACTTTTAAATGCTAGTTTCATCTATCCCATTCCTTTGACGGAATGGGTTTCCAATCCGGTTCCCGTCGATAAAAAACAAGGCACCATTCGATTTTTTGTTGACTATCATGATCTGAACGCCGCTTGTCCCAAAGACAATTATCCTACATCGTTCATAGATCAGATTCTCGACGATTGTGCCGGATGTGAATCTTTTTCCTTCATGGATGGATTCTCGGGCTATAACCAGATTGCAATTAAAAAATATGACCAACACAAAACTTCCTTCATCTGTCCTTGGGGCACATTTGCATATCGTAAACTCCCATTCGGTTTGAAGAATGCTAGAGAAAATTTTTAGCAAGCTATGGACTATGCTTTTCACGACATTCGACATATTGTACAGGCTTACTTGGGTGACCTTCCGGCCCATTCCAAGAAACGACCTGATCACCTCGCTCATCTGAAAGAAATTTTTGCTAGGTGTAGATTCTACAATATACATCTAAATCCTCATAAGTGCGTATTTATGGTCGAGTCCAGGCATCTGTTAGGTTTCATTGTCTCCAAGAACGGGATTAGGGTTGATCCCGATAAGGTTAAGGCGATTTTTCAATTACCGGCACCACAATCCATCCTTCAACTCCAACGTTTTCAAGGGAAGGAAATTTTTTTACGTCGATTCATCATTAACTATGCCGAGATGACGAAAGGCTTTATGCGATTATTGAAGAAAGGAAAACTATACTTGTGGGATGACCAATCTCAATGGTCATTTGATGCTTTAAAACATGCACTTGTTTCAGCACCACTCCTTAGTGCCCCCGACTAATCACGTGACTTTATCCTCTACCTGGCAGCCTCACCATCCTCACTTGGAATGGTTCTTGTTCAAGTTCAAAATGATGACAGTGAAAATGTGATATACTATTTGTCCAAAGGTCTAATCAGACCTGAACTACGTTATTCACATGTGGAGAAACTTTCTATGGCGGTAGTTTTTGCCGTCACCCGACTCCGACACTATATATTGCTATAACAGACTACGGTTATTGCTTTGGAGAACCCCATGCGACACATCCTGTCTCGAAAACTTATTGGAGAAAAATATTCCAAATGGATCATAATCCTCCAACAATTTGATTTGGTATTCACAGCTGCCAAAGCAAAGAAATACCTCGTCTTCGCTGAATTATTATTGGACCTTCCCAGAATCGACCCAGGAGAAGTAGCTCATGATCCATTCCCTGATGAATCTGTATACTTGGTTGATTCTTCAGACCCATGGTATGGAGAAATTTTGGTCTACCTACTAACCCAACGCTTCCACCCAACTCTCACGTCTGACAACCGTCGTCGTATCCGCCACCATGCAAAGCACTACCTCGTGCTGAATGATACACTATATCGGCGTGGCATCGATACTATTCTCTGGCGTTGTCTCACTTTCGATGAGGCGGAACACATTTTGAATGACTGCTACGCAGGGGCATGCGGTGGTCATCTTTCGGGCATAACTACTGCCCAAAAAATCCTGCGCGCTGGTTACTATTGGCCCACTTTATTTAAAGACTACATTGCAGCGGTCCAGAAGTGCCATCCATGTCAAATTTTCACAAAGAAAATGCGTGCTCATCCTGCCCCCCTTCATCTGGTTATCTCCATTGGTCCTTTCGCTAAATGGGGAATTGACTTCATCACCTGCAATCCCACTTCGGAAAATGGACACAACTACACGTGGTTGCGATCGACTATTTTATGAAATGGGTAGAAGCCATTCCCACTTTTAAGGCCGATGGCGAAACCACCACTCTCTTCCTGTTCAATCAGGTAATCTGTCGGTTCGGCGTACCCCTATCTATTGTCACAGATCATGGATCCCACTTTCAGAATCATGTGATGACCGAATTAACATCCATGCTAGGTTTCTGTCAAGATCAATCTTCGTCTTATTATGCTCAAGCTAATAGTCAAGTCGAAGCCATAAATGGCGTCCTCAAAACCATGATTCGTCGACTGGTCGAAAATCATAAAAACACATGGCATCGGAAGTTGTATTCTACATTATGGGCATACCGAACATCAGTCAAAACTGCCATAGGCTTCACGCCATTCCAACTTGCATTCGGCCTGGAGGAAGTAGTTCCAATCGTGTGTGAAATTCCATCACTCAAACTCGTCGTTGAACTCCTTCCTAGCACCACTGCCACAGAAGATTGCTTGCTCTCACTCGATCATTTGGACGAAAATTGTCGAGATGCTACACTAGCACTCGAACCTCACCAGCGCCGAGTCAAAGCTCAATACGACAAATCTATCAAGCGTCGTTCTTTCCAAGAGGGCGTTCTTGTTCTACTCTATGATCAGAAACCTAACCTCTTGGGGGTAGGAACACTCCAACCATTATGGCTTGGTCCTTACATCGTCACTAAAGTCCTTTCAAAATGGGCTTACGAACTGTAGGACTGTAATGGAATTCCACTCGCGGAGCCCCGCAATGGGCTCTATCTAAAGAAGTATTTTGCCTAGTTTCACACTAGGCATATGCTTTGTAATTTTATGTATATAATTTTTGCCTATTGTTTTGATGTTTCTGGATATTTTTTTGGTTTTTGAGGTTTTTTTCTCATGTATAATATTTTTTCTTTCACACAGATGTCGTCATCCTCCTTATCATACATCGAATATGTGGATGGTGCTAGTCGTCACACTATACGCATTGCTTCAGTTTCTTGGGTTCTCTATACTCCTGAGTCGGAACTTCTTGGTTCTGGGGGAATTTTCCTAGGTATTTCCACCAATAACATCGCCGAGTACATATCAGTGATCCAAATCCTCACGGAGGCAGCGTCTCATGACATCTCCAATTTAGTGGTCAGGTTAGATTCCCAACTCATCATTATGCAGTTAAACAATCATTACCGTGTCCGTCATCCAGTCTTGTTACGTTATTTTTTAGGGTATGACTTTTAGAATGTCAATTTCAAACTATCACATTTGAGCACGTTCCTAGAGAATTTAATGCATTAGCCGATTCTTTGGCAAACTATGTGTTAGATTGGCATTTGTCACATTTATTATAAAATACTTATACATGAGCATATATATTTTCATCCCATTGAAAAATACATAAAAAATCACAAAAAAAAAAATCACCAAAAAGTATGTATATATATATATGTCGTGTCCAGTACAATAATTACATCAAAATATCTTCCAAAACTTGGGTGTTTTACAAAAATTTGGCTATACTAAGCCACGCTCTGACACTAATACATCTGCTCCGCTAGCTAGGCCTGATGATCATGGTAACATACAATTGCTCTGGCTATCCTCCTCAGAGGCACCAGGTATCTCTCCGGCACACCTACGGTATGCCACTGCGAACGAACTGGAACCTCCCGCATAGGAAGGGGTGGTATACCTATACTCAAACCCTCCAGGTTTCTAGAGAGTTCATGTAAAACCTGGGCATCATCATCCTCAGCGGCTTCCACATCCTCTGATGGTGCGCAAGCCTCGGGTAGCTGCAGTCCTCGCCGTGCATAGCGAGGGGCCCCAACCAGATGAAAAGGTGCCACATATGTGTCAAGAAAACAACGCTTCATGTCAAAACATATTTTTCACCCTATTTTTCAACAAAAAAATTGCATAAAAATCCAAAAGAAAAAAAAAAAGTACTTCCTTGAAATACACTGATCATTTCCTTCTTACCATCGAGTCCCCACTAGGTGCCAAGGGGCAGCGCTAACTCCGGATCACCTGTGAAGTTCATCCCTGCATAGGGATAATCCTCAATCATAATAATCTAGGATTTTATCCAATCAAAAAATCCATCATCAACATAGTGGCGGACGGGACCCTCTCCAGTCCGCGGAAGAAAAGCTGCCCACTGAGCCTGCCTAGGCTCGTGTGGGCCCAATGGCGCTGTAATGATCCTGGGCCTCATCAATGGTACCCGCTCCAGTAAGAAAGAGACAATCAGTGTACCGTACCCAAACTCTCTCTGGGTACGGGTCTTACATGCGGTAAGCTCTGCTCGGACCCGACGGACAACTCCATCACACCAGTCAAAAACCTGAGGCTGCATACAGTCCAAGGCTAGTAGCATCTGGGCCTTGGTGGCCACATGCTAACTCTTGGCACCTGCCAAGCAAAAAATCATCCATAATATAGACCTCAGTGGTCTCAAAGTCACCCGTGCAATCGGTACCCGGTTTCTCACAGCTTGAGTGTCGCGTATGCAATGCTCAAGAATCAGATCAGTAGTGGAACGTGGGTCAGCTCTGGACCTCGTCAAGTTGGGACTCGGTCCACGACATGATAGGCCAGTCAAAAAGTACACATCATCCTTCTCGATTGAGAGCTCATTGCCCCTAATCTGAAAGACATGGTGCCGCTCATCCCATTGCTGGATTAGCCACCTCAAGAGGTCCTCTTGACCCCTCATCAGTTCTAAGCGAGAATATTTTAGCAAACCACATCTGTGGAGAGCCATCAAGCTTACAGCATCTGTCATCATCTCTCATTCTTCCCGTTCATGTTCTCTCTCTCGCCAGATACTCATGATTAACAGCTAAATACCTGCAAATGCAACATTTTCAACCAATTAAAAATTTCCTGGACCACTTCAAAACGATGGGAAATGAGTTGCTAAGAAACGCGGTGCACCTAATGCTGGCCATAGTGTGAAACAGAGCATGCTAACGCGACATCCCTTCACAGGAAGTGCGCTTAACGCGACTCTAACACTACTGGCCTACATTAGCCGCAAATATTTTTTAGGGCCTCACAAATTTTCCATTTTGAACCAACAAAACTTAACAAAAAGACAATTAAATGATAGCAGGAGGTTCTAGCTCTTACCTGGATCTCGCGGGAAGGAAAACCGTTGCCCGGATTGATCACAATCGTCAGCTGAAGATTTCACCCCTTTTCACCCCAGAGCTCCTTTACATCACTCAAAAAAGTGAAAATGAAGGTCTTATGACCTTCTTATAGCCAATTCTAGGGCATGACTCTCTTAAGCTAGTCAGCAAAAGTCGTGAATTCTTGTTGCATATTTGTTGCAACTATTGAGATTTGTTACTGATGTTCTGATGAGTGATCAAGATTCATATGCAGACATACACACGTTTGGTCGAGCATTATTTTTATGGTATTTTTCTTGCTCGTTAATCCGAAAAACCTCGAGTTTTCTTCTTCGGACTCGTTAAACTTATACGAAGTCGATGTCGAGCATTATTTTTATGGTCTTTTTCTTGCTCGTTAATCCAAAAAACCTAGAGTTCTCTTCTTCAGACTCGTTAAAACTGATATGAAGAAGCACTGAGCTTTCCTTTTAGGGACATTTTTCTTGCTCATAAAACTGAAAAAACCCCGAGTTGACTTTGTCGGGCTCGCTAAACTACACGACAGAGAGTAAGGAGCCATTCTTTTCCTCTTTTTCAAAGCTCTTTAAACCGAAAAAGTAACCCTGTTTTCTCCGCGTGACTCGTTAAAATTTCATGCAGGGTACCGAGTTTTTCTTTGTTGGACTCGTTGTAATTTCACAAAGAGTACTAAGTTTACTTCGTCTCCTCGTGCTCATAAAAAAATGAGGTAGACGTCCATCGAACATAGATTTCTCACTTTTCTGGCTTTGATGGACTAACTCACGGAAAATGAACTGCTTCGGGCTTACTATTCTCCCTTTGTCGTGCTCGGTTATCAAGACATGAAAAAGGTACCCGAATGGATTTGTCTTTTATGACATTTTTCAGACTCTCTAAATATGAAAAATTCACCGAGTTTACTCGTTAAACCTAATCATACGGGGCACAGAGTTGTCTTTTATGATATTTTTTCAGACTCGCTAAATATGAAAAATTCACCGAGTTTACTCGTTTGGACTCGTTAAACTTAATCAGACGGGGAAAAATTTGGAAAAAATGGATACTACCTTTGTTACATTTTAGAAAGGTTGATTTGGTAGCAAAAATCTTGAACATGGCACTTCCCAGAAAACTCTTTCGCAGTTAGCCGAACCCTACCATCTATGAGTATTAGCCTTCATTTCCCAGTGTTCCTACACCGGTCAAAATCCTAACACACTCTTTGGTGTTTTTTAAGTCTTAGCTGCCTAGTACCCTATTACAGTGCCTTCTATTGTTCAAGAAGATCTCGCTATCTACTGCTCCTCTTATCAACCAAACCACTCATTATGCCATAAATTATTTGTCGTCCGACATCCCCATTTACTCTTCATTATCTCCATCACAAACAAAATCAGTTGGTTTCCGTTTCGTGTTGACTGATGTAGGATGCCTCAGTGCCTACCCTTCAACAGATCTCTTCCTATCGACTTCAGCATCTTATCTAGGAAGATGATCCAGAAACTCATCAGTACCCTGATGCTTGCAGACATCAGTGGTAGGTAGTCTTGTGTTTGATCAGGAGTCTTCATCATTGTCTTCTGGTCGAATGATTCTACGAGTGTTCGACTTCAACTCTTTTTATTCACACTCGCTAGATTGTACTGTGCATCTTAGGGACCATCATCATTATCAGTGGCCACCTTTGTGTCTATTAACAGTTTTCATTATCAAATATTAATCAGATGATTTCTCACATGTTTGATGATAGCTGCTCCATTCACATGTTGAGAAATATGCAATTTAAGTGAATCAGTGGTCAAGACCTTGGGGCATATGTTACATCATTTAAGTTGTGTTCCCTTCCCCAAGTTGCGATATTTTTTATGGATACAGCTTCTTCAGCCTGATCCTGTTATGATAGACACTTCCAAATTGTGCTTATCGGTGGAAAGATTCTTCATATCTCTATTCTAGATAAATCATGTTGTTTAAGCTACTGAGCATGGGAATGCCCGACTCAAGGTAGATACTATATTTTCTGACATATGTTGTTGTTTCAGGTTTTCCTCAGTCGTTCAATCTCTTTATCTCTACTACACACATTGTAAAGTATTTTGGCCATCGTCTTCGTCTCTGACCTCACACTTTAGGGGGCATCTATTACAGGTCAAAATACCTCCTCATCAGCTCAGAGGAGAAGATAAATATGGAAGGAATACAAAGACCTAAACTAAACCTATTTATGCCAAGGTAATGCTTCACTATAACAACACAAGAGCGTTATAATGCACCTGATTAGTGAATAGGTAGCGTTAGTGGCTAGGGAAATGCTTTTTTTACACTAGAGGGCAGCATTACCTGTGTTTTGAGTTTGGAACAGGAAAAACCTGCGGAGAATGATTTGAATCTCCAACTTTTTCTCACAAGAGACTCAGTACAAAAAGGAAACTGCAAAGCACTAATCTCTTATTGGGCCTTTCCATAAACAACTGAACTCTCAAAGAAGGCAAAAGCATGGAGGTTGAGGAAACATCTTGGTTTTTTCTATTCAGAACTGGTGGAAAGAGAAGGGCAATGATTTCTCCCTCCATCTCCTATAAAATGGAGTTGAAGGCTCTTGGTTCAAGGTCAAAGGATTGTCAAAGATTTTGAATACTTGTGAAGTAGAGATCATTGTTGTAGTGTGAAGTTCAAAGGTCAAAGAGGTTCATTTAGAATTTGTTGGTCAAGACATCACCACTTTGAGAGATAGAGAGATTGGAAGGCTGAGGAGGGCTTGGTACAACCGACGGTTGTAATCCTCCTTTTTATAAATCAATAGAACTATATTGGTTTTGTCCATTCTATGCATTGATATTGTCATTATTATTTAATCACTTATATAGCATGAGATGACTAGCTTAGATGTGCATAGTTTAAATGTTTATTATACATTGGCTTAATTTATAGGAAATATATGTTATGGTAGAGATTACACGGGTGCTTTAATTGATTGCAGGGCCAAGATTTGGAGCTGGTGAAGGAGAACTCCTGCTTCGCTCCCTAGTGCTCTCCAAGGGACTTCGAGATCATTAAAGAGGTAATCTTCCATCTTATTCTATCAAGTTGCTTTAAGTTAATATGAATATACATGTGCCATCTTTGTGAACTATACAACTAATATTACTGTCTGCTTCGGGCACCGAAAAGCCCTGAGAGGGATATTCAATAACCAACAACCCAAGAATTTTACCCTATAGCACTCCCTCATCACCCTTTCTCGCCACCTTTCGGTGATCTGCGCCCTTCGATGTGCACATCGCTCCCTCAACCTCCTTGCGGTTTCAGCATCCATTCCCCCACTCCCCCGCCTCACATTTCGCGTAGCATTTTTCCCTCATGCCCTTCCCCCAGCACTGGGGGTTTACGCTTCCATGCCTGATTTCTGGAATTCCATCAGCCCTTCGTCCACCATCAGAGCCTTAATCCACAACATAATTTCCTTCAGCAGCTCCCCTCTTAGTCCGGATCGGAATATAGCTTCGGCTATGGAGAACAACTGGTAGCACTCCACTGCAAACTCCACAATATATCTGTCCAAATTAGATTTTACCTAGAAATCTACAGCTTGGGGTAATTCAGTATCCAACCGATGAAGGGCCACCAGATCTCTGTGCACCCACTTGCAGTTGATCTTCCGCGATCTGTCCTTAGTCACTTTGGTCTACGGCCTCCGCAACCAGCTATAGAGTTCGCTGGGGAACTTTCCCCAGAGAATCTCGTAGGTATCGCTGGAAAAATCTGAGAAGAGAAATAGATCTTTGATTGCCTTCTCTTTTTGGCTTCTTAGCTCAGCTTGCTAAGTTATAAACTGGTCTAGGTGGTTATCCCACCATCTCCGTATTTCTCCTTCGAAGATCCTTGATACCATGATATAGTTCCCCTAATGAAGTTTAGGGTCCTGGAAACATAACCATTTGTTGGTGAGGAAATAGGTCTTGCAGGCAAGACCCAAGTTCGAGGATTGGGCCAACAAGGGAGTCCACTGTAGTATAGCACCACATCGGCATTTTCACCCTACTCCGAAGAGCAGAGAGTCTCACCCGAGGCATGTCGCAACCACATGAAGGAGGGGAACAGATCAGTATCGGCAGATGGATCTACAACTCGAAGCCAACACATAATCATACGCATGCATAACATTATACGTAGAAGATCTTCTCAGAACATCATGTAGATACTAAGTAAACAAAATTTTAAAGTACTACAAACATCATGCAACACATTCAAGTCATACAGTAAAACAACAACCTTCAAATATATTGATAACCAGTCAGCAGGATCAAGAGTTACATTGCTCAATAGAATGAGCTTCCAAATCCCATTACAAAGGTCCCGTAGGATAGAGAGAAAGATACTACAGCAATAACAGATTGATAGAGACACAGGAATTACAAGGATGTCGTGCCCAGAATAGAGCTCTCCTGTGGTGTCTTCTCTTCAGCCTCGTCCTACTCTAACCTCTCCGATCTCTCTGGATCTTTGCATGTCTCCTTTTCTACTGGGTGATGGCCTATTTATTCACCCGCCAGCGCAACTGTTAGTTTCCCTTGTGTTCTTACTCAGCTTCTTTCGGCTTCTTCCTATTTCACATGAGTTCCACTATCTGTCCTTTGCCACATCTTCCCTTCATCTGCACTTGTCTGCGCCAACCTTGTCATCCATCTCCTGCTCCTCCACAACCTTAGCAGCTCTGCTGCCTACCGTTGTTGCACCTGCCATGTGCCGATCTGCAACCCAAAATCTGCCTTCATGCAAAATTCAAAACAAGGGCCCCAACAGGCCCCGACCACACTCTCTTGACTCGTCCCGAGTCAATCGCAGATCACCATCTCCACCTCCATAGCTCCGCCTGACCCTGTGCACTGTTCCTGCTGCACACCTTCTCCTTGTTGTCCAAACAAGGGCCCCAACATGATCACATGTTGTGATATAATTTTTTGTTTTTAAAACTCAATTTTTGGATTGTTGAACTACATTTGGCATGTGAAGTAATGTTGTGATATAATGTTTTGTTTTTAAAACTCAATTTTTGGATGATTGAACTACATTTGGTATGTGATTGTGATATAATGTTTTTTTTTTATTGGATAGTTGAACTACATTTGGCATGTTAAGTAATGTTGTGATATAATTTTTTGTTTTTAAAACTCAAGTTTTTGATGGTTGAACTACATTTGGCATGTGATTGTGATACAATGTTTTGTTTTTAAAACTAAAGATCTATTGAACTAAATTTGGCATGTGATTGTGATATAATGTTTTGTTTTTAAAGCTCAAGTTTTGGATGGTTGAACTAAATTTGGCATGTGATGTGATATAATGTTTTGTTTTTAAAATTCAAGTTTCCATTCTACAAACAAAAAAAAGTTCATATGAATATATGTACATAGAAATGATTTAAGTACATGTTTGAATATACATATCGATGTATATATATATCTAAAAACAATCATAAGATTATAGGTCTTCTTAGATGTGTCAAACAATCTTAAAATTTTAAAATTGCATTCTAGAACATATATATCCAGTGCGTGCAACATTTTTCATCAATGCACATAGAAAAGATACTTCCAGTTGATAGTAAACTAGAAATTACAAAACACGTACCACACATTTTTCATTCAAGAATGAATATTATATAATTTGCTTCTAATAGACACGCACATCTAAAACAAAATCATGCAACTTCAAATTTGCATTATATCAACTATGCTAGATACACAGATATGTACATTTTGCAATAATGACATTACGACAAATTTTACCAAAGAATGTATGAAATAATTTAGACCAGATAATCTAGACATGTGTATGTGTACATGTGTATAAATTACTCGTGTTCATGTACCAAAACAATGTACATGTGAAAACATTTGCACAGATAATATAAGAAGGCAATTCATTTTTTAGTTGAGTTCTGGAAGTTCTAAAACATGAATTCAAAGAGAAGAAATTGTTGGGCAATTCAATCAAAAAATTTCCAATGGAATGCCATCTTCAATGATCCGTTCATGATCGGTTTTTGACATTTTCCATTTCTTAATTTTTGTTTTTTTCTTTGATTGAAATTCTATCAACTTTATGCATGTTGAACACACAAAGTGACTATATTGACAACTTATGACATCAGGTTCATAGTCTTCAAAGTAAACAAAATCCCCACTTTGATTAGTTTGTCTGAAAAAATTACCTTTCAGTATAATAGACCCTCTTTCATATGTAAACCCATGATCATTATAGTTTTCTAATAATTTCATCTTTCATTCAGTGCAACGCATCAAATAATACTTCACATTTTCATCGTTGATAGTAGGTGCAATTACATCAAAAACATCTCTTTTAGAATAAAACAAACTTATGTAGTTAAATTTAGATCATAAGGAACATGAAAAATTAACTTTAAAATTAACATATATGTAATTGATTTTATTATCTATTTCTAGATCTATATCATTTGAAAGAAATTGAAATGTTACCTTCTCTAACAACATCAAAAAACCAATCACCATCAGATGATATTGTAGTCTCCTTTGATTGCATTTCTTCAAACATTGCAACGAACATTTTCCCCTTTGTATTTAGCTATGTATGTTTCCAATCTTTTACATACATTTTGTTTTCACAAACATCATTGGTTTTGTGTTGTCTATGCAAACATGTCAAAAACAAGAATATTTTATTTTATCCAATGCAAACATATTTGTGGACAGATTTGTTTTAATTGAAAGTAATTTTCGAGTCCCTTTTATTGTTTCAACGTCATTTCTAATTGATCTATCTACATCTTCGACCCTAATATGCCATAAAAACCTATATGAAAAATTCAAAGAATAATAAATATGATATCAAAATACCATCAAAGATAATCATTGTGATAAATACAATTTTTAAAATTGGAAATCCAATAAAAATTAAATTGAATGTACCTTCGCACTTCCCTTAATTGGTTAGTCTCATGGCTTAGTGTAGTGATGCACCATTAAAAAATTTCTTTATTTGAGATAAGTCGGTTTGCAGAGGGGTCCATTTGATATCTTCGAAGTGCTCTTTTTATGCATGCCCGTACACTGTCATGTTCTCCTTTTCCATAACTAGTGGCAAAGAAATTCCAACAATGTTTAATGCAGGTTTTCATATGAAGACAACACAACCAAAAGAATGATCGTGAAGATTTGAATTGACTTGCGCATCCATCTGACCATATCCAATGTTCATTGAATTTTATTCCACGACTTTTCAAGGAGTCATAAATCTTTCCAAAACAGTGTTGTACAAAATATGTATCATGTGTACGATCGTCACTGATATAAAAGTGATATTATTTAATAACATGTCGATTTTCACTGGTGCTTTCTATATGATCAACATTTTTTTCAACATGTCTATATAGAATATGAATGAGCATGGAGACTTGGTTAGAAAGATAGTATTCACTCTAAATTTCTTTTTGTGGAACAAATGTGTAGTTTTCTGCAAAATCAATTACTAACAAAATGGTCCCTCGTGGAAAACATTCACGGTATTTTTTGAATTGCAAGTCCTGCCATCGAGCTCTATGGGAATGCTTGGTGTATTTATAAATTTCCACCTCAAACTCTATCACAAAAAATTCTTCTTCTTGTAAATCAATTCTTTTAGCACTTGAACCTTGAATCGGTGTATGTATATACTCATATCTCTTCCATTTCACTTTCATGTTGGACAATGATTGATGATATATATCAGTACGATATTTGATTTGAAATTTAGTCAAATTTCCACAATCATCGCAGTTTTTACCACCAACACATTTATTTTGGTAGGCTTTCTCTTCCACATAGAATTTGAGATATGAAATCATGGATAGTGGAAGGAGGAGGTGAATCTTTCCAAAATTTTCTACCAAAATTAAGGAATGTGTCATAATATAACTGAAATTCCACATGATAACGACAAAAACAAGTGTCGTGTACGGTGATAGGTTTTACATACCCTGGTTTTTGTTGCACAAAAGCACTAATTGAGACATTAATTTCACGATTCCATGCTTTGAACTTGTTGAAAAACTCTATCTGAGTGGTGTCCAAGAAATTTTTTGGATGTTTTTCGTACTGATTTCATGTTATTCTTCTTTGCATCACATCCCTTACATTTGGCAAAACACGTGAATTTTTCATCCAATATTCATATATTGTATTTTTAACATTTTCTCCAAGTCTATCTTTCTATGGTTGCCTACAAATAGCTGTCCAACAAGCGATTTCATCATTTACATCTATTTGCAACTGAAATTTCTGATGTTTGTGCAAAGTTTTTCATGAGGTTCCTAATGCTCGTGCCATAGATTTTACCAAGCGATTCTCTTTAGTACTTGATGAAACCACTGCCATATGTATTGCTCTACGTGCATCTGAAACATTTTTCTGTCTAGATCTTCTAATTGAATTTATAGCACTATTTATATTTTGCATCACATTTTCCTTCATTTTTTTATCTTTTTTTGATTTTCGAATACCCAATAAAGTCGTAGCTTCCTTTAATTTCCTTAATGTTAGGAGACCTTTCAACAATTGGGCTTGAACTACCACATTTTCCTTTATGAAGTATGAATAAAAAATGTGATTAACACGATATCGTATAACATGGTCAGATTTTTTATCTCCATATGTGTGTGTGTCAACATTTTCTAACATCTAATAATCGATATTTATTTCATCTGTACATATTTGAATTAATAGTACATAATAAGTTTACATATTCAATAAATAACTAGATTAATAAATATTTATAATTTCAAAAATACGTGCATGTGTTCAACATATAATATATATATATATATATATATATATATATATCTGTGTGTGTGTGTGTGTGTGTGATTCAATTTCTTCACTTGAATTTCTTTCAACATTTTCACCTTCTTCAATCATTGGTTCAATATCTCTTTCACTTTCTCTTTCAAAATTTTGTATCTCATCATCAATGTTTTGAGGAATATCTCTCTCTCTTTACATTGCAAAATATTTTTCAAATTAGTTCATCAAATAAAAATTAAGCTTCATAATTTACACTAGGTAAATTTTAAATATCAAATTTATAATATTTACATTTACATACCTGCTTCAACTTCTAGTTGAGGTTGATTTTCCCTTTCAATATTTGAGTGTTCTTCTCTCTTTTTTTTGAGATATTCTCTCCCCTATTCTCTATGTTCCTCAGGGTCTCTTGTTTGATCATATTTTCTCTTGCAATTCCTTAGATTTCCCATGATAATTCAGTATGAAGTTCAAAAAATTTCCTTAAAAAATTTAGACAAAAACTCAATTAAAAAAAACATCACAAAAGATGTAATTTAAAAAAAAACTCATTTTAAAATTTTTGCACAGAATACATACTTCAATCCAAAACACACACTTTAAAAAATATGAGAAAAAAATGTCTTCTAAAAATGAATTGAAGCTCAAAATATTTCCTTCCAAGTCCAAAAAAAATTCATTTAAAAAGTTAGACAAAAACTCATTTTAAAAATCATTATAAAAGATTTACTTCAACCCAAAACACATACTCTAAAAAAATGTCACTTCAAAAAATACCTCCAAAAAAAGTCCATTGAAAATTAAGCCCAACTTATAAAAAATGTCACTTAAAAAAGTACTTCCAAAAAATGTCCTTTGAAAATTAAGCCCAAAAAGACTCTAAAAAAATATCACTTTAAAAAATACCTCCAAAAAATTTCCTTTGAATTGTTATCACAAAAAAAATGAAACATCATTTGACAAAGTTAAATAGGTTCATGTGTCAATGGTAGGGTCATATAATTCATTTTTCAATACTTGGTCAAGGGAAATTTTAAATTTTTCTTGTTTAAGCTTACCCTAAGTTCTAAACCCACTCACTTCCAAATTCTCTCATGTCACATCACTCATAATTTTCTGACAGATTTCAATTCCCAAGGTTTTTGTACCAAAAAGGTAATTTTTAGCCAAGAATCCCTACTTTCGTAGCAAATTCAGTGTAAAATAGGCAAAAAACGCTACGAAATTGGCTAATAGTTTCGCAGCGAATATGAACCATTTCTCAGTTTTCTAAATTTGAGAAGTCAACTTCAAGGACAGTTTCTGGGCAAAAAAAGAAGTATTTTAATAAACTAAGAGAGGTTATTTTCAAGAACATATCAAATAAAAATAACCTCTTTCACTTTTGTCAAAGGTAGTACATATTGGTGGATACATGGATGTCTTTTGGCCCTATTTTCATAATGCAGAATTTTCCTATTTTACACATGTTTTTCAAATGCAAGCTCTGGATAGCTGGAGATGGTTTTCAAAAAACCAAGAGAGGTTTTTCTTCAAGACATACTGACCTACAAAAAAATCCTTCAGTTTTGCAATATATATCTAGGATAGGGAGATAAGAGCTCAGCTTTGAACCCTATGTTTTCAGAAAAAGCAGTCATTTTAATTCAAAGGTACACAACCATGTATGAGGTCATCATTACCCTTTTGGCATGTGTGTGTCACGATTTAAGCATGAGCTGTCATTTAAAATACAAAACCTTATCCTAAGCTACTATTTGTCACTCAAGATTCATTCTTGCATGTGAAACATCTCAATGTCACTTTTTGAGAGCTGCTTCATCACACCAAGCAGCTGGCTGTCCAATTTAGTTTTCCAAATGTCACCTTTTTAAGATGGCAACTTGGTTATGAAAGGATACGGTAATGTAAAAGAAAGCACACAAAGGAGGCTCTATGGATAAGATAGAATCTCATGGATATTAAGCTATTCGTGGAGGACCCTAGCTTTGCTGAAGAATGCATCAGTTCAAGTTGTTTGAATTTCTGCAACAAGGAAATGACTGTGTTTTTGAAATGTTTGAGCAATAAGTTTAAAAAGAAGATTGTGAATTAACATAGATGAATTTGGAAATACTGAGAGGTGTTATTTTCAATCCCAGGACAAGGAAAAATAACCTCTCTCACTTTTCTCACAGGTGCTATCAGTTGGGAGATACAAGGATTTCTTTGAGCCCTATTTTCAAAAAACTGAGTTTTCCTGCTTTACACATGTTTTTCAAATGCAGGTTCTAGACAGCTGGAGATGGTTTAAAAAAAAAAAAGAGATTTTTTTCTTTAGAAAATTATTATTGACAAAAAATTCCTCTAGTTTTGCAAAATACATCATGTATTCGGAGATATAAGCTTATTCTAAGACCCATTTTTTCAGAAAACAGGAAAAATCTGCAAGGATGTCTTAAATATGAAAGGTGAGATTGACACCTCAAAACTCTTAGTTTGAGTTGATTTATGATTTTAAAGGGAAATGGCTTGTTGGAAACAAGTTTTTTACAGTTGGAAGACACATATTTTAAGCTAGACAAAAATATGGAATTTCAACACTTTCACAATTTCATAGCGTGCCTGGGCTTGAAGGACAACAAAACGCTATGAAACTTCTGTAGCTGTTATTTTTCCTTTTTGAACCAGTTTTGAGAGCTGTCAGAAGGTGAAATTTGTGTGTAAGATGTGCCTAAGGATGATGAAGACCATGCCAAAGGAAAGAATAAAAAATATTGAGGGTGAATGGCATTTTTGCAGTGCTACGAAACTGCCCTACTTTCGTAGCGTACTATGTGGGAGCCTTTTAAGAATATTTTTGGGAATCCATGGACAGCTGGGTATTATCCAAGTGTTATAGGATCATGAAAATAGTCATTCATCAATTAAATACCATGAAATGAAGACAAATTAGTAGTCAAAGCATTCGTGGAAGAAGAAGACCATTTGCCTAAAAAACAGGGTTTTGTTTCCAGTTTTAGAGGAGGTCAGTCAAGTGGTCATGTAGTGATGAGTCCCATCATCCCAATTCGAACATTTGAAAAAATACTTGTCAAAGATGTAATTGTTTTAGAAGATAAGGTTGTTAAATGTAATAATGATCAGTTTGAGTCCTAGCAGGAAAAGGACTGTCAAGTACGATATTTTTCATTTTGTCATTAAGTAGTTATTTTATGGTTATGAAAGGTGTCATTAGGAAAAAATTCGATGAATCTAGCTAGGAGGCAGATCATCTCATGACGTAACAAATCTAGTAAAGGCCATAGAGTCTAATTTTTCAAGGGTTGGAGATTTTTTGGCAAAGAAAACTTTATGTAATTTGACTGTTTCAACAATACAGAGATTTGCTACTTGACCAACCCGAGATTCTGATTGAGTTTTTAGTGCCTACCTATCTTATCCATATCTTTTATGTATCCCATTTTCAGTGGTTTTCATTTATAATACTCAGAATTCATTCATATAATGCTCTGACTTCCTTTATATATGAATTGACTGTGTATTTTCCTGTTTCATGTGTGTTAGTACGACTGCTAAAAAATCTTACCTGCCTCAGCTTCCATGTCAAGTAAGCATACTACTGAACCACTGAAAGTGTTGAATCCATAAGCCCAATGTTTGCATACTGATACTATTTTCAACCTACACTCATCATAAGTAATTTGTTTCCCAAATAGAGTTAGCCATCTAAACACATATTTATTCAATATCATTAACCCTTTGAGAGAGCCCTCTCAGACTGAAGAGGCTAAGCTTCAGTCAAAATATTGGCTTGAAACAGTTACATGAGATTGTATGATTAGCAGCCTATCAGGTGCAATTTTGTGATAACATGAATATTAAGCCTAAAAAGAGTCCTTTCGAAATTAAGCCCAAAAAAATTCCAAAAAATGTCCAAAAAATGTCTTTTGGAAATTAAGTCCAAAAACCTCTAAAAACAAAATTCATCCAAAAAAATGTCATTTGAAAATGAAGCCCAAAACCTCTAAAAACAAAATACCTTCAAAAAAATGACATTTGAAAATTAAGCCCAAAAAAAATTCAAAAAATGTATCACATACCTCCAAGAAATGTCCTTTGAATTTTAAGCCCAAAAGTGTCCTTAAGCCCAAAAAAACTCTTCGCAAAATCAGACCAAATGAAAAAATGCACAAAATTATGTGAAAATAATGAATCCCTTTATGTCTATTTATATTGCTGCAAAATGTGTTTTTGGAGGGGCTTCGTTGAATTTCCGGCCGACGTAAAGTCAATTAAAAGTTTAGCCGAACTTATGTAAAAAATTCGGCTGAACTTTTGTGTCATTAGACTTGACGGGCCATCGGGGCAAAAAACAATTTGGCCGATTTTTTTTTTAAAGTTTGGCTGAACTAACACATCTGTAATTATGTAGAGATGAGCTTTGAACACATTTCTTCAACTTTGGACTAATTAAACTCCATGAAACTTTGTGAATTAACTATCGAAACCAAGACAATCATTTGCAGAATTCAATCTACTTTCAGGAAATATAACTTTTATGGAATTTCATAAATATTTACTAATTTTAATTAATTTTGTAATAAAATGGGTGCAAACAATTTCTGAAGGTCATTATGATTCAGTGAAATCAATATTATGTATCTTCCACAATAAACTATAAAAAAAATTGAAAAAATTATGGTGCATTACATTAGTTTGTTGTCTGTAATGGGTAGTTTTTAGATTTTTAGTTTATAACTTATATGATGAGAAATTTTGTGCGAGCCGAAACATATTAAAAAAATGTAGCTTTTTCATATTGAATCAGTTCAAAAAATTCTAGTAATTATGATATGCATCAGTTGGTTTCGTATATATAATGAAAACGAAGTAGACTCTGTCTAGATTGTTGTAACACATTTTGTTTCTAAAAAACACAAAGTTTTCAAAGAATACACCAATGCGTTTGAACGTGACTTTTTATGAATCCTTTGATTGTTAAAAAAAACACAGTCAAAGAAACACTAAGTTAACATATCAAATGTGTATAAAAAAAATTCCAAAAAATAAGTAATAGAAAGCTAATAAAATTTCTCACAACTTTTATTTTTATCGTAAAATAAAATAATAAATAGAAAAATTGTTTTGGCTTGCAGAAAGTTGAAGAACAGAAAAAAATGATTTTTTTTCTCAAAAAGGAAAAAAGTGTAACCCAACTTCACATTTTCACCCAACCAAGTTTCTCCAAGTCCTCCTTGACCTTCTGCTTATACTTGGGATTCAACCTGTAAGGGCACTTCTTGACAGACCCGACATCTGGTTTCAGAGTGATATTCATCACACAAAATCCCCGAAAATCCCTTTTAACTCTAAAAATTTTATGGGAAACAAGCCCTAATATTCAGTGATCGGATCCACAACCTTAGCCACTATATCTTCATCCCAATAATCCTCTATTATGGAAATATTAGGTTTCTCTTCTGTTCTAATATTGACTTGCCTAATCTTCATAGGTCCAGTCACATCTCGTAATTCAACCATAGGTCCAACAACTACGAGCTGACCTTCAGACTCAGGGGTATTGATGTTTCTTGGGTCCTCCTCATTATCTTCAATAATCACATTCCAAAATTCAACTATATCTTTCATCCGCACATCCCATGCTGGTAAGGCTCGTTCTTCTGATTTCTCTAGCATGTCAAAGACCACACCTTGAATCACATGTAATGCAATATTGATACATTGTAATCCAATATCAAATTTGAAATTTAAAACAAAGTTTTCTCTTAGCACATCCCAATCTATTGTGCCATGTCGCATCTCAACCTCTAAATACTAGTTCATGGGTATCTTACTTAAAGTATGAATGAATGTATGTACCCATCCTGGTTGCGGCTCTTGTCCCCAAGTTGTAGTCCATCTAGCTAAATGAATGCACATATCTTGTTTGCTGGCATAGGTTCCTTCCAACTAGGTATCAGGTTGTTCGAATCACTATTGCATCATGTATGTACATTCTTCCCAATCAACAAAATTGTCCTTGTGCATTTCCCACCAGCGCGCTGGGGTTGAGCGAAAAACTAAGTTAAGCACATGGAACCATTGTGCCTATGGAACAAAATTTCCAAATTCTTCTAAAAAAAATTTGACACTACCTATACCATCATAGTAAGGTAATTCACGAACCTCAGAGGATATACATCGTAGGGATCTGGTTACTCAGTTGCAGCGCAGTGTAGATACTTCATGCAAACGGTTCTGTGAATTCTACAACTCCTCATCTGAGTCTCAGTAGCATGAACTATATCTATCCTATCTAAGCTTACCATTTTCTATAGGATTGATCCAATCCTCTTCCCTCATAGTTAGCTTATAGATATTATCAACATCCTCTTCTGTGCACACCGGTTCTGTGTATCTTTCTCCTTCTACAGGGTCTAGAGGGACCACGACCCTGGTTACATTGTTTTCAAACACCATACTTCTGTGCTTGAGGTTGGTGATAGCGTCTATGTCAATAGCCAAATCCAGACCCAACAATGCAGGGGACGGATCTAAATAATCAACAATTTGAATAACTTCAAAGTCAGCAAGTCCCTTAACTCCTTCGATATCAACTATCACCCCAAATAGTCTCCCCATTGGGATAATCTTCTGCTCATTTTCCATGCGCTGCTGAATTGCAGACCATTCCAAGTTAGGTTCTCCCATTTTCTGCCAAGTCTACTTTGGTAAGACATTTTCACCAAACACCAGATCCAAAATGACTTTTCCATTTCAAACTCACCTATCTGGGCAAATAGGCGCATCTCTCGGCCAATTCTTCTCTTGTTCTTGTAAATTTTATTGTTATCCTTTTACTCCATTTGAGGCTACTTTTTCTCGATGCAAATATTAATTAACGATTGAATATTCTAAACTTCCTTCTTATTGCACAAAAGCTTGATACAGGGATGCAAAAAAGGTTTCATCTCTGCAGGCACGACCCCTTCGATGATATCCATTGTAGGCTTGCTTGGTACTTTAGATGTTTCAAGATTCACAAAGTCCTCCTTTCCTTTGACAAAGGTTTCCCTCTCCCTTTGTAGATTAAACCCTTCCTTTCTCTCAGGAGCTTTCCGGGCCCAAACATCGGTGACAGGTCTCTTACCTTTTGTTTTATCTTATCTTTACTACACCACTTCTGGTCACAATATTCACGTGGAACTACTCTCATCAGTGCACTAGGGTCTTCAGTGCGCGGTTCTATTCTCATAATTTGAACGTTTTGCATGGGTTTCTGCGGTTTATTTTCTTGCATTTTTGCAAACAATACAAGGAAATATTCAAGAACATGATCAAATTATCTACAATACCTGCAATATTTTTGCGTTGGGTTTGGGAAGTCGCACGTATAATGACAAACCTCTCCACATTTATAACAAATGAGTTGTCCCCTTCCTCGACCAACTCCTCCTCCTCCTCTTCCTCGTCCTCTACTTGGAAATCCACCTCGACCTGATGGAAATGTAGGTGAATCTGGCCCTCTACTTTAGGCCTAAAATCTATACGAGGAAACCTTCTCAATCATTAAATCAAAGTTGCGATAGTTTTTCTCATCGTGTCCCACAGATTGACAAAATGTGTATTAAGGTTGTTGGAGCTCCAAAATATATTTACCAATACTAGAGCATAAGTATGTCGTGTGCAATCCATTCTCTTGATAAATCACGCACCATAGTTTGGGAACTTCACTAGGCCCCACCATGTTCTTAATCGGACTTGGTCCTCCAACTACCATATAGTTACTATATACAGGGAACTGATCCCTATGATTCCCTTAAGCTTTACAACGTGTGCACCATACTCCTGCGCACACATCCTTTTATTTCTCTTTGCAAAAAGTCTATATCTCTAAGTGTAATGCAACTAACTGACTTTGGATTTGATGAGCCCCAACTTGTGTGGCTATTACAAGTGAGTCTTCTAACTTCATGGCGACCTCCACATCTTGAGCCCATGTCATAATGTTTTGCTGGTTTAAGGACTAGCACAGATGCAATAACATCATAGCAATGAACCATTCTTCATGCTATGTATCATCAATATTAAATCCTCCATCCCTTATGGTGTGCTTCAACAGTTTATCTTCCTCTCATACAAATTCATTCACTTCTTGGTGGATCTCTTTTAACTGGTCACAAATTGAGCATATGATTTTTGATTTTTGAACTGCTCCTTTAGTGTAGCTTTAAGCTCATCAATTGTTGCATTAGGGTTTGTTTCTATATACCTCATGTACCAATCCAATTTGCATTCTTGAAATGAAGTAGCAATCTGCGTTGTCCATACAACATCTTTGACGAACCAGATTTGGTCAACATATTCATTTCCAACACCCTTGAAATTATGCAGCTTTATAAAAGTAGTCATATAAACTTCTGGTGGTGGAGTTGGAGGCGGAGTGGATGAATTGTTAGTGTCAGATGAGTTTATAAGTGGAGTGGATGGGATCTGAACTATGTTCAAGTTCTCTTTTTTGAGTGCACAGATTCACTAGAGATACTCATTTCGGACTCCTCGTCGCTGTTAGAACTACCTTTGAGGGATATGTAGATAAAATCTCCTTCTAGGTCTACTCTAAAATTTTTCCTGCTACGCATAGTACTACCAGGACCTCTGGTCTGGAGCTATATGGACCTCTTTGGGACATTCAATGAATGTGGATGCATAGAGTACCCTTTTCACATAAAATAATTTTAATCCAGAATTTCAATGAGTGCAAAAACTTACCTCTAGGGACTTTGAAAATATCCTTTCGGATTCATAATATGACACAAAAGTATCAATAGAAAATTCAGTCACAAACCCACCCATAACGTTATCAATCCAATAATCTACTGTGTGGGTAATTTTATTGCTAGATTTCTCCAACTGCTGAACCAACTCAGGAGTCCACTTGGTGAACGCATCGTCCTTTACACAGGTCTGAAACTTAGCAAGCCAAGATCACCACTATTGTAACTCAGTCCCAAAGGAATCAAAGAAAATTTCGTGGATCTCTGTATAGATATACCTTTGTTCCCAAAATTTAGTAGACAACTTAGATTTTTGGTTTTCTTAGATTGAAAATTCGTGTACCTTCTTATCAAGAAAATCTTGCAGTTCGTTCTTTGTCAGATGCCACAACATCAAATATCCCTCAAACATATCTTTGTCCTAGCAACAGAACCATTTTTTGGCTTGGGGGGTCTTGACCCAAGTTTAGAGTGTTATGCTTAACCAACAAAACCCTCTAGCTACTGACCCTTTCGGCAGTGGTCTACTTGCGTAGATAAAAGTCTCACCTGAAGCAGTATGGGGGGTGCTGGAACCAGGTTTACCCACCCTGAGGGAGAATTCGATGTGGGCCTTAACCTTACTTATCAGACCTAATGCTTATGGACTTGCACAAGACTTCACAAAACCCAGATCTAGATGTAGATAAAAACCCTTAACAAATATGCATAAAACAGATTATTACACTTCAGTCAGATCTAACTTATCAGAGCAGAACAACACTTTCCAGTCACGTAGATAGTTCTTCTGTAAAACCCTTAACACTGATTAAATACATAGATATTTCAAATATACTTAGATAAATGTGCATTCAACTAAAAACAAGAACAGATATATCACTTGCAGTAATCAACAGATAATTAAATCAACATATTCATGCATAAACATAGAAAATGCAACAGAGTTCGCCAAAAGTTCTTATTTATTGATGGATCTTCAATTCGGTACAATCCTTTTCAGTCTGTACACATAATGGCAGAGTCCTTGCACACAGCTCGGGACTAGGTCTGTGCGCACACAAGAAAAATGAGCCTTTCTATCCAGACCAAACACAAACTAGCTCAAAACTTAGATCAAAACATAAAACATAAACATAAAGATTGTATATCCTTACTTGCCTCAAATCTTACATATTTATATGACTTGGATGCACACATACCATGGCCTCAAACCATGTTTTAAGACTCATGGTTTCCACTTTTTACCCTTTACAATTATAAAGGAGCTTTGACCTGCCCAAAATCCCCTTGACTTTTGCGCACAATGTGTATTTGACAAAATCTAACCAAAATTATACTAAAAAAACTTGACCCAAGGGGAATCCATCCCAACACTCTATATATCATAGTAGAACTAACAAGTCACAAGGCTATAATAATAAACCATAGCCTCATCTCTGCAGACCCTAAACTAGCCCCTCGATACCTGAAGAAGAAAAAGCAAGCCATCCTTCATTTTGAAGAAATTTTTAGTATTTTGGGGACTCAAAGTTTGTAGGCCTACCAGAGGAGATGACATGATCTTCCCCACAATCAAAAAATCAGGGAATACCACTCCCTTGAGAGGTTGAGGAATGCCCTAGAAAGTACCCCACTCTACAAGAGAATTTTTCAAATATTGATGATCCAGAATTATGTAAGAACGAAATATAATAAAATAATAAAAATAAACACATAGATGCAGTAGAAATAAAAATTTATTTCATTAACATCAAAGAACTAAAATATGCTTACATACAAAATGGAAATGAACTAGCTCAGGCGATGGTAGCTTATCTCTGAGAAGAGATGTGGCACCTACCTACCTCTGAGATGTGTTAAAATAAGGCTCAAGGGAATTTTTATTATTTAACAATAAGGGAAAACCCTAAAAAACCCAAAAACTAACCCCAGGAGATGTAATGCCAAGAGTTTGTGGGCCTCATTGGGGTTAGTTGGGTAGCCAACTTCTCGGGGTCGTAACTTGGTCATATTATCTCTATTTAGCGCGTACGATACCTCGTTGGAAATATCTCTTCGAGTACTACAAGATTTTTTCCTAGCCCCTGCTTATGTCTATGGAACTGATGAAGACCCCAAAAAAACACCATTTATGGGGTTAAAAATGATCTGGAAGTTCAAGACCTGAAAAACTGATAAAAATAGTAAATGTTGTTATAAATAAGGAAACTGATGAAACCTATTGAACACCTAATCCTTCATGGGTAGGTGTGGAAGGTGAAAAGTCACAAAGGAGTCCAAGTGACCTTGGAAGATGAATCCAAGAGTCACACCATTGTATTATAAATGTACATCTATGTGTAATAAAGAAGCAATGAATGCCTATCTTTCTATGTGTGTGTTTAACATGGTATCAGAGTTGATATGTTCATAACCAGCTCAACATTGTGTGAACCATTTGTTTTTGTGGCATGTGTAAACTTGCAAAAATTCTAGTGATTTTTGCAACATTCAAAAATTTTCTGCAGCATTCAGAAATTATTCTGTTGGGTTCATTCAGAAGTCTGCAGGTTTTCTGTCACTGCTCCCTGCTGCATTCAGTTTTTACTGCAAATTATGAAAATTTTCTGCACTTTATACCTACTTTTTACTGTGCAATATTTGAATTTTGGAAAATATTGAATTGGAGAGCTACTGGAAAATATTGTCTGCTGTTGTTCAAAGTGGGTCTCTGCAAATTCTAAGTTTTTACTGTATTTTTTACTGAAACTTCTCCAGTTCTCTACTGTGAAAAATATTTTATTATTTAGTTCCCTTGGCCCTCACCCATCTCACCTCTCCCCCTCATGAACTTCCACTCGACCCTCCTTTCCCACACGCCATCACCACTTAAAATAAAAAAATAAAAAAAATTCTGAGCAGCATCGGCTCTCGGCACTCACGGCCCTACCCAAAACCCTCTCCCCTCAGCCCTCACTCCCCATTTCTCATGTACTCACCCATCCCATAGCCATTCACACTTACCCGAACCCTCACTCACCTCTCGGACCTACCCCCTCACCTCATGGCATCCCCCTCTACCCACTTCCCATCCCACCCATGCACTCCGCAACCCCTCTCATGGCCCTCCCCTTACTGCTACACTCTACCCTCCCCACCCAAGCCCCTCACCACCCATACCCCCTCACCCCTCTCCCATCCCACGGCCCTCATGGCTCGCACTCACCCCATTACCCCCTCACCCCTACTTCTACCCCCGCCCCCCTTTCCCATGGCCCTCGTCCCTCCCATCCCACTACCCTCCCCGCTCACCCTATGCTCCCTCACCCTCCCCAGTCCCTGCCCCCTCACAGCATCTCCGCCCTCGGCCCTCAGCCATCCCCCCGATCCCACTACCTGCCTCCCTCCCTACACTCCACTCCACTCACTCCACTCCACTTCACACCCTCCCCTCCCACGCAGTGTCTGCGTTTTTATTTTCGGCCTTTTCATTTTTTTTATTTTTATTTTTTTTTACAGTAAATACCTTCCCTAGCAAATGATTTATTTTTAATTTTTTTTTACAGTTAAACCCCCCCAGATTTCGCCTCCCCCAGTTAAATCCCCCCTAGTTAAAACCTCCCCCAGTTAACACCTTCCCCAGATAATACCTTTTTTTTTCCCCAATTTCTTTTCTCCATTAAAAAAAAAAAAATGAAGAAGAAGAAAGAAGAAGAAGAAGAAGAGAGAGAGGAGATGGTAAATGGATAGATGGATTGTCTACATTGTGGAAAATGGATTTTTTGCTGTATATTTCTCTATTATGAAAACGTGACGAAGATGTGTGGCATGACAATGTGAAGGCAAATGTTGAAAACTGGTGGCATCATAAAACTTACTCATAGTTTTTGAAATTTGCCTTCCTCTTTATTGTGAGGTAATATAGCAAGCTCAAGACCATCTGCTCAGATAGTGAAGCATCCAAGCTTGTGAACATCTTTTTTTTGAATTAGAGTTGTTGGTGTAAAACAGTTCTTTGAAGAAGAGAGAAATCATCTGCCTTAAAGGGTTATTGCACAGTGGTTTTTGCTGCACATTTACAAAATATTAGCAATGACATTGCATTGCTTCTTAATTCATAGTTGCAATCAATGTTTGAAGTATAAATTTGAGTTGTTGAGAAATTGTTGAATACATCTATGTTGTGAGTCATTGTTGCTTGCTGATCAGATGGCCAAGTTTACACCTTGAGGTCCTCCATAATTTGAGTAGCAGAGTTTGTTCTTTGGGAATTCCATAATTGGAAGTTCATGAAAGAAAAGGGTCTTTGAAGTCACTTGTATTCTTTTGAAAGTAAGTTGAATCACATTGTAAATGAGTGCACTATCGGTTGAAGCCGACACCCTTTATTTCTTGAAGCCTGAGTTGTTGAGAAAAATGGCTAAAATAAATGATGCATTAGAGTTGTTGAATAACCTCATTCATTCCAGTGTTCATGATATGGTAAAAATGAGCAAGAACACTCTTTTTAATATTCAAACTTTCTTGCAAGATGCACAAGACAAGATTGAGTTTTTGCAGTTGGAGTCTCAGCTTCAGCAAGATGAACTTTAGCAAAAGAGTCACCATTCTGAACCTATTTTTGTTCAGAAAATTGAGAAGGACTCTCATCAGCAGCTAGAATATAAATTTGCAATCGATTCACATTCAATTCCTTGTACAAGGGCATATTTACATGCAGATGCAGCAACTCAGTCTGCACTTCCCAAGCCCATCATTAGACCTTGGGAAGAGCTTGTCCATAACAAGCACATAATTGGTCTTGGATATGAAAAGAAGTTGGCCTTTCATATTTCGGACTACTCCAAGCCCATCAAATTTCAGAGTGCCGGATTTCTTTATGACAATTCACCTGCAGTTGTTCCAGATCCTGCTCCACTTCCATAACAACAACAACAAATTGTAAAATTCCAACACTGTGATCGATTTTTCCATATGAAATACTATTGTTTCGATCTTCATCCATGCAAGCACTGTGGTCGGCACACCCATTATTCACACATATGCTTCAGAAACAAGCCTCCTGCAAGAACAAAGATTCATCTTGGATGGATTGCTTCTTGGAAATGGGCATCAATAGCCAAGAAAATGTTTAAGTCGCATGTCAGAACTTGTTCTAGAATATTGAACAATCTTGCAGTTGAGTTTTCGCCATTATCTCACCTTGTACCTGACAGGGGGGAAAATGGTGGTCATATACAAGCTTCGAAGTCAGATCAAGCGAACCTAAGCCATAATCTCTCATTCCATATTCAGAGTTGTAGCCAGAGACACATCAGTTCAAGCGAGCCTGAGCCACAATTCATCATTCCAAATTCAAAGTTGTAGCTAGAGACACGGATGCCCATGAGCATGCCTTTGGTTGATGGACATCCTTAAACCATCCATGTGAGGTTGATATTCTTCCTCTTTCAGAACACTTCCTCTAGCAGAAGACTTCAGCTACTTCCCAGTTTTGGTTGAGTTCAAGGAAATGCATCAAGCATTCTAGTGTTGGTGGTCATCCTTAAACCATCACAGGTTGTAGACTTCCCTTATTTTAGGTTGAAGGTCTCCCTTTTCAAATATGAGGGACAATTCCTCTAGCAGAAGCCCTTAGCTTCTTGCCAGTTTTGGAAGATTTTCGAGAACTGCAATAAGTGTTGCATTCCAGTGTTTGTGGTCATCCTTAAACCACCTCTTTATGAAAACATTTCAGAGAGTTGATTTAGCCTAAGTGATGCCATGCATACTTTGCAGATTTGTATTACAACTCTCTTCTTGGACTCACACATACCCCTTCGGATTAAAGGGGGGAATGTTGAACACCTAATCCTCCATGGGTAGGTGTGGAAGGCGAAAATTCACAAAGGATTCCAAGTGACCTTGGAAGATGAATCCAAGAGTCACACCATTGTATTATAAATGTACATCTATGTGTAATAAAGAAGCAATGAATGCCTATCTTTCTATGTGTGTGTTTAAAAAAACTGACTGGGGGTCTAGGTGGAAAAGGTGGGTGGAAAAAAATATCCACAAATATTAGTCCTCCATCCTTGGGAAGAAATGGTCCCCATTGTGTTCAGAGCCTCCATGAGGTGAGGAGATTTCTGTTAAACCTGGTCTGTGGTGAACCACTTTTCATGGTGAAGGAGTTGGACTGCTTTGACAACTTTATATAGCTGGATACTTTGTTGGCGGGTGTTCTTAATCCACATATCCATGATATTATCAGTTCTGTCATGTTCCATGCATTCTAGGTTTAACTCTGTTGCTGTGAGTTGTTCTGTAATGTCAAATGTGTCCATCAACGACGGAAAGTATGGCTGAAAGCGGTCAACATTGAACACTGGGTGTATACCAAGGAATGGTGGAATGCTGAGCTTGAAGGCATTGTCCCCTATAGCCTTGGTGAGGGTGTACGACCCATATCATAGCAGGCAAAGATTTTAGTGAGGATCGGTGAGGCGCTCCTTCTGTAAATGTAGCAAAACTTTATCGCCTACCTGGAACTTGTGTTAAAGCCAATGTTGATCATGTAATTCCTAACATCCTAGTGAAGGTTCGACCAATAGAAATACTTTTGCAGCCACTTTTTTCTCTACCCAAAAATTTCCAGTGAACTGACTATAGTACGCTTCTTAGATCATATTGTCATGCTCTCTTGAAGGAACATAGAGGTGTTCAAGGTGGCATAACAGTGCATCCTGGAGGTGAAAATTTGTAACTTGTTGCTGGAGCAGGGTCCCTTAGGACCACATTTTTGAGTAATTAATAAGTATTTTTGTAGTTTTGATTCGTGCGCGGTAAGAAATGCACAGTCAAGGGTCTTTGGGGTGGGTCAAAGTCCCTTCATGAGTTGTAATGGGCTAAAGGGTAAAACTAGGAGTCATAAACCATAGTTTTCGGACCTTAAGATGAGCGCAGGCTAAGATATAAATAGAAGTATAGATCGAGACAGATAAGAAAATTTTGAGAATTTTTTGATAAGATGGTGTTATGTTCTAAACTTTGAAGCGAATCTGTAAGTGCCTGTGTCTAGAAGGCTCCTGCTGGCTGTGTGCACGGAAACCTTAGTCTGGTTGTGTGTGAATCCCCCTTGCTGTGTGTGCGGGTGAATATGAAGAATTGTAAAGGGTTTTACGACTATTGATGAATAAAGAAGTGTTTTGGGAGAACTATGAGTACTAAATGCATCTGTGATATGTTTCTATGATCTTTTTTCTCACGATTTATGTTATCTGTGATTGGATCGGTTGCGTACCTATTTTAATGCTTAATGTGAATGTTACTTGCATATATCTACTACTATAAGACCTGAATATCGCTTTATTAAGACTGTTGAAAGGATTGCGAAGCCGCCATTTGTGCACGCATAGGGTAGCCTGCGTAATTTGACATAGATTTTCCTGGTTAGGGTTTCTAGTGCGTAAGATAGTCTTTTATTAGTATAGATCTGTGGACACACACATCATTTAATTATCTCTAAGGGTGTGGAAACCTAGTTCCAGCACCCCCCCATACTGCTTCGGGTGAGACTTTGACCTGCGCAAGTAGGTCACTGCCGAAATGGCCAGTAGTAAGAGGGTTTTGTTGGTTACCCTTAAATATGAACCTGGGCTAGGTACCCTCAATCCAACACTTTCTTTCCTTCTAGGAGCATCTAGCATGTGTTGCTAAATTATGGATCGCTCCTATAAAGATGTGGCCACCCTGAAGTCTTGTGCCCACAAGAGTCGAGCACAGTGGTCAGCCCCATGATCGACGATCGACTAAGGAATTCTACAAATTTTTTGGTGCTATTATTCTTGTACTTAATGTTCAAATGGAATTGTTTCAGTTATGTGGACCATTTCTGATGTAGATCGTTATGCAACTTCCCTTATGTCTGTATGAACTGCGGAGGTCGGTGGTTTGTGTAGATGACAGTTTCCTTCCCCAAAATGTAGTGCTTCCATATTCGGAAGGCCTTCACAATGTAATACATCTCTTTGTCATAGGTGGGATACTTCCAGACTATGTCTGAAAGTGTCTCACTATGATATGCCACTAGATTCCCCCACTGAGTAAGAACTGCACCAATAGCATAGTCAAAGGCATCTGTCTCAATCTCAAATCGTTGTTGTAGGTCTGGTAATGTGAGCACTGGTGTAGAGCAGAGGCAATGCTTCAACTCGGTAAACACCTTTTGTTGGGATTCATAGAAAAATAACTTTGCTTTCACTCCTCCCTTGGTGACTTGACTCAAAGCGAAAGTGATATGAGATATCCCCAACACGAACTTGTGGTAGAAGTTGGAAAGGCCCAGAAAGCTACGAAGCTCTGTTAGAGTGGATGGGGATGGCCAATCCTGAATGACTTGTATCTTGGTTGGGTCGACATGCACACCCTGCTCATTAATGATGTACCCCAGATATTGAACCTCGGTCATACCAAAAGTGCATTTCTCCAGAGTGGTGCATAACTTGTGTTGCTGTAGTGTTTGGAGGACTCGTCGAATGTGGTGGAGGTGTTCTTCCCAACTATGGAAGAAGATAAGGATGTCATCCAAATAGACCACCACAAATGAGTTGGTGAAGGGTCGCAAGATGTCATCCATCATCCTCATTAAGGTTGCGGGGGCATTCATCAACCTGAAAGGCATGACCAATGATTCAAAAAATAGCTCCTTGGATTTGAAGGCAGACTTCCACACATTAGAGGGTTCGATTGGTACCTGGTGATAATCAAAATTTAAGTCAATATTGATGAAATTTTTGGCCCCCTTCAGCTGGTCCAGAAGTTCATCAATCTATGGGATCAAATACCTATTTTGGACAATGATCTTGTTCAATGCTCGATAGTCAATATAGAGTCTCCAGATCTTGTCCTTCTTCTGTACCAACATGATCGAGATACCACAAGGTGATGAACTTGGGATGATGTTCCCTTTTTGTAGCAGCTCCTAAATCTTCCTCTTTATTTCATCGTTCTCCAAGATAGAGCATTGATAGATCGATCCAATGGGTAGCGACGTACTCGGGGTTAGATTTATGGAGTGCTTGACCTAGCAATGTAGAGGTACCCTTGTGGGTGAGTTAAAGATGTCTGTGTACTCCTCCACGACCTTGTACATCTATTGCTACCATGCAAAGGGGCCCTTTCTAGAGGTCATGGCCATAATATTCTTCTTTCCCTGAGGGTGAATCATAAGGAAAACAAATTTCCCGGTCTGGGAAATGATCTTATTACATTTCTTCACAATTATCAAAGAGATGGTAGTAGGCAGTGCTACCTCTGGTATCATGTACAACTTATTTCCCAAAGTAATAATAACAATGCGAGGCCTAGACTAACACACATCATACCGCTTCGACAAGTATGGTTGGCCTAATAATACATCACAAACTTCAAGAGGAGGAACACCATAAAATACCTCATCCGTGAAGGGCTTGATGCTGTAGGGGGGTCCATATTCAAACCATTCTTGGACAAAGCATCCAAATCGTGGTTGATATCTCTAGGAACATGGGGGAAAGAAACCGATTGGAATAATCCCATAATATTATGAATCCTTTGCATCCAATGTTCCATAAGGGGAGGGGGAAATGATGTTTGTTTATTAATCCAATCTATCATAACTTGAGAATCACCAAAAACATGGATCTCATTGAGTTTCAACCACCTGGCACAATATAGGGATCCCTAGAGGGAATGCCCTACTATTTATATGGCTCCCAACATTCCAAGAGAATTTCTAAGTGATATCCGCGCCCATGTTGATCATCACTCCACATACACAGATGGAATTTTGTGCCGCCCCGTCAAAGTGACCAGATGGAAGAACAATAGTGAAATTATTATTTGAAATAGCCTTTGGGATCTTGGGAGATGACAACTTTCTGTATACCATATAATAAGCAAAAATATGTGTTGCCACGAGATCCTTTTGGAAGGGCTTGCTTTGAAAAATTTGAGCATTCCTACCCTTCCAGATTCCCCAACAAATGTATAAGGGAATATGTTTGTTATCTTTGGGTCGCTTAATCCATTGCTTGAAACAAAATTCAATGGAGATGTAACTACGACCTATATTAATCCCCAATCTTTGTAAAACAATTTCCCAGATGTCCTTTTCAATTGTATAATATTAAATTTTTTATTTTATTCTCAGATTTGAGGCTTCCATGATTCATGATTTAAGAAAAAATCTTCTGGATAAATCACATTGATAATTTAGGTTCGACGTGTTTCAAACCCCTACTGCAGTTCATCATAAGGACAAAGATGGAGTAAAAATATCTAAAAATCTAAATAGAGATGATGAATGCAAGATCAATAGTTCCTGGGTCCCTTCCCTTTATTCCTAGACTCCTTCCTTTTGGTTTTCTCCCCTCCTTGGTTTCCTTCTCTGTATTTATTTTATTTATTATTTATTATTATTATTTCTCCTACTTTAACATTCTAACTAACTATATATATAGTTTATTATTATTATATATATATTATTTATTATTATTATTTTCTATTATGTTACCATCCCTTTAGCTTTATTTTATGTATATTATTATTTATTTATAATTTTTTAAGCTTCTAATTTTAATTTCTTTTATAATATTTATTATTTTAAGAATGATTATAGCTTAATTTTACTATTATAATAAAATAATATTTGTATGAGTATCAATGTACATTTGGATATATGTTTTGATAGTATTTTTTGACTTTTTTTCTTTGTTATTTTAATCAATTTATAATTTATATATTAATAAAATGATAATAATAGTTGTAGTTGTTTCTAGATGTTTCCTTAAATAAAAATAGTCAATACATAATTAAATATATATATTTTTAATTTATTCAATAATATATTTTTTATTTTTATTATTTTTTAGACTCATTATAGCATACCATTTTATTATTTATCTTAGTGACTATTAGAATTTTACCCTTGCATCTCTATTATAAGTATTTGGTCAATTGATCTGACTCTTCATCTTTAACCGATTCAGTAGGATAAGCCCTAAATTATCAATGTAATTTATTCAAAAAAAATTATTTTATTTTTAAAAAATATAAAAAAACTAATAAAAACAAAAATTTATTTACTTAATTACATTTAAAAATATATATATATATATTATTTTAAAAATCAATGTTATTAAATTATAAATTATACTTTTGAAAATATTAATTTTATTAATTGTATACATAATTAGAAAATTAAAATTAAATAGCTTCATACTTATTATAATTTTCAAGCCAAAATATATTTCCAAATTTATTCAACAAATTATATTATTTAATTTTTAAATATCGATAAAACCTTCTTCGTGTCATGTCACCGAGACCTTTTCTCAGATTATTTGAAATCTTGTTCACTGTTTTGACCGGAGGTAACACTCCTTTATACAGTAGTTATCCACTGTAAATGAGCCAACATGAATGTATTGAAGAATTGTGTCTCCATAAGGTTAGGCCGACGTGTGTTCTTTGAGGGAAGTCGATTTGAAGGAGATTCCTTTGAGGTTGACATTAAGGAGATTTTGATGGAGCAGTATGACAAGATGGATTTTGACTTAAGTCTTAAAGCCTGTAATGTAGGCTTGACCTATGAAAATTGACCCAGCATGAAATTTATGTTTTAATAATGGTTTAAAATTAAAATTATTTAAAAATTAAAAAATGTTTTTATTTATTTTGAATTCAAAAATATTTAATAAAAAAAAAAATCTTTTTAATCTAAATATTTATTACACCAAAGGTGTTTCTATGATGAGTTTGTCTGGGTGGATTTGGCCAATAAGATCTATGTATTTTCATCCTCCTCCTTCTAAATAAAAATTGACACCTGTCATTGCAGATGAAGGGTGGGCCAGGGTGGTTTACAAGGGGAAAATTGTCTAATAGAATAGAGATTTCCATCAAGGTTCTGGATACCAATTTTGTGCAACAGGAGCATGAGTTTCAAAATGAAGTTTTTGTTATAGGAAAAGTCATCTTGCCACACATAGTAGTCCTCTGGGTTTTTGCGTGGATCCAAAAAGAAATCTCCTAGTTTATGAATTTATGCAAAATCAAAGCCTTCAAGAATACAATTCGACGTTGTGACAATGTTAAATTGAATTTGAGTGGAACACGAAACACATATCACATTTGCGTTTAGAAATACCTTGACCTAAAATTATTTTACAATTAAAGGTGATGATGTGTTACCATTTGAGTAGAGAAAACGATTGAAAGTCCAAGCCTGCTTTTTCCCTCTACTCTGATGACCCGAGATTTTGTTGAGCATTTCCAAATTGTGTGAAATGAAATCAACACGCCTATGCCTACTTGTGTGCAGTGATGGACAACTTTTGCCCACTAATATATCTTTAGTTTTGTTTTCTGTTTCTTAACGTATGAAAATATTGTTGGAAATTGTAACTAGGTTTGGTCTTCATTTAATGTATTTGAGTCATCATGAAATGTACTTGACAAAGGATTAAAGAAAATAAATTTTATTATTGTAACAATGAATTATTAAAGCATTGGTTTCATGCTTGGGTCATCTTTATATTAGTCAAAGTCCCCGTTGTGGACTCCTAGGAATAATATTGAGTTTATAGAGTCATTGTACATTCAAAGAGACCCTTCTTGGGATTTTGAATAATGTAAATTAGTTAAGAATTGAGTTAAATATGAATTATGTAACCTCCACACCAAGTCGGCCTAAAGGGGATCATGTAGGCCTAAGAGACACTTATTCGACCTCACCTGGAGCCTATAAAAGGAAGGAAGTTGAAGTCATTTGAAGCACTCATTCTTAAGATAGTTTGATATCTCAAGAGTACCTAGAGAAGTTTGAAGTCTGTTTTCGGGAAGCCAAAAGAAGTGCGAGTTTGGGGAAGTCTAAGGAGAGGAATAAAATCAAACTTTTCGTGCCTCTCTCTCTATTTTTCGTGCCATAGATTGGGAGATCGAAGTCTTCCAAATTTTGCTACTGCTGGAAGTCGTCTGCTGCTGGAAGTTGCTGGCTAGTCGAAGTTGATGGAAAGGGGTCGAAGATCTGGGAGGCTGGCTTGGTGTTGAGGGAAGGTATGGTATATGTCTAAGCTGAAGAATATCAAAGAATACTATTGAAAGGAATAATTTATTGACTGTGATTTTCCCCTCAGGGGGGGCTTTTCCCTGGCACAGTGCCTACATCCTATTTCTCTTGTTTTTTGATCTTCATGCACACATAATATGGTAATTGCTTGATGAAAGATAAGATCATAAATAAGTAAAAGAATCCAACACACTCACAAGTAATTATCAAGATCGGTGAATAAAACCCTAATATAACTACTTTGATTTTCCAACATGGTTTTAGAGCTAAGGTCAGGAAGAATTGAAGATCACTTTTTTGGCATGGATTCTCCCTCTTTGATGAAATACATAAGAACGGGTATCAACACTATTGGAAGCTAGATTAAGAAGGTCATCTATTATTTATTAAAGAAGGTTAAAAGTTTAATAAGGAATCTTGGTTACTCTTATAGGTTCTCTTAATGATGACAATTCATTGATCATTGATAGTGGATCATCGAGACACATGACAAGAGCAAGTGAACAACTCCATACACTATCAAAGGAGCCATAGTCTCATGCAGTGGAATTAGGTAACAACAAAAGATATGTTGTTAAAGGCCTAGGATCAACATCTTTGAGGCTATATAATGGATCGAAGCTGCACCTCAACAACATTCTATATGTTCCAGGTTTGAAAAAGGACTTGATTTCTATTTCTTGTTTAGAATATAAATGGGAAATAATTTATTGTGTTGATGGAAAAGTATTGGTTTGGGGAAAAGGCTCTATCATTGATAAATCTAGGGTTATTAGAGTTCGTGAAGGAAGTCTTTATAGAGTCATTACACCACACTTTCAAGCTTTGGTTCATATGGAAATAAGTCCCATTGAGATATGGCATCATAGGTATGGTCATCTACATTATAAGGTCATCCATACTCTTAGTCAACTGGTTCATGGTATTCCTAATATGAAGTTATATCATGAAGGTGTGTGCAACAGATTCTCTTTGGGGAAACATACAAGAAATCCATTTCACAATAATGAAACTAGGTCTAAAGAGATATTAGACTTCATCCATTATGATGTGTGTGGGACGATGTCTAAAAAATCACTTGGAGGTCATCTCTATTATGTGACATTCATTGATTACCATTCTAGAAAGACATGGCTCTACCTTCTAAAAAAAAGATGAAGTATTTGATAAATTCAAGGAGTTTAGGGATGAAGTGAAAACCATAGCCGAAAGAAAGATAAAACTCAGAGGTCTGATAATGGTGGGGAATACACTTGTAAGGAATTTATTGAATATTGTAATGAAGCAGGTATTAAGAGGGAGCTCATTATTCCCTATTATCCCGAAAAAAATGGATTGACTGAAAGGAAGAATAGGTCAATTGAAGAAGGAATTTGAACTATGCTCCTTGATCAAGATCTACCAAAATTATTATGGGGAGAAGTAGTGATGAAAGCCATATACATTCAACATAGAAGTCCTCATAAGAGTCTTGATAATACCACACCCGAAGAAGTATTCATAGGAAAGAAGCTGAGTGTGGATCACCTCCGAATATTTTGAAGTCCAACATATATCCATGTTCCGAAAGACAAGCGAAACAAGTTGGATTCTACAAGTATCAAGGGAATATTCATTATATATAGTATCTCTTTAAAAGCATATAGAATATACATCAAGGAAGGATGATATATTGAAGTAAGCAGAGATGTCATATTTGATGAGAATCAAGCATATAAGAAATTACAGGATATTCCTATTGATTCTGATGACGAAGAAGTTCCCATATTTGAAGAAGAAAATTTTCATCATGAAAACTCTACTACAAATCTCGAAGAAGAAGGACCAGGTGAGCCTATTCAATTGGTGGTCATCCAAACCACAAGGAAGAGGCCAAATTGGTTGAAAGCTACATTGGAAGATGCTAAAGGAAATGAAGTTTCAAGAACCTTTAGGGAAAGAAAGAAATTGAAAATATATTATGGTTATGTTGCATATATGACAAAATTGGTAGAAGATGAACCATTTACATTCAAGGAAATTGCACATCAAGAGGTTTGGAAGAAAGCAATGCAGGAAGAATATCAATCCATCATGAATAATGGGGTTTGGAAAATATTTCTTAGACCTAGTGACAAATCGGTTGTCGTATCTAAATGGATCTATAAGATCAAACATGAAGGTAATGGAAGTATATACAAGTATAAATCAAGATTTGTCACAAGAGGTTTCTCTCAAAAGGAAGACATTGATTATGTAGAAACCTTTGCACCTACAACAAGGAACATTACTATTATATCATATATCATTTTTGGGATTCAATTGCATTAAGCAAGTCATTCATTTATGACCATTTCCATGAGAGGTAGTCGTAACTGACTAATTTCTCATGATTTTTGAATAGTCCACTTAGCACTCATTGCATCAGGTGATCCTCATAGGGGTGAAGAAGTGGGATTGAAACTAGTGAAATTAATCAAATAGCGTTAATCATCACGTCTGGGTCTTACACCCGGTAACCAGGACTTCCCGAGAGGTCACCCATCCCCGAATGCCTCTGGCTTAAGCACGCTTAACTATGGAGTTTTCCCCACAATCAACCCCACTTAGCTTGCTGCCTCATTTGCAAAACCTTAGCAAGTATTTTGCCTCATGAACCATTAAAGTAGAGCTCCCTTTACTCTTTGTATTTAAGTATGAGATGTTTCCGTAGTGCATTATATTAGATATCATTTTTGGGATTCAACTACGTTAGGTAAGTCATTAATATATGACCATTTCCATGAGAGGTAGTCGTAACTGACTAATTTCTCATGATTTTTGAATAGTCCACTCAACACTCATTGCATCGAGTGATGCTCATAGGGGTGAATAAGTGGGATTGAAACTATTGAAATGAATCACATAGCGTCAATCATCACTTCTAGGGCTTGCACTCGGTAACCAGGACTTCCCGGGAGGTCACCCATCCCAGAACGCCTTTGGCTCAAGCGCGCTTAACTGTGGATTTTTCCCCATAATCAAGCCCACTTAGCTTGCTACCCCATTTGAAAAACCTTAGAAAGTATTGTGCCTCATGAACCATTCAAGTAGAAGTCCCTTTACTCTTTGTATTTAAGTATGAGGGGTTTCCGCAATGCATTATACTAGATATCATTTTTTGGATTCAACTGCATTAAGTAAGTTATTCATCTATGAACATTTCCATGAGAGGTAGTCGTAACTGAATAATTTCTCATGAATTTTGAATAGTCACTCAACACTCATTGCATCGGGTGATGCTCACAGGGGTGAAGAAGTAGGATTGAAACTAGTGAAATGAATCACATAGCGTCAATCATCACTTCCGAGGCTTGCACTCGATAACCAAGACTTATAAATTAGATAGTTATGACTACCTCTCATGGAACTTGTCATAGATGAATGACTTACTTAACGCAGTTTAATCCCAAAAATTATATCTAAGCTAATGCACTGTAGAAACCCCTCATACTTAAATACAAAGAGTAAAGGGAGCTCTACTTGAATGGTTCATGAGGCACAATACTTTCTAAGGTTTTGAAAATGGGGTAGCAAGCTAAGTGCACTTTATTGTGGGGAAAACTCCACAGTTAAGCATGCTTGAACCAAAGGCGTTATGGGATGGGTGACCTCCTGAGAAGTCCTCGTTACTGGGTGCAAGCCCCGAAAGTGATGATTGACACTATGCGATTCATTTCATTAGTTTCAATCCCACTTCTTCACCCCTGTGAGCATCACCTGATGCAATGAGTGCTAAGTGGACTATTCAAAAATCATGAGAAATTAGTCAATTACGACTACCTCTCATGGAAATGGTCATAAACGAATGACTTCCTTAACACAGTTGAATCCCAAAAATGATATCGAATATAATGCACTATGGAATCCCCTCATACTTAAATACAAATAGTAAAGGGAGCTCTACTTGAATGGTTCATGAGGCACAATACTTGCTAAGGTTTTGAAAATGGGGTAGCAAGCTAAGTGGGCTTGATTGCGGGGAAAGCTCCATAATTAAGCATGCTTGAGCTAGAGGCGTTCTGGGATGGGTGACCTCCCGGGAAGTCCTGGTTACTAGGTGCAAGCCCCAGAAGTGATGATTCACGCTATGTGATTCATTTCAATAGTTTCAATCCCACTGCTTCACCTTTGTGAGCATCACCTGATGCAATGAGTGCTAAGTGGACTATTCAAAAATCATGCAAAATTAGTCAGCTATGACTACCTCTCATGGAAATGGTCATAGATGAATGACTTACTTAACACAGTTGAATCCCAAAAATGATATCTAATATAATTCACTGCGGAAACCCCTCATACATAATTAAAAAGAGTAAAGGGAGCTCTACTTGAATGTTTCATGAGGCACAATAATTGCTAAGGTTTTGCAAATGGGGTAGCAAGCTAAGTGGGGAAAACTGTTGAATTCTTAGTTAAACTGAGAGGGGGGGTGAATCAGTTTAACACATTCATAATCTTTTAAACCTTTTATTAAACCTTATTTACACCTTCATTTCATGTCCAGCTTAATATGTGAGAAATATTAGAATGTGAGCAACAAGTATTAATATAATATAACAGTAGACTTAATATGAGAGCAGCAGGTATTAAGCAGATGATATAAATCAGATCAACACATAAAATTCATGCACAGAGACACCAGATATAAGTGGAAACCAATAAAGGGAGAAAACCACATCTTATTATTGTTGTGATGCAAAGGCAAGCTCCAACTCCCTCTCACCACTGTTTTTATGCAGGCACCAACCTACATGAGGCTCCTACCTCAATTCTGCAAGCTACAACTTGGAAGGAAGCACCAACTCCCTTCAATTTTTTGCAGGCACAAACCTACAGGAGGCTCCAGCCTCAGTCAGCTACAACTGATAGCTATCAAGCTGCAACTTGATAGGGAAGCTCCAACTTCCTCAATTTTTCAAACTGAATGTTTGTTGATTTACCTCAGTTATCAACTCTGTTCTGTGGCTTCTCTTTCTGCTCTTCTTTTCTTAATCTTCTTTGCCTTACACTTCTATACTCTGCCTTCTCTATATTTTCTCTCTCTCTCTTCACTTGTGCATATCAATGTGATATTATATATAGAGTTCCTCACATGATTGTTTGTATTTCATAAAGAATTTGGAGTGAACAGTCATGACTCTTTGGCTTCTGTCTTCTTATTTCTTTATCCAACTCATTTTTAAAATTACTAAAATATGTACAAATTTCCATGCTACAGTGGGATTTTGTCTTTTCGTTAGGATACTTGCCTTTGCATCACAAACAATAAAAAAAAAAATATTTACATTTTCATTTATGGATTTCAATGCCACTCAACTCCTTTTCTGAACCTGGGCTTTACTGGGTTTGTCTCTTCTGCTACTGTCGAGTGGTTGTTCTATATATCTTGGTTCACCTCTGGGTTTATTTATCTGTTCATTGTACTTGTGTGCATCACCATATTTGTTCTCGGGCTACCTGTCTACGTTCTCTGTTCATACATGAGTTTAAGTATAATTGCTTGAAGCTCACTTTACAATTTCAATTCATTTTTCTTTTGTATCATATTTCTGCCGTTGTCTCTAGTTCTTTCGTTCTTGCAGGCTTTTATAATAAACTCAATATTATGACTTTAGCACTGTGTAAAAATGTATATCGTCCTTTGGCTCCGGGCCCACGATGCATTGCACCCTGCCTTTATATATATTGTGCACCATATATATATATATATATATATATATGGTTTGGACTTTTGCATATAAGGTGCATAATACTTTGGCTATTAAAACCATATTAATTGACCTTCGGCATGTACATATATTGACCCACGTTCCATCTTTAATATTGGAACCATTACAATGGAGTCCAATCGATAATCGGGCAATATTTTATAGATTTGAAACCTTAGTCTTCCACCTTATTTTAATAACCCGACAAACCTTAATAAACATTATTAATATTTTCCATCGGACCTTGTACTACAGTTAATAAACCGGATTCATTTCATATATCTCTGCCCCGGACCCACAATACAACCAAAAGACCAATCAACCACACGCACCGTACCTTAGTTAACCTCCGGGCTCTTTCATTAAACTTCGGCCAAGTCCAGCGAGCGATCACCGTTAGATGTCGAGCCTCCAGATCAACGGTCTATATCAATATTTCTCGGCGTCTTCAGTCGATGTATAACGTGCGATGGCGCACTTTAGATGGCGGGTTTCCAATTTCGTTCAGGGACACGTGTCACCAATCCTATGGAATCGCTGCCCAACCAAAGATTACCGCTTACTCGCCTAAAGCGGTGCGATGAAACCCAGGAAATCGCTTTTACTGTTCCTCCAAACCACGTTTACTGTTCATGCGGTCACAGTTCCACTTCTCCACTCCAGGTTCCATTCAGCGCTTCAACGTTTTATTGTAATACAACCTTTGTTAATATTGTGGCTTTATCTCTGTTCCACTGATTTCTGTTTCCGCCCTTTTTAAAAGAACTGTCTTCCTCTGTGTTCATTGTACACGCTCACAGTTCCGTCCTCGCCTTGTTCCACTCCAACCTTTAGTGTATCTTCCAGTGGGGGAGCTGATTCTTGGAATTTATATATATATATATATATATATATATAATGCCCAGCTTGGTAAATATTCTTGGAATTTATGTGCCTCTGCTATGCTAACGTCTCTGCCTCTGCCTCCATGACTCTGCCTCTGCCTTTACTGTTGTGATAATGGCTCTGCCTCTGTATTCGCTGTCTCTATATTACACTCCTTCAGGCCCTTTCAACTCCACTGCTCTGTCTCTAATTCCTCTGTAGCTTCTGCTCCAATTCCTCTGTTTCTTCTGCTACCTCTCTGTCTCTTTTGCCTTATGGATAGTTTAGGTGTTGCTGTTGTCTTCACCTTTTCCATCAATGCCAACATTTCTAGCAGTCTCCCCCTTTGGCATTGATGGCAATACACTTTCTTTATTTGCCTTCTCTTCCTCCTGTTCCTTACTCTTCCTCCCCCTTTGACATCAATGGCAAGGGGTTCGAATTCTTAGTGAAGCTTTTATTCTTTGATGCTGTGTATTTATCCTTTTTCAACATTTCATGCATTTCTTCTCTCTGAAATTTCCTGACTTTGTACGGTGCTGCTCCAAGCTTTGGATGAGATACACATCGGTTTCACTATTCTTCCGTGTTCAGTTTACTTCGGGTTCACCACTGTTCTGCTGCACCACTGACCCTTTTGCCTTTTTATTGATTCTTTTATGCTGAATGTTTTATTGCCATAATCCCTTTGATCCTGAGGACCTGTTTTCATGCTTCCCTTGCTGGTTGATCTCCCCTTGAGAATGATATTTTCTTTTCTGTTCTCCCCCTGAAACTGTGCTTTCTTTTCATATCAGATAGTAGAATCTACAGATACTACCCCTAGTTTGTCTCTCAAATATTCAAATGGCTCTCTGGCAAGCAGTTTGGTAAATATATCAGTTGTCTGTTCTTTTGTTGGTACATACTCCAGTTTTACTATCTTCTGAGCCACTTGTTCTCGGAGAAAATGATACTTGATTGGAATATGTTTTGTTTTTGAGTGAAGCACAAGATTTTTATATATACTTATAGCACTTGTATTATCACATTTGATTGATATAGGTTCATCAATGCTTACCTTCATGTCTTGGAGGGTTTGCTTCATCCACATGACTTGTGTACAACATGCTGCTACTGCTATATATTCTGCTTCAGTTGTAGACAGAGAGATAGATGTTTTTTTCTTGCTTAACCATGCCACCAGACTTTCTCCTAGATAGAATGCACCTCCACTTGTACTTTTCCTGTCATCAACACAGCTGGCCCAATCTGCATCTGTGTATGCTGTTAAAGTGAGGCTTTTACCTTTAGGATACCAAAGTCCATACTGTGATGTTCCTTGTAGATATATGAATATTATTTTTACTGCTAGAAGATGGTTTTTTTTAGGTGTTGCTTGATATCTTGCCACTAGTCCTACTGCTAGCATGATGTCTGGTCTTGATGCAGTCAGATACAACAGACTTCCTATCATGGATCTGTAGAGTTTTTGATCTATATCAGCAGACCCATCATCAGCACATAGCTTGCAACCTGTGGTCATGGGAGTTGACACAGGTTTGCAATCCTCCATTTTGAACTTTTTCAGCATTTCCTTTAAGTATTTTTCTTGTGAGATGAATGTACCTGTGTTCTTTTGCTGAATTTGAAGTCCTAAATAGAAAGTGATTTCTCCAATCATAGACATCTCAAAATCTGTTTTCATCTCATCAAAAAATCCTTTTGCTAGTTCTTCTCTGTTGCTTCCAAACATAATGCCATCCACATATACTACAACAATCAAGAGTTCATTTTCATGGGCTTTTATGTATAGATTGTTGTCTACTCCACCTCTTTTAAAGCCTTGTTTTTGAAAATACTTATCCAGTCTTGAGTACCAAGCACGAGGAGCCTGTTTCAGTCCATATAGGGCCTTCTTCAGTCTGCACACATAGTCTCCTTTTTCTGTCAATGAGAAGCCTTCTAGTTGTTCCATGTAGACTTCCTTTACTACGTCTCCATTCAGAAATGCAGATTTTACATCCATTTGATATACTTTGAAGTTTTGGTAGCATGCAAATGCCAGGAACATTCTGATAGCTTCCATTCTGGCTACAGGGGAAAATGTTTCATCGTAATCATGTCCTTCAATTTGTGAGTATCCTTTGCAGACCAGCCTGGCTTTATTCCTGATTATTTGTCCTTGCTCATTCATTTTGTTTTTGAATACCCATTTTGAACCAATGATATTTTTCTCAATTGGTCTAGGAACTAGTTCCCAGGTATTGTTCTTTTCAATTTGGTCCAATTGCTCATTCATTGCTTTTACCCCAGACTTGTCCTTGCTGGCTTCTTCAAATTTCTTTGGCTCTATTTGTGACAACATGGCTAGGTATACTTCTTCAATTTGTTCTGTTAGCTGCCTTCTTGTCTGGACCCCTGCTTTCTTATCTCCTATGATTTGATCTTAGGGATGATTCTTCTGAGTGTATCTTGAGGGGGCTTTCGAGCTCAGCTCTTCATCTTATGTAGTCTTGCTTGTTTCATCATCATTCTGGTCTTCTTCTTCATGTTTATCTGATGGACTGCAGAAGTCAGTATCTCTTGTATTGTTTGGAAGTTCTTCATCAAATCTCACATCAATGCTTTCTATTATTTTTCGAAGAGTCTTGTTGTAGCACCTATACCCTTTGCTTTTGGATGCATATCCTAGAAATATTCCTTCATCTTCTCTTGCATCAAATTTTCCAATATTTTCATCATTATTCTTTATGTAACACCTGCTACTAAAGATTCTGAAATGTTTGACTGAAGTTGGCTTTCCATGCCACAGTTCGTAGGGAGTTTTGTCACTGCTTGACCTTAAGTGAGCTTTATTAAGAATATGTACTGCTGTGTGTACTGCTTCTGCCCAGAAGGTTTGAGCAATATTATTCTCTTGCATCATGGCTCTGGAAATTTGTTGAACAAATCTGTTTTGTCTTTCTGCTACTCCATTCTACTGAGGTGTTCCTGCAATAGTGAATTGTTGTTTTATGCCATGTTCATTGCATAGGCCAGCAAAATCATAATCAGTGAATTCACCTCCTCTGTCTGATCTGATGCATTTCAGCTTGCATCCTGTCTGATTTTCTGCTAATGCCTTAAATATTTTGAATTTTTCCAGAGCTTCCGATTTATTCTTGAGAAAAGCAACTCATGTCATTCTGGAGAAATCATCTATTATCAGCATGAAGTATGATTCTCCACTTGGTGTTTTAGTTTTTGCAGGTCCACACAGATCCATGTGCACAAGCTGGAGTGGTCTTCTTGTTGAAAACTCCTCTTTGGCCTTAAAGGATGTGCGGGTCTGTTTACCCAATTGACAAGATTTGCATATGGTGTTAGAAGGCCTCTTTATTTCTGGCATGTCTCTGACAACTTTCTTCTTGCTTAGTCTGATGATGTGATCGAAGCTGAGATGTCCCACTCTCTTATGCCATAACCATGACTCCTCAAGTTTGCTAAGATGGCATGCTTCATCTTCCTCTTTCACAATGTAAACATTGCTCTTTGTTCGAACACCTTTGCGCAGAGTCTTTCTTGTGGTGCTTGATCTGACTTCACAGTCTTGTGCTCGAAATAGAACTTCACAACCTTTGTCACACATCTGACTGACACTCAGTAAGTTTGCTTTCAACCCATCTACAAATAGTACATCTTGGGCCTTTCCTTTGCCATTGTCTATGCTGACTGAACCCTTTCCTTTGATCTTTCCTAACTTATCATTGCCAAAAGTAACATTGCCAGATTTCTTTTCATCAAGAGTTATAAAATTACTTTTGTCTCCTGTCATGTGTTTAGAGCAGCCAATATCCAAATACCACTGGCTTTTAAATTCTTGAGCAGTTAGAGCCAAGTCACATTTATTCTCCTTCTTTATCCACTGGAGGCACCCTTTTGTTTGGTATCTTTTGTGAGCAGATGAACTATATCTTCTTAGAGGACATTTGGGAGGTCTATGTCCAAATTGATTGCATACACAACATTAGATCATAATTTTTGTAGAATTATGAGTATGAATAGAATTTCTTAGATTCATAAATCTCCTTGAGGTGTTAAACATCAATCTTTGTCCATACTTTCTACACTCAATGATTTTATGACCAAATTCCTTACAATAAAAGCAATAACCATAGAAGCTATTTTCATACCTGATGTACGGTTGTCTCTTCCATTTGTTTGCTTGAGGCAGTCTCTTCAATGTTTGCATCTTTTGCTGGTTTGAATTACTCCTCCTTGCATGACAATATGCAGCAATGTGTCCCAGCTTGTGGCAGACATAACAGGTGGCATTCTTCATTGGAGGGAAGAATCTCCTTTGATGGTTTCCAATTTTTACATGTTCAAGGGTCTTAGTATTTATTACATTCTTTGCTATTAGTGGTTTCTTCTGATCTCTGTCTTCCTTATTGCAGATTTCTTCTTTTGTAGGATTTGTTTGAGCTGCTTCATCATTCTTCTTTGCTTTTACAAAAATAATCTCTCTGTCAACCTTTTCTTTTCCTTTACTTGATTCTCCTTCATAGCCTATTCCAGTCTTTATCATAGGGGATCTTTGAGCAACCAAAATTTCATTCAACTTACTAAAGCTTGTTGTTTGGGAAGAGTTTATAACAACTTTCCTTTAAGCATTTTCTAATTTCTTTCTGAGACATACTACTTCTTCTTCCAATTTTTCTTGTTCTTGAGTTTTTTCTTTGATTTGCTTAAGTAGCATGTCCTCTATCTTCTTGGCTTCTTCAAGCTCTATTTTTAACTGCTTAAGGACTTCTGAATTCTATTCTTCTCGTACATATTTGAGGAGAATGTCCTTTTGTTTTCTGCATTTCATTTTGAGTCTATCAATCTCTTCTAGAGCACTTCTTAGCTCCCCCTCAAGATATACTTCACCTTCTTCTTCTTCATCTTCTAGCAAGAGACCTTCAAGTTCTTCTATGGTCATCAATAAGAATTCAGAGGTTCCTTCTTCACTTGAGGATTCATTTGAATCTTCAGGTGTACTGCTGTCTTGTTGAGCATAGAAGGATTTTCTGCTGAACTTCTTTACTTTCTGCCAGTTCTTTGATTTATTTTTCTCTGACTCTTGAGCCTGATTCCTTACTTTCTTGTGAAGATACTTAGCAGCATAGTGTCCCACTCTTCCACAGTTAAAGCATTTGAAGGGGAGTTTACCTTTGTATTTACCTGAGCCTCTATCCAATTTCTTGACAAACTTTGCCTCTTCTTCATCCGAGCAAGAGCATATGTCTCCCTCTTCTTCTTTCTTCTTTTTTGTTTTAAAGGATGCTTCCCTCGTACTTGGATTTTTCTGTGGGAGCCTCATTTCATAGGTTGTTAGATTTCCAAGAAGCTGGTTCATGGTCAAGGTCTCCCAATCAGCTGTTTCTTCTATTGCAAACACCTTTGGATTAAACCTGGATGGAAGAGATCTTAGAATATTTTGTACAATTATACTTTCTGGCATTTTTTCTCCAAGAGCTTTCATATTGTTAATAATTTCTGCATCTTTTAGGAAGAAACTGGAAATGTCTTCATCATCATTCATTTTTAAGTTCTCAAACTGGGCTCTATAGACTTGAAGTCTGGCAGTCTTTACTTTCTTGTCTCCCTCATGTATGTTCTCAAGAGTATCCCATATTTCTTTGGCAGTGTCTTTGTGCATTACTTTAATAAACTCTGCTTCACATAATCCATTCAAGATGGCATTCATGGCTTTTGTGTTAGCCACAAAATCTTGTTTTGTTTCTTTCTCTGTGTCAGTTGCCTTTGGGGCATATCCTAATTCCACTGTAACCCAGACTTCTATTCCTAGAGACATTATGCATTTCCTCATTCTAATTTTCTAGAAAGCATAATTTTCACCAGTGAAGAAAGGGGCTTTGTTGGTTGAGCATCCTTCTTTACTGGCCATCTTGGGAACCTAGGATCTCCTTTCAGTTGTTAGACTGGTACTAAGGAACCCGCTTTGATACCAATTGTTGAACTCTTAGTTAAACTGAGAGGGGGGGGTGAATCAGTTTAACACATTCATAATCTTTTAAACCTTTTATTAAACCTTATTTACACCTTCATTTCATGTCCAGCTTAATATGTGAGAAATATTAGAATGTGAGCAACAAGTATTAATATAATATAACAGTAGACTTAATATGAGAGCAGCAGGTATTAAGCAGATGATATAAATCAGATCAACACATAAAATTCATGCACAGAGACACCAGATATAAGTGGAAACCAATAAAGGGAGAAAACCACATCTTATTATTGTTGTGATGCAAAGGCAAGCTCCAACTCCCTCTCACCACTGTTTTTATGCAGGCACCAACCTACATGAGGCTCCTACCTCAATTCTGCAAGCTACAACTTGGAAGGAAGCACCAACTCCCTTCAATTTTTTGCAGGCACAAACCTACAGGAGGCTCCAGCCTCAGTCAGCTACAACTGATAGCTATCAAGCTGCAACTTGATAGGGAAGCTCCAACTTCCTCAATTTTTCAAACTGAATGTTTGTTGATTTACCTCAGTTATCAACTCTGTTCTGTGGCTTCTCTTTCTGCTCTTCTTTTCTTAATCTTCTTTGCCTTACACTTCTATACTCTGCCTTCTCTATATTTTCTCTCTCTCTCTTCACTTGTGCATATCAATGTGATATTATATATAGAGTTCCTCACATGATTGTTTGTATTTCATAAAGAATTTGGAGTGAACAGTCATGACTCTTTGGCTTCTGTCTTCTTATTTCTTTATCCAACTCATTTTTAAAATTACTAAAATATGTACAAATTTCCATGCTACAGTGGGATTTTGTCTTTTCGTTAGGATACTTGCCTTTGCATCACAAACAATAAAAAAAAAAATATTTACATTTTCATTTATGGATTTCAATGCCACTCAACTCCTTTTCTGAACCTGGGCTTTACTGGGTTTGTCTCTTCTGCTACTGTCGAGTGGTTGTTCTATATATCTTGGTTCACCTCTGGGTTTATTTATCTGTTCATTGTACTTGTGTGCATCACCATATTTGTTCTCGGGCTACCTGTCTACGTTCTCTGTTCATACATGAGTTTAAGTATAATTGCTTGAAGCTCACTTTACAATTTCAATTCATTTTTCTTTTGTATCATATTTCTGCCGTTGTCTCTAGTTCTTTCGTTCTTGCAGGCTTTTATAATAAACTCAATATTATGACTTTAGCACTGTGTAAAAATGTATATCGTCCTTTGGCTCCGGGCCCACGATGCATTGCACCCTGCCTTTATATATATTGTGCACCATATATATATATATATATATATATATGGTTTGGACTTTTGCATATAAGGTGCATAATACTTTGGCTATTAAAACCATATTAATTGACCTTCGGCATGTACATATATTGACCCACGTTCCATCTTTAATATTGGAACCATTACAATGGAGTCCAATCGATAATCGGGCAATATTTTATAGATTTGAAACCTTAGTCTTCCACCTTATTTTAATAACCCGACAAACCTTAATAAACATTATTAATATTTTCCATCGGACCTTGTACTACAGTTAATAAACCGGATTCATTTCATATATCTCTGCCCCGGACCCACAATACAACCAAAAGACCAATCAACCACACGCACCGTACCTTAGTTAACCTCCGGGCTCTTTCATTAAACTTCGGCCAAGTCCAGCGAGCGATCACCGTTAGATGTCGAGCCTCCAGATCAACGGTCTATATCAATATTTCTCGGCGTCTTCAGTCGATGTATAACGTGCGATGGCGCACTTTAGATGGCGGGTTTCCAATTTCGTTCAGGGACACGTGTCACCAATCCTATGGAATCGCTGCCCAACCAAAGATTACTGCTTACTCGCCTAAAGCGGTGCGATGAAACCTAGGAAACTACTTTTACTGTTCCTCCAAACCACGTTCACTGTTCATCCGGTCACAGTTCCACTTCTCCACTCCAGGTTCCGTTCATCGCTTCAACGTTTTATTGTAATACAACCTTTGTTAATATTGTGGCTTTATCTCTATTCCACTGATTTCTGTTTCTGCCCTTTTTAAAAGAATTGGCTTCCTCTGTGTTCACTGTACACGCTCATGGTTCTGTCCTCGCCTTGGTCCGCTCCAACCTTTAGTGTATCTTCCAGTGGGGGAGTTGATTCTCAAAATTTATTTATATATATATAAATAATGCCCAGCTTGGTAAATATTCTCGAAATTTATGTGCCTCTGTTGTGCTAACGTCTCTGCCTCTGCCTCCACGACTCTGCCTCAGCCTTTACTACAGTGATAACAACTCTGCCTCCGTATTCGCTGCCTCTGTATTACACTCCTTCAGGCCCTTTCAACTCCATTGCTCTGTCTCTAATTCCTCTGTAGCTTCTGCTTCAATTCCTCTGTTTCTTCTGCTGCCTCTGCTACCTCTCTATCTCTTTTGCCTTATGGATAGTTTAGGTGTTGCTCTTGTCTTCACCTTTGCCATCAATGCCAACATTTCCAACAAAAAATCCACAGTTAAGCGCGCTTGAGACAGAGGCGTTCTGGGATGGGTGACCTCCCGAGAAGTCCTAGTTACCAGGTGCAAGCCCCAGAAGTAATGATTGATGCTATGCGATTTATTTCACTAGTGTCAATCCCACTTCTTCACCCCTGTGAGCATCACCCGATGCAATGATTTCTAAGTGGACTATTGAAAAATCATGATAAATTAGTCAGTTATGACAACCTCTCATGGAAATGGTCATAGATGAATGAATTACTTAACGTAGTTGAATCCCAAAAATGATATCTAATATAATGCACTATGGAAACCCCTCGTACTATTATATCATTGGTTTCATTGGCTGCTACAATGAGGTGGAAGATTCATCAAATGGATGTGAAGACCACATTGCTACAATTATTTTTTCTTCTTTTTAAAGATCTCTTTGCTCCACATTTATCTTATTGCATAGATCTTTTCAAGATTTGAAATCTTGATAGAATGGAGGGTGTATATGTGCAAGATTTGATTTCTTGAGCTTTATTTTTCTAAAATTTAACATCCTTCATCCCCTGTGGTTACACATGCAATTTTGTAGATCTGTTGTAGCTACCCATGCCGACTCTTAGATGGTTATTTGATACCTGCAAATGCGCATGCTATTGTGTAATTATTTATTTTCATATGCCATTACCTATGGTACTAAAATTCATGCTTAGTGTTAGTCACAGTGCTTTTAAATATTTCCAGATTTTTCTTTTAAACCTACAATTTACATCACAACTAGTATTTTTTCTTTTAAACTTGCAATTTACATTCATAAATAGTTTTCTAAGCGTTGGTTATATACTCTTCAAATTTATTTTCCACAACTTCATTCATCAATGCATGTTTTCTTTCCATCAGTGTATTTCTATGGCCAAAGGCTAGAAATACAAAGAATCCATTTTCTGATTTTCAAAAACTACATTTACAGTAAAGCTCAAACGACTCCATTAATTTTTTTTTTAGTGAATTCATATAGCTCATGCAAAGCGAAATTACTGATACAATGTTATTGCATTGGAAATTTATTGATATTTTATTATTATATTAAGAATGAAAATCTTGCATTAGGAGATAAAAAGCATTTATATGTAAATATTTTTCAGTTTTATTGTATAACTTGTTATTTATTATTTAAGTGTATATCAAGCTTTCTTGAAGGAAACATGTTAAATATCACCTTTGATATTGAAATATAGAGATATAATTATTTCATTAAATATTAAAATCACACTTTCTAGAAGTTAATTATAAAAAGTATATAATTATTTCTTTCTTGCTAAACAAATGTTGTGTAACCAGCTCCAAAAAGAGAAGAAATGAGATATCAACGCCTTAGAAATAAGCCACTTCAAGGGGGCAACCTCCAATACATTACATGAATGAACAATTCTTGGATGATACAATTTACAAAACCTCCTTTCTATATATAGGAGTCCATGGGGCCATAATGTAATCCTAGTGGGCCACAATGTAATCCTAGCCGACCTAAAAATAATAATTTAAGGGCACAATAATAATAAAATGGGGGTTACAAGGGTACAACAATAAAAATAAGGGGGGCTAAAATAACATAATAAGGGACTACACTATTAATATAGAGACTTAACATGCCCCTCTCCTTCAAACAAGTGTTGTCCTCAACGCTTAATTATTTCTTGATGCTTCTGTATAAAATTCTCATCCTCCCATGTAAAATCTTCTACAGGAAAGTTCTTCCACTTGCTGAGATACTCTGAAATTGATCGTACTTGTCGAGTTCTTGTTTCTATGACTGCTTCATAACTTCTTTCGATGTGATGTTGATCTTCCTGTTGTTTCATTAGATTCAGCACCAAAGTTGGGCTATCCTTTGAGAGTTGGAGAACTTGTTGTTGATGCTCGTTGTGATCTTCCACTAATTTATCATCCATATTAGCTATTATTTGATCCTTCAAACCATCCAACTTAGCCTCCATTTCTGCTTTTAAACCATCTATTTCATCTTCGATTTCTCTTCGTAAGATCGAAATTTGTTGCACTTGGTATCGTAATTTTGATATCTCATACTGCAATTCTTCCTCTTCATAAGTCATAGTATAGATTTCTGAGGGCATAATGGGTGTTGAATTCTTTTTAGGAGGCATCTCAGAACCCAATACTGAAATATATGCTCAATAGGCCCTAGGAATCACTTCAAACTGATTTTTCAAACAAGATTTATGCAATTCGAAAAAAACAAATAAACACCTTTTAATTGCTTTTGAGGAGCTCGATATTGAAATTGTATTATCTCTGTGATTGAAAATATTAAATATCTGAAATTCAGCCCTATAGTAGCCCTCTGAAGCTTCTTTCAAATGCCACAGGTCTGATCTAATTTGGATTCCCCAAGAAAAAGTTGTGTCCAATCTCCCACATTGACCTAATTCTGGACTAGTTTAGTAGAGCAAACTTGTAGGACTTGCCACGTGTCACTGTTTCGTCCTTTGTCTCTAAAATTGATAGCCAAGAAACTAAAGTCTGTGTTATTGCAAACACTTTTTACAAAACTCCAATCCGATGCCCAGAGAGAGAGTTATTGAACTTTTCCCACGATCACCTCTTTGAGATGCAATTCAGGAGCCTGAAAAAGCACTACCTTCCATAGATCATATCTCCAAAAATATTGCGAACCAAGCTCTGAAATTTTTTGACGAATTTCCTCAGGATTTCAGCTTTGCACCATACGAATTTCAGATTCTGAACCTTCGTAGACAAAATTTTATAGAAAAAATTCCACGATGACCTGTTTAGGAGCTTGAAAAAAGACCTAACTTCCACAGATGATATCTCCGAAAATATTGCGAACCAAGCTCTGAAATTTTTAGACAATCTTCCTCATGATTTCAGCTTCGCACCCTAAAAATTTCAGCTTCTGAAACTTCGTAGAAAAAAATTTATAGCGAAAATGCCACGATGACCTGTTTGGAGCAGCGAAACCCTAGAATCCCAAGCCTCTGATACCAAATGTTGAGTAACCAGCTCCAAAAAGAGAAGAAAAGAGATATCAACGCCTTAGAAATGAGCCTCTTCGAGGGGGCAACCTCCAATACACACATGAATAACAATTATTGGATGATAAAATGACAAACCTCCCTTTCTATATAGAGAGTCCATAATACAATGTAATCCTAGTGGGCCACAATGTAATCCTAGCCGACCTAAAAATAATAATTTAAGGGCACAATAATAATAAAATGGGGGTTACAAGGGTACAACAATAAAAATAAGGGGGGCTAAAATAACATAATAAGGGACTACACTATTAATATAGAGACTTAACATTGAGATTACAAATTTTTAGAAGCCAGTTATAAAACTAGCAATTGCACCAGATGTTGCAAAGGAAGCGCCATAAGACATAAATTTGAGGAGAATCATGACATATAAAAAATCATGGAAGATAAAAATCAGTAAACAAAATGTCATTCAAAGTTAGAAGATAAAGAGAAATCACTTACATTATGCCAAATTGACATATTTTGTAACGTTTCCAACATAGATTACCTCTTAATCTTCAAATATGGCATTTCAAGTTCCAAAAGAAAATATTTGATAGATTTTGAAAAAAAACTAGTGGTAGTTGAGATAAACTAAATAAAATAATATTAATTCATGAACAATATGATTTCTATGTTCCCAAATATAAATTTGCATCACAACCTCATAATTTTAAGACAATATTAGTATTAGATGAAAATGAAAATTAATCAGACATCAACTCCCAATAATTCATAACTTTTGGTGTAAAATCTGCAACTTTGACGGGAAACTCTAGTGTAGTGTGTTGGATAGGGTACCCCTCAATTGAAGATTTTTAGAAATACTCCCTAAACCGAGGAGCAGAGCGCGCAACATGCAGCTATGTTATAGTCTTAGGGGCTTTGGGGTGGGTCAAAGCCCCTTATTTTGTAAAGGAATGGGATAATTTTGTATACCTTGAGCTTTGTCCATGTTTTTTGGACGATGGTATTGTAAAAGAGATAGCTACATAAAGAGTCTAGAACGAAGAAGTCGATGAATCTAATAAATCATGATACATTGCACTTGGATGTAAAATTAGTTTGATTCTGTATTCTATTGTTTGTGGGAAATGGAAGGCTCCTGATGTTGAGTGAGTAGACCCCTGCAGCTAAGTGCGCAGGGCAGAAAGGGTTGTATTAAGAAAATATGAGTAATAATAGAAGACTTTGAAGAAAAATTTGTGTTTTTTTTAATGTGTTTTCTTACTTGTATTTTGATATCATCTATGCTGAGTTAAGGGTTTTATACATAATTGCATTGCGAAGTATTGTTTATGGTTATTTATGTTGTTTTATTTTTGTTAAAGTAAAATCACACAGTTTGCAAGAAAGTTCAATAAGATGTGTTGAACAACGACTGTATAATTAGCATAGTTGTTCAGTCGAGCTCTGTTAAGTGTTTAGAGGAATATAAGCCATAAATACACACTCCATTTTCCCTCTAGATTCAGAAACCTGGTTCTAGCATCCCCTAATACTGCCTCGAATGAGACTTCGTTCTGCGCAGCAAATTGTTGTCGAAAGGGCCAGTAGTAGTGGGTTTTGTTGGTTCGTGCAACCATATCTGAAACTGGGCCTATGGCCCATCAAGCCAACAAATGGTTCTATTGTCGGGACTAGGATCTGACTAAGGGATATGTGGATTTGATTTCTGACTAAGAATAAATTCAAGATTGCATGAATTTGCAGTGCAGATGAACAGAAATTCGTGCATATCTATTGAACAATGGTTACATAAGTATATCTTCATAGATCAACACGATATATTTTTCTCGTCGTTTCCAAGTGAGATGTACGAGTGGTTATCAAGACTAGTTGAGAAAATAACCCATTTCAATAATAGGCCTACTGCGTGGACTCTAGAACTGATCAAGCAACTAAAGGGAACTAATAATGATATCGCAAGGGTTTTCAACTATTGGATCGATAGTATCCTTGGAGGTTTTTTTACTAAGTTTGCAATCAATACATCTGTATCCTATAGCGAATTAGAGCATAAATTTTTCAAAGGCCCTCAAGATAAGTACTTAAACTCATTGAAGCTTTGAATTAAGATGATATTGTGTGAAAAGGGCATGCTACAAATGCAATCTGATTGATGTTTGGAGGAAGAAAGACTAAAAATACGTCACATGGTAAGATATTTAGGGTAGATCTCAATAATTATGTTGAGTCCAAGTACAATCCAATGTTTGGGTTTCCTTATTTATAAAGTGAAAAAGGAGAAATAAACCCTGCTACCCCTAAAAGCGCGTCGATAAAATTTGAAGATCATGAGGGCGGTTCTAGAATTCCCCAATCCTCCACTCCCATCACAACCAATCCCTATACTATTCCTCCACCTCCACCTCCCCCTTTTACCATGGCTCAGTCACCCAACATGCCTATTTTCAAAGGATCAAATGATCCCGAGCAGTTATGGTTTGTTGCAGAACAAAAACAATATGGAGATCGTAGAACATCACTGATGAGATTACGAAGAAAGAAAATATGGTCACAACACTGTAGGATAGATAATTATCCTAGTATATGAAGCACTCCTCGATGAACCAAAATTCCACGTTGTCCCAGACAAAGGTTGTGCTTAATGTTGAATTTAAGAAGCCAAAGTCGCAGTCCCAATGTATTACAAAGATCAAAGAGATCAAAGATTTAAGAGACTGCTAATTCAAGTCAGCTTCGAGATCCCTGATGAGTATCACAAGGAATGGTTTATAGCTGTGTTATTTCCACATCTTAGATTACCATTTTCATAGCAGAAGATCACAACCCAAGCGGAAGCATTAGAGATTGTGATGAAACTAGAAGCTTCACTGGTAGTGGATACCAACATAGGGCTTCATCAGATCCAAACCCAGTTGACAAGCTTACATATGGAAATCAGAAACCTGAAAAAGGGAAAAGAAGTTCGGTTTGAAATGTGCTTAGAATTTTGGTGCATAAAGTGAAAAACAGAGGGCCACCATAAGGATCAATGTTCTGTTTATAAAGATTACTTGGGCACTAGGATGTGAAGTATATTGAAGCTTGGGCCAAGTACTGGACCAAATGTGGGACCAAATGTCTATTGTAGCTTATGTGAAGTTGCATGCCAGCACTCCAAAAACAATTGTCATCTACTACAAAAGTACATCTGGTCGCCGAAGAAATTGTTCTATAATTTCTGTAGTTTGATGTGACATGATGACAAGAATTGTTGAAGCTATGATCTAATGATATAGAGTCCTGGGGCTTACAGAATTCAAGTCAAAGGATACGAAGATCCATAATTTCCAATAGTGTGTGGAGGTTTCCAAGGCCGAGTGCGTGGCCATGGAGGAGGCGCTGGTCAAGGTCGCGGAAAAATCAAATGTTATAATTGCAGTCAACCTAGACATTTTGTCAAGGATTGTCACAATCCCGCTGCCGTATCTTGTAAGTATTGTTGAAAATTTTATCATGAAATAGAATATTGTACTACATTATTGGATAAAATTTAGGAAAATTCCAATCAACAGCCTGCCTAGAACATACAAATGATGAGAAATGAACCACAATAAGAAGATCTAAGTGTCAGCATAGTGACACGAAGCGGTATAATACTGGAGAAGAAAAAGCAGGAGGAAAGAAGCATATGGAGGATACATGGGTCTGGAAATATGGAAAAAATAATAATGGGTTCGATGTACAACGCGAAAGAGAAACCTTCATGGAAGGGAAGAAGAATTTTATAATCCCTGGAGCTTCGACATCAACAACGCAAAGATAGATAATTACACTGAAGAATAAACCCAAGGAGATTATTGAATCAAAGGAAGTTGATCCATCCATTCTGAAGTCATTTTTATAGACATGTATGAAGTTTTTAAGGGATCATAAAGTTATTGAAGGAGTGCAGGAGTTGATTGACAACTGCACTGGAAAAGAAGAACCATGATTGGAACAACGCGCAGTAAATAAGGTCTACAAAAACAAGAATAGAATCAACAGAGAAATGCAGTTAAATGCACAAATCAACGATTATGAAATGGAACAAGTCATCATTGATATTGGATCAGATGCCAATGTTTTTTCAAAACTGATATGGGAACAAATGAGGAGACCAAAGCTGCAATGGTCACTGATTTAGCTAAGAATGGAAAACTAGCAAGATTATTCCTATCGGTCGATTGCATGGAATTAACATAGATATTGATGGTGCAAGTGTATTGTCAGACTTTGAAGTCATTAAAATTGTTGATGATAGCAATCCATATCCTGCTTTGCTTGGATTTGACTGGCCTTATGATATGGATTCCATAATCAACCTGAAAAAAAAAAATAAAAAAAAAATAAAAATAAAAATAAAAAAATGGTGTTTGATAAGAATGGTACTAGGGTTGTTGTGCCTTTGGACCCCTCTGAAGCCACATGATATTCAAAACATGTCTAGATGAATATGGTGATATAGAAAATATATATAAGATTGCTACACAAGACGAAGACTGGATCAATCCTATCACTAATGGAAGGATAAGTTGGGAGCTTGGAATTTCTTGTGTTTCAAACTCTGACGAAGAATTAGAGCCCGGTCGTAACCGATTTCATGAAGTTTCCACTAAGAGATGTAAGAAAGTTACCAAATTGCTTCGCTGCATCACATCGGAGGTACGTGACTTTCCCTTCTATGATGGAACTGGAGATGTTGATTTATTTATGGATGGATTTGAAAAAAGGGTGCCTGATGATCAATGATATGAAGCTTTGGAATTCGCTTTGACATCCACCTCGGCTAGATGGTGGGGCGTGAACAGAGAAGGCTTATGAGGATGGAAGGAATATTGCAAACTAATGATCCTCAGGTTTGGTCACGTAAAAACTGGGATCACGAAGAAGTAAAATGGTAGGGATGATCCTCGCGAGAATTTGTCTTGCTAGACTACGGCTTGGGGCAAGGAACCTCAACCTGAATGGGTGCATATATTCTTTCCTACCTTGGATACGATACCTCATTAGTGGTATCTTGAAACAGAGATCCACCATGGCAGCACAGATTGGTATGAGATGAATAAAGGGTTCTTATTGACCTATAGCTTCGTAGATGGTTGGGATTGTATTATGATGCTCTTCAGGAAGCCAAAACAGGACGATAATGTTACAATGTGACCGCAAAGGACGAGGAGGAGGATCCACACAATTTCAATATTCCTGAATCTGAAGGACATTGCGAGGTTGCAGTCCCTGAAGTAAATATTCTTGACATAGCACAACCTGTCAAGACTCGATAATTCAACATAGGCTCAGAAGTATAGCCTAATTTCGCGAAGATTTGGGACTATTGGGATGATGACATGGTGAGAAAGGTTAGATAATTGTTGCATGAGTACCAAGATCTTTTCCTGACAAATTTATTTGAGATGAAAGGAATTATAGGAGGTTTGGGAGTTATTCACATCATTTTTAAGCCTTATGTGAAGCCGGTCATGCAACAACCATATTGGCTGAACCAAAAATATAAAGAAAAGGTGCGGGAAGAACTAGACAAGATGCTTAGTGCTGGAATTATTGAACCAGTGGAGGAGTCCGAGTGGGTTAGCCCTATGGTGGTCTAGGAGAAGAAAAACAAGGGAGAAATAAGGATTTGTGTAGATATAAGAAATCTGAATGATGCATGTGTACATGATCCATTTCTGACACCGTTCACTAATGAAGTTTTGGAGAATGTGGGAGGGAATGAAGCATACTCCTTTACATATGGATTCTCAAGCTACCATCAGATCATGATTGCGTCGGAATATTGGAGAAAGACCACTTTCGCTAGTGAATGGGGGTCCTTTCAATATACATTCATGCCATTCAGATTGAAGAGCGCTCTGGCAATATTTTCCAGAGTCGTAGTCGTTGCATTTAAAGACTATACCCACAAATTTTTGGAGGTATATTTTGATGACTCGACAGTATTCAGACTATTAAAGAAGCATTTTTCTAGTCTATCCTTGATGTTGGCTACCTGCAAGAAATATAAAATCTCCTTGAATTTGAAGAAATGTATTTTTTGTGTGCGATATGTATATTGTTGGGGCATATTGTTTTCAAGCAGGGACTGACAGTAGATCCTGCGAAGATTGTTGTGATTATAAATTTGGAACCACCAACAAATGTGAAGAACCTACACACGACACTCATCCATACAGGTTATTATAGAAATTTCATCAAGGCCTACGCGTAGATCACTACGCCAATGGAAAAATTCTTGAAGAAGGATGTAAAGTTCTATTGGGATGATGATTTTCAGAAGAGCTTCGATGTGCTAAAGGAAAAGATGGTCACTGCGCCAATTCTAGTCTTTCTAGATTGGAAGAAGGATTTCCATGTACATGTCGTTGCATCCTACATAGATTTGGGATTGTCTTAGCACAACCATGAGAAGGTGATCTAGATCACCCTGTTTCTTTTACAATCTGAAAGTTGTCTAAAGAAGAATGAAATTACTCCACCATAGAGTGCAAATGGTTAGCAATGGTATATGCACTGCAAAAATTTTGACATTATTGATTAGGTGCACACTTCAAAATGTTCACCAATTATTCTGCTTTGAAATACCTGGTGAAAAATCCTGTGTTGGGGGGAAATATTTGCAGGTGGCTATTGCTATTTCAGGAGTATGATTGTGAAGTGATAGTCAAGCCAAGATGTTTGAAAGTCGGGCCTAATCATTTTCCCAAAATCGAGACAGGCAAAGAGCTGAAGAATATTGAAGAAGGATTACCTGATGCACAATTGTTCGCGATTTAGGTTGCATATGAGAATTTCTTAGATATCATTCAGTTTCTAACTACAAGTGTTTCATAAGTGGAGTATACTACGCAGCAGAAGAAAGAGATGGTAGTAAATTCAACAAATTTTACTATGATCACATGACACTTATACAAGATGGGGGCTGATGAGATTCTGCGAAGATATGTTCCTGAGCACGAATGAAACAATATTTTGGTTGAAGTGTATGGTGGAGTTGCTGGAGGCCACTACGCAGGAAATACCACTGTGCAGAATATCTTGCAAGCTAGACTTTGGTGGCCTATGATGATTAAGGATTCGAAGGAATATTGTAGCACTTTTGATGTGTGTCAAAGGACTGGAAAACCATAGCGAAGGGATGAAATGACGCTGCATTTTCAAGTCACTTTGTAGGCATTCGATAAATTAGAAATTGATTTTGTGGGACCAATTGATCCCCATGGAAAGAAAAAAGGTGTGTGGTACATTATTACTGCCACAAATTACCTCACTAGATGGGTTGAGGCACAACCAATGAAGAATTGTAGTGCAAACACATATGCAAAGTTTATTTTTGAACATATTTTGTCCAGGTTTGGTTGCCTAAATATCTTGATGAGCGACAAAGGTACGCATTTCCTGAACAACACTATTGAAGCATTTACCGTAGAGTTCAGAATGCATCACCACAAGAGTACACCATATCACCCATAGGAAAATGGGACGGTTGAGGCCTTTAACAAATTTCTGAAGAACACTTTGACTAAGGTGTGCAACGTCAACATGGATGACTGGGACTTGCGCATTCCTGTAGTTTTATGGACCTAAAGGACCACCTGTAAGAAGTTGACAGGTCAGACTCCATTCATATTAGTGTATGGACAAGAAGTAGTGATGCCAATGGAATACATTTTCCCTAGTATCCACAATGCAACATTTATAGATATGGCAGACAAAAATATAATAGAGCAGATATTGGAGCAACTGATCGCACTAGAGAAAGATAGGTTCATCATTGGGTTTCACCAACAGGTGTAGAAGGAGAGAAAAAAATCCTAACATGATAGTAATATAAAGCAACAGACATTCAAGAATGGGGACTTAGTTCTTTTGTATGAAGAAAAGTTCGTGAAGTTCCCGAGGAAGCTGCAAATGCACTAGTTGGGACCTTACATTGTCAGGAATGTCTCGAAGGGGGGCACAGTTCAAATCAAGAAGTTAAAAGGTGAGTTGTTCCCTACATGTATAAATGGCAGCTGATTGAATTTATACATGGAAAAATCCACCCCTGGGGGTTTGCATTGACTATATGGTCAGGAAGAGTCTTAATGATCCATGCAGTTTAAAGAGAACATGGGACTATAAATGAATCTGTCGAATCAAGGCTTCGTCGCAGTAGAATTACTATGTGTGATGAAGGGATATGGCACAGTTGGAGGGAACGACACCGAAGGATGCAGGACTGCTCCGTAGAGGCGGGTCTAATGAAGCTCACCCATAATATTACTATTGGAGCTAGAACACTTGATTTGAAAAAGGACTTGGCCATTAAAAGGAGCAGGGGGGATGTTTTTAATGGGCATATATGGGTGAATCTGCCGCCAAATATGCATTTATGAGGCATATTTGAAGGATATCATGGGGTATGAATTTGAATTTTTCTATAAATCATGCATCCCATTCCACAATGGAACACTTTGTGCCTTGAGAGTTAGAATTGAGATTTGGTGCCTAAACGCTAGCCACTAAATTTCAGATTAAAGTTTGGAAGTATTTAAAGAATCATTGATCAAAGAAGGGCTCAGGCACACAATCCAGCCATGTCTAAGACACACCATGATGGCTAGGCCACCTACAAATGTCACAAGGTCGATATCGCCCAGGAAACAGACTAGATAAGCGCCTTCTAAAAATATGAGTAATATGAAACTTAGAACATCACCCAAAAAGAAAATTACCAAGGAAAAAAGGTATAAGATGATGCAAGATAAGAAAAAACAGGTTGTCGAAGTAGAGGAGTCGGAAGAGGAAGAATTATTGCCTGAAGAAACCTGTTTTGAGGTTTCCCTCTTATATTCCACCATGGTAGCTGACAATTGTGAAGCCTATGAAGGATCTGAACGTAATGAAATAAAATATTTTTAACCCCTTGATGCCTGAAGAAGTGCTGGTTGAAGGATAATTGTTGGGAAAAGTGCCACAACTGTGCATGGACGATTGGGATTTCAACAACCACAACAAATACCGCCAATTCGAGTAAAGCTGCTATTTGCGCTCTATATACTATGAAGCTACTAGAGTAACACGGTTAGAACTAATGAAGTGGGTATCCAAAATTCAAAATGCAGGGTTGCTGAACATGTTATATGTTCTGCATTTTGGATGCAAAATTATTATTATAATCTGTGTGCGTCAACTGTTGGCCCTAGTGCATGATGATTATATATGGTTGGGGAAAAGAATCACCATTGATGCGATTATGATTAAGAATATCACAACACTTCCTTATCTCATCCTGGACCCCACTGAAGCATTTGTGGGCAAGGACCAAGAATAGAAGTTGACTGATAAGATGAAGCAGGATTATGGCCTGACGAAAGGAACTAGGGGCTACTCTATTAATTCCATCAAAGATAGGATGGTGTGCTTTGCCACACATATTTTGGCAAGCAAGATTATGTAGAAGTGCGGTGCAGAGGAGGTTTTAACGTCAGTGGTGTCTTTGGCTACGCAGTGTAGCAAAGGTGTCGTATAAAATTGGGATGGATACTGGTGTAAAGAATTCTTAGATGAATACAAAGAGGCTCAGGAGGAGGTAAAGTAGTTACACTACGCGTGGCTCTTGCTCACGATGATGGCATGTAAGGAGCATGACGAGTCACAATTCCCCACTGTAGACCCAGATCTATATGAGGCTGTGAGGTATGCCTTGCTATGGCATTCAAAAGAGCTGACCTGGGCCATGCAGAAAAAATTATTTTGGGTTGAGTTTGAGATGAGTCTGCACACAGTGATCAACCAGAAGCCCAGGCTATCACCAAGTATTTTTTTTAGAATATTGATGGGTTGTAGAATTTAAATTATATTTCCACCACGTGCACATTCAAGCGAAGAAGGACCTTGCTAAGGTTTGGTACAAGATGTCGTACGCGGCAGAGGATAATGTTGTGCGAATAGTAAGTGCATGGCCATGTGATTGGCTAACTCCACACACTGAAGGTGCAGAGAAAAAATAGGTAGGCATGAGTGGCGCGAAGACTAGTGCGAATACCAGAGAGAAGGATACCATGAGGTAGCCTAAGCACATCACCTTCACAAAATAAGCGGGGAGAGAGACAGAGAAATATACTCCGAAGATAGGAGGGGGCAATGATCAGGGTGCTGATGACACATTTATAGATCCAGCAGAGCCCCCCTACCCTAGCATTCTAAAGAGATGACAGAAACAAGGTAGAGGCACGTAGAAGAAGATGAAGTCAAATAGGTCCTCCGGCCCCGAAGTGTCGGTCCTCAGTGAGGGGGGATTTCGATGAAATTGATGAAATTTTCTGGCACGTCATTAGGCATCTATGGGGAAACATTACTGACCGAAAAAACTGTCGAGAAAAATTTGAAATGACTACGCCAAACACAGAAGGAGATTGCCACAAAAATCATAGGGCTAGCCACTGAGAAATGCGTGAATTTGAGAAGCAGTATGCCGAAATAGTTCTGCCTCTAAAGGATGCCTCGAGCAGCATCAAATAAAATATTGAAGGCACACTAGCAGAGTGACTCAAGATGAGTCACATTTTTTTGTTGGGGGCCTATTGGACAGGGTACCCCTCGATTGAATATTTCGAGAAAGACCCCGCATACTGAGGAGTAGAGCGCACAACTATGTTAGAGTCTTAGGGGCTTTGGGGTGGGTCAAAGCCCTTATTTTGTAAAGGGATGGGATAATTTTGTATACCTTGATCTCATCCTATGGTTTTCGAATCATGGTATTGTAAAAGAGATAGCTATATAAGGAGTCTAGAACTAAGAAGTCGATGAATCTCATAACTTATGATAGAATGCACTTGGATGTAACATTATTTTGAGTCCGTATTTTGTTTTTTGTGTTGGAAATACTGAGAGAGGGGGGGGGGGGGGGTGAATCAGTATTCCTTTCAATTAGAGCACTATTTAATCTTCAATTATTATCAGTGTTTGTACAATGATAGTAGTAAACAAGAGGAACACAAATGCACATAGTTTTTAAGGTGGAAACCCACTCCGGGACAAAAACCACCTAATGCTTTTCTAATAATTCTTTAATATTCAACTCCAATTGAAAATAAAGCTCCAACTTCCTAGAATCTAGAAAAGCATTCTTCTCCAGCTCCCACCGGATGGATGCTCCAATGCCCGAGATTCTTCAGTAGTCAACTGAATGGATGCCCCAACACCCAATGAGCTACAACTCACCCTAGCACCACCCTACCACCCTATAGAAGAATAAAAGAAGAATGGACTCCCGTACCATGGAAAATGGTCCACTTTACAATGATATAGAATGATGTAGAAGAAGAAGATATACTAGACCATAACCCCAACTTTGACACAACCACCTAATGATGATCCTAGACCTCCCAACACTGCCTCTTCAACCCTTGGCAGATAGATACTAGTACAATTTGTACAATAATGTATTTACAATTACTAAGTACAATGATACATCTACAATGATTGTATGCAGTGCTGCCCACTTGAAGACTTCATATGATGAACTTCTTACTGCTGTTATGCACCTTGGTTGCTGCTCTTTTCATGCTACCCTATGCTGCACCTTGCTTTTCTTTGCTGCCGTAGAAAGTCTGGTCCTTTGCAACCCTTGACAACACATGATCTAGCTTTTTCTTACCTTCTAGGAGCTTGGTATTGAATCTGGTGTATCTTTTTTATTTCAGATCCTCAATGTCTGATTTTTGGTCCTGTAGTATTCCTTCGAGTCTTCTTTCCAATGCCACAGTTCTGACCCAATTTGGATTCTTCAAGAGAGAGTTATACCCAATTTCTCACACTGCCCTAATTATGGACTGTTTCAGCAGAACGCACTTGTACGGCATTCCACGTGTCACTGTTTCTTGATTTGTCTCTGAAATTGATAGAGCGCAAAGTAAAGGCTGTGCACTATCCTTCACATTTGACGGCATTCCAATCCAATACTCAGAGAGAGAGTTATAAAGAATTTACCAAGGTCACTTCATTGAGATGAATTTTAGGAGCTTGCAAAAACCCTTACTTCCACAGATCATATCTCCAAAAATATTGCGCAACTTGATCTGAAATTTTTACTACAGCTTCCTCAGGATTTCGGCTTTTCCTCATAAAACTTTCAGCTTCTGATCCTTCGTAGAAAAAAATTTAGAGCGAAAATGCCACGATGACCTGTTTTCGATGGCCGAGTCCCTTACCTAAGGAGGAAATGAAGATCACAATATATATGAATGCTTAAGTTGAGAGGGGCTTCAACAAGTGAACGTGGGAGGGATCTTAGGAGCTTAAAAAATATTAATTATGACTTTTCAATGACCCATGCCCCAACCCCATGGGGTTTTAGCCCACTAACTGGGGGTCCAAAATTCAAACATGAATATCTCTCAAACCGTGAAGAATTACATGGCGTGCCATATATCAACGGAAAAATATCGACAAGTAGAAACCATCAAAAGAATTATTGACCCAGAATATATTAATTTTTCAGGTCAAAATTCCCATGCAATATTGGGTTAGCCCCTGGTGCTGCTTGGGTTGACATCAATGACAACTGCTGATCAACAATCTCCCCATTTGGCATTGATGGAAACACGAGTACTCCCCCTGCGATCATGACACCCCTTCCTACAACATTCTCTCCCCCTTTGACATCAATGGCAAAGGGTAACTCCCCCTGAAACACAACCATCCTGCGGACCTGTACACACTTCCACTCCTACTGACACACAATCATTTTGCAGACCTGTACACACTTCCACTCCCGCTTTATATTCTTGAAAAAAGGAAAATATAATGAGAACTTGGGAGAATCCCAAGCTTTTGACGAAGATATTCAAATGCTTCACGAGGTAAAGGTTTAGTGAAGATATTAGCAATTTGTTATTTTGTCCAAACATACTCAAGTTTGATATTCTTTTCAGCAACTTGTTCTCTAACAAAATGATATTTGATTGGAATGTGTTTTGTTTTTGAATGCATGACAATATTCTTGGAGATGCTGATGGCACTAGTGTTGTCACAAAATATGGGAATAGGCTCACTGAATTGTACTTGAAGATCTTTCAAAGTTTGTTTCATCCAAAGGACTTGAGTACAACATGATGCTGCTGCAATGTATTCTGCTTCCGCTGTAGATACCAAGATTGAAGTTTGCTTTTTGCTCAACCATGATACAAGACAACCACCTAAATAGAATGCTGGTCCACTAGTACTCTTACGATCATCAACGCTTCCTGCCCAATCTGCATCTGTAAAGGCTTGAATAATGAGATTGTTACCCTTGGGATACCACAAGCCATATTCTTCTGTGCCCTTTAGATATCAAAGAATTCTTTTGACGGCAATAATATGTGATTCTTTTGGTGCTGCTTGGAATCTTGCTACATGTCCAACTGCTTGCATAACATCTGGCCGAGAGGCTGTTACATATAGAATACTACCAATCGTAGATCTGTACAACTTCTGATCCACATCCTTAGATGAGTCGTCTATGCTCAATTTGCAACCTGTTACCATTGGAGTAAGGACGGGTTTGCAATCTTCCATTTTGAATTTCTTGAGCATTTCCTTGATGTACTTGGCTTGACATATAAATATTCCTTTCTCTTGCTGAGATATTTGAAGCCCTAAGAAGTATGTCAGCTCACCAAGTAAAGACATCTCAAACTCACTTTGCATCTTTGTAGAAAATTTATTACTTAGTCGATCATCATTGCTACCAAATATTATATAATCCACATATACCTCAACAATTGTTAAATTATCTTTATCTATTTGTACATAAAGATTGCTATCAACAGTACCTTTCTTGAACCCTTTTTGACATAGATATCCATCAAGACGAGCATACCATGCTCTGGGAGCCTGCTTGAGACCATATAGAGCCTTCTTTAACCTTCAGACATAGTCTTGTTTTTGTGATAGTAGAAAACCTTCAGGTTGCTCGATGTAAACTTCTTCTTCTAATTCTCCATTTAGAAATGCTGACTTAACATCCATTTGGTAGACTTTGATTTTTCTTGAACATGCATAGGCGAGAAACATTCGGATGGCTTCCATTCTGGAAACTGGTGCAAATGTTTCGTCGAAATCAATTCCTTCCACTTATGCATAGCCTTTGCAAACCAATCTTGCTTTGTTTCTGGTAACCTGCCCATCTTCATTCAATTTGTTCCTGAACACCCATTTAGTCCCAATTACATTTTTATCTTTTGGTCGTGGAACTAATTCCCAGGTGTTATTCTTCTCAATTTGATCCAATTCTTCATTCATAGCTGCTACCCAATGTTCATTTTGGTTGGCTTCCTCAAAACTACTAGGCTCAAAGGTTGCTAGAAAAGCAACGTGAGCTTGTTGTGATGAACGAAGTTGTCAACCTTAATTTATGTCACCAATGATTTGATTTGATGGATGGTTCTTTTGAATCCACTCTTTTGTTCTCCTTGGAGGAGCTTCTTGTTGTTGTTCTGGTATATCTTGATGATCATTGTTTACTTCTTCCTCGCTGATAGTTGCTTCTTGTTCTACAATTTTATATGTGTCTTTTTCAGCCCCTGTCTCAAGTTTCAAAGATTCTAGATCCTCATCATTACTCGCTAGAACACCATCTTCATCAAATGTAACATTTATGCTCTCCACTATCCGTTTTCGTCTTAGATTATAGCATTTATAGGCCTTTATTTTGCGTGAGTAACCAACAAAGATACCTTCATCAACACGTGATTCAAACTTACCCAAATTTTGATCTTCTCTTTTGATATATCATTTGCTTCTGAAGATTCTGAAATATTTTACATTGGCTGGTTTTCCTTTCCATAATTCATATGGAGTCTTGTTGCAATTATTTCTGAGAAGACTTCGGTTGATAATGAAGACTTTCGTATCAATTGCGTGAACCCGGAATTTTTCATCCAATTTTGAGTCCTTCAACATTGTTCTACCCATTTCCTGTATAGTTCTATTCTTTCTTTCAACAACTCCATTTTTCTGAGGTGTTCGTGTTGTTGAAAATTTCCTTTTAATTCCATTTTCATCATAGTATTGCTGAAATAATTTGGAAGTGAATTCTCCACCATTATCTGATCTTAAACACTTTATTTTCAAATCAATTTCATTTTCAACCAACTCCTTGTAGATCTTAAAGCACTCAAATGCTTCAGATTTTTTCTTTAGGAAACTGATGGCGGTCATCCTGGTATAGTCATCTATCATCAACATGAAATATAATTCTCCGTCTAAGCCTTTTTTTCTCACAGGACCACATAGATCAGTATGTATCAATTCCAATGGATGTGATGAAAAGTGTTCTTTTGTTTTAAATTGGACTTTTGTCTTCTTGCCATGCCGACATGCCTCACATAGTGTGTTGGAAGGTTTTGAGATTTTCGGCATTTCTCGTACTGCTTCCTTTTTGCTTATCCTGACAAGATTGTCAAAGTTTATGTGACCCATTTGTTTGTGCCATAACCAACTTTCATCTTCTTTAGCTAGTAGACATGCTTTAGTTGCTTCATCCAGAACATATATGTCGTTTGGAGCTCGACTTGCTGTAGCCACAATTTTACCATACCTGCCTTTCCTTATTTCACATTTTTTGGAGTTGAATAGCATTGTGTGTCCTTGATCACACATTTTTCCAACACTGAGCAGATTGTGATTCATTTTTTCGACCAATAGAACATTCTTGGCTATAACATCTTTGCTTCCAAGAGTGACGGTACCTGATCCTATAACATTTGAAGATCCATCATTTCCAAAGGATATGGTTCCATCCTTCTTCTCTTTCAGAGATACAAATTTCCTTCTATCTCCAGTCATATGCGTTGAGCAACCACTGTCAACATACCACACATCTTTCTTTTTTTGAGCCTTGAGAGCAAGAGCACAATTATCAGTCTTCTTCTTCTTCCATGTTCGTTCATTCTGTGGCTTCGAAGATTCTTCTGGAGGATTTTCAAGTCTGCAGTCTCTGGCTATGTGTCCAAAGTTCTGACATTTGTAACATTCCATATTATTTCTTAAATTTTCAAATCTATTGATGTTTCGTTGAGCCCTGGGAGGTTCATATTTGAAGAATATCTTGGAATTGTATTGGTTCATAGGGTACGTGCGACATTCTACAGCTTTATGACCAATTTTTCCACATGAATAACAATAGCCATGAAAAATATGTTGGTACCTGGATGAAAATCTTCATCGAGGAATCGTCTTCCAAGGATGTGCTTGCGAATCTTGTCCAATGAAGTCTTCATGTATGTTAGATCTCATAGGTTCATTGTATTTTGTTGTAGAAGGTCCTGCTTCCTCGTCTTTGTAATCGAGGCTAGTTCTGTCGTTGTAAGATCGTTGATTGTTGATGAGTTCTTCCAATGCCCTTGAGATGTTGGCATAGTTTTGGACAGTTTTTTCCTTCTTCACTTCCTTACGCAACAAGACTACTTCGGCTTCTAATGCTTCCCTTTCTTGGTTGCTTTCTTCCAACTTCTTTTGAAGTGACTCTTCAATACATTTGTGTTCTTAAACCTCAATTTTTAGACCTTGAACTTGTTCTTCAAGAGTGTTGGAACGGATCTTCTCAGCATTGAGCTCTTTTATAAGCTTGATTGCCTCCTCATAAAATTCTTATATGGTCAACCCTTATTCTTCATTGTTTGATACTTCTTGTTTATTGTGCTTGGCCATAAACAATACTTTGTCATTGGCTTCTTCTTTGCTGTCACTTTCTTCATCGGATGAGGAGCTATCTTCTTTAGAGAGAAAGTTCCTTTTGGATCCTTTATTTTTGCCTTGCTTGTTGAATTTCTTAAAGCCTTTCTTTCCTTTTGAGTTGCCATCACTTTTGTTTGGACATTTTGCTACGAAATTCCCAACCTCACCACAACCAAAACATATCAATGGAGGTTTACCTTTGAATTTTCCCTTACCAGGTTTTAGTTTTCTTGTAAAGTAAGCATATTCTTCATCTGAAAGACCTTCTCCATCATCTCCCTTTTCTTCACACTTGCAGGTGCAAGTCATTTCAATTGAAGGTTGTTTGTCCTTATTGGTTTTCTTAGATGCAACGAATGTAGTTTCTAGATTTTAAGTACCCTTTTCTTCATCAAGTCTCATTTCATATGCTATGAGAACTCCATGTAATTCTTCCTTGCTAAGTTTTTCCAAATTTGCACTGTATTCTAATACCGATACCTTTGGGTTGAATCTCCCTGGTAACGTTCTAAGAATCTTCCGTATAATATTCTTCTCGTCAACTGGATCTCCCAATCCTTCCAGAGTATTGGTTATTTCATCAACGTATTGGAAGTATGCAGCAATGTTGCAATCTTCTTTCATTCTGAGTTGCTCAAATTTTTCTCTATAGATTTGAAGCTTTGCTTCTTTGACATTTGAGTCACCTGCATATATATTCTCAAGCTTGTTCCATACATTTTTGGCGGTTTTACAACCCAACACCTTATGATAAGCAGATTCAATAAGTCCACTGATAATAATATTCTTTGCTTTTGCATCATTTACCAAGTTCTTCTTACCTTGTTCATCCGTGGTTGATGTAAATCCATTTTGAACAGTGTCCCATACTTCGTAACCTTGCGCCAAGAGATAGACCTCCATTCTTCCTTTCCAGAGTGCATAATTATTTTCATTGAATAGAGGTACACCATTCTTGGTATGCTCCATGACCTCCTTCAAGCTGTTAAACTACTATTGAAGGAACCAAGCTCTGAAACCAATTGTTGGAAATACTGAGAGGGGGGGTGAATCAGTATTTCTTTCAATTAGAGCATTAGTTAATCTTCAATTATTATCAGTGTTTGTACAATGATAGCAGCAAACAAGAGGAACACAAATGCACACAGTTTTTAAGGTGGAAACCCACTCCGGGAAAAAAACCACCTAATGCTTTTCTAATAATTCTTTAATATTCAACTCCAATTGAAAATAAAGCTCCAACTTCCTAGAATCTAGAAAAGCATTCTTCTCCAGCTCCCACTGGATGGATGCTCCAATGTCTGAGATTCTTCAGTAGTCAACTGAACGGATGCCCCAACACCAAATGAGCTACAACTCACCCTAGCACCACCCTACCACCCTATAGAAGAATAAAAGAAGAATGGACTCCCGTACTAGGGAAAATGGTCCACTTTACAATGATATAGAATGATGTAGAAGAAGAAGATATACTAGAACATAACCCCAACTTTGACACAACCACCTAATGATGATCCTAGACCTCCCAACACTACCTCTTCAACCCTTGGCAGATAGATACTAGTAAAATTTGTACAATAATGTATTTACAATGACTAAGTACAATGATACCTTTACAATGATTGTATGTAGTGCTGCCCACTTGAAGACTTCATATGATGAACTTCTTATTGCTGTTATGCACCTCGGTTGCTTCTCTTGTCATGCTACCCTCTGCTGCATCTTGCTTTTCTTTGCTGCCGTAGAAATTCTGGTCCTTTGCAACCCTTGACAACACATGATCTAGCTTTTTCTTTCCTTCTAGGAGCTTGATATTGAATCTGGTGTATCTCTGTTATTTCAGATCCTCAATGTCTGATTTTCAGTCCTGTAGTATTCCTCTGAGTCTTCTTTCCAATGCCATAGGTCTGACCCAATTTGGATTCTTCAAGAGAGATTTATACCCAATTTCTCACACTGCCCTAATTATGGACTGTTTTAGCAGAGCGCACTTGTACGGCATGCCACGTGTCACGGTTTCTTTATTTGTCTCTGAAATTGATAGAGCGCAAATTAAAGACTGTGCTATCCGTCACTTTTGACAGAATTCCAATCCGATACTCAGAGAGAGAGTTATGATGAATTTACCAAGGTCACTTCATTGAGATGAATTTCAGGAGCCTGCAAAAACCCTTACTTCCATAGATCATATCTCCAAAAATATTACGCAACTTGATCTGAAATTTTTACTGCACCTTCCTCAGGATTTCAGCTTCACCTCATAAAACTCTCAGCTTTTGAGCCTTTGTAGAAAAAAATTTAGAGAGAAAATTCCACGATGACCTGTTTCAGATGGCCGAGTCCCTTACCTAAGGAGGAAATGAAGATCACAATATATATGAATGCTTAAGTTGAGAGGGGCTTCAACAAGTGAGCGTGGGAGGGATTTTAGGAGCTTAAAAAATATTAATTATGACTTTTCAATGACCCATGCCCCAACCCCATGGGGTTTTAGCCCACTAACTGGGGGTACAAACTTCAAACATGAATATCTCTCAAACCGTGAAGAATTACATGGCGTGCCATATATCAATGGAAACATCTCAACATGTAGAAACCATCAAAAGAATTATTGACTTAGAATATATTAATTTGGTAGGTCAAAATTCCCATGTCCTTAAGTTAGCCCACAGTGTTTCGCCAGTTTGTATAATGACAGCTATTAAGTCACATTTTTGTGGGAAAGGGAAGGCCAGAGAGCAAGGGCTCAGAAGCACGGTGAGTGTGCGGACCACACTGGCCCAGGTGCATGGTGGAATGGGTTGTATTAATAATATCTGAGTAATAATAGAAGACTTTGAAGAAATATTTGTGTTCTATGTTTATGTGTTTTCTTTATGTGTATTTTGATATCATTTTTGTTGATATAAAAATACATAATTTCATTGCGAAGTCTCATTTACGGTTATTTATGTTATTTTATGCTTGTTAGAGTAAAATTGTGTTGTCTGCAAGATAGTTCAATAAGAAGTGTTGAACAACAACTGTATAATTAGCATAGTTGTTTCGCGAAGCTTTGTTAATTCATGTTGAAAGGAAGATAAGACCTAAATCCACACACCATTTTCCCCTTGGATGTAGAAAACTAGTTCTAGCATCCCCTAATATTTCCTCGGGTGAGACTTCGGTCTACGCAGCAGATCGTTGCCGAAAGGGCTAGAAATAGTGGGTTTTTTTGGTTCGTGTTGTCCTATCTGAACCTGGGTCTATTGCTTGGAAGGAAATTATCCTAATGTTCAATATTTCCAATATTTCCTCTGACAACATAATATTTGAAATTGTAAAGAAACATTTTGAATTACACTGACACTAGCAACAAACTATTTTAGTATTTTGCATTTCATCCTCAACGATATAGGGTTGAAGTATTTTGCATGGCCAAAATTATAATTTGTATTATAACTTCTTGTATATATCATCAATTTATATTGTCAATTGCAACAGAAAATTGCAATAGTTTACATGGTGAATAAACCTATACATGGTTGAAGACATTGATTATTGACACAATCCAATAAATCACCAACCACCTATAACTTGAACTTTATTTAAAATTTACCTTAACTACTCACCAAAATTGATTAAAAAATTAAAAACCTAGAAGTAGTCTAACGAGTATGGAAATGATTTGAAATCAAGGCCATCTATCAATGATCAACAATCGGCTCTGTCTAGTGTTTCTTATTGTGTGAGTCTACTATGTGAAGTGCTTTACATGGGGTGTTGTATAAATTGTGGTTTTTTCAGGGTATGTGCTGTGTAACTATGGTCCCGTACATATAACTCCATAGGGTCCATATCATTTTAGTAAGTATTGAAACCGGGGGTCCATCTCTATTGTTCGATGTTTAAAATAACAAGTCGGTAAGCATAAAGAAAGAGAGAACTAGGTAGGCATGGATGTGTAGGTATCATCCCTAGGTATTTAGCATAAGTAAGTAAGGGAGATTGTGAAATTTAGAAACATGGATTAATATATTTCATGGAAAATTTTATTAATAAAACAGCCACACTACTGTAATAGGAATGGGATGAAACCATGACAAAAGAACTATTAAGAAATTACGAATTAATGAAACTAACTCATATATTTCTATCAATAACGTTCTCTAAGTCTTTATGAACTTCAGGATCAAGTCTACATACTAATTTCAGAAAACATAATTTGAGTTCAAGACAAAGGATCAAATGAGGGGATATTCCCCAATAAAACGAAAAAAAATATGTAATTTTCCAAGTTTTCAATTGGATGTTAATCAAATTGGGTGCAAGTTTCCAGTGACTTCAACAACTTAGCTAAATGAATTTTCTAAAAGGTGTTTCCTTTCCTATAAAGAGATCAACTCACCTACAAAATAAGATGGGATTTTGGAAAATGCGTGTGGATATTTCCACTTTATATTTTAAAATGGGATAGTATGGTAGTTATCTTGTCAGGGGATTCAGAACTGCCCAAACTAAGCTCCCATTGAAGCAAAATAACTGCCACATTCAAACAAAATAATATAAAATATATTGTGGCTACACATTGAGATGGATTGAAGTAGATACAAAAACATGTCAGGAATGGGATTGGTTAGTGACTTCTAAAGGAGTTATTTGAGAAGTATATGAAAATCAACAACAAATTTGGCATATCTTTGTACACCATTCCATTTGAATTTCACCACTGCAATAGTATGTTAATTCTCATGATTTGTTGTTGTTAAAATACGGATGAATCTGTATTGAAGCAAAAAAGTGGTCACGCTTAAACCGAGAATTAGATAATGTGATTTCTGACTATCCATTCAAATCGTATGAGAAGAAATTGATATGAATATGGGAAAACTATTTTTTTGTGCTAGCTCCATCATTAGTTAAATAAAAATGTGTTTAGGATCGTCTTAAGTTAGCCAATTGTGAAGGGGTTTATGTGTCAAGTTTTTAAGTGTATTGATGAGAAATTTATGATTTAATTATCTTTTAAAAACTCATTTACAACAAATATAATGCAGAGAAATAACACACAACATAAACATCACACAATATCTGATAACATAGTTCACCCCTCCTGGGCTACATCTCCATGGACCTGCTTCAACTGGTTAAGCCATCTTGGGATTAATGGTAAAATGTATGATTACATGCACCTACATTGCTCCAATGGATTTTTAACCCACTCTATTAGATTTAGAAGACCCAAAAACCTCAAAAATGACTATTCAATATTTAAAAATGGTCTCCAGCTGATCTAGGCATGACCTCCTCTCCTGGTGGCCCTGGGCTTATTTAATCTTCAAAGTGGAAAAAACACTTTCAGAAGTGCTCCAATGCCTCTGCAACTTGTTCCATTGTGTTCATTGAATAAAAATAATTTAAGAATGACTTTTTTTGAGTCAAAATTGGTCGAAAATAGCCTAATTTTCCTAAGAAATATCCTCCAAATCTGAAGAAGACTCTAGTTAAGCTCGCCAAATTTGGGGGCAACACCAAAATTGGTGAAACCGCTAAAATTTCTTCCACATTAATCTCCAAGTTTAATTAAATTAATTGCGAATTAAATGGGATAAACTCGGATTAACTACGCATAAGCGTGTTTCTGATAATTTGTATTACAAATTAGTATTAGTTCATAATCATGGTTTAAGGGTATTAATAACCTTGCATTAACATTTAACTCCATGCATAAACTCTGCTCCGAGCCATGGTTATGGTGAATGGTCTCCTGGGGAGGGGGCTGGCCCCCTCCATACCCCTGCTATATATACCATATGAATACAAATAAACACGGTGAACATATGATGTTAAGAACTACACTCGTGGTGTGTTGGTAAGAGTGGAGAGTGGTGTGGGGGAGGTCGTGAGGTCGAACGCGACCTCCGCCCCTTCGCTGATATATTTTGCTCTATCATTTTATCATAAGGTTTAAAACCTTATATGATAATTTCAATATGCCCTTATAAAACTTAATCCGACCAAACTATATAATATATGGTTCCACCATAATATAAACTTGGAATTTGGTTAATATAATATATGTCTGGACTTTGGCATATTAAAAATGCAATTTCGAACTTTGCAATGATTTTTCCAATTGGTGATTTGAAATGCGACTATAAACCATAGTTTCAACCCTATATCATATGAATTCTTGAACTTGGCTTGAAATGCAGACTTTGGATTGAATCCTATAGTGACACTTGTCACAATGTCATTGGGCGAAATTGAGGAAAACCCAAATTTTTAGCCTTTGACCCTGTTTAACCATTTTTTTTTAAATTTTCCTGTTTGACACAATGATCAACGAGCTCTAACTTCTTCATACGGGCTTCGTTTTGAGTGAAACGAATTGCACCAGATTCCTGGAGATGGGTTGGATCTTGTAGAGATTTATTAATACTGATGTATTACCGGATCCTCCTGATCTAACAATATTTATCTTCTTGCTAAATACATAATCCTTCCATTGTTAAACTTGTCGAAATTTAAAACTCAATTGCAAACACATGTGAATAAATTCAATCGCACATAACATAGTTGTTTAACGGGAAAGCTTAAAGCTAAAAACCCCAACTACCATATATTATGTATATCAATGGATCATGTAATAATCTCATACAAATCTTAGTACGTCAAGTTCTCAGTACAATAAAAAATCATTACACATTGTCATGCAAAAATTTGCATATCTATGCACCAATTTCTTACCTCCTAATAGCCTGCCTCCAGTGCGCAATCCCTACTGAAGAATACCCATGAATGAATTCGAATTGGCCTTGCCTTGATTGCACAATCCTCATTGGAAACTCCAATGTGTTTCAGATGCATTGAATGCATCACTATAGTCACAACGGATAGTCCATCTCACCCTTTCACCTATCTCTCCACTGGGTCTCCATTGGAACTGGCATGCACTATAGTTAGCTATTGTATTTGTTCAGTTGTTAGTGAGTTATTACTTTTGAATTAATTAAATAATTATTTCACTTAACTCTCACTAGTGTATCTTTTAGTTAAACTAGATACAACTAGCTCAACTGAGTTTCACTCCATTAACTGAGTTAAACTGAATAACAACTCCCGTAACTACTCTTCCAACTCTGTCATAACTTTGCCACTTCAGTTCTAACTGATTCCTCCATGCATGAGCCACCAATAACCCTAGGAATTGCGTAATTCCTTCAACCCTCTGATTTTCCAAATCTGTTCATTGAAATAAAGTGCTCCAAGAAAATAAGTTGATTTTTATTGTCGGATTATTATTAAGGGCTAATAATAATCGACATGCACCTATTTTTAGATTGACGATCTATAAATAGACTTCACCCAATATTCTAAAAATAGAATTTCATCTATTTTTCCAACTTGATCAACCATCTACAAATAGCATCCTGCAACTTATAGAATATGCTCACCATTTCTAAAAATAAACATACACCTAAAAATAGCCTGTGTGCCCCACTTAGTGAAGGTGCTTACTTTTCACTAAGCTCATCATCTTGTTGAATCTCAACACTCCCTCTCAACAAGATAGGGATTATCTTTCACCCCGATCTTGCCTCTATGGTATTCAAACTTTCTCTTGCCCAGCGCCTTCATCAAAATATCTACATCCTGATCTTCCGTAGGAATGTACTGAAGCAACATGATCTTCCGATGCACACAATATCTGATATGATGATACCAGATATCAATATGTTTAGATCTATCATGAAACACTGGATTAATCAAGAGTTTAATACAACTCTGATTATCACAATGTATCACTATAGGATCTAAATGTGAACCAAACAAATCGACCAGGATCTTCCTCATCCAGATAGCCTCACATACAGCTTGACTTGCTGCCATGTATTCTACTTCTGCTGAACTGAGTGCCACGGATCTTTGTTTCTTGTTGTACCAAGAAAATGTTGTAGATCCGATACTGAAAACCCCTCCTGATGTGCTCTTTCTATCTGTTGGGTTGCTTTCCCAATCTGAATCCGTGAAGCCATGCAACTTCACCTCATGCGTATGTTTGTACCATAAGCCATACTCAGATGTGCCCTTGAGATACCTCAGGACATGCTTGCCTGCCTTCCAAAAGAGTTTGGTAGGCTTAACCATCGCTTGAGAAAGTTGGTTCACCACATAGCACATGTTCGGTATTGTATTAACTAAATACATGAGCGAACCCACCAACTGTCGATAAACAGTGGCATCCACTACCTCTGTTGATGTAGCATCCTCTTTCCTCCAATTTCCTGGAAGAGGAGTATCCATGGGCTTGCATTCCTCCATGTGAAACTTACCAAGTATCTCTCGTGCATACTTTCCTTAGGACACAAACAGTTCACCTTCTCGCTACCATATTTCCAATCCAAGGAAATAATGAAGGAGGCCCAAATCCTTCATCTCAAACTCCTTTGCATGATCTGCCTTGCATGGATGTATCAACTACTCATCACCCATTAGTGTTAAATCATCAACATAAAGAACAATGATTAAAATCTTACCCTCTGCCACGATTTGGTATAGGTTTGCATCCGCCTCACTCTTGGTGAAGCCAAGTCCGGTGAAATAGCTGTCGACGTGTGTACCAAGCACGTGGTGCTTGCTTCAGCCCATACATCGCTCTTTTGAGTTTGCACACATGCGACTCGCTGTTGAATATCTCAAATCCTTCAAGCTGCTCAATGTACACCTCTTACTCAATGATCCCATTAAGGAACGTAGTCTTCACATCCATATGATGAATGTGCCAACCCATCTACGCTAAGAGAGAAAGGATGGTACTTATGGAAGAATACCGTGCGACAGGTGCAAAGGTTTCTTCATAATCAATCCCCTTGATCTGTGAGAAGCCCCAGACAACAAATCTTGCCTTATACTTCTTGACGCTCCCATCAGCAGCTTGCTTTACCTTGTAGATCCATCTTGATCTTACAACTTATTTACCCACCGGCCTTGGAACAATCTCCCAAGCACTGTTTATGACAATGGAGTCATACTCCTCCACCATGGCATCTACCCATGTGGGCTCCTGCACTACTTCTTCAAAATAAGATGGCTCTATCATGATACACTTGCTCATAAGAGCCATGTATCCAGTAAATCGGTCAGGTGACTGTCTCTGTCTGCGCTGTGATGTAGGGACTCCTACATTTTGTGCCACATCAAGCTTCAGTCTCTCAGCTTTTGTGGTACGCTTTATTCCAGTTCTGATCTTTGGTTCTGCATGAGTGGACCCCTCCACTCCATGAATCTCCCCTTGTGGCTGATCCACATCAAGAGGCTCATCTTTAGGAACAAGAAGTTCCTCCTCTGCATGCAAGTGTAGCTCCCTCTCAAGTGACAACTTCATGGCTTTCACCTCATTAAATTTTATATCCCGTCGCACCATAGTCATTCAGCTATTTGGCAAATACACACGATAATTATGGGGTGTTTCTGTGTACCCAAAAAATATCCCAACTTCTGCAATCAGCTCCAGCTTCTTCCTAGCGTCCTTCATCACATTAATGTAAATAGATTGTAGGTTTTAACCCCTGTATATAAATTATCTACAAACGAATCTTAAAACAGAAAATAAAAAATAGCGAGAGCATAAAACATAAAAAAGATAAAAACAGAGATTTTCCCCTGGATCCCAAATTGGGATGACCAGCTTGATTTTTCATTATATTCCTTTTAGTGTTACAACACATATATATACATGCTGAAGAATACATAAACCCAAATCCATTAACCCTGGATTAGAACATAACCATAGTTCCCTTGACCGGATCTACAAAATACCAAGGGATGAAAACCATCATGCCCCAAAACCATGTGCAAACCCATGCATAAAACCATGGGCGGGTCTGCCCACCAGAAAATAAGGTCCAAAATTTTTTTCCCGGGCACTGTCGCACCCTCTGTGACCCCCCTGTTGCACCCGGCGCAACATATAGAGTAAGCTATTCCCCCCCTGTGACCCCCCGTGCGTGACTAGTCGTGGAAATAATATAACACATACCCAACATTCTCCCACTTGTTGTTTTCTTTCCGCAGGGGACCACATGAGATCTTAGTCATTAGCCCATCTCTGCAACACCCAATGTTTATCTACACCAAGAGAACTTCTGAGTGCTCACAGACTTCATCAATGCATCTGCAACATTCTTCAAGGTTTCCACCTTTACCAGCAACACCTTTTTAACCTCAACCATATCTCTCAAAAAGTGATATTGAACATCAATTTGCTTTGTCTTTGAATGATAAGCATGGTTCTTAGCCAAGAAAATTTCACTTTGGCTATCACAGTCTATCCTTATAGCTTGTGGCACCAACCCCATACATGAACACAATCTCTGCAACCAAACTGCTTCCTTGCTTGCATGAGTGGCTGCTATGTATATTGCCTCTGTAGTTGAAAGAGCCACTACAGAATGTATTTTACTCATCCAACTGATTGCGCCTCCAAATAGGCTAAACACGTACCCATTTGTAGATCTTCTTTGGTCCATATCTCCAGCCTAGTCTGCATCAACAAAACCATGAATTTCCAACACTCTTTCCAATCCTGGTCTTCCCTGGTAGCACAAGCCATAATCACTAGTGCCACAAAAATATCTGAAAACCTGCTTCATTGCTGTCCAATGCTCCTTCCCTGGGTTTGACATAAACCTGCTCAATACTCCCACTACATGTGCAATGTCTGGTCTAGTATATATCATTGCATACATCAGGCTACCCACTGCACTTGCATATGGAACATGGGACATATCCTCCTCTTCTTCTTGTGTCTTGGGACACTATTCAACAGACGGCTTTACACATACAGGAATCAGAACATTCACCAGTTTACTATCCTGCATATTGAACCTCTGCAATATAGTCTCGACATACTTCCTCTAGTTTAACCAGAGCTTCCTCTTTGCCTAATCTCTCTTAATTTCCATGCCAAAAATATAGTTTGCAACACCAAGATCCTTCATGTCGAATTTGGAGAACAGCGGTCGAGGAGGTATCGTAGACTCTTTGTCATTTCCAATCAACAAAATATCATCCACATAAAATATCAAATAAATAACACAGTCATCAATTAATGTAAAATAAACACAGTGATCCTCCTTATATAGGTATCAAATTTCTGATACCACATCCTTGGTGACTGTTTTAACCCATACAGAGACTTCTTTAACCTGCATATCAGTTCTTTCTTCCCTTTCACCATAAAGCCTTTAGGTTGTTTCATGTAGATCTCCTCTTCCAGATCCCCGTGAAGAAATCTTGTCTTCACATCCATCTGTTCTACCTCAAAATCAAATGCAACAACAATAGATAAAATTAATCTAATAGAAGTAACTTTGGCAACAGGAGAAAAAATATCACCAAAATCAATTCCTGGCACCTGAGAATAACCTTTTGCTACCAACCGAGCTTTATATTTCTCCACCTTTCCTTCTACATTCATCTTCTTCTTAAACACCCATTTTCTCCCGATGGGCTTCCTTCCAGCCGGCAACTCCACCAGATCCCATGCCTCATTTTTATGCAAATATGCCATTTCAACAACCATGGCCTCCTTCTAGAGTTTTCCATCCTCTGAATCTACTGCCTCCCTGACAGTTCTGGGATCATCATCAGTTATAGTTAAAGAAAAATTTGAACAAAAAGCAGATGGACTATACCTTTCTGGTTCTCTTCTTTCTCGAATTGATCTTCTCACAGCTGGAGTTTATGGCTCTTCCTCTTCTGATTCTTCTTCTGTTGTAGAGTCTGATTCATCCTCCTTTAGCTCAAACTCTATCTTCTCAGGTTCCTTTGGTAGGAATTCATGTTTAACAACATCTTTCAGCTCTCTAAACACCACATCTCGGTTGTACACAACATTCCTTGTTTCTGGGTTCCAAAGCTTGTAACCCTTTAAACCATCCTTACACCCAATAAATATGCACCTTTCATATTTATTATCCAAATTGGTCCTTTTCTCCTTTGGAACATGTACATATGCATCACATCCAAATACCCTCATATGTGAAAGAGAGGGTTTCTTTCTAGTCCATACCTCATGTGGAGTCTTATCCTCCAACGTTGATGAAGGTGATTCGTTAACCAAGTAACATGTAGTCTCCACTGCCTCTGCCCAAAATTCTTGTCCTAACCCGGTACCACTGAGCATGCTTCTTTCCTTTTCCATCAGCACTCTATTCATTCTTTCTACAACTATATTTTGCTGAGGTGTGTATGGAGTAGTTTTCTGCCGTGCTATACCACACTTCTTACAGAACTCTTCAAATTCCTTCTTGCAGAACTCCCCACCATTATCTATCCTCAACACCTTTATCTTCTTCTCTGTCTGGTTTTCCAGTTCTCCTCGAACCATCTTACTGGTATCTTTCTCGAACACTATTTTTACACCTGTATCATCCATCTTGCTTACAGAAATCAGATTTCTGGCCAACGTAGGAATGTGCAGAACACCAGGAAGTGTTCTAATCCTTCCACCTTACAGCTTCAGCTTGAATTTTTCACGTCTGATGATTCTGGTCTTCCTATCATTAGCTAAGAAGACATCACTGCCAACATATTTCTCATACTCGTAGAACCACTCCCTATGGGGAGTGAAGTGAAAGGATGCACCTGAGTCAATCAACCATGACTCATGATCTACATGTGTATTTGAAGAAGAAGCCAAATACACATCCCCACCTTCATCCGAGGTGGTTTTTTCCTCTTTAGAAGGAGCATCATTAGATCCCTTTCATTTCTCAGGAGCTTTAGATCTACAGCCCTTTTTTTAGTGCCCTTTCTTTCTGCATTTCCAGCACACCTTTACAAAATTTCCAGGGGATTTAGACCTCCCTCTAGATTTAGATCTCCCACTCGAAACCTTATTCTTATTTATGTTCTGGGAACTTCCTCATATAGATAAGGCATCTCCATTCTTACCCTCCATATTTCTATGTCTCATTTCCTCGGACAACAAGGCTGAGACAATGTCATCAAAATTCAAGGTAGTTGTATTGCTTCCTATTGCAATAACCAGACTGTCCCATGAGTCTGGTAGAGAACACAACAAACTGATGCACTTATCTTCATCTGAGATTTTAATATCAACAGATGACAGCTGACTTACCACAGTATTGAAGGCATTCAGATGCTCTGTCACCGAGTCTCCATCCTTCATCCTCAGGTTATACAACTTTTTCTGCAGGAACAATTTATTCACCAGAGAATTAGATTGGTACAAAGTCCCAAGTTTGTCCCACAAATTCTTCACTGAAGCTTCCCCAGATACGTTCAACAATACCAAATCTAAGACACACAACCGTATTGTGTTCTTCGCCTTCCGATCCAACTTCTTCTAGTCTTCATCTGACATTGCCATTGGTTTAGTACCTAGATCTACCGCGATCCATTGATCTTTATCGACCAGTAGGTCTTAAAACAGAAAATAAACAATAGCGAAAGCATAAAACATAAAATAAATAAACACAGATATTTTCCCCTGGATCCCAAATCGAGATGACCAGCTTGATTTTTCATTATATTCCTTTTAGTGTTAAAACACATATATATACATGCCGAAGCATACATAAACCCCAATCCATTAACCCTGGATTAGAACATAACCGTAGTTCCCTTGACCGGATCTACAAAATACCAGGGTCCGAAAAAAAGAGGAGGCTATCGCCCCCCCTGTGACCCCCCTGCTGCGCCTTGCGCAACTTACATAGGAGGCTATCACCCCCCCTATGACCCCCCTGTGCATGACTAGTCATGGAAATAATATAACACATACCCAACACAGATGATCCAAAAAGCTTCAAATAAGAAATATCAGGCTTCTTACTAGTAAAATCTTCTTCAGGTGTACTCATGCCAAGTACTCTATGTGGACAACGGTTTTTCACATAAACAACAGTGTTGCATGCTTCCGCCCACAAGTGCATCGATAGGCCCTGGTCATGCAACATAGCTCGTGCAGCACCCATGATCGTTCTATTCTTCCTCTCCGCGACCCCATTCTACTGTGGGTTATGAGGCGCTATGAGTTCTCTTCGAATTCCTTCTTTTCTATAGAAGTCTTTGAATTAGTTCGAGATATATTCACCACCATTATTGCTCCGCAAAGCCTTCACTTGCTTCCCCGACTCCTCCTCCACCAATGCTTTAAACTCATAGAACTTTGAGAATGTTTTTCTCTTCTTCTGCATGAAGAAGATCCAGCATCTACGAGAATAGTCATCAACAAAAATAACATAATATTTGTGTTTTTCTGTTGAAGCAACCGAGAAAGGTCCACACACGTTTTTGAAAATTCTCTCCATGATCACCAAAGCACGGTTCTCCTTCTCATGAAAGGTGGTCTTCACAAACTTACCCATAGTACATCCCTTGCACTGATCTGACTGCGCAAGAGTACCCTTGGGAAGTCCAGTAGAAATCTGCTGCAAAATATTCAAGGCGCCATGGTGAATATGGCCCAATCTCCTGTGCCATAATTCGCCCTCATCCCAGCTCACCACTTCTTCTACTTTTCCCATCATTGCAGCATAGCCATCTACCTCCAGCTTGTAGAGATTATTAACTCGAATCCATATCCTCTTGGTTTTACATGTTGTTTTATGTCGTAGGAAATGTTTTCCAACAACGTCATAACTTCTGTCTTCCAACATTGTGACCGAGACCAAGTTCTTCTTCAGACCTGGAACATGCATAACATATTTCAACAAAAATGGTTTACCTGACTCCCTCTCAAAGGTAATGGTCTTAATGTCGGTCGCACTGTATCTACCATCATCACCCATATCTATATGCATTTGGAGATCCTTCTCCTCCAATTCACTAAACAACTTCTTGTCTCCCGTCATATTGAAAGACGCACCACTATCAAGATACCACACCGATCCCATAGCACTTGAAAGCAAGCATGCGATCAAACAGAAATCAATTTCAAATTTCAAGGCTAAGGCCTCTCCAACTGTAGCTCCAGCAACCTTCTTGTTCTTCTTTTTCTGTGGGAAGTTAGTGGCAAGATGCCCATGTTCATGACAATGAAAACACTTCACTTGGACAAATCCAGCTTCTCTCCTTTAGCCTTGGATTTTGGATGGAATTTATTCCCCTTCCCTTTCCTTGCTTTGGCAGCCAAAGCACAATTCTCTTCATCATCATTCTTCGATGAAGATTCATCCCTGGTATTCCGCCTTATCTCCTCCTGCACAAGATCTTACCAAAGTCGCTCTAAATCCGCCAGTTTCTCCCATCCATTGACAGAGTCTTCGTAGCTATGCCAACTCTTTGGAAGCTTAAGGAGAGCCAAGCTCACCAAGTCATCATCTGCAACTATAATCCCCAAACTTCCCAGTTCATCCCTACATTAGAAAAACTTTGTGAGATATTTTGGAATATTGTCGCCCTTCTCCATTTTTATTTTTTTGAGCTTATCTTTCAGCGCCAACTTCCTATGGTCGTTGCTGCTTTGGAAAATATCTGTCAAAGCATTCCACATTGAAAATGGAGTGGCTTTCCAGTGAATGCTTGACACAGTATGGTCTTTCACGCCTTCCAACAAAATTATTCTTGTCTTCGCTACCTTCTTTTGTCATGCGTCAAGTAATGCAACATCGCTAGAAATAGGCTTAGGAACATTGATGTCGATGAACTCCTTCAGTCCATTATCCTCAAGCACTGCCTTCATCCTATCCTTCCAGACTATGTAATTCAAGCTACCCTCAAGGGAATACTCCAATCGCAACCCATTGAAAGACATTTCAATGAATACTCAATTTTCGCACCAAGAAATTTCTACATCAAATTCGAATTGTCCACCATCACAAAACTCAGTACCTCTTCACAAGTGCAATCTCCAGTGATCAATACTGCTCCGATACCATGTATAAATTTATTAATACTAATGTATTACTGGATTCTCCTGATCTAACAATATTTATCTTCTTGCTAAATACAGAATCCTTCCACTGTTAAACTTGCGGAAATTTAAAACTCAATTGCAAACACATGTGAATAAATTCAATCGCACATAACACAGTTATTTAACGGGAAATATTAAAGCTAAAAACCCCAACTATCATATATTATGTATATCAATGGAATCATGTAACAATATCATACAAAGCTTAGTACATCAAGCTCTCAGTACAATCAACAATCATTACACACTATCATGCAGAAATTTTCATATTTATGCACCAATCTCTTGCCTCCTGACAGCCTACCTCCACTGCGCAATCCTTGCTGAAGAAGACCCATGAATGAATTCGAATTGGCCTTGCCTTGACTGCGCAATCCTCATTGTCAACTCCAAAGTGAGTTAAATGCATTTAATGCATCACTATAGTCACAATGTATATTTCATCTCACCCTTTCACCTATCTCTCCATTGGGTCTCCACTGGAATTGACATGCACTATAATTAACTGTTATATTTGTTCAGTTGTTAGTGAGTTATTAGTTGTAAATTAATTAACTAATTAATTCACTTAACTCTCACTAGTGTATCTTTCAGTTAGACTAGATACAACTAGCTAACTGAGTTTAACTCCATTAACTGAGTTAAACTGAATAAAAACTCCTGTAACTACTCTTCCAACACTGTCATAACTTTTCCACTTTAGTTCTAACTGAGTCCTTCATGTATGAGCCACCAATAACCCTAGGAATTGTATAATTCCTTTAGCCCGCTGATTTTCCAAATTTGTTCACTGAAATAAAGTGCTCCAAGAGAATAAGTTGATGTTTATTGTCGGATTATTATTGAGGGCTAATAATAATAGACATGCACCTATTTTTATATTGACGATCTATAAATAGACTTGCCCAATATTCTAAAAATAGAATTTCATCTATTTTTCCAACTTGATCAACCATCTACAAATAGAATCCTGCAACTTATAGAATATGCTCACCATGTCTAAAAATAGACATACACCAAAAAATAGCCTGCGGGCCCCACTTAGTGAAGGTGCTTACTTTTCACTAATCTGATCATCTTGTTGAATCTCAACAGATCTGGTCTTTCTGGTTTGGTGCAATTCTGAGCACTTTGAATTTTTGGAAATTTTTTGCCCCAATCCAGATTCCGGTCAATCCTTCCCACTGAAATGCTTTTGGACCCACAAAAGTTGGTTATATCATGAGAGTTTAATACTCTTATGTTTCCCAAGTTTTATGATCTTTATTCTACTTGGAAAAATTGCAATGACAACCACTTGGGTTCACTGAAATGCCTTTCCTTGCAAATGGCTTGGCTCTTCAACCAATGTTCTCCTTTTTTTGTTGACCCCATCCAACACTTGTTGGCTGCTTGCTGACTGATAAAACACTTTTCTGTACCAAAGTGATCCCTTGGTTCTTGGAAACTAACTAATGGCCTTCCCACTGAGAATCATGTTCCTCCTTTGCACAAACATGCATTCGATGCAGGCTTCTCCTTGGAAACTGTTAGCCCCCCCTATAAATTTTTGACAAGAAAATAGGGGGCTAAAATGTTTTTGAGCCTTCAAGGAATGCATTTCCTTTGAAAACACATCATCCTTGAAGCCTCTTTGTGCCTGGTGTCCTTTGATAAATTTCCCTTTGCTGATTTCCATGATAAAGACTCTCTGTTTGTGGAGAAATGCCCAAAGGCCTCTTTTTCTCTCTCATTTCACCCCCCCACTTAGCCTCTACTTTTTCTCCCCTCTATTCCCCTTCTTACCTTTCAAATTCCCCCAAAATTCCCTTTAAATTCTTCCCCTACCATTTTTTTGGCCATTTTCCCCCATTATTCCTCTATTGTTCCCCTTTCTAACCTTTAAATCACATTAAATGGGCCCAAAACCCACTTTCTGACCTTATAATAGGGCTTAGCCCCTTTTCCCGCCAGCCCCAACCACTTCCCCACATATACCCTTTGTGCTAAGACCAAGCGCTTAAAGCCTTGGAGCCAATCGCAATCGCAGCTTGCAAGACCGGCGCATTCCTTTGTGACATCGAAAAAACTCTGATGCGATTGTTTTGTTATGAAATTCCTGCGATGCGTTTTATGCCATTGATATATCGTAAATATCCGATGGCAGAGCGCTAATCGCACTCCCCGCCCCAATCGCAATCGGAACTATGATGTATGTCACCTCCCGTTCCCCCCCCCCCGATTGCGATTGCCCGACTTAATCCCCACCGTTGTTTCCCACACAGATCGGATGGCCCGCGCTAATCACAAGTCTTCTTCTCTGATTCCCGATCGCACTCTCCCCCCGATTTAACGTGAGCCGTTGATCTGATCTTCGGATCCAACGGTCAGCGCTCAATCGCGCTCCCACCTCCGATCGCAATCAGAACTTTGAATGTGACACCCCTATTGTCCCCCCCGACTACGATTCTCCGACGAGATCCTGACCGTCATTCCTTTGTGACATCGAAAAAACTCTGATGCGATTGTTTTGTTATGCAAGTCCTGCGATGCGTTTTATGCCGTTGATCTATCGTAAAGATCCGACGGCGGAGCGCTAATCGCACTCCCTGCCCCAATCGCAATCGGAACTGTGATGTATGTCACCTCCCGTCCCCCCCCCCCGATTGTGATTGCCCGACTTAATCCCCACCATTGTTTCCCACGCAGATCGGACAGCCCGCTCTAATCGCAAGTCTTCTTCTTCGATTCCCGATCACACTCTCCCCCCGATTTAACGTGAGTCGTTGATCTGATCTTCGGATCCAACGGTCAGCGCTCAATCACGCTCCCACCTCCGATCGCAATCAAAACTTTGAATGTGACACCCCTGTTTCCCCCCCCGATTATGATTCTCCGACGAGATCCTGACCGTTCGTTCCTCCGCCAGATCCGACGGCCATCGCTTCTCCATTCCCAATCACAATCGAAAGTTCTTTGATGTCCCCCCTTTGTGCCCCTCCGATTGTGATCCCTCGATCCACATCTCCACCGTTGATTCTCGAGTATATCCAATGGCTATTTCTTGTCCTTCCCAATCGCAATCGGAAGTTATGTTGTGTGTCACCCCTGGCCCCCTCCGATTGCGATTGCCTTCCGCTCCCGATTTGCGATTGCGGTTAGGCCCCGGGCCCACCGTACTACCCTTCCGCCCATTCATATATTATAAGGCCTTTCCCTTTGTTAATTGAAAATTCATATTATTTCGATTTTACAAAGGGTTTATACCCATCGCATCGGAAAATTTGTGTTTGTCACTCCACTCCGCTCCCTCTCCCGATTGCGATTGCGATTTCCGTATGGGTCCCACCTCGTACGATCGTTCCTGTCCATTTCAATGCATTTCATTTATTTCCTGTGTATTTCGCCAAGCGTCTAATCTTTGGGTTTTTACACTATTAACCATTCCTTTCGCACTCTCCATTATTTTCACTGCTCTCCACTGTTCCGCCGCTGTTCCTCCGGGCCTCCAAAGCATTTCTCCGCCACCACTGCCCGGGTTCATAACAATTCATTTCATTGTGCAGGGGTCACAGAGAGGCTAATTCAGCGGCCAAACGAGATAGAAGAGATGGAATTAAGGGATTTTAGCCTGTAATTGGAGATGTAAAGTGATAATCCTATGTTCAAAGGATTAAGGTTCAGCTTGAAGACTAATGAGCGCACCAGCAAGTCATAACTGCGCTACCTAATAGCAGAGCGTGTTTTCTCCAGAGGTACGCCTTCCTATAGCAGTTTCCATGCCGCCTTGAGCCCATAAGCAGTTAATTGCACTAACAGAGCTTCTTAAAGACTGTCTGGTCAGTAGTTATGGAGGTATGGAGAGGCCCGCAGACTTAAAACCAGTTAACCAGATCCAGAAGGCAGTGCAGAGTTCCAGACTGCCGTAAGGACTTAAAGAACATATCAGAGGTCAATCTTGACCTGATAGACGCTTCCAAACAGTCTACAGAGTACAGCAAAACACCATTAAGCAGAATGGGCTCGGCCTCCTCCACCATTCTGTCTTAATGAGACTCATTTAATTTGTATCTACCCCTCTTATTCTCATTCTCCTATAAGAATTCCCAAGAACGAATTGAAAAGGTTGTTGTTCGGCTACTGTCGTTGCTGTTAGAGGGATTTAGTTTGACTGTTAGAACAGTCTTGAGAGGGAATAGCAGAGTAGTTGTTATGTAGTAGGCTGGGAGGGAAAGTCTGGACTGTAACAGCCATTGAACTCAGTATATATGACTAGTTTTGCATCAATTAATCAAAGCACATGTCACAGGATCCTGATCTATTACTATTGGTGATGTTTTTCTAACATTGTTTATTACATTTCATATTGTTTCATTTTCTGCTGGCTTACATCAGAAACATGGCATAAGATTTACCCTTGTTAGGTACCTTATGTCTCTGCTCTCCTTGCCTCAATGTTTTCTGCTGAATGTACTATCTAAGGGTTGATTTCAGTTAATTTAACCAGTTTAGTAGTTCCATATGCTACTAGCTGATGTATGAATTGTTGGGTGTGCTGCTTGGATGTTTCTTGCTGGTGTCAAAGCGTTGAGGGTTAAAAGTCTCTCTCTGATTTACAGACCCTGGCTTTGTGTTACTTATCTCTATTTTCCCTTGGAGCATGCTAAAGCTGACCTGGAGTTAAATTACCTTTGGTCTGATCTACAAGCTGCCCCTTTGTCCCTCCTTTGAGAGATGCCTTTGAGTATGTCCAAGCAGGTCTGGAGTTAAATGACCTCTGACCTGATCTATAGACAGAAATTGGGTTGTTTTCCTTCTTTCACTTTCAATCCTTAATGTTCCATCCCATCATCTATCTAAAATATCCTTTGGTATTAGATGACTTGCCCTTTGGAAGCTTTGGCTAGTTGTTGCATGTAATTACCTTTCATGACTCCATAGCCCAATGGATGGCACTTTCTGGACCTATCCTCTTTGCTAAAACATCTTGCTGCTTTGTTTCCTTCCCTCCCATTATTTTCTCAGTCTATGATCTCATGAACAACCCAGCAACCAACCAACCAAATAATTTAAACCCCCCCTTCATGCTTCATAACTAGCCTAACATCTTAAACCTTGAGCTTCATAGACATAAAACTTTGCTCGAACTAGAGAGATCCCTCTCTGGACCTGGGAGGGCTAGATCCCGAGGTCTGAAAGTGGTTTGATGTTGTCTTATCTTTTGGTATTGCCAAATCTGCCAAAACATAGGAACCCCAACATAATGGTGACTCCGCTAGGGAAGAGACCAATCAGCCTCAATTTGGTAAACCACTGTGGTGGACAGTAAAATTGTAAATCATCCACCTGGTGACTCCACGGTTCTTAAATGATTAAAAGACTCCACTGGTGATCAGTAGGCCGCTGATTATCCATGTTTTCACAAGACTCCACTGGGAGACCGGTCGCATTACAACATCATTCCCACCGAATGGAAGACTCTAAGTTAAGTCCTCTTGAGGAGTTTCGTTGCGGAATAGCAGCTATACTGGCTCAAATCCGAAGCAAGGACCTTTCAGAGGTTTTCCATTCCAGCTCAAGATTCAATGATCGACCTGTGCTGAAGAAAGTTTTTCTAGAAGTGCTGGTGGAAAGTTATGAAGCTGAGATTGAACTTTTGAATTCACAAGAGAAATCATACCAGTTCAGAGACCCCAGAGCATTTCTCGAAGGTCTCCCTCCCCTTAGGAGGGAAGAGATTCCACTGTCTATTGAAATACAAGAAGAATATGATCTGATTCTCGAGAGCCGCTTTGAGAATGCAGTGGAAAATGCAATGATTGAAGCTTCCCAGGACGTAGACGGCCTACCAGTCACGACAAGCCAGAAAGAAGAAAGCATACATCATCTGTTCTTCGATCCTGTGGCAGATTGCATAGAGGCCCTGATTTTCTCAAATACTCCAACATTGATCCTTAGCACGGGCCAGATTCATCAGGAATGGTCACTACTGATGGTGACCATAGTTTTGAAGAACCACCCGCTGACCACCCTGCAGTTATCTCTGACAGGCAGCCAGTGCTCATATCCTTTTTTTAACTGCTTGACTGGCTGCATTGGCATTATTGTATCACCTAGTACATCAGAGATTTCCAAGTAGAGTATGGTAGGTAGGAGGTCTAAAATAAGCTCAGCCTGTGAGCATGTAGTTAGCTGTTTCAATTTCTGCAAGGTCCAGCAAGCTAGACGGTTTAATCCTGGCTTGATTGTTTTCAATTTCTGTCTTAGAATGTAGAGAAGAAATCTGCTAGACAGTTTAATCCTAGAAGATACTAGTTTAGGTAGAGAAACTATGAGGCCAACAGTCTAATCTGGTCTCATGGAGTAATAAGGGTAGAAGTAGAATAGGTTTATTTTCCTGTTTGTAAAAATTGATGATTTAAAGGGTCTGTAAGTACAAATGCACCCAGAAGAGAAAATGCTAGGATTGTAGTTTGGGTAGGTAGTTTGTTGGAGAAAGTTTCTGCTGATGTAATGCCTTCATATTGTGGCAGCTGATCAAAGGAACAGGGATGTGCCAAGCAGCAGGCATCTGGCCTACACCACAGATTATTCTCTGAATTCTTGACTCCTTCAAGAAGAAGCCATCCCCATGTGGAGCCACTGTTAGCCCCCCCTATAAATTTTTGACAAGCAAATAGGGGGCTAAAATGTTTTTGAGCCTTCAAGGAATGCATTTCCTCTGAAAACACATCATCCTTGGAGCCTCTTTGTGCCTGGTGTCCTTTGATAAATTTCCCTCTACTGATTTCCATGATAAAGCCTCTCTGTTTGTGGAGAAATGCCAAAGGCCTCTTTTTCCCTCTCATTTCACCCCCCCACTTAGCCTCTAATTTGTCTCCCCTCTATTCCCCTTCTTACCTTTCAAATTCCCCCAAAATTCCCTTTAAATTCTTCCCCTACCCTTTGTTGGCCGTTTTCCCCCATTATTCCTCTATCGTTCCCCTTTCTAACCTTTAAATCACATTAAATGGGCCCAAAACCCACTTTCTGACCTTATAATAGGGCTTAGCCCCTTTTCCTGCCAGCCCCAACCACTTACCCACATCTACCCTTTGCGCGAAGACCAAGCGCTTAAAGCCTTGGAGCCAATCACAATCGCAGCTTGCAAGACCGACGCATTCCTTTGTGACATCGAAAAAACTCCGATGCGATTTTTTTGTTATGAAAGTCCCGCGATGCATTTTATGTTGTTGATCTATCGTAAATATCCGACAGCGGAGCGCTAAGCGCACTCCCCACCCCAATCGCAATCAGAACTGTGATGTATGTCACCTCCCATTCCCCCCCCCCTCCCCCCCCGATTGCGATTGCCCGACTTAATCCCCACCATTGTTTCCCACGCAGATCGGATGGCCCGCGCTAATCGCAAGTCTTCTTCTCTGATTCCTGATCGCACTCTCCCCCCGATTTAACATGAGTCGTTGATCTGATCTTCGGATCCAACGGTCAGTGCTCAATCATGCTCCCACCTCCGATCGCAATCGGAACTTTGAATGTGATACCCCTGTTGTCCCCCCTGATTACGATTCTCCGACGAGATCCTGACCGTTCATTCCTCCGCCAGATCCGACGGCCATCGCTTCTCCATTCCCAATCGCAATCGGAAGTTCTTTGATGTCCCCCCTTTGTGCCCCTCTGATTGCGATCCCTCGATCCACATCTCCACTGTTGATTCTCGGGTATATCCAACGGCTATCGCTTGTCCTTCCCAATCGCAATTGGAAGTTTTGTTGTGTGTCACCCCTGGCCCCCTCCGATTGCGATTGCCTTCCGCTCCCGATTTGCGATTGTGGTTAGACCCTGGGCCCACCATACTACCCTTCCGCCCATTCATATATTATAAGTCCTTTCCCTCTGTTAATTGAAAATTCGTATTATTTTGGTTTTACAAAGGGTTTATACCCATCGCATCGGAAACTTTGTGTTTGTCAATCCGCCCCACTCCCTCTCCTGATTGCGATTGCAATTTCCGTATGGGTCTTGCCTCGTACGATCATTCCCATCCATTTCAATGCATTTCATGTATTTCCTGTGTATTTCCCCAAGCGTCTAATATTTGGGTTTTTACACTATTAACCATTCCTTCCACCACTCTCCATTATTTTCACCGCTCTCCACTGTTCCGCCGTTGTTCCTCTGGGCCTCCAAATAATTTCTCAGCCACCACTGCCCAGGTTCATAACAATTCATTTCATTGTGCAGGGGTCACAGAGAGGCTAATTCAACGGCCAAAAGAGATAGCAAAGATGGACTTAAGGGATTTGAGCCTGTAATTGGAGATGTAAAGTGCTAATCCCGTGTTCAAAGGATTAAGGTTCAGCTTGAAGACTAATGAGCACACCAGCAAGTCATAACTGCGCTACCTAACAGCAGAGCGTGTTTTATCCAGAGGTACGCCTTCCTATAGTAGTTTCCATGCCACCTCGAGCCCATAAGCAGTTAATTGCACTAACAGAACTTCTTAAATACTGTCTGGTCAGTAGTTATGGAGGTATGGAGAGGCCTTCAGACTTAAAACCAGTTAACCAGATCCAGAAGGCAGTGCAGAGTTCCAGACCGTCGTAAGGACTTAAAGAACATATCAGAGGTCAATCTTGACCTGACAGACGCTTCCAAACAGTCTACATAGTACAGAAAAACGCCATTAAGTAGAATGGGCTCGACCTCCTCCACCATTCTGTCTTAATGAGACTCATTTAATTTGTATCTACCCCTCTTATTCTCATTCTCCTATAAGAATTCCCAAGAACGAATTGAAAAGGTTGTTGTTCGGCTGCTGCCATTGCTGTTAGAGGGATTTAGTTTGACTGTTAGAACAGTCTTGAGAGGGAATAGTAGAGTAGTTGTTATGTAGTAGGCTGGGAGGGAAATTCTGGACTGTAACAGCCATTGAACTCAATGTATATGACTGGTTTTGCATCAATTAATCAAATCACATTTCACAGGATCCTGGTCTATTACTATTGGTGATTTTTTTCTAACATTGTTTATTACATTTCATATTGTTTCATTTTCTGCTGGCTTGCATCAGAAACATGGCATAAGATTTACCATTGTTAGGTACCTTATGTCTCTACTCTCCTTGCCTCAATGTTTTCTGCTGAATGTACTATCTAAGGGTTGATTTCAGTTAATTTAACCAGTGTAGTAGTTCCATATGCTACTAGCTGATGTATGAATTGTTGGGTGTGTTGCTTGGATGTTTATGATGCAGGAGCATTAGCTCGGAAAAATACCTTGTATTTTATTTAAACCTAGGGGTCTCATGTTTTTGAGAGTTTATTAATTTCATGTAAATATTAATATTATTTTTGAGTGATTAATTATGTTTTTAATTAATTATATGTGATAATTTGTAAATGTTTCCAAACAATTGGAAACATGAGAGAAATTAGCTTCAAGATAATTTAGAATTAATGATGAAGCCTAAGTTGGAATTAGTTTCAAAGTTTTAGGGATAAAAATCTATCTTTTAGGAATGTTGAGAGATTTGGGGATTTGTTGAGATTTTAAAGGGATTGAACTCAAATTAGTGCATTTTTAATTTGTATAAATTAGTAGGCCTAATAGGCAAATGTAGAGGTGAGAATAGAGTGATTGAGAGGGCTTGGACAACCAAGGTTGTAAGCTCCGGCAATTAAAGGGCCATGAATTTTGAATATCTGGCCAAAGGTGAAAGTTTGTAAGTATTCTCATTGTTAATGTGAAAGAGTGTTTTAAGAGCTATATTGGTTGATTGATTGTGAAAGTTGTATATGTTTTTGTATAAATATATATATATATATGAATTGAGGTATTAATCATTGGAGAGATCGACTGAAGGAAGTGTGTAATAAAAGAGTTCGTAAGATTGATTTATACGCAGAAGTGGAAAGGATTGATATTAATATGATAATTGTTAATTGTGTTGAATTTTCGCTGTGAGAATTTATTTCTGTCGAATGAATGGGTTATTTTATATCAATCTGTGGTTTGATTGACTGCAATGAAAAAGAGAGAGCGCCCAATGAACATGAAGTCGTGAGCTTCATAAGAAACCAAGAAGGGTTCGAGTTTAAAGAGTTGTATTTTCAATTGATTGTTGAATAGCACTGAAAAATCGAGTCAATTCAATAAGACGATGCAGTGAAACAAAAGCACTAACAAAGTTCAGTCTTTCCGATGTAGAAAGCGGTATTTTCATCCTAGAAATATACACAGAGATCAATTGTAGAGGAGGTGTTTGAAGGAATTGCGTTACAAATTGAAGGGAGGCGCCTAGTCATATTTATCAACGAACCATACGTGGAGCGAAAGTTTTTTTTGCAAAGACATTAAATTGAATTTGACAGATGGTGATCTGTATAAGGAGGAAAGGAAACTGACGTAGAGATCCAAAATTTATTGATTGGCAATGGCAAGTTTGTTACTGAAAGGTCGATGGAAAATTCGTTGATGAAATTGTGGCGCAGAGGTGTTTTGAATTCAATTCAACGTCTGAATATATCGACTCTGAAGGAATGGGCGTTCGATTTAGAAAGGAGCGGATTTTTTGAAGTCTAATGACATAGCAATCAAAGTTTGGAACCGTGTTGTAAAAATCTATGCAGAGACCGATTACGAAATTAAAACCGATCTCAGCGTCGACATCGGAGCTGCACGAAACCTGAAATGAATATTAAGGATGCAGATAGAGCGAGGCTGGTATTCATTCAGTTGATGATCGAAGAGTGGAGGTAAGTCAATTTTCATGGGCAGATTTTTGTTTTGTGTGGACTTTGAATTTTCATCAAAGTAAATTATGGTCGAATTTTATTTGAGAGCGCTGGCATTTTCTTGAATTAAAGCCGTATGAGATCTCATTAAATCAAACAAGTTTGAAATATTGAATTGGAATATTCACATGGATCGACAGTGTAATAAGCATGGGGTTTGATGGTATAAATGTTGGATGTTGGGTTTAAAAAGAAACCAATGGGACTTACAAAAGTCTTTTATAAGACTTTTGGGTAAGTGTTCATAACGTTGAAGGTTTTTTATGAAGCATGGGTTTTAAGCATGAATTAATATAAGTAGAGCTTCTGCATTAAGATTTTTTTTAAATTGTGAAATGTTTGAACTCCCATTATTATGGGGTTCTAAAGGTTTATTGAAGTTGGGGATTGCATGGAAAATGATTGTTGAGTCATGGGAATATGCGGATGTTGATTTAATTGGAAATGATTTTAATATACGAGTTTGCCATGAATAAGATAAAGGGAAACCCCATATGCAGTGTTTGATTATTATTGGTTTTTCTAAATCATAAAAAGTTGTGAAAATATGTTACAAGCTTCCGAAATTGATAGCGTGTGTAATTGCCTGGACTCGGAGTTTTATTGGGCAGTTTTTGAAGTGCATTCTCATATGCATAGTCTTGGAGCGAGATTCTGGGTTTTGCAGGGTAACCTGCATCAATTTCCTGTTGGTGTCAAAGCGTTGAGGGTTAAAAGTCTCTCTCTGATTTACAGACCCTGGCTTTGTGTTACTTATCTCTGTTTTCCCTTGGAGCATGCTAAAGCTGACCTAGAGTTAAATGACCTCTGGTCTGATCTAAAAGCTACCCCTTTGTCCCTCCTTTGAGAGCTACCTTTGAGTATGTCCAAGCAGGTCTGGAGTTAAATGACCTCTGACCTGATCTATAGACAGAAATTGGGTTGTTTTCCTTCTTTCACTTTCAATCCTTAATGTTCCAGCCCATAATCTATCTAAAAGATCCTTTGGTATTAGATGACTTGCCCTTTGGAAGCTTTGGTTAGTTGTTGCATGTAATTACCTTTCATGACTCCATAGCCCAATGGACGGCACTTTCTGGACCTATCCTCTTTGATAAAACATCCTGCTACTTTTTTTCCTTCCCTCCCATTATTTTCTCAGTCTATGATCTCATGACCAAGCCAGCAACCAACCAACCAAATCATTTAAAACCCCGATTCATGCTTCATAACTAGCCTAACATCTTAAACGTTTAGCTTCATAGACATAAACCTTTGCTCGAACTAGAGAGATCCTTCTATGGACCCGGGAGGGCTAGATCCCAAGGTCTGAAAGTGGTTTGATGTTGTCTTATCTTTTGGTATTTCCAAATCTGCCAAAACATAGGAACTCCAACAGAAACCACTTTCCCAAGTTAAGCTCATCTAAGTGAAATACAGCAATGAGTTCCAACATCGGTAATAACAAGAAAATAAATGACCAATGTTTTACCCCCACAGTTCCAAATTCCACATCTGGAATAATTCATTCACTATCTCTTTCGCTTCTTGGCATCAACACATAAAATGGTCTACAATGGATGTAAAATTTTGGCTTCAAATTCTTTAACATCTTGTCCCTCTTTCCATCATCCTCCTGTTCGACATGCTACTCATGCCATGCATTTGAGAATGAAGGCTAAACATGAGCCTCTTGCTCAAGAGTGGACCTTCCCAAAATTATGCGACATCTTGTCACAAACACAAACCATCAATCGAAAAAACACATCATGCAAGAAACATAACTTGACGACATATACTTTTTCTCCTTCAAAGCAACAAATGTCCCATCATGTGAACATCGCCATGTACTCTTACATCTTGGTATCAAACTCATCGGCCAAACAAAAGTCAACGAAACATGCCTCTTCAAACAACTAACTCTCAAGTCAAGAAAAATCATGTATGACAACTCTCAACTCTCTCATAAGTACAGTTACAAGTACAATAATCCCATTTACATGTACAAGTACTTAAATATCTGAAATGATAAATGTTACTGCACCAAAGTGAGTCAACATAACTCCACTTTCAAACACTTTCTTGGCATAAAAATGCAACATGCATTCAATTGGAAAAGAAATGAATCAACATAAATATACATGCAAGGCCTAAATTGGATAAGATATCTAACCATCTCTTACCAAAACATTTCAATGGCGCTTCTTTCAGCTTCACTTCATCATGCGAATCGTCTTGACCCACATCGATTATGGAATCCTCTTTTCCACTCCTATCAATATCTCTCTCCACCTTCTTCAAAATTCATGGATGACTTGCTGGACACAAATTCCAACACTGGTCTACGAGATTACCTTTCTTATGGAAATGAGTGCAAAAAAATTGCATCTTCTTTTCAACATGGTTTTCTTTGTCTAATGGACCTTTGGCTTGTTGCCTCCTTTGTTTTAAATTTTTCTTGTGCATGGCTATATTCTTCCAACATCTTGAAACATTATGGTTATTTAAAACACAAAAATAACATGCAAAATTCCTCCAACTCTTATGTGATAATTTTCCATGTTTATCATAATAAATAGCAACTTGATTAAAGTAAAATTTATACCTTGAGCATTCACCTTTGTCGCCTTCTTGAGGAGAGGAATTTGAGGAGGTAGCGACTCTCTTCGGAATACCAACAATGGCTTCAATGAATTTATAGCTTTCAACATCCTCTTGTTCGCCATTCTCATTATTTGCATGCTTATGAGCATCTTCTTGCAAAGTGGGTGTAAAACTTTTTCATTCCTCCTGAACACAATTTTCACAAGCTTGTGGTAATGAACATGAAATGAAAGTCCTTCTTGGAACACCTTCATGTGCCTCCTTGGCTTTTGAGCACTCTCCATCATGTTGTTCATAACCAATACCCAAATACTTAGGCCTTTCCTCAACAACAATTGGCTCAACTATGCCTTGTGCACATTTGCATAATCCCTTACCTTCATAGCCCATCTTCATCAATAATTTGGACCCCATTCCTCTAGTGTGTCTTTCAAAATCACCTACACATTCATCTCGAGAATAATTTGAAGATAATATTGAATTGCATTCCTCTTTTCAAGCACATACTTGTATAAATTTTCCTTGGAATCATGGAGTTGAGTCTCCATCTCATGCATCTTTGCAAGGTTTTCATTTGCAATATGGAGCTGAGTATCCATCTCATGCATCTTTTCAAGAAGCTCTTGCTTCTCCTCCTTCATGTCAATCAACTGCTCTTGAAGTGTAATGCTCTCCCTCTCATCTTCATGCATATCTTGCACCATTTCATTCATGATGTAGAGCTTCTGAAACATCTCTTTATAAAAGATTTTTTCTAAGGAAGATTGACTAGAAATAGTGCTTAATGAAGCTGCCATCACACCTGCAATGCATACAAAGCTTCTTTGTTGTGTTTTGAGAACTGAGCTCTCAATCTTGACCTTATATTCACACACATAAACTTGCTCATAGTTGAATTATCCTTGCAAAAATTTAAAAACCAATAGTTATTTCTTCCAGCTAAACTTGGCTAAAATGAGCTAAACTTTTCTCTGAGACCAACTTTATCTGAATTTGGGAAAACTAGTTTTGTTGTGCTAGCTCAATCATCAGTTAGATAAAAATGCGTTTAGGATCGTCTCAAGTTAAAAAATTGTGAAGGGGTTTATGTTTCAAGTTTTTAAGTGTCTTGATGAGAAATTTATGAGTTAATTAGCTTTTAAAAAATCATGTAAACAAATAAAATGTAGATAAATAACACACATCATACACACCACACAATAGCTGATAATGAATTTCACCCCTCCTGGGCTACATCTCCATGGACCTGCTTCAACTAGCTAGGCCCTCTTGGGATTAATGGTAAAATGTATGATTACCTGCATATACAGTGCTCCAATGACTTTGAAACCTACTCCATTAGATTTAGAAGACCCAAAAACCTCAAAAATGACTATTCAATCTCTGAAAATGGTCTCCAATTGATCTACGCATGACCTCCTATCCTGGTGGCCGTAAGCTTCCTTAATCTTCAAAGTGGAAAAAACACTTTCAGAAGTGATCCAAAACCTCTAAAACCTATTTCATTGTGTTCATAGCATCAAAATAATCTAATAGTGACTCTTCTTGAGTCAAAATTGGTCGAAAATAGCCCAAGATATGCCTCATTTAATTTTCCTAGGAAATCTCCTCCAAATCTGGAGAATACTCTAGTTAAACTCACCAAATTTGGGGGCAGCACCAAAATTGGTGAAACCATTGAAATTTCCACCACATTAATCTCTAAGTTTAATTAAATTAAATGCAGATTAAATGGGATAAAATCAGATTAACTACGCATTAGTGCATTTATGATAATTCGTATTACAAATTGGGATCAGTGCATAATCATGGTTTAAGAGTATTAATAACCCCACATTAACATTTAACTTCACACATAAACTCCACTCTGCTCCATGGTTATGGTAGATGGTCTCATGAGGAGGGGGCTAGCCCGCGGGGATGGCCCCCTCCATATCACCGCCGCATATACCATATGAATACAAATAAACGCGGTGAACATATGATATTAAGAACCACGCTCGTGATGTGTTGGTAGGAGTGGAGAGTGGTGTTGGGGAGGTCATTGGGTCGAACCCAACCTCTTCCCATCTGCTAATATATTTTTCTTCGTCGTTTTATCATAAGGTTGAAAAACTTATATGATAATTCGAATATGCCGTTATAAAACTTAATCCGCCAAAAATATATAATATATGGTTCCACCATAATATAAACTTGGACTTTGGTTAATATAATATATGCCCGAACTTTGGCATATTAAAAATGCAATTTCAAACTTTGCAATGAGTTTTCCAACCGGTGATTTGAAATGAAAATTTAAACCATAGTTTCGACCCTATATCCTATGAATTCGACCTTGGCTTGAAATGCAGACTTTGGATAGGGTCCACCAGAGGGGGCACGTAGAAACCCTTGGTTGCACCATGTGTTAGCCTCTGGTTGGCTTGTCCATTCGTATAAAAAAAAATTGAATTCAACCTTAGGAGCATCCATTTAAAAAAATTTCACTTAAAACCTTGACGGGTGAATCCTACAGTGACACTTTTCATAATGCATTGGGTGAAATTGAAGAAAACCAAAATTTTAGCCTTTGACCCCGTTTGACCATTTTTTTTTGAAAAATCGCATGTTTGACACAATGATCAGTGGGCTCTAACTTCCTCATACGAACTTTGTTTTGAGTGAAACGAAATGCGTCGGATTCATGGAGATGGGCCAGATCCAGTCGTTCTGGTTTTTTGTGATTCCGAGCACTTTTAATTTTTGGAAAATATTTTCCCCAATCCATATTCTGATCACTCCTTCCCACTGACATGATTTTGTACCTACAAAAGCTAGATTTATCTCATGAGAGATGAATACTCTTCTGTTTCCCAATTTCTTTAATATTGATTCTACTTGGAAAAATTTCCATGAAAACTAGTTTGTTTCACTTACATGCCTTGCCTTGAAAATGGCTTGGCTCTTCAACCAATGTTCTCCTTTTGCTGCTGACACCATCCAACACTTGATCGCTACTTGCTGATTGATAAAACACTTTGTTGTACCAAAGCGATCCCTTGGTGTTTGGAAAACTAATTGATGGTCGTCCCATTAAGAATCATGTTCCTCCTTTACAGAAACATGCATTTGATGCAAGATTCTCCTTGGAAACCACTATCCCAGGTTAAGCCCATCTGAGTGAACTACAACAATGAGTTCCAACATAAGTAATAAAAATAAAATAAATTACCATTCTTTTACCTCCATGGTTCCAAATTCCACATCTGGAAGAATGCATTCGCCATGTCTTTCTCTTCTTGGCATCAACACATAAAATGGTCTACAATGGCTGCAAATTATTTGACATCTTGTCCCTCTTTCCATCATCCTCTAGTTCGAAATGCCGCTCATGCCATGGATTTTGAGAATGAAGGCTAAACATGAGCCTCTTGCTCAAGAGTGGACCTTCCCAAAATCCTGTGACATCTTGTCACAAACATAACCATCAATCTGAAAAACACATCATGCAAGAAACATAACTTGACGAAATATCCTTTTTCTCTTTCAAAGCAAAAAATGTCACATCATGTGAACATCACCATTTAATATTACATGTTGATATCAAACTCATCGACCAAACACAAGTCGACAAAACATGCCTCTTCAAACAACTGACTCTCAAGTCAAACAAAAGCATGTATGACAACTCTCAACTCTCTCACTAGTACAGTCACAAGTACAAGAATCCCATTTACATGTTCAAGTAATTAAATAGATGAAATGATAAATCTTGCTGCAACAAAGTGAGTCAACATAAATCCACTTTCAAACACCTTCTTAGCATAAACATGCAACATGAATTCAATTGGAAAAGAAATGCATCAACATCAAAAGACATGCAAGGCCTCAATTGGATAAGAAATCTAACCATCTCTTACCAAACCATTTCAATGGCGCTTCTTTCAGCTGCACTTCATCATGCGAATCATCCTAAACCAAATCGATTATGGAATCCTCTTTTCCATTCCTGTCAAGATCTCTCTCTAGCTTCTTCAAATGTCATGGATGACTTGCTGGATACAAAGTCCAACACTTGTCTACGAGATGACCTTGCTTATGGCAATGAGTGCAAAACAATTGCATCTTATTTTCAACATGGTTTTCTTTATCTAATGGACCTTTGGCTTGTTGCCTCCTTTGTTTTAAAAGTTTCCTGTGCATGGCTATATTCTTCTGTCATCTTGAAACATTATGGTTATTTAAAGCACAAAAAGAACATGAAAACTTCATCCAACTCTTATGTGATAATTTTCCATGTTTATCATAATCAAAAGTAACTTGATTAAAGGAAAATGTATACCTTGAACATCCACCTTTGTCACCTTCTTGAGGAGATGAATTTGAGGAGGTAGTGGCTCTCTTCAGAATACAAACAATGGCTTCAATGACTTTAGAGCTTTCAACATCCTCTTGTTCACCATTCTCATTAGCCACATTCTTATGAGCATCTTATTTAAAAGTGGGTGTAAAACGTTTGCATTCCTCATGAACAAAATTTTCACAAGCTTGAGGTAATGAAAATGAAATCAATGTCCTTCTTGGAACACCGTCATGTGCCTCCTTGGATTTGGAGCATTCTCCATCATGTTGTTCATAAACAAGGCCCAAATACTTAGGCCTTTCCTTAACAACAATTGGCTCAACTATTCCTTGTGCACGTTTGCCCAATTCTTTACCTTCATAACCCATCTTCATCAATAATTTGGACCCTATTCCTATAGAAATTATACAAACATATGTATATAAATGGATTCAATCTGATCTAACACTGTAATAAATATAGATACTGAATCCTTTTACAAATAAATTGTGGAAATTAAACATAATATCCAATCACATTAAGAAAAAAAAGAATAAAATCAAACTACAACACAGATAATTTCCCCAGGAAAGCTTGTTGCTTAAAACCCCTTTATATTCTATTGTATATTCACCATGGAATCATGAAACAATTACAATGCACTCTTCTCACAAGAGTCTCTTGTACTCTCACAATTGTCTCACATTTTCCTAGACAAAACTGGCCAACACTTAGCCAATTCTTAGCCTCTAAACAACCTGCCTTGCTTGTGAAATTCCTAATGAATGAAATCCCGATTCTTTAGGAATTTTGGCCTTCCAAAAATGCGCAAGGATCATGGGAAATCCAGTGGATGTCTGGTTGCACGCGGGAAACCTACTAATCACACAAATGATATTTAACATCCCTTTAACCTTTGTATTAACTGGGTCTCCACTAGAACTGACATGCATGTAGATATAAATAATAAGTCATCAATTGCATGGCATATCACTAATTGTGAATTAAATAATATTTAATTCAGTTTATCTCTCACTAGTGCAACAAATAGTTACAACTAGTTCAACTGATCTAACTCACTTGACTGAATTAACTAATTACTCATGCATTAAAACAATGCACCAACTGCAATTAAAACTCCATAATAATAGAATTACTCTGCATGCCTCACCAAACACCCTCAACTCTAAATACATGAGCTAACTAAGTTTATCACACTCTGTTAACTATTACAATTGATCATGAGATAAGATTACATTCCATTGTCCAATTTAATTAAGGGAAAATTAAATTAGACATTGCACCAATTTAATTAATTAAATTGGCCTTCACACTAATGTATCACTAGGACCTTTTTGTCCCACACTAGTGTGTGTGCTGCAATTTCTTGTTGGACTTCAACACTTCCTCTCAAACAAGAAAGGGATTATCTGCCACCTCAATCTTGCCTCTATGGTAATCAAATTTTCTCCTGGTGAGCGCCTTCGTCAGAATATCTACATCCTGATCCTCTGTGGGAATTTATTGAAGTAACATAATGCGCCTCTGAACATAATCTCTGAGATGGTGGTACCAGATTTCTATGTTCTTGTACCTATCATGGAATACTGGATTAACCGAGAGTTTAATGCAACTCTGGTTATCACAATGTATCACTGTCGAATCCATCTGAGAACCAAACAAACCAACCAATATATTTATCATCCAAATGGCCTCACATGTAGCTTGACTTGCTGCCATGTACTCTTCCTCGGCTGAAATGAGTGCGATAGATCGTTGCTTCCTATTTTACCAAGAAACTATTGTTGATCCTATGCTGAAGATCCCTCCTGATGTGTTCTTTTTGTCTGACGGACTTCCTGCCCAATCTGTATCCGTGAAGCCTTGAAGCTTCACTCCCTATATCTGTCTATACCATAATCCATACTCTGTAGTGCCCCTAAGATATATCAAAGCATGCTTCCCCACCTTCTAAAATAGCTTGGTCGGCTTAACCATAGATTTACTCAGTTGGTTAAATTTATAGCAAATGTATCGCCTGATGTTCACCAAGTACATCAGTGAACCCACTCGCTGCCTGTAGACAATAGCATCCACTACTTCTCCTGAAATAGCATTCTCTTTCCTCCAATTTCCTAGAAGAGGAGTGTCCATGGGCTTACAACTTCCATGTGAAACTTACCCAGTATCTCTTTGGCATACTTGCCTTGAGAAACAAAAATTTCACCATCTCGCTGCCATATTTCCAAACCAAGGAAATAATGAAGGAGTCCATGTCATTTATTTTGAACTCCCATGCAAGATCCTCCTTGCAAGAAGTTATCAGCTTCTCATCACCTGTCAAAATTAGATCATCAACATAAAGTATGATAATCAAGAGCTTACCATCAACCACAATATGGTAGAGGTTTGCATCTGCTTCACTTTTGATGAAGCCCAACCCAGTGAAATAGTTGTCAATATAAGTGTACCAAGCACGAGGTGCTTTCTTCAAACCATACAATTCTCTTTTGATTCGACACACATGTGACTCATTGAAAAATATTTCAAACCCTTCGAGCTGCTCTATGTACACTTCCTCCTCAATAACTCCATTGATAAACGCAGTTTTCACATCCATTTGATGAATGTGCCACCCCATCTGTGCTGAGAGTGCAATGATAGATATACTGGAAGAGTACTTCAAGACTGGTGTGAAACTATCCTCATAGTCAATCCCCTCAACTTGTGAGAATCCCCAGGCCAAAAATATGGCCTTATACTTCTCTACACTCCCATCCGCTGCTTGTTTCACCTTATAGATCCATCTAGATCCAACCACTGATTTTCCGACCGGTCTTGGGACAACTTCCCATGCACTGTTCTTGACAATGGAGTCATACTCCTATACCATAGCGTCAGCCCAAATTGGTTGTTGCACTTCTTCCTCAAAGGAAGATGGTTCTGTCACAATACACTTTCTCATAAGAGCCATGTATCCGTTAAACCTATCTGAATATTGTCTTTGTCTGCGTAGTGTAGGGGCTCCTACATTATCTTCCACATCAAGTCTCAATCTATCAGCTTCTGTGGTGCACCTTCTATCATTTCTGGTGGATGGATCTGCATGAGTGTTTTCTACCACTTCATGATCCTCCACATGTGGTTGTTCCACATCTTGAGGTTCATTCTTTGGAACCAAGATTTCCTCCTCTGCAGGCAAATCCAACTCCCTCTCAAGGGACAATCGCATGGCTTTCTCCTCATCAAATTTTATATCCCGTCTCACAATAGTCATTCTGCTATTTGGACAATACACTTGATAGTTGTGGGGAGTATCAATGTACCCCAAAAATATCCCAATATTAGCTGTTGGTTCGAGCTTCTTCTTGGCATCTTTGGTCACATGCACATAAACAAATGAGCCAAAAATCTTAAATGTGAAACATCAAGTTTCTTACCAGTAAAAGGCTCTTCTGGTGTACTCATGCAAAGTATCCGATGAGGACAATGGTTTTTCACAAATACATTTGTGTGGCATGCCTCTACCCATAGATGCAACGATAGGCCCTAATCATGCAACATCACTCGTGTTGCACCCACAATAGTTCTATTCTTTCTTCCTATGACCCCATTCTATTGTGGGTTATGAGGCGCAATCAACTCTCTCCAAATTCCTTCTTTGTTGCAAAATTTCTTGAATTCATTGGAGATGTACTCACCACCATTGTCGCTCCTAAGAGCCTTCACATGCTTCCCCGTGTCCTTCTCCACCAGTGCTTTGAACTCAAGAAATTTTGATAACTTCTGATCTTTCTTCTGCATGAAGTAGATCCAACACTTTCTAGAAAAATCATCAACAAATATCACATAGTACTTATGCTTTGTTGTCGAAGTAGTAGATAATGGTCCACACACGTCTAAGTGAACTCTCTCAAGGATTTCTAAAGCTCAGTTCTCCTTCCTATGAAAAGTGGCCTTTGCATACTTCCCCATAGTACATCCCTTGCATGTGTCTAACTATGCAAGAGTACCCTTGGGAAGACCCGTAGAAATCTGTTGCATGACCTTCAAGCCTCCGTGGTGTAGATGGCCCAATCTCCTGTGCCATAACTCACCCTCATCCAAACTCACCACTTTGTCAGCCTTACCCATCAATGTTGCGAAACTATCTACATCAAGTTTATAGATCTTCTTCAAACGAATCCCAATATTCTTGGCTTGTCTTATTGTTTTGTGTCGCAGGAAATATTTTCCTTCACTGAAAACAACATCATAACCTCTATCCTCCAACATTGCGACTAAGACCAAATTTTTCTTTAAAAATAGTACATGCATTACATATTTTAATTGAAAGGATTTACCTAACTATCTCTGGAAGGTAACTATACCAATCCCAGTAGCACTATATTGCCCGTCATCACCCATTTCGATATGCATCTGGAGGTCCTTCTCATCCAAGCTACTGAAAATTTCTTTGTCTTCCATCATGTGAAAGGATGCACCACTATCCAAGTACCACATCGATACCATTGCACTTGACATCATGCATTTAATGAGCGAGAATTAAAGCTCAAATTGTGAGGCCAAAGCCTCACCAGCTGCAGGGACAATTAGTGGAATAATGTCCATGCTCGTGATAGTGAAAACACTTCACTCTGGAAATGTCGCGCTTCTTGCTATCTTTGCCAAACTCAGATTTGGAATGAAATTTATTTCCTTTCCATTTCTTCGCCTTAGCAGCCAAAGCACAACTTCTTCATCATCATTCTTAGATGAAGATCCATTCCTGGTATTCCGCCTAAATATTTCTTGCACCAAATTCGACCAAATTCGTTCCCAATATGACAATGTTTCCCTTCCATTGACATAATCCTGATAACTATGCCAACTCTTGGGAATTCCTTGAAGAGCTAGGCTCAACAAGTCATCATCCATGAAATTAATTTTGATGCTCCCAAGCTCATCCTGACATTGGACAAACTTTGTTAAATATTTCGGAATGGTGTCGCCTTTCTCCATTTTAATTTTCCTGAGCTTGTCCTTCAGTCCAATTTTATATGATCATTGTTTCTCTAAAAAATATCTGTCAAATATTTCCACATTGAATATGGTGTCTCTTTTCCATGGATACTTGAGACAATGTGGTCTCGTACTCCCTCTAGTAAGATCATCCTTGCCTTTGCAACCTTCTTTTGCCAAGAATCAAGATTTGCATCATCTGCTACAATAGGTTTGGGAACATCATTATCAATGAATTATTTCAACCCATTTTCCTCCAATACTGCCTCTATCCTACCTTTCCACACAATATAATTAGAGTTTCCCTCGAGTTCATACTCCAATCTCAAGCCTTTGAAATCCATTTCTATCCTGATTCGCCCGTCGCACCAAGAATAATTTTGCAAATTCGAATTCTATTCAGTTACAAACTCAACTTCTCCTCCACTATAGTGATTTCTTGTTCTCTAATACCATGTAGAAATTATACAAACATATGTATATCAATGGATTCAATCTGATCTAACAATTTCCTAAATCTAGATACTGAATTTTCTACAAATAAATTGCGAAAATTCAACACAATCGCTAATCACATTAAGAAAATAAAGAGTCAAATCAAACCACAACATAGATAATTTCCCAGGGAAATCTTGCTGCTCAAAACCCCTATCTTCTATTGTATATTCACCATGGAATCATGAAACAATTACAATGCACTATTCTCACAAGAGTCTCCTGCACTCTCACAACTATCTCACATTGTCCTCGACAAAATTGACGAAAAATTAGCCAATTCTCAACCTCTAAACATCCTTCCTTGATTATGCAATTCCTGATTAATGCAATCCCTATTCTTTAGGAATTTTCGCCTTCCAAAATTGTTCAAGGATCATGGGAAATCCAATGGATGTCTAGTTGCATGCGGGAAACCTACTAATCACATAACTGATAGTTAGCAGCCCTTTAATATTTGTCTCAACTGGTTCTCCACTGAAATTGACGTGCATGCAGATATAAATAGTAAATCATTAGTTGCATGGCAGATCACTAATTCTAAATTAAATAATATTTAATTCACTTGATCTCTCATTAGTACAACAAACAGTTACAACTAGTTAAACAGACTCTAACTCACCTAACTGAGTTAAATGATTACTCGTGCATTAAACCAATGCACCAACTGCAATTTGAAATCAATAACTAACATAATTACTGTGCATGCCTCACTAACCACCCTCACCTCGAAATAAGTTGATATTCAACAAGATGATGAGCTTAGTCAAAAGTAATCACCTTCACTTAGTGGGGCCCGCAGGCTAATTTTAGGTGTATGTCTATTTTTAGACATGGTGAGCATATTCTATAAGTTGCAGGATGTTATTTGTAAATGGTTGATCAATTTGGAAAAATAGATGAAATTCTGTTTTTAGAATATTGGGCAAAGTCTATATATAGATCGTCAATCTAAAAATATGTGCATGTCAATTATTATTAGCCCTTAATAATAATCTGACAATAAACATCAACTTTTTCTCTTGGAGAATTTTATTTCAGTGAACAGATTTGGAAAATTAGTGGGCTAAAGGAATTACGCAATTCATAGGGTTATTGGTGGCTCATGCATGAAGGACTCAGTTAGAAATGAAGTGGAAAAGTTATGACAAAGTTGGAAGAGTAGTTATGGGAGTTGTTATTCAGTTTAACTCAGTTAATGGAGTTAAACTCAGTTGAGCTAGTTGTATCTAGTCTAAATGAAAGATACACTAGTGAGAGTTAAGTGAATTAATTAGTTAATTATTTCATAATTAATAACTCACTAACAACAGAAGAAATATAGTAGTTAACTACAGTGCATGTCAGTTCCAGTGGAGACCCAGTGGAGAGATAGGTGAAAGGGTGAGATGGACTATCCGTTGTGACTATAGTGATGCATTCAATGCATATGACACACATTGGAGTTGCCAATGAGGATTGTGCAGTAAAGGTAAGGTCAATTCGAATTCATTTAGGGGTCTTCTTCAACAGGGATTGCGCAGTGGAGGCAAGCTGTCAGGAGGCAAGAAATTGGTGCATAGATATGCAAATTTCTGCATGACAGTGTGTAATGATTGTTGATTGTACTAAGAGCTTGATGTACTAAGCTTTGTATGATATTATTACATGATTCCATTGATATACATAATATATGATAGTTGGGGTTTTTAGCTTTAAACTTTCCCGTTAAACAATTGTGTTATGTGTGATTGAATTTATTCACATGTGTTTGCAATTGAGTTTTAAATTTTGGCAAGTTTAATAGTGGAAGGATTATGTATTTAGCAAGAAGATAAATATTGTTAGATCAGGAGGATCCGGTAATACATAATTATTGATAAATTTCTACATGGTATCATAGCAGTATTGATTACTGTAGATTGCAATTGTGATTAATTGCTGAGTTTTGTGCTGGTGGACAATTCGAATTTGCTGCAAAAAAAAATTGGTGCGACAGTTGAGTATTCATTGAAATGTCTTTCAATGGGTTGCGATTGGAGTATTCCCTTGATGGAAACTTGAATTACATAGCCTGGAAGGATAGGATGGAGGTGGTGCTTGAAGATAATGGACTGAAGGAGTTCATCGATAGCGATGTTCCTAAGCCTACTTCTAGCGATGCTGCATTACTTGACGCATGGAAAAAAAAGGTAGCGAAGACAAGAAGAATTCTATTGGAAGGTTTGAAGAACCAAATTGTTTCAAGCCTTCATGAGAAAGCCACTCCATTTTCAATGTGGAAGGCTTTGACAGATCTTTTCCAAAGCAGCAGGGACCATAGGAAGTTGGCACTGAAAGATAAGCTCAGAAAAATAAAAATGGAGAAGGGCGACAGTATTCCAAAAGATCTCACGAAGTTTATCCAATGCAAGGATGAAATGGGAAGTGTGGGGATTAAAGTTGCAGATGATGACTTGGTTATCTTGGCTCTCCTTAGGTTACAGAAGAGTTGGCACAGTTATGAGGACTCTGTCAATGAATAGGAGAAACTGTCGGATTGGGAGCGAATTTGGTCAGATCTTGTGTAGGAGCAGATAAGGTGAAGTACCAAGGATGGATCTTCATTGAAGAATGATGATGAAGAGAATTTCAATTTGGCTGCCAAAGCAAGGAAAGGGAAGGGGAATAAATTCCACTCAAAATCCGAGGCTAAAGGCAAGAATCTAGATTTCTTCAAAGTGAAGTGTTTTCACTATCACGAACATGAGCATCTCGCCACTAACTGCCCACAAAAAATAAGAACAATAAGGTTGTTGGTGGTGGGTGTGGAGCCTGATTGTCTTGTTTATTTTGTATCATAGCGTTGGACCCCTGTACCTTAATGGGGGCGGCAACACCGCCCGTAATTAAACGTTGCGTGGGGGGTCCAGGGGGGTGGCTACGAGTTTATGGAGCCCCCCCTTGGCAGGGGATTTCAGGGGCAGCGCCCCCGAAGCTAAAAATAGATGTAAAATTGCCTTGTAAAAGTATAGTAATTTATATTCAATCTGGGCCGTTCATTAGGCGGATGATTTGATGGTAGAAGTTATGTTTAGTTTAGGGTTTTTTTCCCTAGAAGGAAACCCCTCACTTGTATGAGGGTATTGTATTGCGGCTGTGTATTGGAGGTGTATTATGAGATCGAGAAACAGATAGGGGGACTATGAGAGAGAAAAGAGGATATTACATCGGATCTAATGTAGGTTGTGTCTCTTCATTTTGCTGGATAATAGAAAGGAAGGATTGGTTGTTCGACGTGGACGTAGCCCAAACTGGGTGAATCATGTATATCTGTGTCTCACTGGTTTTATGTGTTTTTTGTGCTTTTGTTTTTCGCATATTTTATGTGTTTCATTGCTTTGTAATATTTAATTTTCTAACAACTGGAGCTGCAACTAGAGAGGCCTTAGCCTCGCAATTTGAAATTGATTTCTCTTTGATCGCATGCTCGGTTTCAAGCGCAATGGGATCGATGTGGTATCTTGATAGTGATGTGTCTTTCAATATGACGGGAGACAAGGAGTTGTTTAGTGACTTGGAGGAGAAGGATCTCCAAATGAATTTAGAGATGGGCGACGATGGTAGATACAATGTGACCAGCATTGGGACCATTGCCTTTGAGAGGGAGTCAGTTAAACCATTTTTGTTGAAAGATGTTATGCGTGTTCCAGGTCTGAAGAAGAACTCAGCCTTGGTCACAATGTTGGAAGACAGAGGTTATGACGTTGTTTTCAGCGATGGAAAAGCTTTCCTGCGACATAAAACAACAGGTCAAACCAAGAGGATAGGGATTTGAGTTAAAAATATCTACAAGCTGGAGGTAGATGGATGCACTGCAATGAAGGGAAAAGTAGAAGAAGTGGTGAGTCGGGATGAGGGCGAATTATGGCACAGAAGATTGGGCCATCTTCACCATGGTACCTTGAAGATTTTGCTACAGATTTCTACTAGACTTCCCAAGGGTACTCTTGCGCAGTCAGATCAGTGCAAGGGATGTACTATGGGTAAGTTTGTGAAGACCACCTTTCATGAGAAGGAGAATCGTGCTTCGGTGATCTTGGAGAGAATTCACACAGACGTGTGTGGACCTTTCTCAGTTGCTTCAACAACAAAACATAGATATTATGTTATATTTGTTGATGACTATTCTCATAGATGTTGGATCTTCTTCATGCAGAAGAAGAGCGAAACATTCTCAAAGTTCTGTGAGTTTAAAGCATTGGTGGAGAAGGAGTCGGGGAAGCAAGTGAAGGCTCTGCAGAGTGATAATGGTGGTGAATATATCTCAAACGAATTCAAAGACTTCTGTAGAAAAGAAGGAATTTGAAGAGAACTTATAGTACCTCATAACCCACAACAGAATTGGATTGCGGAGAGGAAGAACAGAACGATCATGGGTGTTGCACAAGCTATGCTGCATGACTGGGGCCTAACGATGCACTTGTGGGCAGAAGCATGCAACACTGTGGTTTATGTGCAAAATCATTGTCCTCATAGAGTACTTGACATGGGTACACCTGAAGAAGCTTTTACTGGTAAGAAGCCTGATATTTCTCATTTGAAGACTTTTGGCTCGTTTGTTTACATTCATGTGACAAAGGACACCAGGAAGAAGTTGGAGCTGACTGCAGAAGTTGGGATATTTGTGGGGTACATAGAAACACCCCATAATTATCGTGTGTATTTTCCAAACAGTCGAATGACTATGGTGCGACGGGATATAATATTCAATGAGATGAAAGCCATGAAGTTGTCGCTTGAGAGGGAACTACACTTGCATGTAGAGGAGGAACTTCTTGTTCCCAAAGATGAGCCTCTAGCTGTGGATCAGCCACAGGAGGAGGATCATGGAGTGGAGGAGTCCACTCATGCAAAACCAAACATCAGAACTGGCAGAAAGCATACCACAGAAGCTGAGAGACTGAAGCTTGGTGCGGTATAGAATGTATGAGTCCCTACATCACAGCGCAGAAAGAGATAGTCACGTGACCAATTTACTGGATACATGGCCCTCATAAGCAAGTGTATCGTGACAGAGCCATATTCTTTTGAAGAAGCAGTGCAGGAGCCCACATGGGTAGATGCCATGGTAGAGGAGTATGACTCCATTTTCAGGAACAGTGCTTGGGATATTGTTCAAGGGCTAGTGGGTAAATCAGTTGTAGGATCAAGATGGATCTACAAGGTAAAGCAAGCTGCTGATGGGAGCGTCGAGAAGTATAAGGCAAGATTTGTTTCCCAGGGCTTCTCACATATCGAGGGGATTTATTATGAAGAAACCTTTGCACCTGTCACACGATATCCTTCCATAAGGACCATCCTTGCTCTCTCAGCGTAGATAGGTTGGCACATTCATCAGATGGATGTGAAGACTACGTTCCTTAATGGGATCATTGAGCAAGAGGTGTACAATGAGCAGCCTAAAGGATTTAAGATCTTCAGCAGTGAGTCACATGTGTGTAGACTCAAAAAAGCATTGTATGGGCTGAAGCAAGCACTGCGTGCTTGGTACACACAGATCAACAGCTATTTCACTGGACTTGGCTTCACCAAGAGTGAGGCAGATGCAAACCTGTACCAAATTGTGGTGGAGGGTAAGATTTTAATCATTTTTCTTTATGTTAATGATTTAATACTAACGGGTGATGAGCAGTTGATACACTCATGCAAGACAGATCTTGCAAAGGAGTTTGAGATGAAGGATTTGGGCCTCCTTCATTATTTCCTTGGATTGGAAATATGGCAGCAAGAAGGTGAACTGTTTGTGTCTCAAGGCAAGTATGCTCGGGAGATACTTGGTAAGTTTCACATGAAGGGTTGTAAGCCCATGGATACTCCTCTTCCAGGAAATTGGAGGAAAGAGGATGCTACATCAACAGAGGTAGTGGATGCCACTGTTTATCGAAAGTTGGTAGGTTCACTCATGTATTTATTTAATACAAGACTGGACATATGCTATGCGGTGAACCAGCTTTCTCAAGCGATGGTTAAGCCTACCAAGATCTTTTCGAAAGCAGGCAAGCATGGCTTGAGGTATCTCAGGGGCACATCTGAGTATGGCTTATGGTACAAACAAATGGATGAGGTGAAGTTGCATGGCTTCATGGATGCAGATTGGGAAGGCAGCCCAACAGACAGAAAGAGCACATCAGGAGGGGTTTTCAGTATTAGATCTACAACAGTTTCTTGGTAAAGCAGGAAAAAAAGATCTTTGGCACTCAGTTCAGCAGAATCAGAATACATGACAGCAAGTCAAGCTGCATGTGAGGCTATCTGGATGAGGAAGATCCTGGTCGGTTTGTTTGGTTCACATTTAGATCTTACAGTGATACATTGTGATAATCAGAGTTTCATTAAAATATTGATTAATCTAGTGTTTCATGATAGATATAAACATATTGATATCCGATATCATCATATTAGAGATTGTGTGCAGCGAAAGATCATGTTGCTTCAGTACATTCCTACGGAAGATCAAGATGTAGATATTCTGACGAAGGCGCTTGACAGGAGCAAATTCGAATGCCATAGAGGCAGGATCGGGGTGAAGGATAATCCTTATCTTGTTGAGAGGAAGTGTTGAGATTCAACAAGATGATGAGCTTAGTGAAAAGTAAGCACCTTCACTAAGTGGGGCTCGTAGGCTATTTTTAGGTGTATGTCTATTTTTAGACATGCTGAGCATATTCTATAAGTTGCAGGATGCTATTTGTAGATGGTTTATCAAGTTGTAAAAATAGATGAAATTCTATTTTTAGAATATTGGGCGAAGTCTATTTATATATCATCAATCTAAAAATAGGTGCATGTTGATTATTATTAGCCCTTAATAATAATCTGACAATAAACATCAACTTATTCGCTTGGAGCACTTTATTTCAGTGAACAGGTTTGGAAAATCAGTGGGTTGAAGGAATTACAGAATTCCTAGGGTTATTGGTGGCTCATGCATGAAGGACTCAGTTAGAACTAAAGTGGCAAAGTTATGATAGAGTTGGAAGAGTAGTTACAAGATTTGTTATTCAGTTTAACTCAGTTAATGGAGTTAAACTCAGTTGAGCTAGTTGTATCTAGTCTAACTGAGAGATACACTAGTGAGAGTTAAGTGAATTAATTAATTAATTCACAACTAATAACTCACTAACAACTGAACAAATACAACAGTTAACTACAGTGCATGTCAGTTCCAGTGGAGACCCAGTGGAGAGATAGGTGAAAGGGTGAGATGGATGTTTCGGGAATTAACTCCCTAAAGGTTTTTGGGTCGGAAACCTTCACAGATCAGGGGCATACCATTCAAGAAGGACTCACTTAACCTATCTTTTGTGCTGAAAAGTAGATTTAATCAATTGTGAAACTTACCCAAAAGTCCTATGTTTGATGTAGATCCCGCAGGGTTCAAACCCCCAACAACACCTCGTGCTTCGTAACCTGGAAATCAAGAAAGAACGAACATGAAACAATAGTTGTACAACATATATTGTTCCTAGATGTCAGTATAATTCATGTATAATATCATATAAGCAATACTGAATGTTTAACTAACAATCTTCACACATATATAGACACGTGAATATTTGGGAATAAGATGGTACTTCTTATTATAAATGGCATGTACAAGAATAGAAAGTGGAGAGATCACCAGAATCCTTCCACGACCTTCGAGTAGACCGTCCTCTGGATCTGTCCAGCCCTCACCTTGCTAGGATTCTTCCAAGATATGTGCACATGAGATGTCATAGGATGATGACCATCTTCAAGGAAACAAGAGTTTCCTGAATATACTTGGTAAGTGTAGGAGGCACGGGAACATCAGACTTGAAATAGGGATCCAACAGAGTATAATATCTATAATTTTCTCTATCCCTTAGGCCATACACATTAGGGGATTTTATACTCCTCAAAGTAGTTTCAGCAGTTGGAAACAATTGGGCCACGGGCTGGGGTGGTTGAATTACGAGAATAACCATCACCCTGCCACGAAAATAAGGAATTTATATATTTTTTAATGATTTAAATGGCATAAGAGGAAAAGTATGAACGGAATCGCATATATACATGGAAAAGTCTAGGCATAACCACGTATGGGATTTTTAACACTATTTTTTATGAATTTATTCAAGTCTGGAGGGAAAGGGTGCCTAGGGCCAAAGAGACAATCATTATTCACATGAGGGTGAAAAATGATGCTATAACATATGCCCCCTAATATATGAGGTCAGAAGGGGTACAGGATGGCCAAAATATATTATGTGCATAGAAAGAACCTTGTGAAGACAAGAGAGGACGTCACCAGATTTCATCCTGTCAAAAAACCAATGAAAGAAGTCAGAGAGTCAACTCATGTCTGAGGCAGGCATACCCATGCTCAGTGAAAGAAAAGCATGTCTATAGATCCAAAATATATACAAGTATAACTGAACTGGAAAGTACATAGTGAATCATCTGAGAACTGCCCGGAAGTATAAGTCGAAAATCAAGTACAAGTATCACATATAGAATACTGATCATGATGATGTAGTAGATATCTGATCACACAAGTAACTGAATATCCAGGTACCAAATCATAAGAGGTGGAATACATGGTACAATCATGCAACTCAGGAGCCAACATATAAGATGTTGTTGTATTGAAATTACAACATATAAGGGAGGACGACGTCACTGGCAGAAACTAAATGAACTATCAAAAGTGAACCGAAGCATGCTGATGCAAACCTGAGGTCTTCACCGATCACTATGGCACAATTCTACACAATGGGAATGAATGAGCTGAAGTAGACCATGTGAGAAATCGTTTGATTACCGGTCAATAATGTAAACCGTTAATAAACATGAGACAACCCACCGATAATGATAATGGGTGTCAAGGTGCCCCAGTACAAACTAACAAGCGCGTATAAATGAGTTAAAGTCGAACACTTGTAAGAATCTATCAATCAGGAGGCAATAATGATTCCTCACTGTCGAAAAAGAAGAGTCTACCACTAATGACTGCAAACCTTAAGGTACTGACAAAAATACTCTAGACCTTATTCCCAGAGCAATGAGTCAGAGTCGATGGGAAAATATTTGCTAGAAGGAAGGCATTGAGGCATCCCACATTAGTCCAGCGCGAGTGTAACCCACAGGCCAAGATTTGGAAGGAATCAGATGAAGTAGAGTGAAGGAACCAACCCGAAGTACATTTCCGACATGCACAAGATGAAGCTAGCACATGGAAGAAACCCTCTCAACCAACCAATAATGAAAGCTGACAAAGAGGCGAGATATCCACCGATAGGGTCAAATGGAAATCAAGGTACTACACGAATCCCAAGTGAGATTATGTATGCTGACGTCTAACACAAGGAAAACCACTCAATGAAAGACCCATAATGATGATCAAATGTTGAGCACAAGGTCACCTATCAATGATGTAAATAGGGCCAGGGTGCGGCTCTAGGTTTACTCTTAGAGCAAGATGTCGTAGTCGATAAGAGACAAACCCATTGGCAAGAAGTCAATGGAGACCTTCTCAAACTAGCATGAGAAGAAGACCAAATATCTGATGTGATAGTATAAGATACTAACAAAACCGGGAAGGCCTAAATAATAAGTCAAGAAACACTGCAGAATGGCTAAATCAGGGTTAACTTCCCTTGAACAAAAGCACGACTCATGATGACCATGGCAGTAAATAGTGACACTGTATAAGTTTGTTATGCAGGAGGCAAAAAAAAACTCTCCATATGATTGGAAGAGATAACCAACCAGGGGAGAACTGACTCGTGAAACAAGGTTATGGCATTGCCTAGGCCAACTAAAACCATCCCAAATGAGGAAAAGACATAGTGTTATGTGCTTTGTTCAAGGGTGACAAACTGATACTGTAAATACCATCAAAATATGAAGTAATATCCCGTTCCCGCTCTTTTTTTAACATATTTGATTTTTTTGTCTTTTTCATATAGTAAGCCTGAAAAATAATAAAAGAATGCTATGTTACAATGGATAGAACGAGTATCGGGAAATAGATGCACTAGTTCCTGGGATAGGAACAATCCTATTCTCAATGCAAGGTGGCAGAAACTGGTAAGCGATACTCAAAGGAGTGTTCCATCCATGGGTAACAAGGATGTCAAGTTGCGATAGCTAAGTGCTTTGCAATGGCTAACTTTGTACAGAGATTCAAGGTCAAAATATGGCTTAAACATCGAGTCCAAATGAAGCCAGCTAAAGGCAAAGATAAACAAGTATTCAATATGAAATGCAGTCATGCAACTGAAGAACACCAGAGAGCCTCTTGGGTAATAGCCAAAAAAAATTTAATGAAGAAGAAGAAGAATGAAGCTTCAACATATAAGTCATGGCGGGACTAAAGAGTACTCCCGAGCCTACATAAAGTGCAGCATGGGCAACAAGTGCTAGCGAGGAACTAACTAGGAAGCCCATGTAAAGGAAGGCTCTACCACCAAGTCATGATTAAATAATCGGTGAGTGAAATGGTTTAAGTACTCATGACATGATGGGATCGACCCTATGGCAAGTGATCAGAATGGAGGTTAGAATTCATAATGCAATGGAAAGTGGATTCCCTAACCTATATGCTAGTTAAGATCATATACCTGCCATGACAGGTCAATAGTCATGGATTTGAAAACCGGAAAAAAACTCAAAGTCAACAAAATGTACCTGAAAATATACTCATCCCAACACTTCTAAGAAACTGGGTTATGCAGCTTAATACAGATGTGAAAACTAAGAATAATGAAAATTTGCAAAAAAAATTCAATTTCTGGGCATAAATACACATTTTACCTCATATTTGGTTCATTGTTACTTTGTTGAATTGGAGAAAATAGCTCTGGAGAAAAAAACCTCTTTCCTTAAATCAAGAGCAAACAGGCATCAAACTTCATCGGATTAGTCAGGTAAGGATTAATTTCATCCATTAATAGATTAAAAATTTTGATTTTTCACCGTTGAAATGATTTGTTTTGATTTATCATTCTGCACATACGCGGGTTCATGTGGACGGACCCGCATATGATACGCGACTGTCGAAAAGGGAAGTCGCGTATGCGCAGACCATGATTGCAAAAAATGAACCTAATGACAAAATTAATGATTTTTTGTAGGATGACTATCTCTTGGAGAGAATGTGAGCACAGTGCCATTGATCAAGAGGTCATGGGGGACCAAAATTCGCTCAATATCCTCTGAAATTGTGGTTTACTCAAATTCTTCAAAATACTAAATATGAAAAGTAACGTCTAGTTACTTGAAATGCTAGAGAATCATTGAGAACCGGAGGAAGATTGTTTCATGATCGATCAAATACCTATACACATAGAGGTGGAAGACATTTAATTTATTACTAGACTCTCCTAAAGAGGAGATCTGGTAGATTTACATGGCAAGCCTTTGGGAGGGCTTGCAATTGAGGATTATGTCCATGTCTATTGTGTAGAGGGGTCTCAAAAAGTAGGGACTCAAATTGAAATTAAATATTTATCAGGGCTGCATATGAAAATTCTCCTTTTTACCATTGGCAGGGTGGCAGGATCTGCTTCCTTTCACCAGGTATCGAGAAAACAGATGAGTATAGCTGTGGAATGTTTAGTGCATCTCTTTGATTGGTGTACAACTCTTCTGACCAACATGAAAAAACAACTGACCTCCATCTGGAAAGCTAAAACAAATAATTTCGGGTATGGAACCATCTTGATGACATTCTTCTTTGCGAAGATTCCTGGGCTTCGACCCAAAGTGATCTCATCCATCAGCAGCCCTAGAGACCCAAGAATAACCCGATGGGATAATCTGATGAAGAGACTGGGGGGAAGTGAAGTTCCCCGAATGACATGGGATGATGAGTTCTTCCAATAGTGGGAAGAAAAAAGTATTGCTGTGGATGACTATCCCTATGCTGGGATGGATTTTCACGGTGATCTAGACTTAGTCCTTCCATCCGGTGCAGCATGGGGTGTTATTGGTAAGACTGCAATATTTGATTGATTTTTTTTTTTTTTTCAATATATGTGAAAAAATAAAAAACAAACATGTTTTTGATTGGATTCCAAATGACTTACAAAATTATATGACCATGACATAGATATGGGACCAGTTAGTCCTGAAGGATACCCACAGCACAAATGTCGCAGAGGTGAAACAGATGCTAAAGACCCTGGTGGGACACTACACGCCATTTAGAGAAACTTGGAGATTTTAACTCGCCAAGTGCTTATGTCTACAGTAGAAGACTTACCAAAGGCTATCTAGAGATGGGTAGTCGGGGTACCGCGACATTGGGTGTGGTTATTTCGTCGTGTGGCTACTGTGATCGTGTGCTATAGGAACATGAATGTTGGACAGGGACCATAGATTTTATTGGATAACTGTATTATATTTTTGAGACTGAACATGATCAAGCATAAGCCCTAATTTTGTAGGACATATGGGTCCAAGTTTTGTATATTTTTTTGTACATTCTGATGATATATACATATATACAACGGTTTATGATGTGATGAAACAAATGTGTGAAAATTTATGAGGATTTTGATGATTTGATTTAAATTATTGAATGAATAATGTGCCAGTCAATTTCTTGATTAGCTAATGAATCTGTCATGTGATTGTTAGCTCAAGGAATATGAATAAATGTTATAAATTGAAATGATCTTTGCAATAAATGTACCCTCAAAAACAATCGAAACAAGAAAGGATTCGAGACCCGATATATATTGTTCAATTGTGACACCACCAACTGGGAGTCCAAGAATACTACCACTGAATCAACACCCGAAGATATTGCTTTTGAAAGTAGATAAATGAATACAGTGTATTCTGCTACATTATTGGAAGCAACACCAATGCAGACCCCTCTTGAAACTAACAGTTGACCAGATGGATAATAAAGTACCCAAACCGTGGAAGCTAAGTTCCGGGTGTGTCTACTAGCACCATCGGCAAAACTATAATGACTCATGATATCCAATACAACCTGCCAAAGCAGATCAAAAATCATCACCATCACCTCATAGACCAAAAACTCAGACATGTACAAAAACAAAAACAAAAATATATACAAAAAGAAAGATGTCAGGCCAAGGCCTAGGCATAATAACTTTTCAGATGGAGCCCATTTCTAGGCTCCGCCAACTCATTTCCCTCAAAATCAACCAAGGTATAAGCTCCTTTTTTGAGGACCTTTTTAACGATGAAGGGGCCATACCACATAGAATTAAACTTACCTTCCCCTAGGGCATCCTTTTCCTGGGCATAAACCAAAATGAGGTTGGCTTCGGAGAAGACCCTAGGTTTGACCACTTTATCGTACTAGACTTGTACCCGTTTCTTATGCGCTTCATTCATCGTGGCAACATCTCGACGCTGCTCATCAAAATGCTCCAGATGAAGAAGGCATTCTTCAAGACTCGAAGTGTCAGGAAGAATTTCTACAACCATCTTAAGAGAAGGAATCTCACACTCAATGGGAAATATTGATTCCAACTCGTAAGCTAGTTGAAACAGAGTAAAACCAGTTGCAGTCTTTACTGACATCCGGTATGCCCAAAGCGTAGGATACAACATAATGTGCCAGTTAGATCTAGATTTATCAATTGTCCGTTGAAGAATGGTATTCAAGGATTTGTTCACGGCTTCCACTTTCCCATTGGCTCGAGGATATTAAGGAGATGAATGCTTGTGTCGGAAACCCAATTTGAGAGCTCAATCAGCCATCATGTTGTTCTGAAAATGACTGTTCTGAATGTTCCCCTGAAGAGATTCAAATTTACATCGATCTCTTTAAAGAGTTTAGGGATGTGTTCTCTTGGTCTTATGAATAAATTCCTAGTATTGATCCATCTATTGTCGAACATGAGATCAAGATTTATGAAAATGCTAAGCCTGTGAGGCAAAAGCTTCGTCTGGTCAACCCTAGGAAGGCTGCAGCTATCAAAGCTGAGGTAGAGAAATTGCTTAAGGCAGGATTTATTTTTCCTGTTTCTTTGACTGAATGGGTTTCTAATCCAGTTCCGGTGGATAAGAAACAAGGGACAATTCGCGTTTGCATTGATTTTAGAGACCTTAATAAAGCATGTCCGAAAGGTAATTACCCCACACCATTTATAGATCAGATTATTAACGAGTGTGCCGGTAATGAGATTTTCTCCTTCATGGATGGTTTTTCTAGATACAATCAAATTACTATCCGTCCTGAAGATTAGCATAAGACTGCCTTTATTTTTCCCTGGGGTACCTTTGCTTACTATAAAATGCCATTCGGCCTTAAAAATGTTGGAGCCACGTTTCAGCAGGCCATGTCATATGCCTTCCACGACATCAAACATATTATCGAGGCATACTTGGATGATCTAGCTGCTCGTTCTCGCAAGAGAATTGATCATCGTTCTCACCTTAATCAAGTATTTGAACGATGTCATTTTTACAAAATCAGGTTGAATCCGAACAAGTGCATTTTCACAGTCACATCCAGTGGGCTTTTGGGGTTTATTCTGTCTACAGAAGGGATTCGGGTAGATCCCTTCAAGGTTGAGGCAATACTTCTGTTGTCTCCCCCATCGTCTATTTGTCAACTTCAAAGTCTACAAGGAAAAGCCAATTTTCTACGGAGATTTATCGTGAATTATGCCGAAGTTACAAGAGGATTCATGACATTATTAAAGAAGGGAGTCCCATTTTTGTGGGATGACTTTGCTCAAAGCTCATTTGATGCTTTGAAAAAAGCATTGACCTCTGCTGCTATATTGAGTCCGCCTAATTATAGCAAGGATTTCCTCCTGTATCTCGCGGCGACAGAAGCTACTATCGGTATGGTTCTGGTTCAGGAGGATGATGCTCTTGCAGAGCATGTTATATACTACCTTAGTCGAGGTTTGGTAGGAATTGAACTCCGGTATTATCCAATAGAAAAGCTCGCTTTAGCAGCTTTCCATGCTGTGCAGCGGCTTAGACATTATATTCTCCAATGCAAAATTTATGTTTTGGCAGCAGTCAATCCATTTCAGTTTGTTCTCAGTAGGCGAGTGATTGGGGGAAAATACAATCGGTGGATTGTGATTTTGCAGGAATTTGAACTTGAGTTTATGTCTGCCAAGTCCAAGAAATCATTAGTTTTCACAGAGTTAATTTCTGAGTTGCCCTATGGAATGAAGAAGGCATTCTTCAAGACTCAAAGTGTCAGGAAGAACTTCTACGGCCAACCATTAGGGGAATTTTGAGGTCTAAAATGGGCCTGAATTTAAGGCTTACCTAACTAATCCGACGAAGTCTGGTGGCTGTTTTCTCTTGATTTGAGGAAAGAGGATTTTTGCTCCAGAGATCTTTTCTCCAATTCAGCAAAGTAACAATGAACCAAAGATGAGGTAAAATGTGTATTTATGCCCAGAAACTGAATTTTTTTTGCAAAATTTCATTATGCTTAGTTTTCACATCTGTATTAAGCTGCATAGTCCAGTTTCTTGGAAGCGTTGGGATGAGTATCTTTTCAGGTACATTTTGTTGACTTTGAGATTTTTTCCGGTTTTCAAATCCATGACCGCTGACCTGTCATGGAAGGTATATGATCTTAACTAGCATATAGGTTAGGGAATCCACTTTCCGTTGCATTCTGCATTCTAACCTCCATTCTGATCTCTTGCCATAGGGTCGATCCCATTATTTCATGAGTACTCAAACCATTTCACTCGCCGATTATTTAATCATGACTTAGTGGTGGAGCCTTCCTTTACATGGGCTTCCTAGTTAGTTCCTCGCTAGCACTTGTTGCCCATGCTGCACTTTATGTAGGCTTGAGAGTCCTCTTTAGTCCCGCCATGACTTATATGTTGAAGCTTCATTCTTCTTCTTCTTCATTATCATTTTTCTGGCTATTACCCTAGAGGCTCCCTGGTGTTCTTCAGTTGCATTACTGCATTGCATATTGACTACTTGTTTATCTTGGCTTTTAGCCAGCTTCATTTGGACTCGATGTTTAAGCCACCTTTTGGCCTTGACTCTTTGTATAAAGTTAGCCATTGCAAAACACTTAGCTATCGCAACTTGACAACCTTGTTACCCATGGATGGAACACTCCTTTGAGTATCGCTTACCAGTTTCTGCCACCTTGAATTGAGCATAGGATTGTTCCTATCCCAGGAACAAGTGCATCTGTTTCCTGATACTCATCCTATCCATTATACCATAGCATTCTTTTATTCTTTTTCAGGCTTACTATATGAAAAAGACAAAAAAATCAAATATGTTAAAAAAAAGAGCGGGAATGGGATATTACTTCATATTTTGATGGTAGTTACAATATCAGTTTGTCGCCCTTGAACAAAGCACATAACACTATGTATTTTCCTCATTTGGGATGGTTTTTGTTGGCCTAGGCAATGCCATAACCTTGTTTCACGAGTCAATTCTCCCCCGGTTGGTTATCTCTTCCAATCATATGGAGAGTTTGTTTTTGCCTCCTGCATAAAAAACTTATACAGTGTCATTATTTACTGCCATGGTCATCATGATTCGTGCTTTTGTTCAAGGGAAGCTAACCCTGAGTCGGACATTCTGTGGTGTCTCTTGACTTATTATTCAAGCCTTCCTGGTTTTGTCAGTATCTTGTACTATCACATCAGATATTTGGTCTTCTGCTCGTGCTGGTTTGAGAATGTCTCCATTGACTTCTTGCTAGCAGGTTTGTCTCTTATCGACTACAACATCTTGCTCTGAGAGTAAACCTAGAGCCACACCCTGGCCCTATTTACATCATTGATAGGTGACCTTGTGCTCAACATTTGATCATCATTATGGGTCTTTAACTGAGTGGTTTTCCTTGTGTTCGACGTCATCATACATTATCACACTTGGGATTCGTGGAGTACCTTGATTTCCATTTGAACCTATCGGTGCATATCTCGCCTCTTTGTCAGCTTTCATTATTGGTTGGTTGAGATGGTTTCTTCCATGTGCTAGCTTCATCTTGTGCATGTCGGAAACATACTTTGGGTTGGTTCCTTCACTCTAGTTCGTCCAATTCCTTCCAAATCTTGGCCTGCAGGTTACACTTGCGCTGGACTGACGTGGGATGCCTCAATGCCTTCCTTCCAGCAGATATTTTCCCATCGACTCTGACTCATTGCTCTCGGAATAAGCTCTAGAGTCTTTTTGTCAGTACCTTAGGGTTTGTAGTCATTAGTGGCAGAATCTTCACTGTCGACAATGAGGATTCATTATTGCCTCCTGATTGATAGATTCTTACAAGTGTTCGACTTCAACTAATTTATTCGTGCTTGTTATTTTGTACTGGGGCACCTTGACACCCATTATCATTATCGGTGGGTTGTCTCGCGTTTGTTAACGGTTTACATTATTGACTGGTAATCAAACGATTTCTCACATGGTCGACTTCAGCTCATTCATTCCCATTGTGTAGAATTGTGCCATAGTGATCGGTGAAGACCTCGGGTTTGCATCAGCATGCTTCGGTTCACTTTTGACAGTTCATTCAGTTTCTGCCAGTGACGTCGTCCTCCCTTATATGTTGCAGTTTCAGTACAACAACATCTTATATGTTGGCTCTTGAGTTGCGTGATTGTACCATGTATTCCACCACTTATGATTTGGTACCTGGAGATTCAGTTACTTGTGTGAGAAAATATCTACTACAACATCATTGATCAGTATTCTATGTGTGATACTTGTACTTGATTTTCGACTTATACTTTTGGGCAGTGCTCAGATGATTCACTATGTACTTTCCAGTTCAGTTATACTTATATAAATTTTGGATCTATAGAAATGTTTTTCTTTCACTGAGCATGGGTATGCCCGCCTCAGACATGAGTTGACTCTCTAACTTCTTTCATTGGTTTTTTGACAGGCTGAAATCTGGTGACGTCCTCTCTTGTCTTCGCAAGGTTCTTTCTATGCACATGATATATTTCGGCCATCATGTACCCCTTCTAACCTCATATATTAGGGGGCATCTGTTATAGTATCATTTTTCACCCTCATGTGAATAATGATTGTCTCTTTGGCCCTAGGCACCCTTTCCCTCCAGACTTGAATAAATTCATAAAAAACAGTGTTAAAAATCCCATACATAGTTATGCCCAGAATTTTCCGCGTATATACGTGAGTCCATTCATACTTTTCTGTTTATGTCATTTAAATCATTAAAAATATATATAAATTCCTTATTTTCGTGGCAGAGTGATGGTTATTCCCGTAATTCAACCACCCCAGCCCATGTCCCAACTGTTTCCAACTGCTGAAACTACTTTGAGGGAGTATAAAAGCCCTTCATGTGTATGGCATAAGGGAGAGAGAAAATTGTAGATATTATACTCTGTTGGATCCCTATTTCAAGTTCGATGTTCCCGTGCCTCCTGCACTTCCCAAGTATATTTAGGAAACTCTTATTTCCTTGCATATGATCATCATCCTATATGACATCTCGTGTGCACACATCTTGGAAGAATCCTAGCAAGGTGAGGGCTGGACGGATCCAGAGGATGGTCTACTCGAAGGCTGTGGAAGGATTCAGGTGATCTCTCCACTTTCTATTCTTGTACATGCCATTTATAATAAGAAGTACCATCTTCTTCCCGAATATTCACGTGTCTATATATGAGTGAAGATTGTTAGTTAAACATTCAGTATTGTTTATATGATATTATACATGAATTATACTGACATATAGGAACAATATATGTTGTACAACTAATGTTTCGTGTTCATTCTTTCTTGATTTCCAGGTTACGAAGCACGAGGATTTGCTGGGGGTTGGAACCCTGCAGGTAGGACTTTCGGGTAAGTTCCACAATTGATTAAATCTAGTTTTCAGCGTAAAAGATAGGTTAAGTGAGTCCTTCTTGAATGGTATGCCTCTGATATGTGAAGGTTTCCAACCCAAAAACCTTTAGGGAGTTATTTCCCGAAACACAAATAGGTTGGCACTGAATGTACAGCCTGGCCTGAAGAAGTAGATTTTATGGACAACTGCTGCAATTGGCTAAGCAGGTTAGCTGCACTGCTATCGATCGAACCAATAAGTCCATCTAATTTGAAGTGAGGAGCATCAAGCAAAATTTTATTAAGGACTCCAGACTGAGAATAAATCATTTCTAATTGTTGGGCCCTAAAAATAGCATGTTCCTCGGAAAATACTCTAGACAGGGATATATCCTTCAAAATATTTGGCTGCAAAGATTTCAAAAACCATTCTAGAAGGAATTCGTTTGAAATGTAGGCTTTAATGAGCCGCTTCCTTCTCCGCCATTCCTGAATATGATCAGAAATGTGGGTTGTCTTGTCCTGCTTAAAATTAGCCAAGATTTCAGTCCCGGCATCATAACGAACAAGCAACTGAAAATGATTTAAAAACATGGTAGCCAGGTCTCCAAAAGTGGAAAAAATGCCCCCAGTTAACTCAATATACCACTTAGCTGCATTTCCAGTCAAGGTGCGCTGAAATAACCTCAACCTAATCGAATATTCGATCAGGAAGTTTGATGAACACCATAGATGGAAAGTGGTGATGTGATTTCCCGGATCCTGTCCATTATTTCCTTCAAACTTTGGAATGTATGAAGGTATTTTGGTGGGGACCGAAGGCCACCCCGGACTATATCGGATTGGATCATTAGTCAATTTCGAAAAATCTGGAAAGTTTAACGTTGCTAGAAATCGTAAACGAGGAGCCTGGGAATTCCATCCCTAATAAGATGAATTTCCTACATTCTGAAAAGAATATCCTGGATTTGATGAAGCACCAAGTTGCCAAAAAGAGTTCGTAGAAAAATTTGGGCCATAGGAAAACCCTTGTGACCCAGCATTCGGAGAAGGACCCCCTCCCAACATAGAGTTACTATAAACCAGACTAGTTCCTCCCACTGAAGTAATGAATGAAGAAGAAACCCCTTGATAAGGGTTCCAAGCATTTGAAAAATGAGAAAAAGCCTGATAAGTACTAGACGAAGAGACAGGAACATTCCCTTGGTGACCAGCGAAAAACTGATTCCCTGCCCCTACTGCCGTAATGATAGGGTTCCACCCCGTGAAGGTAGTAGAACTTTGACCTCCAGACCATGGATTAAAATTATGAGTCTAGGAAGTAAAAGGAAAAGACCCTAAGGAAGGATTTGAGTGAGGAATATGCCCACTTTCAAAGGGGAACCCTTGAAAAGAAGCTAATCCACTAGCCATAGAGGAGTTGGGTGTGGATGCTGTTGAAAATGGAAACAAGAAACAGTGAAGGAGGCCTCCTGAAACATCTTTCCTGATCTTAGTTGGAAAGTGATCACCTAAACTAGGTGGGGACCACACATGTGCTTTTTTGTCGAAAAGTCTATTTTTAGACTATGTCTATTTTTAGACATATGGATCATGGACCGGGAGCTGCGGTATGCTATTCTTGGAGGATTGGTCATATTGGTAAAAATAGATGGATCTCTATTTTTAGCATTTAGGTCGAAGTCTATTTTTAGACTGGCGGGCTAAAAATAGAACAGTCAAATATTATTTACCCTTAATAATATTTGGACTCTAAACTTCAGTTTACTCTCTTGGAGCACTTCAGTTTGACCCCCGGAGGTGGGGCATGCGGCTGCCAGAAGGAAATACACTTTTCCTATGGGTTAGGTGAGCTAATGCATGGATGACTTCAGTTAGAGCTCAAGTGGCGGAGTTCGGTGGAGTTGATGCGACAGTTAATGGAGGTGGTGTTCTGGTTAACTAGTTGAACTAGTTGTATTTAGTTTAACTGGCTAATACACTAGAGATGAGTTGTGTGAATTAAATATTATTTAATTCACAAATTATTAACTCATTATTCAACTAAAGAACACATCATTTTAACTCGGTGCATGGACAGTTCAGTGGCGACAAGTGAAAGAGGTAGATGAAAGGGTTGAGTTAACTATCAGTTGCAACATTAGTTGTGCATGATATTTTCACCACACTTGGAGGAAATTACCAATGAAAATTGCGCAGTTGGAGCCAGTGAGATTCGAACTTGGATCTCTATTTAGACCAGCCTTGACTGCGCAATAGAGGAAGGGAAATTAGTGGGTGTGTTTTGAACCTGTGACTTGTTCAAAACCAAGCTAGTTTTTGTGTAGCTTTGGGAGATAGTACTGAGTACTTGTGAGGAGTTTTTACTATGTATTTGCTGCATGTTCTCTCCATCTAATATACAGAATAGCTGAGGGGTTTTCAGCTATAAGCTTTCCCCATACATACTGTGTTAATGTGTGTGATGATTTGATGTGCTATCGCTTCTATTCTTTCCGCATGTGACGATTAATTGTAAAAGATATTATGTGTTATGCATGCAATTTGAAATTGATGTGTGATCAGGTTAATCTCCATTGAATAAGTGATTTATTCAGCTAATTTCTACATGGTATCAGAGGGATATTAATTGTCGAGATCTATTTGTTCTCAAGTGTAGATCAGAAGCGATTGAGTTATCAACTGGTGGTGAAATTCGAATTTGCAGATTTGTGTTCTTGGTGCCGCGACGAAAATGTCTTTCAACGGTTTGCGACTCGAATATGCCTTGGAAGGAAGTTCGAATTATGTTGCATGGAAGGACCGCATGGAGGCTGTATTAGATGATAATGGGCTGTTGGAATTCGTCGAGAAAGAGATTCCAAAGCCTACTTCTAATGATGCTGCTGTTGTGGAGGCCTGGCGAAAGAAACAAGCAAAATGTCGAAGGATTCTGTTGGAGGGCGTAAAGGATCACATTGTATCCAGCCTGCATGGAAAGGATTCTCCATATTTAATGTGGAAAGCTTTGACAGATCTATACCAAATCAAGAGCGACCAAAGGAAGCTAGCGCTCAAAGATAAGCTCAGAAACATCAAGATGGAGAAAGGCGACAGTATCGCCAAATACCTCACGAAGTTCACTCAATGCAGAGATGAGCTGGGAAGTGTGGGGGTGACTATCGATGATGAGGACTTGGTTGACCTGGCTCTCCTTGGTCTTCCGAAGGCTTGGCATTCCTATCAGGATAGTGTCAATGGTCGGGAGAAGTTGTTGGGATGGGAGCGACTGTGGTCGGATCTCATGCAAGAGGAGATCAGGAGGACTACCAGGGACAGATCTTCATCAAAAGCATCTGATGAAGAAGACTGCGCTTTTGCTGCCAAAGCAAGGAAAGGGAAGGTCAAGGAGAAGGCTTCTCAATCTGGTGCAGATGGTAAAGAGCGTGACATGTCCAAAGTGAAGTGTTTTCACTGTCACGATCATGGACATTACGCCACGAATTGCCCAAAGAAGAAGAAGAACAAGTAGGTTGCTGCAGCTGCAGCTGGTGAGGCTCTTGCCTCGCAATTTGAGCTGGACTTCTCATTGATTGCATGCATGTTGTCTAGTGCATTGGGATCGGGGTGGTATATTGATAGTGGTGCTTCCTTTCACATGACGGGAGATGCAAATATTTTCAGTGACTTGGTGGAGAAAGGTCTCCAGATGCATGTTGAGTTGGGCGACGGTGGACGATACAATGCGACCGACATTGGTACCATAACCTTTCAGAGGGAGTCAGGTAAACTCATTATTTTACAAGATGTATTGCATGTACCAGGTCTAACAAAGAATTTGATCTCAGTTGCAATGTTAGAGGATAAAGGGTATGAAGTTGTCTTCAGAGAAGGAAAATTTTTCCTTCGGCACAAGGCAACGGGACAAGTCAAGAAGGTTGGGATTCGAGCAAAGAATCTCTACAGACTTGAAGTAGATGGGATGTCTATGGAGCTTCCTATTGTTGGGAAGCGGGAGAAAGACATGCAACTGAAGCTTGAGAGGGAGCAAGTGTTGCATGCAGGCGAGAAAGACATGCAATTGAAGCTTGAGAGGGAGCGGGTTTTGCATGCAGGTGAAAGTGAACCTCGGGGTGTGGAGCAGCCACAAGAGGATCATGGAGTGGGAGAGACCACTCATGCAGAGAAACTTCGTGCCAGATGGGCAGAGGGAGTGCATGCAGCTATACCACCAGATGAGAGGTGGGGCGACATGCATGAGTAATCCCATGAGGAGATTTCTGGGTAGATTCATGAGATGGTGTGGATCTCATGGATTGAACTTGGCTACGAGGTGCCCACAGCGCAGCAGTAGCAAGATCAGTTGGAGTGATGCAGGCAGATCAAAGTGACAGTGTCGGATACTGGAGCGCGGATCAGAGTTGACAGCAAGTGCAAGAGTGCATGGGTGCAAGAGTTCAACAACGCAGTGGTTCCTGATGACATGTGCGGTTGGCCAAGCAGAAGTCGAAGACTTTGATGATAGATGCTAGATGCATCAAGACTGATTGAGTTGTTTGGAGCCTATTCAGTTTCAGAGGAGTTGCAGAGCAGATGCATGGAGTTGCATGGTGCTTGTGAAGGTTGTAGGGCGAATGCATGGAGTTGCATGTCGCATGCAAAGACAGTCCTTTCTTGTTGAGAGGGAGTGTTGAAAATGGCAACAAGAAACAGTGAAGGAGGCCTCCTGAAACATATTTCCTGATCTTAGTTGGAAAGTGATCACCTAAACTAGGTGGGGACCACACATGTGATTTTTTGTCGAAAAGTCTATTTTTAGACTATGTCTATTTTTAGACATATGGATCATGGACCGGGATCTGCAGTATGCTATTCTTGGAGGATTGGTCATGTTGGTAAAAATAGATGGATCTCTATTTTTATCATTTAGGTCGAAGTCTATTTTTAGACTGGCGGGCTAAAAATAGAACAGTCAAATATTATTTACCCTTAATAATATTTGGACTCTAAACTTCAGTTTACTCTCTTGGAGCACTTCAGTTTGACCCCCGGATGTGGGGCATGCAGCTGCCAGAAGGATTTACGCTTTTCCTATGGGTTAGGTGAGCTATTGCATGGTTGACTTCAGTTAGAGCTCAAGTGGCGGAGTTCGGTGGAGTTGATGGACAATTAATGGAGATGGTGTTCTGGTTAACTAGTTGAACTAGTTGTATTTAATTTAACTGGCTAATACACTAGAGATGAGTTGTGTGAATTAAATATTATTTAATTAAAAAATTATTAACTCATTATTCAACTAAATAACACATCAGTTTAACTCAGTGCATGGACAGTTCAGTGGCGACAAGTGAAAGAGGTAGATGAAAGGGTTGAGTTAGCTATCAGTTGTGACATCAGTTGTGCATGAGATTTGCACCACAATTGGAGGAAATTACCAATGAAAATTGCGCAGTTGGAGCCAGTGAGATTTGAAATTGGATCTCTATTTAGACCAGCCTTGATTGCGCAATAGAGGCAGGGAAATTAGTGGGTGTGTTTTGAACCTGTGACTTGTTCAAAACCAAGCTAGTTTTTGTGTAGCTTTGGGAGATAGTACTGAGTACTTGTGAGGAGTTTGTAATATGTATTTGTTGCATGTTCTCTCCATCTAATATACAGAATAGCTGAGGAGTTTTTAGCTATAAGCTTTCCCCATACATACTGTGTTAATGTGTGTGGTGATTTGATGTGCTATCGCTTCTATTCTTTCCGCATGTGACAATTAATTGTAGAAGAGATTATGTGTTATGCATGCAATTCGAAATTGATGTGTGATTAGGTTAATCTCCATTGAATAAGTGATTTATTCAGAAAATTTCTACAGATGCAGTTGTAGCAGTAGAAAAGGAAAACGGAGGAATTCCACTAACGGACATTCCAAAACAAAAGGGACCAGATTGAGAAGCCTGTGCTTGGGTATAACCGAAACCAAACACAACAGCACTAGTAGCAACCAAAGATATAGCAATAGTGCCTCCTACTTCAACTTTAGGAGGAGTCTGAATACTTGCAGCACTCACAGCCGAAGCTGTGTTCCCAGTTGTGGCCATCGAAAGGTGAGAATGTGATGGATAAGGACTCTCGGGTCTCTCAGACTCAAGTCTGATGTACTCGATGATAAACAGAGAATTAGAAGAAATAGGAGACGAAAGCGATTAAGGAGATTGAGGTACTTCCTCTACTTCTACTTCTGGAAATAAAACTCTCGAGGTGGGTGGAGTACTCCTCTCAGTACTGACACCAATAGCAAGACCAGCTACAGAAACTTCAAGCCCAAACGAAGAATCTCTCTCCACTGCGTCATATAACACCAGGTGATAACCACCTTTTGAATTACTCCTATGCCTTCTTGAAGAAGGCTCGACACTCGCGGGAGACAACCCACGAAGCCGTCTCGATCAACGAATCGATCGGTTAGCCACTTTAAAATATTTATTAGACTCAAAAAAGCATAAAGCTAAGCAAGCTAGGAGCAAATATCACTCACTAAAAAGTCCCTAAGATACATCCAAGCAAGCGGCCTTCAAGTATTTCAGCTCCGGGTGATTAGGACCGAACACCAAAATACAGGAAAGTGAAAAATAGGACCTCCCGAAAGTAGTATGGGGTAATTACGACCCAGATCCACTAGCAAAGGTAACAGAGGCAGTTACGCTGACCTCCTAACAATAGCCTTTGTCGATGCAAGTACCCAAGCTTCGCAAGGGCACCCTCCAGAAGTACTACTGGAAGTGATACAAGGTCTGCCTCAGGTACCACGGATATTCCCCCCCACAGTCACCTGTTTGATACCTAGGATGGGCAACTAAGGACACCAATCCGTATCAGCAACCGGGCGGAACGGTCTTAGGTCAAAATTCAGCAAATCAGAGAGGGGTATCTCTCTTCTCTGCCTGCACTTTCCCTCGCGCTTGACTCACTGGAGGAGATATTTCCCGATCCACCTAACGGTGTTGGATTTATCTCATTAATAAACTTCTATGTTTCAAAATCTGAGCGGCCTTGGAGAGTTAACTCTCCATTCACCCAATCCAAGGCCCTACAACCTAGCTAGTTGATGTATGACACTTAAAACAAAAATTTCTAGTTGTTTTTAAATTATATCACTTATTTTAATTGGCTATTATTTTATGTCAAGGGCATATGGAAGTGAAACCAATGATTTTTGTATGACGCAACAAGAAACCAATGAAAACCAAACTATATGCAAATGCACTGATTTCCTTTCGATGAAGAGTGATTTCTACACAGGTTCTATGAGACTATATATTTTACATTTCTTTTTAGATAACCAGACTTCACACACCTCAAAAATTACGAAAAAGACTAAAATTCTTATGTGCACCTAATACAAATCACTAATGGCATACAAATTCTAAGATGCAAGATCTAAGAAAGCAAAGAGAAATCTCTAATGATACCAAGGTTCAATCACTTTTTGGAAGTCCACCAATCTAATTCCAAATCAGAAGCTCAAGGTATAAAAACGGCAAAATCATACTTGATATAACAGAATGAAATAAAAAGAAGACTCCCTTCGTAATCAAGTCAAGAACTGAAGAAAAAAGATTTCAAAAAGGCTTCAAAAAGATGAAAATAAACCATAAACCAAAACAAAAGCAATGGGAAACAAAAAAAAAAAAATTGGCTTTGAGTTTTATGAAGAAAAGAGACTTAAAAAAAAACCAAGAAACTATCAAATTACTGAGCAAAACAAACTTCGAATTTCAAGAAAAACTTTAACAAAATGCTCTAAGCCAACTGTGCTACTCTCGTAACAGGACTTATATGAGCAAGAGGAAGACAATAAACTCAACAAATCAACTCAGCACAATAGTATAATCTTACAGCAAACTCAAACTCCAAAGAATCAAAGGAGACTCTTCGAAAATTGCAACAAGACCTAGTCAATGAAATCAAGAAAACCAAATGCAAAAACAGGCAAAAATCAAGATGCAAAGCAACTCATAAAGTTAGGAAAGTGCAAATGAGCAAAAGCTCTCTGTCTTGAATACTCAGAACAGCCAAGAGTCTTCAGAAAAAGATCTTGGTGCTCAAGCCAGAATTGCAAGCACAGTAAACCAAGACTTCACCAAATGAACCGGCCTTCAAATAATTAAGAGAGAAACAAGTATAAAACCACTTTAATCATAGTCCAAAGACTTCAAAGATATCATAGGAACAAACCTCCACATGCAGACAAGACCAAAAAATCTCTTAAACCAAAAATTTCAAAATTTACTCAAACATACACGCTTTCACAGCTTTACAACAAGCGCGTATACGTGACTGTTGTAAAGGCAACTCGCATATACGTGGGTTCCTTTACACAAACTAGCGTATATACGCGACTATGCAAATGAAAAACCGTGTATGGAAAAGTAAATAAGGAAAAAAAAAAAGGTCAAGCCTGATCAAGAGACCAGGTCTTCAGTCTGACTGGAAAAATTTTTATTGAACTGAAAAAAAATGATTAAAATTGTTGGAAACCTTCAAGACAGATGAAACAACCCAAAGGGAAATCACAAAAGTGTGATCCCCAACGGAGTCGCCATTTTTGTTTCTGGAAATAACTCCCTAAAGGTTTTTGGGTCGGCAACCTTCATAGATCAGGGGCATACCATTCAGGAAGGACTCACTTAACCTATCTTTTATGCTGAAAACTAGATTTAATCAATTGCGGAACTTACCCGAAAGTCCTACATTTGATGTCGATCCCGCAGGGATCAAACCCCCTGCAACTCCTCGTGCTTCGTAACCTAGAAATCAAGAAAGAATGAACACGAAACACTATGTACAACATATATTGTTCCTAGATGTTAGTATAATTCATGTATAATATCATATAAGAAATACTGAATGTTTAAATAACAATATTCACACATATATAGACACGTGAATATTCGGTAACAAGATGGTACTTCTTATTATAAATGGCATGTACAAGAATAGAAAGTGGAGAGATCACCTGAATCCTTCCACGGCCTTCGATTAGACCGTCCTCTAGATCCGTCCAGCCCTCACCTCGTTAGGATTCTTCCAAGATGTGTGCACATGAGATGACATATAGGATGATGATCATATTCAAGGAAACAAGAGTTTCCTGAATATACTTGGGAAGTGCAGGAGGCACGGGAACATCAGACTTGAAATAGGGATCCAAAAGAGTATAATATCTATAATTTTCTCTCTCCCTTAGACCATACACATGAGGGGCTTTTATACTCCCTCAAAGTAGTTTCAGCAATTGGAAATAGTTGGGCCACGGGCTAGGGTGGTTGAATTAGGGGAATAACCATCACACTGCCATGAAAATAAAGAATTTATATATTTTTTAATGATTTAAATGGCATACACGGAAAAGTATGAACGGACTCGCGTATATATGCAAAAAATTCTAGGCATAACCGCATATGGGATTTTTAACACTGTTTTTTATGAATTTATTCAAGTCTAGAGGGAAAGGGTGCCTAGGGCCAAAGAGACAATCATTATTCACATGAGGGCGAAAAATGATGCTATAACAATGGACTATCCGTTGTGATTATAGTGATGCATTCAATGCACTGACACACAATGGAGTTTCCAATGAAGATTGCGCAGTCAAGGCAAGGCCAATTTGAATTCATTCAGGGGTCTTCTTCAGCAGGGATTGCGCAGTGGAGGCAGGCTATCAGGAGGCAAGAAATTGGTGCATAGATATGCAAATTTCTGCATGACAGTGTGTAATGATTGTTGATTGTATTGAGAGCTTGATGTACTAAGTTTTGTACGAGATTATTACATGATTCCATTGATATACATAGTATATGATAGTTGGGGTTTTTAGCTTTAAGCTTTCCCGTTAAACAATTGTGTTATGTGCGATTGAATTTATTCACAGATGTTTGCAATTGAGTTTTAAATTTCCGCAAGTTTAACAGTGGAAGGATTTTGTATTTAGCAAGAAGATAAATATTGCTAGATCAGGAGGATCTGGTAATACATCAGTATTAATAAATTTCTACAAAATACATGAGCTAACTGAGTTTATCACACTCATTTAACTATTACGAGTGATCATGAGATATGATTACATTTTATTGTCCAATTTAATTAAGGGAAAATTAAATTAGACACTGCACCAACTTAATTAATTAAATTGGACTTCACACTAATGTATCGCTAGGACTTGTTGGTCCCACACTAGTGTGTGTGCTACAATTTGTTGTTGGACTTCAATAATTCCTCTAGTGTGTCTTTCAAAAGCACCTACACGTTCATCTTGAGAATAATTTGAAGATAAAATTGAATTGCATTAATCTTTTTTAAGCACATACTTGGCTAAAGTTTCCTAGACATCATGGATTTGAGTCTCCATTTCATGCATCTTTGCTAGGTTTTCATTTGCAATATGGAGCTGAGTCTCCATCTCATGCATATTTTCAAGAATCTCTTGCTTCTCCTCCTTCATAGCAATCAAATTCTCCTGAAGTGTAATGCTCTGCCTCTTATCTTCATACATCTCTTGCACCATATCATTCATGATGTATAGCTTCTGCAACATCTCTTTATCAAAGAGTTTTGCTAAGGAATATTTACTATAAACAATGCTTAATGAAGTTGACATCACACCTGCAATGAATACACAAATTCTTTGTTGTGTTTTGAGAACTGAGCTCTCAATATTGACCTTATCTTCACACACATAAACTTGCACACAATTAAATTATCCTTGCACAAATTTAAAAACCAATAGCTATTTCTTCTAGCTAACCTTGGCTAAACTAATCTAAACTTTGTTCTGATAGCAACTTGATCTGAATATGGGAAAACTAGTTTTTTTGTGCTAGATCCCTCATCAGTTAAATAAAAATGTGTTTAGGATCGTCTCAAGTTAACAAATTGTGAAGGGGTTTCTGTGCCAATTTTTTAAGTGTCTTGATGAGAAATTTATGAGTTAATTAGCTTTTAAAAACTGAAATGTACAATAAATAAAATGCAAAGAAATAACACACAACATACACATCACACAATAGCTGAAAACGAATTTCATCCCTCCTGGGCTACATCTCCATGGACCTGCTTCAACTGGCTAGGCCCTCTTGGGATTAATGGTCAAATGTATAATTACATGCATCTTTAATGCTCCAATGGTTTTGCAACCTGCTCCATTAGATTCAGAAAACCCAAAAACCTCAAAAATTACTATTCAATCTCTGAAAAATGGTTTCCAGTTGATCTAGGCATGACCTCCTCTACTGGTGGCCCTAAGCTTATTTAATATTCAAAGTGTAATAAAAAAATTTAGAAGCGATCCAGTGCCTCTGCAACCTGTTCCATTGTGTTCAGAGAATCAAAATCATCTATGAATGACTCTTCTTGAGTCAAAATTGATTGAAAATAGCCCAAGATATGCCTCATTTAATTTTCCTAGGAAATCTCCTCCAAATTTGGAGAAGACTCCAGTTAAGCTCACCAAAATTGGTGAAACCGCTGAAATTCATGCCACATTAATCTCTGAGTTTAATTAAATTAACTGTGTATTAAATGGGATAAACTCGGATTAACTGCGCATAATCACATTTATGATAACCCGTATTAAAAATTGGGGTTAGTGCATAATCATGCTTTAAGGGTATTAATAACCCCACATTAACATTTAACTCCGCGTATAAAATCCGCTCTGCGCCATTGTTTTGGTGGATGGTCTCGTGGGGAGGGGGTTGGCCTGTGGGACTGCCCTCCACCATACCCCCGCCGCATATACCATATGAACACAAATAAACACGGTGAACATATGAAGTTAAAAATTGTGCTCGTGGTTTGTTGGTAGGAGTGGAGAGTGGTGTGGAGGAGGTCATGGGGTTGAACCCGACCTCCGCCCCTCCGTTGATATATTTTTCTCCGTCGTTTTATCATGAGGTTGAAAACCTTATATGATAATTTTAATATGTCGTTATAAAACTTAATCCACCCAAACTATATAATATATGTTTCCACCATAATATAAACTCAGACTTTGGTTAATATAATATATGCCCGGACTTTTGCATATTAAAAATGAAATTTTGAACTTTACAATGAGTTTTCCAACTAGTGATTTGAAATATGGCTTTAAACCATAGTTTCGACCCTATATCATATGAATTCAACCTTGGCTTGAAATGCGAACTTTGGATAGGGTCCACCAGAGGGGGCATGTGGCGGCCTCTTGCTGCACCATGTGTCAATGTCTGGTTGGCCTGTCCATCAATATAAAAAAAAATCGAATTCAACCTTAGTAGCAACCATTTAAAAAAAATTCACCTTCATACCTTGACCGACGAATCCTGCCCTGACACTTGTCACAATGTCATTGGGTGAAATTGAGGAAAACCCAAATTTTTATCCTTTGACCCTATTTGACCATTTTTTTTGAAAATTTGCATGTTTGACACGACGATTAGCAGGCTCTAACTTCCTCATACAGACTCTGTTTTGAGTGAAACAAATTCCTCTAGATTCCTGGCGACAGGACGAATTCGGTTGTTATAGTTTGGTGTGATTCTGAACACTTTTAATTTTTGGAAAAATTTTGCCCCAATCTAGATTTTGATCAGATGTGAAAGGGAGTTGGTAATGGAAATGGTTTTGGAGGAGGTCAAGTAAAAACCTTAAGGTGATTTCCATAACCCAATAAGGGTCATTTGGGGAAAAAGACAAGGAAAGGAACAAAGACACATACGTAATACACTATGCTGCACTTTCAGAAGCATTTTCCTAAATGGTTAATCGTCTATAGTTTCACTTATTCATAACTTTAAAATATTAAATTATAGTTTAAAAATCAAATTCATTTCAATGCTTTATAATGAGAGCATAACATTTGTTGCAATAACCCCCTCTCTCTCTCTTTCTCTCTCTCTCTCTCTCCCTCTATATATATATATATATATATATATATATATATATATATATATATATATATATATATATATATATATATATATATATATATATATATATATATATATATATATATATATATAACTTAGTTACAACAAACCAAAATTTTGTTGGAATATATGAAAATTCCAGAAAAACAATGGCGAGAGTAATACTCTCCTCTTTAACACAGAGAAATTTAAAAAAAAATCCTTGACAGGAGACAGAGTTTCCGCACTTAAAAAAAAAAATTATTCTTAAAAAAAACTATTACAATGTCTTCCTCACTGAGAGTGATTTTAAAAATGTGACTGCTTCAAAAGCACAGTGCACAAAACCTTCTCTGTCACATACAAACAAAACACTCTGTCTCTCGAAACAACACTGTTGTGTTTTCTTTTCCTGCACTGCTGTGCAAATTACAAAAACAATTCAATACACAGGCTCTCGGGCCTTTTGGCTTTTATATGCAACGCATATGAAAAAAACGTTACAAACTATATATAATAAAACTTTAAAACAAATCTATTTTAAAAACTTTCGAGACCACTACAACAACGCTTTGAATCACGCGATTAAATCCTATTTAAAACATTCATCGAGTCCGAACTTTAATAACACAAATGGGCCTAACACAAAAAAGTTCCGATCGTGATTGAAAGTCGGACGCGATGACCAAACTTAAATCCGCTTCATTGAAGGATCGGGTCCGGTCCTAAACAAAACACACGGTTCACTTAAAATCTCCGCTTGTGATTTGAAATGCGGATGCGATGGCCATATTTAAAACCTCCATATAAATGTGCGTCGGGTCCGAAACTTCAATAAAACAAACGAGCCATATGAAAAGTTTCGATCGCGATTGAAAAACGGACGTGATGGACATATTAACTCTGTCGCATAACTCCATCGGGTCCGCGACTAACAACCAAATGTCCCATACCTCGGACTTCCGATTCTGATTGGGGAATCGGACACGATCACCATTAAACTCTGCTGCAATAAAATGATCGGGTCCACCATTTCAAAATGCAATCAGGCCATACAAAATAGCACTCCTGATTCACACTTTGCGACTGTGTAATACAATGCCACATGGTCTGTGGGACCACCCACGGACCTCGGCTCAAAGCAGAGGGCGATTATAAAGTTGGCTGTGTATTATATGAGAACGTTCCGCTTGTGGAACTCACCACATCAACAAGACACTGTTGTGGGGACCACAACGTACACATAAAAAAAATATGCTTGACTGTGTGGAAAAATTAAAAGTACTTTGTTTTTCCAAAAATAGAGTCTGTCCCTGAGAACATAAAAAGACTGTTTTTAAAAATAAAATACTGCGTCGATTCAAAAAAAATTGAGACTAACTGTTCAGCAATTTTAGAAAGCGTCTGTGAGTACATAAACCTGGAGAAAAAATGGAAAGCAGCTTTGCACAACCACTGTTGAAAGTAACATTTCAACACTCCCCCTTACTTTCAACTGCTGGGTTATCAGTCATACCCAGGCATTTTCTCAAAAATTTGAAACTCTTCTGCCCCAATGGCTTGGTCAGAATGTCTGCAAACTGCTCTTGAGTTCTGCAGTGTTCCAAAGTAATTTCACCATTGTTTACCAATTCTCTGATGTAATGAAATTTTGTGTCAATGTGTTTCATCCTCTTGTGAAACACAGAATTATTAGATAATGCAATAGCTGAGCTATTGTCACAAAAAATCACAGTTCCTTTTGTCTGCTTTTGGCACAAACTCCTTAACATCCTCCTCATCCAAATTGCTTGACACATTGTTGTTGTAGCTGCCACATATTCTGCCTCTGCTGTAGACAATGCTACAATAGGCTGCTTTTTAGAAGCCCATGAAATGGCTCCTGAACCCATGTGAAAAACATAACCGGAAATGCTCTTCCAATCATCTACACTTCCAACCCAATCACTGTCAGTGTATCCAACTAAATCTGAACATTCTGAAGCAGTATATAAAATCCCATACCTTTTGGTACCTTTAACATACCTCAGAATTCTCTTCGCTGCCTGCCAATGTGCATCCTTTGGCTTCTCCATGAATCTGGAAATTAAACTAACAGCATGCATTATGTCCGGCCTAGTTGCAGTCAAATACATGAGGCTGCCAACCATGCTCTTGTACAAGCTAGGATCAAAATCCTTGTTGTTGTCCTCTCTGCTGAGTTTTAATCCCATCACTGTGGGAGTGACTGCTGCTTTGCTTTCCTGCATATTAAATATTTCAAGCACTTCATTAACATATTTTTCCTGTGACATAAAAATCCCATTTTCATCTTGTTCTACTTCTATTCTTAAGAAGTATCTCAAAAAACCCATGTCAGTCATTTCAAATTCTTCTTTCATGACTGTTTTAAAATTTTCAATAAGGTAATCATCATTACCAGTGAAAATAACATCATCAACATATAAGACTACAATCAAAATTTTACCATCTTTTTCTTTGATGTAGAGGGTGGGTTCTCCCTCACACTTTTCAAATCAATTTTCCAGTATATAGGAGTCTATTCTACTGTACCATGCTCTTGGCGCTTGCTTCAGCTCATAAAGAGCTTTCTTCAACTTTCACACTTTGTGCTCTTGGCCTTTCTTTTCATAGCCGAGAGGTTGTTCAATGTAAACCTCTTCCATTAACACTCCATTTAGGAATGCTGACTTCACGTCCATTTGGTAAACTTTCCACTTGTTTTGTGTTGCTATGGACAGCACTTCTCTCACGGTTTCCATTCTAGCAACCGGTGCGAAAGTTTCCTCATAATCTATCCCATGCTTCTGTTTATACCCTTTGACGACAAGTCTTGCCTTGTGTCTCTCTATTTTTCCTTCAACATTACTCTTGGTCTTGTAGACCCATTTGACTCCAATGACATCTTTACCTTTTGGGAGTTCAACCAAATCCCATGTCTTGTTTCTTTCTATGGAATTAATCTCCTCATCCATAGCTTCTATCCATTTCTTATCCTTAATAGCTTCTTTGAAATGAACAGGATCATCAACATTACAATATAAAGCAAACAAAGAATTGATGCCTTCATTTGCTGCCTCTTGTGCATAAATGTCATTCAAATTTCTGAACTGCTTACCTCTTTCATTAGGTGTACAAATGCCTGAAGAAGCACTTGTATTTCCTCCTTGTGATGTGCTTGGAGAAGCACCTTCATTTCTCCTCAAGGGTGTGCTTTGCTGCTCTTGTGTTGGTGCCGCTATTTGGGGATGTATTTCAGCCAATTAATCATCATTTTCATCATGAGATAAACAGTGTTTAACATTCACTTTTTTCTCTATGCTTCCATCCCACGCTTCTTCTTCAATGAACTGAACATCTCTGCTCACAATAAATTTCTTGGTGGATGGGTTGTATAACCTGTAAGCCTTGGATTCCTCACTGTATCCAATGAAAATACATTTCTCCCCCTTGCTGTCCAACTTCTTCCTTAGCTGATCCGGTATGTGTGCATAAGCCACACATCCAAAAACCTTCATGTGTGTGACACCTTGCTTTGCGCCACTCCATGCCTCTTTTGGCACTTTGTTCATCACTGCTTTTGTAGGGCATATATTTAGAATGTAAGCTGCACAATGTACAGCTTCAGCCCAATAATCATTAGGCAAATGCTTTGCCTTTAACATGCTCCTCACCATGTCCATTATGGTTCTATTCTTCCTTTCAGCTACTCCATTTTGCTGCGGAGTATATCTTGTTGTAAACTTCTTATGAATACCATTTTCTCTACAAAAGCGTAGAAAATCTTTAGAGATATACTCACCTCCTCTATCAGTCCTTAGGACTTTGATGTGCAGCCCACTTTGGTTCTCAACAAGTGCTTTGAAATTGCAGAACCTTTCAAACACTTCACTTTTGTTTTTCAAAAAATAAACCCAAGTTTTTCTTGTAAAATCATCTATGAATGTTAACATGTAGTGGCTGCTAGCAAGCGATGGAGTTTGTATTGGTCCACACAAATCTAAGTGGACAATCTCTAAGGGTGCCTTTGCCCTTATGCTTTTCCAAGAAGGAAAACTTTCTCTGTGTTGTTTCCCCAAGATACAACCTTCACAAAGGCTGTCCGGCTTCTCTATCAATGGTAAACCTCTTACCATTCCTTTTCTGTTCAACAGATTAAGACCTCCAAAGTTGAGATGTCCAAATCTCAAATGCCACAACCACTTTTCATCTTTTGGTTCGCTTTGGATAGCCTCTTGTGCCACTGCTGCTATCTTTTCTTCATTTTTCAGATCTACTCTCATTCTGAGAGGGAACATCCTGTTCCTTGTCATCTTCACTTCAGCAATACATTGTTTGTTGGGTGGTTTGTCCATGATGGTACAAAAATCATCCTCAAAAAGGACATTGTACCCCTTTTGAACAAGTTGTCCAATACTTAAGAGGTTACACTTCATTCCTGGAACATAATAGACATTTGCTATGGATTTATTTGCACCTTTCCTTGTTAAAACATTTACATTCCCTTTTCCCATAACAGACACTTTAATATTAGTCCCTAGTGTGACTTGTGACTTCACACTCTCATCTATCATAGAAAACATTGCTAAGTTTCCTGTCATATGGTTACTGCAACTGGAGTCTAGAAACCATAAATCCTCACTTTTTTCTTCAGCCATATTACAAGCTAAAAACAAATTATCTTGGCTGATATTTTCTCTAGTGAAATTTGCACTAGTTCTACTTCCCATATCATGTTGCTTCTTTCTACATTCATTAGCATAATGACCATATTTTTTACAATAGTGACATTAGACATTGGACTTATCATACCTTTGTCCTTGAGCATTCTGCTGACCACTTTGTTGGCTGCTGCCTTGGCCTTGATGCTGATTTGGATTGCTGCCCCTTCCTTGAGCATTTGCTGGACTGTTCCTTCCACCTCTGTTTTGGCTTCTGCCTCTTCCTCTTTTGTTTCCTCTGCCTTGCCCTCTTCCTCTTCCGAAAGACATCTGGGTCTTAAAGGCATGCTCAAGAGATGAGTTTTCACTCCTACCCAATCTTTGTTCATGGGTCATCAGTGATGCATGTAGTTCATCCACTGAAAACTTTGTGAGATCCCTAGTCTCCTCTATGGTGGTGACAATCACATCAAATCTTGAGGGTAAACTTCTCAAGAGTTTTTCCACAATCCTCTTGTCTTCAAGAGTCTCTCCATGAGATCTTCTTTGTGTGACCATTCCAATCACATGAGTGAAGAATGAGTCAATAGTATCTGACTCTTTCATACAGAGAGTTTCAAAGTCTCTCCTCAGCAACTGAAGTTTTGTTGTCTTCACTTTTTCCATGCCTTGATAGGCTGTCTTGAGAGTTTCCCATGCTTCTCTAGATCTCTTGGCTGCTGTTATCCTTGGAAACACACTCTCATGCACTGCTTGATATAATAAGAAGAGAGCTTTGGAGTCTTTCTTCCTATTGCTTTTCAGCAACTCCTTCTCTGTCTGAGTTAAATCTTCAAACTCTTCTTCATTTGTTGGCTCTTCAAAGCCATCCTCAACAAATTCCCATAAGTCTTGGGAGACAAATAAAGCTCTCATATTTATTGACCAGTAGTCATAATTTTTCCCATTAAATAGTGGGAGGTGGATATTTCCCATACCCATACCAGTGCTGGCTCCAGCCATTTTGCACTCTTAACTATGACTCAAAAAAACACTTGAATGTGTATTTAAAATAGTTGACTGTTCTGCAACAGTAACACAATAAACTGTATAAAGAAATACCTTGAATTCTTTTTAGTTGAGTCTTCACACTGCTGGAGAAGCTGTTGCAACAAAGAACTCCTTTCCTTCAGCTTCTTTGATCTTCAAAGAGCCTGGACTAGCTCCGATACGATGTTGGAATATATGAAAATTCCAGAACAACAATGGAGAGAGTAATACTCTCCTCTTTAACACAGAGAAATTAAAAAAAATTCCTTGATAGGAGACAGAGTTTCCACACTTAAAAAAAACTTCTATTCTTAAAAAAAACTATTACAATGTCTTCCTCACTGAGAGGGATTTCAAAAATGTGACTGCTTCAAAAGCACAGTGCATAAAACCTTCACTGTCTCATACAAACAAAACACTTTGTCTCTCGAAACAACACTATTGTGTTTTCTTTTCCCGCACTGTTGTGCAAATTATAAAAACAATTCAATACACAAGCTCTAAGGCCTTTTGGCTTTTATATGCAGCGCATATGAAAAAAAACGTTACAAACTATATATAATAAAACTTTAAAACAAATCTATTTTAAAAACTTTCGAGACCACTACAACAGCGCTTTGAATCGCGCGATTAAATCCTATTTAAAACATTCATCGGGTCCGAACTTTAATAACACAAATGGGCCTAACACAAAAAAGTTTCGATCGCTATTGAAAGTCGGACGCGATGACCAAACTTAAATCTGCTTCATTGAAGGATTGGGTCCGGTCTTAAACAAAACACACAGTTCACTTAAAATCTCCGATTGCGATTTGAAACACGGATGCAATGGCCATATTTAAATCCGCCATATAAATGTGCATCGGGTCCGGAACTTCAATAAAACAAACAAGCCATATGAAAAGTTCCGATTGCGATTGAAAAACGAACGTGATGGACATATTAACTCTGTCACATAACTCCATCGAATCCGCGACTAACAACCAAATGTCCCATACCTCGGACTTCTGATTCCGATTAGGGAATCAGACGTGATCACCATTAAAATCTGCTGCAATAAAATGATCGGGTCCGCCATTTCAAAATGCAATCAGGCCAAACAAAATGACACTCCTGATTCACACTTTGCGACTGTGTAATACAATGCTGCGTGGTTTGTGGGACCACCCGCAGACCTTGGCTCAAAGCGGAGGGCAATTATAAAGTTGGCTGTGTATTATATGAGAATGTTCCGCTTGCGGAACTCACCACATCAACAAGACACTGCTGTGGGGACCACAACGTACACATAAAAAAATATCTGCTTGACTGTGTGGAAAAATTAAAAGTACTTTATTTTGCCAAAAACAGAGTCTGTCCCTGAGAACATAAAAAGACTGTTTTTCAAAATAAAAGACTGCGTCGATTCAAAAGAAAATGAGACTGACTGTTCAGCAATTTTAGAATGCGGCTGTGAGTACATAAACCTGGAGAAAAAATGGAAAGCGTCTCTCCACAACCACTGTTGAAAGTAACATTTCAACAAAGTTTCCATTATAATGTTGAATTTTCAATAAATTATCCCTTTACAAGTTTAATGTTATATTAGGGTTTATTTCCTTCTCCCCTGATTTACTTGAGGCAATCCTAAGAGAAATATGTCTAAGAGAAATATGTCTAATTCAAAAGGGAAATAGATAGGCTCCTCTACTTCAAATGTTTAATGTTTAGAAAATCATCATGACATCCTAAGAATGATAAATATATTTAATATAATTGCAAGACCAACCACATTCAATTTGCAAGACCAACCACATTCAATTTACAAATTGGAAAAGTAAATACTCACTTTAGCCACTGTATTTTGATATTTTCAAAGTAGCCACATCAAACAAACCACAAGAAAATTGTTTACCAGTTCCAGTATTATTAATGAATACCTCGCTGCTTAAATGATACTCGATCACCAAAAACAACGGCAAAACAATGTATTTGCTTAATATAACTACCATAACAATATCTAATTGTATCTACCAGTATATTTTTTATTTTTATTACATGTCTCACAATTACTCCTGCCATTATAGATCTTCCTGCCTTCATATCCATGAATTAAATTGAATCTGAAGCAACTATGTATGGAAAAAAGTTTTCTAACAACAGTACAACCTTCTTTGTACTTCCCAACAACGTCACCACCTGAGCTCGATACACCTTGAAATATTCGCTTCTTTCCAAAATGGAATGACTAAATGCGAGTACTATCTGGTTTACTAAAATAATAAAAAATCTAATAATATGATGAAGGCATTGTATTTGAATGACAATATCATAAGGAAGCAAAGCTACTATGGCGGAAGAAGATGCGTGTCGGAGAGCAAAGCAAAGAGCGTGGAGGAGTCTGGGTAGGGTTATGTAGAATTTGTATCGTCTCCGAAGGAGAATTTGATAGGTGCATTCTTCTTTTGGGTGTTGAACGGTTAAACAAATAAAAATTGAATGGATGCACAAATTAAGAGACTACTCGTCCCTGCTAGATTGCAGAAATATCTATGAGAGATTCTAGATTGCAATACCTATCACCTTGAAGAATACTTCAATGCATGGATCTGCAACAAGTATTGCAAACAAATTAATGTCATGTAAATCCATAACGAAGGAAATATTTTTTAAATCTACAATCGAATTAATACTCATTTTACTTATGGTGCTTGAACCATTATTACCATTACTCATCAAAGAGAGAAGTTGGTCCTTAATGACTAGAATCCTCCTTTTCACATAATGTCGTATATTGATCTACATCGAACAATGAGTCCACGTATGCAGGGATATTGATCTACATCCAACAATGAGTCCACGTATGTAGGGTTATTCATGTGTACTTTTGTTATCAATCTACCATCGTATGGGCTTCCATTAACCAAACCAAGAGAGCAATTAAGCTCACAGTCGACTTCAACATTATCCCCAGAAACTGGCGAGAATACATCACTGGTTGCTTTCACACTTTCTACATCACCAAGAGTTCACCCCAATTAGATCTGGTAGTTCAACAAACACAACATCTCCCAGATGCTCTTGAGCATGGTCAGTTATTCCGATAACAACAAGAGGGCCATCAACTTTGACCCACTCATGTGAATCGGTATATTTCAAGTGTTTGACAACAGAAGCGAAACCCCGGGATTGAGAGAAAGGAAATCTGAAAGGTTGCCCAGATTCGACGTAGGTACTTCTCATCCTGAGAAGAGATGCAACATCTCGTGAAGCTCGACATGCCACCCACGATGCCATGATCTTCACACCTCGGATAATAATGACCTGAACCATTACTCATCTGAAAAAAATCGAAGCAGCTTAATATTGAAGCATTCAACCCTTTTTCATAAATAAAGTTATGTTTCTATTAACTGCCAGATTTTTCTGTTTAGTGGTCATATTCATATTTGATTCATTCTATCATCCTATTAAATGCCTCATGGGCTCATACCAGTCTAAGACTTGGATTTTAACTCACTGGAACCCCCAAGCAGCAGTTTTACAGATATTAGGTCCATTTGCTAAAGAATATCCGAAAGAACAAACAAAGCCATACTATTTGCAGGTGAAAGTTTAATGATTATAAGAATCAAGATCATAGATGAGAAAATAAAGCAATAAAACAAACTGAAAAACAAGGATATTGACCATTGATGCAGAATTGTTCTGCCATCTCCTATTAGAGGCAGTGCGGGGATTTCCAATGTCAACAGCAATGAAAAGCAACAACTAAAACATAAACTTTCTGACTAATGTTAAGAGTGGAAAATTAGAGTTTCTCTCGAAGAGACAAACGACATACGCTTGCTCCAGTCATTCACAAGTAACTAGCAATGAAGTATTTGAAACTTCGTAGTCCTCCCTGTCACATGCAATGATCTCGTATCAATGTGTTTGAAAGAAGAGACGCTGAGAAATCTCATGGATGGTCACAAAATATCACAACCAATAGATGGGATTGGCTTACATATAAATATTGAAAAGAACAGCGACGGAGCATGAAGACTCAAAAGTAGAAAATTGATAAGGTCACAATACAAGTTGCATATATCAGAAAACTAGCATAGATTTTTATATTTTATTTTTTTTACAATTTAGTGCACCAAGAGAAGCAACAATGAGGTTTAGATGAGTAATCATAAGGTAATAGTCAAAATGAAAAAAAATGAGGTTGAGTAATCATAGTTTAATAGTCATAAACTGAAATGAAAGAAAAGTTAAAGTCTATAATGTAAAAGTGAATAAAAAGCGAACCATATTAAAATTTAATAATAATGAACCATTTTAACCCCATATTTAAGCATGAAAACCCTATAAGGATGCATGTGGATGATATGTGCAATAATAAAGTAATAAACTAAAATAATAAAATAATGTAAAAATGAAAAGAAAGAAAAAAAACCATAATAATGATAAACCATAGATGTATCTTAACCCAAACTTTTACATCAAAATGCTTAATAAATGTGGGGTTTGAATGGATAATTTAGGATTAAGATGGTTTTTTTTTAAGAATTACAAACATACACCAATGAACATTTCTTAGCGAACATATAGATTGGCTACCAGAAAGTTACACCTGCAATCAGCGCTTATAATAATCAGCTTGAGGATTGATTTAAGACACCCTACAAGGAGACTGCTCAATAGTTGTTGTCACCATGGAGTAGCACAAACGGTTGATCTAACAGGGTTGATGGAATGATACTTATATAACTATTCAACTTATATAATGCAATATTTAGTATAGGTACTAAAGCTATTAAATGCAACTGTGGCATGATTGGTTTACGATCTCGATTCAAAAGCAACAAAGGTTGAATCTATTGAAAAAAAAGACACTTGGAAAATTGATAATTTAAGTCCAAGGTATTACAATAAGTTGTTTCAAAATATCCCACTTGTAGTCTAAGGAAAAAGCACGGAAATGTAGCACATAAGTAGAAAAAACGCAGTGTTAAAAAACGCAGTGTATGTGAGCTCTCACCTTTTACCGTTCCATCTCATATAATTCCTTATACATATTTGACTCTCCTCCCTAGACCTCTTAGGGAGGACGGGAAGAGCCCCCCAAAATCCTCTTTGTTGGCCAAATGCGAGAAAGTTGGTGTTGGGTTGAGGGGTCTTGACCTAGGTTCAGATTTGAGGTTAACCAACAAACCCCTATACTACTGGCCCTTTCAGCAATGACCTTCTTGCATAGGCCAAAGTCTCATTCGTATGGGAGGGTGCTAGAACCAGGTTTCCGCACCCTGAGAGAGAGACTTTAATGATGTGGGTACCTTTAGATCTTGAACAGGTCTGTGCAGGAAAAGCCCTAACCAGAACCCTTAACAATATAACTTAACAGAATACCTTGTGCGCAACCCGTAACTCATAAGATAATCAATTAACAAAGAGAGATATAACCCAATAGCACTAGATCTATGCATTCATTGTTCTTTTAAGCATTTATTACATGTACACAATTGATTTACTACCAGTATTCAATAGCACAGAGATAACATGGAAATAACATGCAGCGCAACTCATAACATATCACAAAGGCATTCAATATCAGCAAAACATCCTTCTATTCATCAAATAGTTTAGGTTCCTCTTACAGACTCTTTCACATACCCAGGCACACAGCCACTGGGGTCCGCACACAACTGGAGTTAGGGTCTCTGCGCACACAGCCAGCAGGAGCCCTTACCGAGACAAATCTGCACAAAAAACTTCATAGCAGATATATCATGAACAAACGTACCATAAAACTCACTATAAATACCTCTTCGACTCATCTTAGACTCTTATTTATACTTTTAGCTTGCGCTATACTAGGGTCCACAAACTGTGGTTTGCGACCCCTAGATCTACCCTTTTTTCCCATTAAAATGCATCAGGGACTTTGACCCGCCCCAAAGTACCTTAACTTGTGTTGTGCACGACTAAACTACTCAAAATATTCCCAACTATATCCCAAAATTGCATACACGGGGCCTTGCTCCAACAAGCCCCCAACACAATCTTGTGACTCGTCTCGAGTCACAACGACAGTGGGGTCTTCATCTTGCTCTGGAGCTGTTCAAGGGAAGCGACAAATGGCATTAGGATGCCCTCACTCTGCACAATTGCATTCTGCGCGATCTCGACCAACTTTTGTGAAGTCGGCCCCTCAGTAGCCAAAGTGACGTTGTCCAATGTCTGATTCAATGTTTTAACCACATCATCTAGGTCCTGCGAGAGTTTCATCGCTTCATCCACCTAGGGCTTCAGATGATCACTGAGAACTTGATTTTTATGGCAGAGCCCATCAATTTCATCTCTTAGAGCATGACCAGTGCGAAGGCGCACTAGTTGCCAAGCTGCAACAAGGGTGGGCATGGCTACTTCCAACTGATCGAATTTCTGCTCTTTGTGGTGGAGCTCCTGAGTGAATTTTTAGAGAAGTGGGTCTCGTTGCACTGATGACCATAGTTCCATAGCAGTGTCCAGTAATTCAGAACCTTTGGTGATGTTAGCAGAAATACTTCTGGTGGCATCCTTAACCAGTGCAACTCGCTGAGCTCGTACCTCCGGAGGAGTCTCAAGCTGGAGCTTCGCCTACAGCGCAACAATCTGTTGCTCGAACTTGGCTTTGACTGTCTGGACCTCGGACTTGGAAGCCTTCATTGCAACAACCAAGCTCTCAATTTTTTCCTGGGGCGCAACAAACGCGGGAATGATAATTTTGGGTACCTTTCCGCATAGTTGGTCGATTAAATGTTCTAGTTCAGCTCAATGTGTGATTGCTGCTTGTTGCACTGCCTGTGCTTGGATGGATTCCGCTGCCTTGGTTGCGATTGTCTGCTCTGCCTCGCTCAGTTGCTGTTGCGCGCGTGCCTCTTTGCTTTGTAGTTTAGAAGAGATGAACAAGTGGAGAGCGTATAGCTGCCCACTCGTTATCCTTGCAAGATCAAGGTCGACCTCCGTACATTCTTGGACTTGTGCGCACAAGGCTCGCTACTCTATGGTCATAGCTGCACCCAAGAAGGGGAAATTATGCTTTCTGTTGTGGTCATCAGGGCCATGGATGGCACGGTCGCTTGAATCAGCCTTTCCTGATTCACGCTCGCTTACAATGTGTTTACCTTCAGCTGCAACACCTATAATTCGGATTGCAAGGCCTCCACCGTGGCCTTGTGTTGCTCTTCCATGGCTGTCCATCTGTCCTCCGACATAGTGGCAAGTGCATTTGTTATCTTCTCCAGGTATTCGTTGGTTAAGGTGACCCTCACATCTCCGTAGGACTTGTCTCCCTTTCATTTCTTGTGCTGACCTTTTGCAGACTCGCTAGTGCGCTTTGTACCTCGTGGGAAATCCGCACCCTCCCCACTGACTCCTCCAGTCTCGATGTCTTGCTCTGGCTCTTGTGCAGTCTCCTTGTTGGTGTCTTTGGTGGTCTCATTCCTGTTGGAGTGCATCTTAGTGTCCTTTGTTGTAGTCTGTGGAGCGGTACCTTTTGGGATTATGTCTTTTCCGGATGTGCTTGTTGTAACCGGGATGATGGAATTGAGTCCAATCTTCCATGCTGGCAGCCATGTTGCTATGAATTGGTCCACTTCCACCTCCGTGACCATGTAGGGCAGACTGTACCATGCTGGGTATGTGCACGCTCTGATTTGCAAGTTATGCATAGTGATGTGGAAGTGAGCGATACGTTTTTATTTATCATAAACTGCAGGCGATAGTCTCAGCCTGGAGTATATTGTTGCCGCCAGTGCACCTTTGAACATCACCCAAAATATCTTATTTTCCTTGATTCAATGTAGGTCCTTGGAATCCCACAGACTGGCGTAGCGCGCCCTCGCATACACCTGGCTCAAGCTTGGGGAGCACTGCATCCTCGGACGTCTCCCAAGTGACTAGGGCAATCAACAACAGCAACCACAAATAAAAAAATGGCTTGCTCAGGTCCTGCGCCTCATGCACATTGCCAAGAAACTCCTCGCACAGGTATTGGGACCAGTTATAGCTGGCCCCCTTATCACAGTGTCCCACCAGCTGGATGACATGCGCAGGGATAGTTGATGGCCGACATTTCCGCATAAGCTGACATCCGAGCAAGAGAGTGCCCATGCGCACTCCGAGGTCAGCGATGCTATTGACCAAGAATCATCTTTTGTCACGTTCCACCTTGTATTTCTTCTAGACATTAGTGACCACCTTCTGCTCATTACTCTTTCCAATCCCTTTCATGGGATGGGTCCCCTTCATGGGCAGGACGGTGATCCTGTGGATCAATGCCGCATCAATATTAATGCGACCTTCAATCCATAGACAACCATCATGGATCAAGGCGAGTAGCTACCGCACGCACATACTAGTGATAGGGTACCTCCCAAAATAAGGAATTCGCAGCAGGTTCAAGATACTCGATACATGCAATCCACACGCCCAAGGCATCAGCTCAACCTTTGGCACGTCGTCATATAGCACCTGCTCCAGATAAAGCTCTGGGACCAGATTTGGAAATGTTTCCTCATTAGCAAAATCGTGATCGTCAAATTTGACGAGGGGTATGTTGCCAAACATATCTCCAATTATAGGGACTTCCTGTGGGACTAATGGCATCTCGAGATAGTCCTGGACCATATCAACATTCTTAGGGGTACACATCGTCAACTTGCGCAACTTGACATAGGGTGGTCACCATGAGAGCAGGGCTACCAGCAGGGCCTCCTATTGAGTATTCATGGGGCGCTTAGATGGATCGCCCATATGTGAGCGCGCCTGGGGCACCTTCCGGGGAGATTGCACAATCCTTGGGGAGGTTCGCGACTTAGATGAAGCCCACTTCGTGGCTTTTCCTTTTCCTTTTCCTTTGGCCAAAATGGACACGACCTCTTCAACTTCAGGGGGACTTCGAAGACATCTTCGGACCTCGGCTCAGTGGAGGCAGTAACTAGTGTCGAATCTGCAGAGTTAGAGTCTTTCATCCTTGCTTGGAACACAAACTCAGGATTGCTACTGTTATAATAAGTACCCCACCCAAACATATATATCGTGTGGAAAAATCGAACACAGAAATTTCAACAAAGCACAAAGCATGAAATCTTTAGAGAACAAAGGAATCGATTATGACTCGCGCCCTTCCTTTTATAGGCCACCATGGGTAAAAACGGTCGGATTACCATTAAATGTGACTTACCATCAACAAAATGGGAAAAAGTCCTCCAATATCGCTGCATTAAATGCCAAACACCCGCTCCATGCAACGGTAAAATCGCTTTTTCACCCAGCTTTATTGTTCCAACGGCTAGTTTTCTTAGTTGGACACTACTCCTGCACCTTAGTCGCACCTACCTGCACCTCTTCACCTGCGCGCTACCGTTGAGCTTCAATTGCACATGTATGTGACTTCCCCTCATAGTGCATGCAAATCCTCCAATGTTGATGCCCCGGCCATATAGTCATTTGGTAGGCACTGAATTGTCCCTATAGGGCTTCATACGACTTCCATTAACATACCCAGGAAGGTAGTCTCCTTGCAGTGTGGCCAAGCACACCGCACCACCATCAATAATCTCTTTTACTATATACAATCCCAACCAATGCTTCCAGAACTTCCTTGGATGGCGCGCAAATTTAATATCATATAGCAAAACCAACTCTTCTTCCTTAAATACCTTATTTCAGATGTGTCATTCATTCCAATCTTTTCCACGTTCCTTTTGTACTTGCTAATGAAAGTTAGAAATAAACCAATATTCTTCCAAGGAAACCAGTTGCGCCAAGCATTCATCCATGATGTCAGGTTCCGCCATATTTGTAAAAGCTACAATGTGTAGGCTGGGGACAATATATTCCATGGGCATGATAGCCTCCTGTCCATAGACCATCCTAAAAGGAATCTTCCCAGTGATCTTCTTGCATGTAGTCCTATAGGCCCATAGCATCGAAGGGATGCACACATCCCAGTCATTCTGATTGGCATTACATATCTTGGTAAGTGCACTCCCCAATTTTTTTTTGAAAGCTTCTACTGCACCATTAGCTTGTGGGTGATACAAGGTGCTTTTCGTGCGATGGATTTGAAATTATTCTGTCAAAGCCTCAATAGTTTCATTAATGAAATGCATACCTATATCGCTCATCAAGACCTTCGGGCAACCAAACCTGGTCAGAATATGCTCAAAGATGAAATTTGTAGCAGTATCTGTAGTACAATCCTTAACCACCTTTGCCTCTGCCCATCTGGTCACATAAAAAGTGGCAATAATGATACAAAGTGCACCAATATTCTTTCCCGGGGGATTGATTGGTCCCACAAAGTATATAACCCCTTTATCGAATGCCTGCAAGGCCATCTGCGGTTGCAAGGGAATTTCATCTATGCGCGAGGGCGTCCCGGTTCACTGACATGCATCACAGGCTTGACAGTACGCATGTGCATTGCTATGCAATGTGGGCCACCATAACCTAGCACACAACACCTTTAGCGTAGTGGCTTTCCCTATGTAGTGGCCTCCTGCCACCCCTCCATGTGCCTCAGCTAGGATAGATTGTCTCTCATGTTCTAATACATACCTCCGCAATACCTCTTCTGCTCCCAACTTATATAATTGACCTGCAATCACAGTGAAATCAATTGTGCAAGCCACCAACTCTTTCTTTTGTTGTACTGAATATTTTGTAGGTGTCATTCCAGTTGTCAAGAAGTGCATAATATCCGCAAAGTGCTCATCAACCACCTTGATAGCAAAAAGTTTCACATCGGGAAATCCTTCTTCTAGGTTAGTTGGCTCTTCTTCATTCTCAATTCGAGATAAGTGATCAGGTCCCTCATTTAGCCTCCCAGGCTTCACAATAATCTCAACTTCATACTCTTAAAACAGTAGGAACCATCTACATATCTTCCCCCCTAACACAGTCTTATTGACCAGGTATTTTAAAGCCGAACGGTCAGTGAAAATTTTAAAATGTCCTCCCAATAGATAGTGCATTTATTTATGCAGGGCATACACCATTGCCAGTCCTTCTTGTTTGGTGGTAGAATAGTTGTGCTCTGTGCTAGAGAGATTCCTGCTAACAAAAGAAACTGGATGATCAATGTCTCCTTCTCTTGGTTGCACTAAGACAACCCCAAGAGCTATTCCTAACACGTCCACATGCACATGAAAGACCTTAATCCAATCTGGAAATATTATAATAGGTGTAGTGACCATCCTTTCCTTCAACAGCTCAAAACGTTTCTGACATTATTCATCCCATAAAAGGGACACATCCTTCTTTAGTATTTTTTCCATTGCCGTAGTGATCAAGGCATACCCCTGAATAAACTTTCTGTAGTAACCCGTATGTCCTAAGATGGAGTGCAACTGTTTCTCATTGGTGGGGACTACTAAATTGATGATAACCGCAATCTTGGTTGCGTCAACCATCAATCCCTGCTGACATACGATGTGCTCCAACAAAATTCCAAAAGGTACACATAATATACACTTCTTCAAATTCAATGAAATTTGGTGTTTCCTACATGTATCCAACATCATGCGCAGATTTGACACATGTTTCTTCACCAATCTGAATATTGTCCAGTCATCTAAATAGACCTCCACAAACTTATGTATAAATTCCTTGAATACTGCTACAACCACGCATGAGAAACTGGCAGGGGAATTCTTCAATCCGAATGGAATGACACTGTACTGGAATGAACCCCATTCAGTTGCAAAGGTTGTCTTGTTGTGGTATTCAGGTGCAATTATGATCTTATGGTACCCCAAAAATCAATCAATCAATGAGTAAGCTTCTTGACCTCCCATGTTATCCAAGATTTCATCAGAGAATGGCGTAGGGAAGGGATCATGTACGCAAGCATCGTTCAGCTTGTGCAGGTCTATGCAGATCCTTATCTCTCCTTTGGTTTTCTTCTCTTGGACTACCATTGGGCTTCCCCAATTAGACTGTTCCACGGGCTCAATGATACCTTCAACCACCATGTTATCTAACTCCTCCTTGACTTTATTCTTATACTTAGGGTTCAACCGATAGGGTCGCTGCTTGACAGGGCATGCATCCAACTTCAAGGTGATCTTCATAACACCCAAATCTCTTATAATTCCCTTGAGCTCAGAGAACTTCGTAGGAAATAGATCCTGATATTCAGTCAGCAGCTCCGCAATATTTCCAACAGTATCATCATCCCAATTTTGACTTCCTTCAACTTCAATGGTGTGAGAACGTTCACTATCTGCAATGAGGGTCCTGCAACTACGCGTTCTCCTTCAGATTCTGGGATTGTAATATTCCTGAGATCTTCATCACTATCCTCTACTGACAAATTGCTACAATTGACAATATATTTCATCTGCACATCCCATGCTGGCGCACCACATTCCTTCCGAGGTAAGGACTCAACAAATACAAGAGCATTTATATCCTACAAGGCTTCATCCAATTTCTTCGTCCCTCCAACTAAGATGAACGTTGCCGTGAAATCCTCTGTCATTGCATCCCAGTGGTGGGTGTGTTGGTGAAGCTCCGCATCTAAATACCAGGTGGTGGGGACCGGCCCTAATGAATGAATAAACATATGGACACACTCATTCCAGGTCCTTTCATTCCATACCTCCATCCACATAGCCAAGTGCTTGCGCGGATCCCCATGACCAGAAAAGAGCTCCATAAATGGGTTGAATGGAGGTTCAAAGCACAAGATCATCATTTTTTGACATTCCTCCCAGTTCTGGAAAGCCCCCTTGTGTGCTTCCCACCAACGTGCAGGGGTTGTGCTCATAGCCAATTCAAGTGCCCATAATCTTCGTTCCTCAGGAACATATTTTTCCAATGCTTTAAGAAAATCCTTAACACTACCAGAACCATCAAAGTAAAGCAGTTCTCTTATCTCTAAGGAGATGCACCAGAAGCTCTTTGTTATCTTGAGGCGACACGACGCATATATGTCATGCAACTGGTTCTGCCAATTTTCCATCTCGCCATCCGAATATGAGAAACACGAGCTGTCTTTTCCCAATTTAACATGCCATCAGCTGTAGGGTTGATCCAATCATCATCACGCATAGTCAGTTTGTAAATATGGTCAACATCCTCCTCATCATGCACCGGATTTGTATATCGTTCGCCTTCTGCTAGGTCCAGAGGGAATATTACCCGCGTACCATTGTTCTCAAATACCATGCTCCTCCTTTTCAGGTTGATGATACCTCCCATGTCAATAGCCCCATCAAGTCCTAATAGCGTAGGGTAAGGGTCTGCATCATCCACAATCTAGATTACTTCGAAATCCTCATATACTTTAACTCCTGCAATGTCTACCACAACCTTAAGCAACCTTCCCAGTGGAATGATCTTTTTCTGGTTAGCCATACGTAGTTGAATGGTGGACCACTCCAATTTGAGTTCTCCCATCCTTTTCCAGGTTTGTTTGGGCAGTACATTGGCATCAGATCCTAGATCCAAGATGACTTGATCCATTTTGTACTCTCCAATCTGCGTATTCATATGCATCTCTCGACCAGTCCTCTTCTTGTTCTTATAAGTCTTGTTCACAGACTTAATCTCCATTCGAGGGGCTTCCTTTTCTGCGCAGCTGTCCATCAATGCTTAGAGATTCTCTACTGCCTTCTGGTTGCGCAGTAACTTCATACAGGCTTGAAGTAATGGTTTAACTGCTTCGTCAAATTTTGGATCCATGGCATCTTTTGATGTTGACACTCCCACCATAACAAAATATCTTCTAGCCTCTATAAAAATTTCCTTCTCTTTGTTCAGGTCTAGGCCTTCCTTCTTTTCGGATGCCTTTCTGATCCATGAATCTACAGCAGCTTGCTCCGCAGGTCTTCCAGTGGTCGTACCACTGCGTGTTATTGCATTTACACTAGGGCCATCATTGCATGGCTTAGTGTTGACCATTTGCACGTTGTGTAGGTGTCTGCTGCTTTTCCTGCATCTTAGCTATCAAAATGGGACATTCCTCAATTACGTGATCAAATTGCCTACAGTACCTGCAGGACTTCGCACAGGGTTAGGGAAATAGCGTGCGTAATGTCCTGGATCTCCACAGTTCTAGCAGATTAATTTCCCCCTTCCTCGACCTACGCCTCCACCTCTCCCCCCTCCCATTCCTCTTTTTGGGGATCCTCCACGCACAGAGGGAGATGTTGGCGAAGAGGTTTCGACCTAAACTTTGTACAGGTTTTCATTGTCTATCATCATCTCATAAGTCTGACAGTGGTGTTCATCATGACTAACCAAGGAACATAATCTACAATATTGTTGCTTCAATTCTGGCACATAGGTTCCCAGTCGCGGGCAGTGGTCAGTATCATGTTGGCCAACTACCTGACAATCAACGCACCATAGGGTGGGGTTTCTAGGCCCCGTAACTTCCCTAGGGCGTAGCAGATTTGGTCCTCCAGCTCGTGGGTAATCTGTAGACACACCGTACTGATCTTTGGTATGGTCTACTCCTTTGCAACGAATGCACCAAACATCTATGCCAACCTATTTACCCTTGTCTCTTCGTAGGTTCTGTATCTCTAACTGCATAGCTTCCAACTGACTTTGAATTTGTAGAGTCCCAAGGGGAATAACCTCTCTAGGCGCAACCTCCAACTTCACAGAAATCTCCAGGGTTTCAACCTGAGTAGCATTCTTCTGTTGTCCCATAGGACTGTGTAGATGGGGTAGCAACATGGCGATGAACCATTCCTTATGTTGGTCATCATCGTAAACAAATCCTCCATCACTGATAGTTTGCTTCAGTCACTGATCGGCATCCCAGACTTATTCTTTTTCTCCTTGCTTGAAATCTTTTAGCTCTACCACTAAATGTGCTTAGGACTTCGCCTATTTGAACTGTTGCTTCAGTTCATTCTTGATATCAACAATAGTAGGAGAGGAATTTTGTTTCGGATATCCCATAAACCAGCCTAGCGCGCGACCTTCAAAAGCCATGGCCAGCTGTGCTCTTTTCACAACATCAGTATTAACTTTTTGCGCAGTCCATACTGTATCAGCTATGAACCAGAACCGATCCATGTCCTCATCCCCCTCACCCCTAAAGGTGGGTAGCTTCATGTGCGCAATCATATTGTCTGCAGGTGGGGGTGGTGACGGGGTAGGAGATGTCTGAGTCCTACGTGAGTTTGAGTATGGCGTAGTAGGAGGGCTATCTGCAACATGTGTAGCCTCAGTTTCTTCTAGATCCAGCGAATCCCTTAGAGGGCTGTATGCAGATCTTTCCCCTCTCTGATTGATCCGATAATACTTCCCACTGTGCATGGTTCTTTCAATTTGTTCGTATTTCATTCACTCGGTGTGGCTGCACATAACACCCTTTTTGCTCAATAGCATCTTAATCGGCAAGGGCAATGTTCACAAGAATTTTCCTCTCAAACCCTTAAAAAATATTCTTTCAACTCCAGAGTACGACACAAACTGATCTACTGCAAATTACGTCACAAATCCATCCAAGATACTATCAACCCAGTGATCTATGGTCCGAGTGATTTTGTTATCAGTATTTTCCAATTTTTGGATCAATTCAGGGTCCCACTGCGTAACCCTATCGCCCTTCCAACAGTTCTGGAACTTCGCTAATCTTGAAAACCACTCCTGAAACTCGTGCGCAAAGGTCACGAAGAAGATCTCGTGCACCTCTATGAAGATATACTTATTCTTCCACTTTTTAGTAGACAACTTATTACTTATGTTTTCTTTTAGGGAAAAATCCTGGATCTTCTTTTCGAACCACTCGTCAATTTCAAAATTTTATGGGTTCCATAAACCCTGACTTATCACTTGGTCTCTCTCTCAAAATGCTCCTGGTCTGGCAACAGAACCATTTTTTGGGTTCAGGGGTCTTGACCTAGGTTCAGATTTGAGGTTAACCAACAAACGCCTGTACTACTAACCCTTTTGGAAATGACCTTCTTGCGCAGGCCAAGGTCTCACCTGAAGTAGTATGGGAGGGTTCTGGAACGAGGTTTCTGCACCCTGAGAGAGAATTTAATGGTGTGGGTACCTTTAGTTCTTGAATAGGTCTACGTAAGAAAATCCCTAACCATAACCATTAACAATATAACTTAACAAAATACCTTGTTTTCAGCCCATAACTCATAAGATAATCAATTAACAAAGAGAGATATAACCCAACAGTACCAGATCTATGTAGTCATTGTTCTTTTAAGCATCTATTACATGTATAAAATCGATCTACTAACAGTATTTAATAGCACAGAGATAACATGGAAATAATATGCAACACAACTCATAACATATCACAGAGACATTCAATATCAACAAAACGTCCTTTTATTCATCAAATAGTTTAGGTTCTTCTTATAGACTCTTTCACATACCTGCGCACACAGCCAGCAGGGTCCGCACACAACCCGACTTAGGGTCTCCGCGCACACATCCAACAGGAGCCCTTACCCAAACAAATCCACACAAAAACCTCAGAGTAGATCTATCATGAACAAATGTACCATAAAATTCACTAGAACCCCCTCTTCGGTTCATCTTAGACTCTTATTTAAACTTTTAGCCTGTGCTATACTAGGGTCCGCAAACCGTGGTTGCAACCCCTAGATCTACCCTTTTTTCCCATTACAATGCATGGAGGACTTTGACCCACCCCAAATTCCCTTAACTTGTGCTGCATACGACTAAACTACTCAAAATATTCCAAAGCTATATCCTAAAATTGCATTCAGGGGCCCCCGTTCCAACAGTTGGGAATTACAGGAGTATTTGAGGCAGATTGGAACACATATCGATTGAATATCATCAATGCAGGCATTGCATTACCTGACATGCCTGATAGACTTGCATGGGATGATTCCAATTATGGGGAGAATGTCCCTGTTAAGGGAGTATATACTTTTTTATCTTCTATGTCTCTGACACAACCACTATTTAGTTGGTTAGCAAAGATGTGGAGGTGGAATTCCTCTTTAAATATCAAATGCTTTAAATGGTTGGTCTTACATAGCAAGATCCTCGCATGGGATGTGCTCATCAAAGGAGGATTTTCTGGCCCTAGTCATTGTTTTCTTTGTGGATAGACCCATGAGGATGCCAAGCATATGTTCCTACATTGTCTCTTTGCTCTAGATATTTAGGAGGAGCTCACTGATAGGCTTACGGTGGACCCATTGACAGACATATCCTCCATATATGTTTGGTTTTCCGGTTGGGAAGGTGCCAGAAACCACTTCGAGCCCTCCCATTATTTTTCTTATGGGGTATCTGGAATAGAAAGAATAAATTCATTTTTGAAAACCAGCTTTTGGACAGTCACTTAGCTTGTCTGGGCATCTTGGATTATTTCCTAGAGGTGGGACCTTGGACGCCATGCGTCTACCCTAGAATGACATCTATCAAACAGTTGGAATTTTCCAGCCCAGTTGGATACTTTAATGATACGTGCTTGCAAGGAAACTGTGGATGTGGTGTTATCATCGTGATGGACCAGATTATTGATCTCAAGTTTTGTTGGTTTGGGCACATGAGTACCTGTTGCAGAGTGGAGGTTCTGGCACTTTGGGGTGTTCTGAAGTTTGCAAGTTGGCTTGCCATTGAGAAGATCACAGTGGTTGGAGACTCCAAATTGGCTATTGATTGGGTGCAAGGTATTTCCTCTCTACATATCCCCTCTTTTCACCATTGGACTCAAGGGTCTTCGTACCTCATTTAGCCACATTTATTTCTCCTATATCTATTGGGAGCAGAATTTAGTGGCTGATGGCCTATTCAAGTGTAGGGCTTAGATGCCACTAGATATTTTTGCTACAGGCTCTGGCATCTCGAGGTTCAAAACGAGACAGGGAATTTCTCTTTTTTGGTCTGATCATTTTTTTGTTGCTTCTGATAACTTAGCAATGTTTTTCATCTCTTTCTATTGCATATTTTCCATGATTTCTTCTTTGTATTAATGTAACTCTACTAATTGAAGACAATTGTTTTTGACCTATGAACTATGTAACAAATTTTATTAATAAAAGATGGTTAGTTTTTTTCTTTTTGAAAAAGAAAAAACGCAAACGCAGTTACCATATAATAGAGTTAGAGAAACATATTATGGGGAGAAACGGGGAGGTGGTAAAAGGAGAAGCGCATTATTTAATCGATAGTTCAATATTCATTTGTTTCAAAGACATCAAAGAAAATATACATATTTTCAGGAATAAAAAATAGCAATTAATGGGTCGGAAAAATATAACAGTATAACATCTTAATACTAGGGACAAAATCTTTATTGGTCTATTTTTAATATGACTAGTTTATATGCCATGAGTACTCTTTGGCGGGTGGAAAATGCAGTCAAGGGGAGGAAATTGAGAAGCAGGCTCAGGCATTTTGATTACCAGAAGAAAAACCACGTGAGTAATTCGAAGCTGGTAATTCTCATCCTAAAAAGAGATGCAACAGCTCATGAAGCTTTCCATGCCACCCTTGATGCCATTCTCCCTTGATGATCTTCACCGTATATAGAAGCAATAACAAATTGAAAGGGAAATAGCACTAGGGTAAGCAGAGCGTCGAACGATCAGATGCCTGCACTAAATCTTAACGTCTCTCCATTTTTGAACGGTTGCATAGATTTTGTTGACAAAAAAGTGGGATATAACTATGGAGGAACTCTGAATCGTCTAATAGATTTGAGATTTGATTATACAAAAGAGTGAAGAGGGGCAGTTAGGGAGGGAACCCCTTACAACTTAAATAAAATATTTACTGCTCTATATTTTTTCAATGTAGATTAAAGTTAAGGTGGTTTTTCTTAAACACAATTATCTTAATAGTTTGAATGATTTTAATTTTTTTGATAAATTTTATAAATAAATTTTTCATAGATTATTATATAAATACTTTTTACAATTTAATGTTGTTAATTTTTTTAAGTGTTTTTATTTTAATTCTTATATATTAAAAATATTTAGAGAGTGAGAGAGGGAGGAGTGGAGAAGGAAATATAATAAAATATATATAGAGAGAGAGAATGTGTAGGTTGATAAACTTTGTAAAATACATCCATGTATAAATTTTTTGAAGGTACTATAGCTCAATATCTCTATTAAAGATATGAAATTTTGTTGAACTTATTTATTTTTGGAAAATTCACTGGGTGTGAGTGTTGGTGTCTCGTGTTTTGATAGTTTGGAAAATCAAAAGACAAGGCAACATCAGAACCAATCTTTAGAGTTACAGGATCTAGTCCTCCTGCTCTCGGAGAGGGATCTCTCAAAATTTGTTGGCAAAGGTTTATCTTGTGTGGTTAGAGTATTGGTTTTAGACTAGTTATTAAGTGCAGGTATTTGTTTGTTTGGTTTGATGGAATTGATACAGCAGAACATAAAAGGTCTAGGAAAGATATATAGGACAGTAAAATATCTGTTTCATTGGGCAATGGAGTCAAAAAGAGATCATAACACACTTACTAATGGATATGGGATATCAAAGGGCAAATATAACTTGGCCACAGGATCTTTTTGTTTTTGGAATGGAATGAACATTAATGATTTGGAAAGAGAGTTTTAATTCTCAACAAAGGGAATTTGAAAGCAAAATTTGAAACAATAAAGAGTTCTTTGATAGCCTGGGCTAACCATAAATTCTACAAATCACACCTTTAAGCAAACAATGATTTCAAAACAACTTTCAAAGTAAAATATAAGATTCGGGGAACACCCTATTTCCTCAAAGATTTTATTCCAAAGGACTTTAGAAAACATATAAGATTTACTGATAATCACAGTCATAGAAGAGGGAACACCTAAAAACATCTATGATCATAATTATAACAACCTTTAAGCCAACTGTTTAAGTGAGAACAAAGGGCAAGATCAAAACAGACCTCTCTGATTCACTATAAGCAAAGAACTTCCAAGGGAGACTTCAATAATGCTTTTATGTAAGGGGGCCGTATAAGAAGGGAGAACCATAAATCATGCCGAAACTAATCGATTTAAAACTATTAAGGAAATAAACAAGCATGAAAGACTAAAGAGAAGATAAAGCCAAAGGACAATAGAAGAGAAAAATAAAATGAAGAAGGATGAACAGGCTCATAGCTTCAGAGTCATTTCTGGAATTTCAATACTTATCCTATCAGAGGTGAGAAATTATGGAACATAATGAAAATAGGGAAAAACATGAAACAGTTCATAATACTTCACCAACAGCCAAGCTCATGAATCCGATGATAGAGCCTTCTGAGGAACAAACATGCAACAACATCATCAAGACCTCCAAGACTTCAATTTGTTCTTCAACTTCAAAGGACTATGTATTTATTTCAAAGAGTTTCAATATTACAGCTTGTGATAAAAAAAAAAAACCAACCAACCCCTCACTCATCTTCTGAAAAAGTATATATAGAAGGATGAGGAGGTGAGATCTGATAAAAGATCTCAATTACAATTAATACAGACTTAAATGGTTTCTGGGCCTTTGAGGGGCTCAATGAAGAAAATTACATACATATCCTCTGTATTAAATGTTTTTACATAAAGATTTAAGCTCTGTGGGAGCTTTCATTGACCTTTGAGGCTCTGTGCGATGTCGGGGTGATTTTGCAGATATTTCTGCATTTATTTCCTTGCAGAAGTAACTCCCTAACTGTGCTGAAGGAAAATATCTGATTTCATGCAATAACTTCGGCTTGTATTTGATTTCTTTGAGGCACAGGTGTCTTTGTGGTAGCTGAGAAGAATTGATTTTCTTTAACTAAGGCGGTGGAGCTTTCTGTCGGATAAAACACTCTGATCTTTCCTTAAAACTGTGTTTAAATCCAGGGATTAGGCTTTTGATAGATATCTTAGATATAATCCCCACAAATCTATCTCTTAATCCTCTGTTCTGGTGAATTCTGGTCTTCTATACTGATACTCTTGATTTGTGATTGACTTGCTATGTATTTCAAATGTGCAGGACTGAAACAGGAATCGAATGGCATCAATGCGTTATGAAACATCAATGAAACGTGCATTTAACATCTGTGAATGATTTCCTTTGAAGGCGAGAGGGTCGCCGCCCTCAGCCCGCGAATTTTCTTCAGAATGGCGGAAAACCATTTAAACCTGCAAAATACAAACAAAAGTTATGAAATCCTGCGTATATAGTTTGACTGCTTTCAGAGGACGTGTGGAAGGAGCGGGGTCATTGGATGGCATCATCCAACGGTTTGGATTAATCGGGATAGACCATAGAATGGGCGGAAGAAGATTGAATCTGAGTCGTCGATCGCGCAGAGATCGACAGTCGGGAGCATAGGTTGAAAGTCAAACGGAGGAAATCGGGCGATGGAATATGGATCGTCGATCTGCAGATCAAATTGACGGTGGAGATTGATTTTCCGCCATGCCATAGCCCGGTTATCGCGTGGGCACCTTCGTTAATTGTCGGGCATCTTCGGCGAGTGATCACCGTTGGATGGCCCGCCCTAGATCGGATGGTGGACAGCGATATCGTTGGGCATCTTGGTCTGAACGTTAATGCGCGATGGACGGTGGATGGACAGCGGTTTTGCAAATAGTACACAGGACGCGTGGCGGCAGGTGTATGGAATCGCTGGCCATCGAGGGAAAACAACATTTTGCCCAAAGGCGGTGCGATGGATACCACCGGTTTTGGGCAACCGGCTTTCAAGTGGTGGGGACCACGGAAAGACGCACTCCGCACCGTCGGATCTTATGGATTGAATCGACGGTCGAGATCGCTCCATAATTTGCACGGGCGGAAAAATTAAATAAAATGAATTTCGACGATTTAAATAAATATCAAAGGTTTTTTAATGGTTTGCGAAAAAATATTTATTTAAACCGGATAAGCGCCCGACTGGCTCAGTGCGCGGTCACGGCGCCAGGGTGTGTGGGCGGAAAAGGCTAGGGACTTAGCCCAAGGGGGTTTAAGTCCAATATATATAACAAAAAGGGTTTTTAATGGTTTTTCTTATGATTTTCAAAGGTTTGGGGGTTCCGATAAGGCCAAGAGTGAGTCTTAAACCTTATAAAGGGGATTTTGATGAGGGGAAAAGGCAGAAATGTGAAAATGAGGGATTTTTGTGGGAAATAGGGGGCTAGAAAGATGAGGTTAATTTGGGAAGAAGGGAAAAGAGAAAATGGTGTTTGCAGCAATATTTTGGCTTTGGAAATCAGCACGATTTCAGAGTCTTTTGGGATGAAAACAAAAGTATAGGATCTGGACAGAGGCAGGAGGCCTTTAAGAGTCTTCAAGAGCCAACAATTTTTAGTAATAGAATTTGTTCCTTGAAGGCTCAAACAGATTTAACCACCTTTGGTATAATCAAAATTTACAGGTGTTTAATAGTGGCTCCACTTAAGGATGGTGCCTTCTTGAAGGCATCAAGAAATTCAGACTTGCTTTCTCTGGGAGGCTGACCTGTGCCTTATCCATTGGGCTGCTCTTCTTTTATTGGGATGATATTCTCTGAAAAAAAAATTAGCAACAATGAAAAACAATGGATCTTCATCAATACAAACTTCTACCTACCCAACCCTACTGATCTAACATTTTTTTCTTCAATAGAGTGCACTTGGATTGGCAAACTCTTTTCATAACATTTTATTCTTTTAAAAGCAGGAAACTAATCTAATTCTACTCCTTATTTCTCCCTGAACTCAGATTAAATAGTTGAGTTCAGATGCTTCTCTACCTATTCTACTATCTGTTGGGATTAAACTGTCCAACAAATTTTCATTCTCTAAATTTATAGAACATAAATTTAAAAACAGTCAAGTCAAGATTAAGTTGGTTGACTTGTTGTGATCTATGGCATAAAGACAAGCTACACATAGACATTTATTTTGCAGAAAAAATAAATAAAAAATGGAAGGCTTAAGATCTAAAATTTGAAAACATTTCCTTCTTCTTTTCTACAGCTCTGATTTGACTCTTATTGAGTTGTCTTCCTTTTCCTCTGGTTCATATTTTGAGCTGATTGGAACCAGATTTTTACACCTTTTTGACTCAGAAAAATAAAACATATTTGAGTCATCTCTCTTTGGAAATTGAGGTTCAGGTTTTGAACATGTTTGAACCATTTCATTCTATCCTAATCTATCTACTGATAAGCCAAGATTAATTAGTTTGGCAAATCGAATTCATTATCCTATCAGCAGAAAATTTAAAGCTAATTAGTCAAGATTAGACAGTTTGACTAACTAGAAGTGTGTTTTTCAGGAGTGGAATTTGAGCTTGCACACTTTCAAATTTATCTCCCTTTTTTGGTATGGGGCTATACCTTGCTTGTTTTCAAAATCTGCCCTCTTTTCTTTCTCTTCTTTCTTTTTGTATTTTTGAATCTTTGATTTTTCTTCAAAGCAAAAAACAACAACTAACTACATGCTCATAACTGAGCTTTATTGACGTTCCTATCTAACCTATTCTAAACATGGAGTATTTACATATTCATATGATACAAAAGTGCTAATGCAACCAGCTGAGTAATTTCAAGAAGAAAAAGAAACTCTGGCTACTTATCGGAGGTGTCCATAGTATATTTTGAAGATTAATCTTCAAAATAAAAACTATCACAGAAGGTGATAACTTTTCATGTCTCTGGCTCTTGCAAAGGACTACTGCTTGATAATTTGAACCAGTTGGGATTTCCACACACTCTTCCATAGGATCAACAAAGAAAAGATGAATATTCTCTTCTTTTTGGTCCTCAACAATTGGTAAATTATCTATTTCCAAGACATCAGCTTTGAGGAGTATCTCTTCAGTATGTAGCTTGGAAGTATCATCATCTTTAACCTGCACAATAGCAAACAGTGAAATATTTTCTTTCTCTAAACCTATGCTTGCTTCTGATATAAATTCAGGTTCTTGGAATGGCAGATTGACATTAATGATAGGAGAAATTTCTTCTTGAAAAGAGGGTATATCCACAGTAGGATAGTATTCTATCTGTTTCTCTCCCTTTTCTTCATCATCATCTGAACTGGAAGACTCATCATATTTGGCAGTGTTGTCCTCTTGTAGCCCTGGTATGCTTGGATTCAGTGGGCTGAACTCTGTGAAGAGGTTATTATATTCTTGAGTGCGGGTGTATTCAATGGTTGCTTCTTGCTCAAAAATTCCTTCATTACTCTTTTCTTCATTTTCTGAGTTGAAAGGCTGTTGATTCCCAATAAAGTGAAATATTTTTATGATGGATCAAAAAGGATGATTGCGGCTTTCAAGTTGATGATGGTGAAACTAATAACACCAATCAAATGTTGGTTTCCCTGCATGATTAGTTTCTGCTTGGGAATCATCATCATCATAAGACTGATTGAAGTTTGAAAATTTATTAGAATAAACATTTTCATCAGTCAGACATATTAGGATATCAGTAGGTCCTTCCTCATTCTGATCCACAAAAGAACTTTCTAAATCTGTACAACAAATTTCCCTATGTGAATGGGCTAGAGTGTTTATTTTTCAAAAAGTTACAGAGACTGACTGTTTATAAATAGCCTGATCTATTTCCTTCTCTGTCAAAGGGGAAGATGTTTCCATGTCCCTTTGAACGGAAGTACAGCAGTTCTCTGTCTCTTGTGAAGACTGATTTTGAGGTTGGGTGTCTTCTTGAGCCTCGGATATAAGGGATAATGAATCAACATTTAAGTTTTCATGGATATCTTGAGGAACGTCCATTATTTCTTGGATCATCTCTTCCTCAACTGATTCATTTATATTCTTAAAATTTTTCAATAGGAGATTAAACTCATGAATGGTTGTTAAAAGATCTTCAGGATGCATCTCTTCCAAAGCTTCCTCGTTATCTATAATGTGTTGGGTGATGTTTTGTGACGGATCATAATATATTGCACCCATTGATAATGACGTAGTGTTTTCTTTATAGTTCTCATAGAACACATATTCAAGGTCTCTTAAAGAAAACAAACTACTAGATCTTAAGCATTCATACCAATCCCTAGCCTTTCCTTCTAATGTTAACATGAACATTTTCATTAGGCAGTCTTTGTGCCATTCAACTTTCAACCTCCATACATGTATGTGAAATTTGATAAGATGTAACAAAGGGTCATCAAACTTTTCACCTTGAAAAACAGGCAGGTTGTCATCCCAATTCACCTGGGGCATCTTATGTGGAAACCCAGGGATATGATTTTTGCTCATTAGGGCATATCTTCGTTGTATTCTTGGAATCATGTTTGTAAATCAAGAAAGAGGTCACTGTGTCTGGTCAATTAGTTCAGGTTCTTTTACCAGTGGAGTCATTTGGTCTTTTGGGAGTTTCAGAGTGTGGAGTCGCCAGGTGGAAATTTTTAGCTCCTTTAGAGGTAAAGGTTTTATGGTCCACCACCAAGTTTATTATGAAGCCAAACTGAAATGTTTTGGGTTTTTCTGAGTTTTATGATTTTACAGGTTATGAGAGTGTCCTAAATTTGTCTTAACACTTAGCTAGGGTGTCAAAACGTCTAGAGTTCACTCTTATGGCTTGGTAACTGAATCCTTCAAGGTTTGACAAGGCTTTACAAGAATCCTAAGGGTTGCTTAGTTTGTCACTGATTCAAAAGGTCCTATCATGATTACCATTATGCTTGGTAGTGCTTGAAGAAAGTCACTTATGTTATGCTAGACAATGAGTGTTTTTGTTTTTTGAAGATTTTACTCAATGTCCCACTGTGATCGCCATTATGTTGGTGTCACGTGTTTTGATAGTTTGGAAAATCAAAAGACAAGGCAACATCAGAACCAATATTTAGAGTTACAGGATCTAGCCCTCCTGCTCTCAGAGAGGGATCTCTCAAAATTTGTTGGCAAAGGTTTATCTTGTGTGCTTAGAGTATTGGTTTTAGACTAGTTATTAAGTGCAGGTATTTGTTTGTTTGGTTGGATGGAATTGATACAGCAGAACATAAAAGGTCTAGGAAAGATATATAGGACAGTAAAATATCTGTTTCATTGGGCAATGGATTCAAAAAGAGATCATAACACACTTACTAAAGGATATGGGATATCAAAGGGAAAATCTAACTTGGCCACAGGATCCTTTTGTTTTTGGAATGGAATGAACATTAATGATTTGGAAAGAGAGTTTTAATTCTCAACAAAGGGAATTTGAAAGCATAATTTGAAACAATAAAGAGTTCTTTCATAGACAGGGCTAACCATAAATTCTACAAATCACACCTTTAAGCAAACAATGATTTCAAAACAACTTTCGAAGTAAAATCTAAGATTCGGGGAACACCCTATTTCCTCAAAGATTTTATTCCAAAGGACTTTAGAAAACATATAAGATTTATTGATAATCACAGTCATAGAAGAGGGAACACCTAAAAACATCTATTATCATAATTATAACGACCTTTAAGCCAACTGTTTAAGTGAGAACAAAGGGCAAGATCAAAACAGACCTCTCTGATTCACTATAAGCAAAGAACTTCCAAGGGAGACTTCAATAACAGTTTTTAAGTGGCAACAGATAAGTAGGGAGAACCATAAATCATGCTGAAACAAACTGTTCAAACTATTAAGGAAATAAACAAGCATGAAGACTAAAGAGAATGATTAAAGCCTCTAAAATACTTCAACAGAAGAAAAAATAAAACAGTGAAGGATGAACAGGTCTAAGGTGCTTCCAGGAGTCATTTCTTAGCCTAATACTTTCTATCCTACTATAGTGAGAAATTATGGAACATAATGAAAACAGGGAAAAACATGAAACAGTTCAGAATACTTCACCAATAGCCAAGCTCATGAATCTGATGATAGAGCCTTCTCAGGAACAAACATGCAACAACATCATCAAGACCTCCAAGACTTCAATTTTTTCTTCAACTTCAAAGGACTATGTATTTATTTCAGAGAGTTTCAATATTACAGCTTGTGATCAAACAACAACCAAACAACCCCTCACTCATCTTCTGAAGAAGTATATATAGAAGGATGAGGAGGTGAGATCTGATAAAAGATCTCAATTACAATTAATACATACTTAAATGGTTTCTGGGCCTTTGAGGGGCTCAATGAAGAAAATTACATACATATCCTCTATATTAAATGTTTTTACATAAATATTTAAGCTCTGTGGGAGCTTTCGTTGACCTTTGAGGCTCTGTGCGATGTTGGGGTTATTTTGCAGATATTTCTGCATTTATTTCCTTGCAGAAGTAACTCCCTGGCTGTGCTGAAGGAAAATATCTGATTTCGTGCAATAACTTCGGCCTGTATTTGATTTCTTTGAGGCACAGGTGTCTTTGTGGTAGCTGAGAAGAATTGATTTTCTTTAACTAAGGCGGTGGAGCTTTCTGTCGGATAAAACACTCTGATCTTTCCTTAAAACTGTGTTTAAATCCCAGGATTAGGCTTTTGATAGATATCTTAGATATAATCCCCACAAATCTATCTCTTAATCCTCTATTCTGGTGCATTCTGGTCTTCTATACTGATACTCTTGATTTGTGATTGACTTGTTGTGTATTTCAGATGTGCAGGACTGAAACAGGAATCGAATGGCATCAATGCATTATGAAACATCGATGAAACGTGCATTTAACACCTCTGAATGATTTCCTTTGAAGGCGAGAGGGTCGCCACCCTCAGCCCACGAATTTTCTTCAGAATGGCGGAAAACCATTTAAACCCTGCAAAATACAAACAAAAGTTATGAAATCCTGCGTATATAGTTTGACTTTGACTGCTTTCAGAGGATGTGTGGAAGGAGCGGGGTTGTTGGATGGCATCATCCAACGGTCGGGATTAATCGAGAGAGACCATAGAACGGGCGGAAAAAGATTGAATCTGAGCCATCTATCGCGCAGAGATCGACGGTTGGGAGTGGAGGTTGAAAGTCAAACGGAGGAAATCGGGCGATGGAATATGGACCGTCGATCTGCAGATCAGATCGATGGCGGAGATTGATTTTCCGTCGCGTCGTAGCCTGGTTATCGCGTGGGCACCTTTGTTAATTGTCGGGCATCTTCGGTGAGCGATCACCGTTGGATGGCCCGCCCCAGATCGGACGGTGGACAGCGATATCGCTGGGCATCTTGGTCTAAACGTTAATGCACGATGGATGGCGGATGGACGGTGGTTTTGAAAATAGTACACGGGACGCGTGGCGGCAGGTGTATGGAATCGCTGGCCATCTGGGGAAAACAACCTTTTGCCCAAAGGCGGTGCGATGGATACCGCTGGTTTTGGGCAACCGTCTTTCAAGTGGTGGGGGCCACGAAAAGATGCACTCCGCACCGTCCGATCTTATGGATTGAATCGATGGTCGAGATCGCTCCACAATTTGCACGGGCGGAAAAATTAAATAAAATGAATTTCGACGGTTTAAATAAATATCAAAGGTTTTTTAATGGTTTGGGAAGAAATATTTATTTAAACCGGATAAGCGCCCGACTGGCTCAACGCGCGGTCACGGCGCCAGGGTGTATGGGCGGAAAGGCTAGGGACTTAGCCCAAGGGGGTTTAAGTCCAATATATATAACAAAAAGGGTTTTTAATGGTTTTTCTCATGATTTCAAAGGTTTGAGGGTTCTGATAAGGCCAAGAGTGAGTCTTAAACCTTATAAAGGGGATTTTGATGAGGGGAAAAGGCATAAATGTGAAAATGAGGGATTTTTGTGGGAAATAGGGGGCTAGAAAGATGAGGTTAATTTGGGAAGAAGGGAAAAGAGAAAATGGTGTTTGTAACAATATTTTGGCTTTAGAAATCAACAGGATTTCAAAGTCTTTTGGGATGAAAACAAAAGTATAAGATCTAGACAGAGGCAGGAGGCCTTTGAGAGTCTTTAAGAGCCAAAAATTTTTAGTAATAGAATTTGTTCCTTGAAGGCTCAAACAGATTTAGCCACCTTTGGTATAATCAAAATTTACAGGTGGTTAACAGTGAGTACTATGCCCACATTCAAAATTTACAAAAATTCTCTCAAGGTCAAATAAATTAGGCAGTTATCTATATATTCATGCAATTAGTTGAACATATTTTCATAAAGAAGTAAAGTGGATCACCTCCATATATTTTACACATTCTTTAAGCATGTGCTTCTCTTTGAGATAAGATTGGTATTCCATTGTATTTCATCTCTCCCCCGGTAATAAGTCTATTTTTCACTCATTCCATTTTTATTTTTTGGTCCCTAGGGTAATTAGAACACACGTAATCACAAAATTGCATCTAACAACAACAAAATACAATGCAAAACCATATTCCATGGGATTGTTGGTATTTAAAAAGACCTAGCAAAAATGAACTTTGTGAAGAGCCAAAAGACTTGTATTGCACTTGTAAAGTTGGTGCAACTAAATTGGGAACTGGGACATAATATCTTGTATAACCATGAATTTTGCAGCTCAAAATGATTGGATTTGTACCTGCATGCATGGTAGTGGCTTAGTTTATATCCTTATTTAAGCATTCATTGGTCTATGTATATATTAAGGATGGAATATATTATAGGATATTCATATGTCTAACTTAGGTTCAGCATTCCAATCATACTATATGATTAGTGATAAAAAAATGAAAAACATTGTTACTTGACTTAATTTTCGAGTTAGAATGATTGTTTCTTCAAATTCCATTATATTTATATTTTCAAATTCAACTCCTGAAAAAGTATAGATTGTTTTTCAAATCCAATTTTTTTTGTGAAATTATATTTTCAAATTCAACTTCTGAAAAATATAGATTGTTTTTCAAATTCAATTTTTTTTGTGAAAGCTTTAAAGTATTAAACAAATTGTGTATTCAATTTAATTTTTTTTGGTAAAGCCCATTGATATTTTTTAGAAACTATTAAAATTGAACTGTACTGGGCATTTTTTAATTACAGAGGGTTACTTAATGGAAATCTGTTAGAGGAAAAGGTGCAAATTTGATGAGATTTTCAGTTCTCACAATTTGGAGTTCTCTTCAAAAATTTGTATATATTTTTTTAATGTTTTGGAGTGGCTTTAGATATCTCTCATCTACTTGAAACAATTTTGCTTCAATCAAAAACTATTAATAATACTTTCATTGGAGTTGCATTGGAGTAGAGTGGAGTGAGTAGCTAAATAATCTTCCCAAATCTTATGATCCTGCTGCATATTTATATTTAAAGGACACCTTTAAAGACCATTACTAATTATATAATTATAAAATTATTTGAAACTACATTTGAAATTTTAAAGGACACCTTTAAATACCATTACTAATTATATAATTTTAAAATTATTTGAAACTACATTTGAAATTAGTTGCATAAATGATTTTCGCAAAAGTGAATTGAGTTTGTTATGTACTTAACTATATCAGAATTTTGCATCCTAATTTTCCATTTACAGACCAAATCCATAAATATGCAGCAGAATGAACACAATTCCCTATAAGGAAAAACAAAAAATGTGAATGTTTTAGTAGATGTATTCTTGCTATACATTTGTTGCACAGGCTTCAAAATATGTATTCTAGCTCTACATTCATTGCCCAGGAAAATTTGGCCATTAGGGACTTATTGAATATATTCTCAATGGGAAGATCGTTGCGCTTACCCTAGGCAACTGAAATTATTGGGTCCATGTAATTGATTTTTGATGTTCCCAAAGCCATGGTCTTCAGATCATCTCTTATCTTCATGTTTGCCTTCATTTTCTCTATCTTCATCTTGGTATCTACAATTTTTTTCTCCAACATTTCTAGACTTTGGTTTCTCTTAGAAGCCTTCCCTTCTGGATAACTGCACCGTAGTGGCTTCCATTTTCTAGCCCTATCAAGATCAATTTCCATTTCCCTGAGCGCGCTCTCTAACTCTGCAATTCTTCCTTCAAGTCTTTCCATTTGGGTACCATGTGCCTTTGAAACAGATCGCTGATGGTTACATAGAATTGCAACCTCCTTGTTCGCGCATTGATAATCTGCAATATACTCCTCTGAACAAGTGGCACCAGTTGTTTCCTGAAGAAGTCTGTCCAACATAATGGATGCATTATATGTTCTGAATACTTTTGTTGTAAGGCCTGGCATAATATCCTTGAGATAGGCATTCAGTTAACTAGTGTCAAGCTTATCAAAAAAGTTAGGCCCTTCATTTTTCCCCATTTTGAAGTCACCAATCGCTATGAAGACTCGTTCATCTACCTCAGCTGTGTTGAAGTAGCGAATGGAATCTTTAACTAGGAAATCAAATTGCAGAGACTTTGGAGGAATTAATGTAACATTTTCCACTTTCAATGTGCAACAACCCACTGTATTAGCCTCGTCATCATCCTTCTCATTGCCAACCCTCAGAGCAAGCCTATCAATCAGGTAGGTTGCCACTGCAATATGTCTACTTCTCACATCCTTTGACTTAAACCATCGGGTATGTGTTTCTTGAATGTTATCTATCTAATCCTTGAGCATTCTTGCCTTCTCGTACTTGTCTATGTCACTTTGGCATTTCCAAGAACTACTAGGAGCCAAAAATACATATTTGAATTCTGTGGAATTGATTGGGTCATTCCAATAAGCTAGCCATGTTACAGTCCTATCATGCTTGATCTCTTTCCACCTGTGGCCATGTTACAGATCTGTCATGCCCGATCTCTTTCCACATGTTACAGTCCTGATGGCTAGGCATTGTACACTCTGGGATGGTAGAATATTTCCCTATCTTGATTATAATATCTTCTGGATAAATTATCTTCTTCAATTTACCCATTTTGGAATGCTCTCCACGGCCACGAAAGAGCCATGGTGTCTGAACTCTGAAGTTCCCAAATTTCTCTTTCACTCCATCAACAATTGCCCACATGTACTTCTCCTCTTGTTTTAGCTTCTCTTCTTTCAGAGCCTTCTTTTCCTCCGTGCTCTTTTTTTTCTTCTTCTCTTTTTCTCCAAGATGTCATTCATAAATTGGGGTAAAATCATGGAGCTCAAACTTTTGAATGACATGGTCAGTCCCAATAAATTTCTTCCAATCATGCCAAAAATTCTCTATAAATTTTGGCTACATGAGAGAGCTTACCAATTTCCTATACAAGGTGGGGTTAATCTCCTTTTCCCGAGATGCATCTGTCTTCCTCCAATTGGTGACATGCGAATATACATGGCCCTACAATCCTCCATCACAAATCTCCTCAAGATATTTATGCAGTATTTCCCTTGACTAAGGGAAATCTCACCATCTGTCTACCATACCTCCATGCCTAGAAAATAGTGCATGAGAAACAAATCCCTCATCTCAAACTCTATTGCAAGGTCCCTCTTACTCTCCTAAATGAGCCCTAGTGAACCTATCAAGAACAAGTCATCCACATATAGGACAAGAATGAGAACATCTCCCCCAACCAACAAGTAGTAGAGGTTCGAATCTGCCTCACTATTCACAAAGCCCATGCCTTGCAATTATTTGTTGATGTGTTGACACCACGCCTTGGGAGGTTTCTTGGGCCTACACAAAGCTCTGTTCAACTTGCACATGTGGAACTCTCTATTGAGTGCCACAAATCCCTCTGATTATTCAATGTACACCTCCTCCTCTAGTTCACAATTTAGGAATGTTGTCTTGACATCCATCAGATGAATTTTCCATCCCATCTATATTGCTAATGAGAACACGAATCGTATAGAAGTGTACCTAGCCACATGAGAAAATGTCTCATCATAATCTATTCCCTCCTTAGAGAACCCCTTGGACACGAACCTAGATTTGTATTTAAAGATGGTTCCATATTCACTATGATTGATATTATAGATCCAACATGATCCAACCACTGCCCTATCTCTAGGACTTAGTACAACCTCCCATACATTATTCTACATGATCGAGGAATATTCCTCAACCATTGCATCCTACCATACTTGTTACTGGGCATCCTATTGATTGTTGGAACACCACTATCTACCAAATAACTGACCAACGAGATGTAGCCATTGTATGAATCTGGTTGTCTTTGCTCTCTTTTCCCATCCTAGGAGTCCCCAAAAAACTTCTAAGCATCCCTGAGTGTAGCCTAAACCTCTTGGTTCCTCCTGTCAACATTGGAGTTAGGAGTATCCACCTCCGTGTTCTCTTGATGCATCTCTTAGATCTGTTGCATCTACTACTCCATATTCTATGAAGCCTTAGGAGCACTCAAACCTGAACTCGTTCTCGTACTACTTACTATACTCATTCTTTGCTACTACCCCTGATTTTGTTGCTCTAGCCTAGGAGTTTATATTGGCTACTCACTCTGATCTTCGGCTACTAGAAACTCTTTGGACCTTATGTATCCCTTTTCCTCCATGAACTTTACATCCTTCCTAACTGTAATCCTCTTGGCCCCTGGGATGAAGATCATGTATGCCTTTGATGTTTCTCTATAATCAACGAAGTAACCTCACTCTACATTCCGCTTTAGCTTTGAACATGTCTCCCCTAGAATGTGACAATACACTAGGTATCCAAATATCATAAAGTGACTCACATCTGGCTTTTTACCATTGAAAGGCTCCTTGGGTATAATCTTTCGAAGAGCTCTATGTGGGACCCTATTCTTTATATAAACTATCATACTGCATGCCTTTGCTCATAGATAACATGGGAGATCCTAGTCATACAACATCGCTCTCGTTGCCTCCGAAATAAACTGACTCTTCCTCTCAATAACCCCATTCTTCTTCGGGTTGTAATGAATTGTCCACTCCCTCCTGATTCATGTCCTGGTATAAAAATCCTAGAACTCTTTATGAGTGTACTCACCTCCATTATCTGACTGAAGAGTCCGGATCTTTCTGCTTGTCACATTCTCAAATGGAGCCTTAAAATCTTTAAAGAGACTAAATAACTCGTCCTTGGTCTTCAAGAAATAGATCTAGGTCTTCTTGGAAAAATCCTCGATAAAAATAGAAAAGTACTCATACCCCCCGAGATATTTCATAGACATCGAACCACATATATCTGAATGCGCAAGGTCAAATATCCCCTATGATCTATTGTCACTTATAAAGGTATGTGTTCTTCTTTTTAAAGATCTCTTTGCTCCACATTTTATCTTATTGCATAGATCTTTGCAAGATTTGAAATCTTGATAAAATGGAGGGCATATTTGTGTAATTTTTTTATTTAGTTAGTTAGTTATTCATTTATTCATTCTAAAATTTAACATCTTTCATCTCTTGTGGTTACACATGCAATTTTATAGATCTATTGTAGCTACCCATGCCGACTCTTAAATGGTTCTTTCAGATAAACATGCTACTGTGTAATTATTTATTTGCATCTGTCACTACTTATGGTCCTAAAGGTCCGGTTCCTAACTCCCTTCCTTCCCTCCCAGGCAAGCGTATGAATCCATCCTGCCAAATATAGATCAAATTGATGGAACCGTAGCCCTAGAACTATACCTCTTCCTCGACCCTTGACTCTATACCTCGAGCTCTACCTCGAATTCACTTACCGCTGCTGGAGTTGCATTTTCATTTATAATGCATCACTTACAATCCACCTCAGGATCATAAACAGACACATGAATGCTTATGGTCCTAAAGGTCCTGCTTAGTGTTAGTCATGGTGCTTTTAAATGTTTCCTAAATTTTTTCTTTTAAACCTACAATTTATATTCATAATTAGTATTTTTATTTTAAACCTGCAATTTACATACATAATTAGTTTTTTAAGCATGGGTTATATAGTCTTCAATTTTTTTTTCCACAACTTCATTTATCGATGCATGTTTTCTTTCCTTCAATGTATTTCTAATGCTAAAGGCTAGAAAAATAAAATAAAAAAACGAGTTTCCTATTTTAAAAAGCTATGTTTAGTGAATTTGATATGCTAAAGGCTAGAAAAACAAAAAAAAATCCAATTTCCTATTTTAAAAAGCTATGTTTAGTGAATTTGATATAGGTCATACGAACAGAAATTACTTACAGATACAATGTTATTGCATTAGAAATTTATTGATATTGTATTATTATATTGAGGATGAAAACCTTGCTTTATGAGATAACAAGCATTTATATGTAAATATTTTTCAATTTTATTATATAACTTGTTATTTATTATTTAAGTTTATATCAAACTTTCTTGAAGGAAAAATCTTAAATATCACCTTTGATATTGAAATCCAGAGATATAATTATTTTCATAAATATTAAAATCACACTTTCTAGAAGTTATGGTTGCTTTTTGTTTTTCATAAACAAATTCATTTGGATAGTTGGAATGATTTTAATTTTTTTGATAAATTTTATAAATATATCTTATTTTATTTTTATTTTTCATATATTATTATATAATTTGTTTTTTTTTATAATTTAAATGTTGTTAATTTCTTGAGGTATTTTTACTTTAATTCTTAGATATTATAATTACTTAAAGAGTGGGGGAGAGGAGAGAGAAGGAAAAACAATAAGGGATATATATAGAGAGAACCTAGGTGTGTAAGACTAAGGGAAGAGAGAGGAGGAGAATAAGCTATGAGAATGTGTGTTGATAAAATTTGTAAAATACATCAATCTATAAATTTTCTGAATCCATCATAGCTCAATAGCCCTATTCAAAATATGAAATTTTGTTGAACTTATCTTGTTTCTGTCTTGACTTGTTTTATGAATATGAAGGTGGACGTTGAAGATCTATTTTTGGAAAAGTCAGAGAGTGTGAGTACTATGCCCACATTAAAAACTTACAAAAATGTTCTAAGGTCAAAGAAATTAGGCAGATATCTATATATTCATGCATTTAGTTGAACATAATTTCATAAAAAAATAAAGTGGATCATCTCCATAAATTTTTTCACATTATTTAAGCATGTGCTTCTCTTTGAAATAAGCTCTGGTATTCCATTGTATTTCATCTTTACTATTGTAACAAGTCTATTTTTCTCTCCTTTCATTTTTAGTTTTTGGTCACTAGGGTAATTAGAACACATGGCATCACAAAATTGCATATGACAACAACAAAATGCAATGCAAAACCATATTCCATAGAATTTTTGTTATTTAAAAATACCCAGCGAAAACGAACTTTGTGAAGAGCCAAAAGACTTGTATTGCACTTGTAAATTTGGTGCAATTGAATTGGGAACTGGGACATAATGTCTGTTATAACCATGAATTTTGAAGCTCAAAATGATTGGATTTGCACGTGCTTGGTAGTGGCTTAGTTTATATACTTATTTAAGCATTCATTGGTCTATGTATATATTGAGGATGGAATATATTATAGGATATTCATATGTCTAAAATAGGTTCGGGATTCCAATCATACTGTATGATTAGTGATAAAAAATGAAAAACATTGTTAGAGTTAAAATGATTATTTCTCCAAATTCCATTATATTTATATTTTCAAATTCAATTCTATTGGCTGCTCACTCTAATCTTCAACTACTGGAAACTATTTGGACCTTATGAATCCCTTTTCCTCCATGAACTTACATCCTTCCTAATTATAATCCTCTTGGCCCCTAGGATGAATATCATGTATGCCTTTGATGTTTCTCTATAATCAATGAAGTAACCTCGCTTTACATTCCGCTCTAGCTTTGAACATGTCTCCCCTGGAATGTGACAATATGCTATGTATCCAAATATCCTAAAGTGACTCACATCTGGATTTTTACCGTTAAAAGGCTCCTTGGGTATCATATTTAGAAGAGCTCTATGTGGGACCCTATTCTCTATATAAACTATCATACTGCATACCTTTTCTCATAGATAACATGGGAGATCCTAGTTATACAACATTTCTCTCACTGCCTCTGAAATAAACCGACTCTTCCTCTCAATAACCCCATTCTTCTCCAGGTTGTAATGAATTGTCCACTCCCTCCCGATTCATGTCCTGGTATAAAACTCCTAGAACTCTTTATGAGTGTACTCACCTTCATTATATGACTGAAGAGTCTGGATCTTTCTGCCTATCACATTCTCAAATAGAGCCTTAAACCCTTTAAAGCGACTAAATAACTCGTCCTTGGTCTTCAAGAAATAGATCTAGGTCTTCTTGGAAAAATCGTCGATAAAAATATAAAAGTACTCATACCCCCCGAGATATTTCATAGACATCAAACCACATATATCTAAATGCACAAGGTCAAATATCCCCTATGATCTACTGTCACTTGTACAGGTATTTGTTCTTCTTTTTAAAAATATCTTTGCTCCACATTTTATCTTATAGATCTTTGCAATATTGGAAATCTTGATAAAATGGAGGAGGTCTTTGTGCAATTTATTTATTTATTTATTTAGTTAGTTATTCATTTAGTCATTCTTAAATTTAACATCTTTCATCTCTTGTGGTTACACATGCAATTTTGTAGATCTATTGTAGCTACCCATGCCGACTCTTAGATGATTCTTTCAGATGCACATGCTACTGTGTAATTATTTATTTGCATCTGCCACTACTTATGGTCCTAAAAGAAGAGAGAGGAGGAGAATAGGCTATGAGAATGTGTGTTGATAAACTTTGTAAAATACATCAATCTATAAATTTCATGAAGGCATCATAGCTCAATATCCCTATTAAAAATATGAAATTTTGTTGAACTTATCTTGTTTGTTTCTGCCTTGACATGTTTTATGAATATGAAATTAGGCAGATATCTATATATTCATGCATTTAGTTGAACATAATTTCATAAAAAAATAAAGTGGATCATCTCCAAAAAAAAAAATCACATTCTTTAAGCATGTGCTTCTCTTTGAGATAAGCTCTGGTATTCCATTGTATTTCATCTCTACTATTGTAACAAGTCTATTTTTCACTCGTTCCATTTTTAGTTTTTGGTCATTAGATTAATTAGAACACATGACATCACAAAATTGCATATGACAACAACAAAATGCAATGCAAAACCATATTCCATAGAATTGTTGCTATTTAAAAATACCCAGCAGAAACGAACTTTGTGAAGAGTGAAAAGACTTGTATGGCACTTGTAAAGTAGGTGCACTTGAATTGGGAACTGGGACATAATGTCGGGTATAACCATGAATTTTGAATCTCAAAATGATTGGATTTGCACCTGCTTGGTAGTGGCTTAGTTTATGTACTTATTTAAGCATTCATTGGTCTATGTATATATTAAGGCTGGAATATATTATAGGATATTCATGTCTAAAATAGGTTCAGGATTCCAATCATATTGTATAATTAGTGATAAAAATGAAAAACATTGTTAGAGATAAAATGATTGTTTTTTCAAATTCAATTCTTGAGAAAGTATAAATTGTTTTTCAAATTCAATTTTTTGTGAAAGCTTTGAAGTATTAAACAAATTGTGTATTGAGTTTAAGTTTTTTTGGTAATTTTTTCAGAAATTTATATTCAGCTTTCTAATCTCTTGAAATTGTTTTAGATATTTGTCATCTACCCTATACAATTTAGGCTTTCTAATGTCTTGAAATAGTTTTAGATATATTTAATCTACCTAAAACAATTTAGCTTCACTGAGAAACTATTAATAATATTTACATTGTAAATAATCTTCCCAAATCTTATGATCCTACTATATATTTATATATTTATATTTAAAGGAATACAATTACTCATTATATAATTTTAAAATTATTTGAAACTACATTCGAAATTAGTTACATAAATGATTTTCGCAAAATTGAATTGAGTTTCTTATGTAAGTAACTACATGAGAATTTTGCATCGTCCTACACAGATAGACTCCAAAGTACCATCCGAAATGACACTCATAGATCTAATTTTGTTAAAATATATAATTACTTCCTCATGCAGAAGTTAGACAATCAGTTAGGTGAATGAGTTGAGTTGAGTTACAGTTAGATTTGGTGAGTGAGTTAAGCGAGTTGATTAAGTTCAGTGATGAGTGACAGTGTGTGCATGTTAATTAGATTAAATACCCTTCATGGGTTCATTGTATTAAGAGAGATTAAGAGAGTTTTATGATTCAGAGTTTTAGATTAATTGAAGAGCCGCAACTCATTGTTCATGTGTGAAATCTTTGCGTTATTTATGTGATTGAATCCTCTGCCTTTCCAACAGATTGGTATCAGAGAGAGATCACAGAGAACGGAAGAAAAACGGATTAGCAATCATCCGTGGGTGAGAAGGAAATTTTTTTCCGCGTTTTTACGCTATAACGCAGCTGTTAATCACTGACAGAGCGTTATAACGCTGGATCCCACTGTTTAGAACCGCGTTAAAAACGAAAAACTTAACACGATTTCGAGGCACGCGGGTCTCTTGAAGTTCCGTTGCGTTAAGGCGCTAACGCAGCACATAGTGTCGAGGAGAGCGTTAACACGCGGAGGTATTGAAGCTTGGACGCGTTATTCGACCAGAAAAAACAAGTCAACGAAGTATTTTTCGTTTAAAGCCATATTCAAAGGCTTTTATGACTTCGTTTTAAATAAAGGTTATAAAGCACGTGGGGAGATTCTCTCATATAGCACGTGAGGAGATTTTGAAAAGGGGAAACCAATATTTATCAGTCTATTGGCCCATAAATGCACCCGGGAAATAGATGCCCACCGTTGGATGGTGTACTTGCTTTAATCCAACGGTGGGCAGTTACTTTCCAGATGCATTTATGGGCCAATAGACTGATAAATATTGGTTTCCTTGAAAAGGAGTGTTTTTTTTTAAAAGGGCTTCATAAGCATATTATAAGAAAGCTTTAAAACGTGGAGCTTTGTAATAAAGTTTTTTTTAAAGAAAAAAGACTTTATTATAATAAAGTATTTTTTTAAAGGGGCCTTTCATAAGCGTATTACAAAGAAGCTTTAAAAGGTGGAGTTTTTAAAATAAGGTTTTTTTTAAGAAAGGATATTTTTTATATAAAGATTTTTTTTAATAAAGAAATTTTTATATAAATAAAAAAATAATAATAAAACCTAGGGTTTTATTATAAAGTTTTTTTAAGCTTTGCAAAGCATATCAAATTTTTTTAGGGTTTCAGCAGTGAACTTTTGTTTGAAGAAATATGGCTACAAGCAGCTTCCAACCGCAACTTCCTTCTTTCAATGGGAAGGATTACGATATGTGGGCCATTAAGATGGAGACTATGCTAAAAGCGCATGATGTTTGGGATCATGTCAAGTATGGGTATGCAGAACCTTAAGATGAGGCAGAAGAACGAGCCCTCAGTAATGCAGAGAGGGAACAGTGGAAGAAAGATAAGCGGAAGAATGCACAAGCGTTGCTTCTAATCCAGCAGGGAGTAGATCGAGCCGTGTTCCAGAAGATCATGATAACCTCGTCAGCAAAAGAGGCATGGGACACCTTGGCGACAAGCTATCAAGGTATGGCAAAAGTTAATATTGTTAAATTGCAAAATACTAGGAGAGATTTCGAAGTTCTGCAGATGAAGGAGACAGAGGACATTGATTCCTTCATGAATAGGGTCATGTCTGTCGTCAATCAATTAAAAATTTATGGCGAAGATATTAAAGATCGAACAGTGATCGAGAAGGTGCTTCGATCCCTGTCTACCATATTTGATGTTGTGGTAGCAACCATAGAAGAAGCAAAGGACTTGGAAAAACTCACAATTGATGAGTTGATGGGATTCCTTCTATCGCATGAAGCAAGGATAGACATAAATAAGGATTCCACTTTGGAAACAACCTTCCAAAGTCAAGTCTATATTTCCAGAGGTCGAGGCAAAGGTCGATCGAGAGGCAGAGGACGAGGCAGTAACTATGGCGGTCACAGAGATGGCCGAGACGATCATGAGCATCAACATGGAAGCAGCAGCAGCAGAAGCTTTCATAACAATCAAAGGTCTGACAAATCTAAGGTAAAGTGCTTTTACTGCAATAGATTTGGTCATTATGCTCGTGATTGTAGGAAGAAGATTGCAGATCAAGGCAATCAGAGAGCTAATGTTAGTACAGAAAATACTGACTCTATGTTTCTTGCATGCAACACCATGCATGCACCGTCTGATAAGGTCTGGCTATTAGACAGTGGTTGCAGTAACCACATGACAGGAAACAAGGATTTGGTTGCTAATTTGGATGTCACAGTGCAGACAGAGGTCAAGTTAGGTACTGACAAGACTGTGGCTGTAGATGGCAAAGGAGTGGTCAACATTGTGACCAAGCAGGGGGAGCCAAAGACCATATCAGAGGTATACTATGTCCCTGGACTCAAACACAATCTGATTAGTGTTGGTCAACTGATGCAGAAAGGATACAAAGTAACCTTTCAGGGGCAACAGTGTGTTATTTACGACAAATCCCCAAGCAAGCAGCTAATTGCAAAGGTGCAGATGACGAGGAACAGACTCTTTCCTCTCATTATGAAATACAATGATCAGGTTAGTTCTTTTACAACTGCATGTTCTGATGCATACTGGTTATGGCACTTTCGGTTTGGACACTTGCATTTTTCCGGTTTAAGATTGTTGCAGCAGAAACAGATGGTGAGAGGTTTACCTCCCATCAAAGAACCTGCTAGCACTTGTGAGTGTTGCATCTTGGGAAAGCAACACCGTGAAATTTTTCCAAAAGGAGTTTCTTACAGAGCAAAGAAACCACTTGAATTGGTGCATACCGACTTGTGTGGACCTATGAGGACACAGTCGATTGGTGGAAGTTGTTACTTCCTCACCTTTATTGATGATTATAGTAGGAAGACTTGGGTTTACTTTTTGAAGCAGAAGTCTGAAACTTTTGCAAAGTTCAAAGAGTTCAAAGCTTTGGTAGAGAACCAAAGTGATCAACTGATCAAGGTATTGAGATCGAATCGTGGTGGAGAATACGATTCGAAGGCATTCCATGAGTACTGCAAACAACATGGAATAAGAAGACAGTTTACGACCAGATACACAACACAGCAGAATGGTGTAGCAGAGAGGAAGAATCGAACAATCATGAACATGACAAGGAGCATGTTGAAAGCAAGACACTTGTCTAATGAGTATTGGGCAGAAGCAGTTGTATGTGTTGTTTATGTGATAAATAGATCTCCTACAAAGAGCGTGATGAACAGAGTTCCATAAGTAGCATGGTCAGGTATGTCTTGCAGTGTATCTCATTTTAGAGTTTTTGGATGTGTAGCCTATGCACATGTGCCTAAGCAAATAAGAGGAAAATTAGATGATCAAAGTAAAAAATGTATATTTACTGGTTATAGTGAGCAGTCAAAATCTTACAAACTGTATAACCCTGTCACAAAGAAGACAATCATTAGCAGAGATGTTGTGTTCAAAGAACAAGAGTCATGGAATGGGACTGTAGACACATTAACCGATGCTCCAACACCATTGATGGAGGATGATCTTGTAGAAGGAGAGGAACAGCAAGAACCAAGAGAGAAGACACCAAACCGAGTCACACCGGCAAGGACTCCAAGATTTTCAGAAAAGCATGGATCTTCAAGCAGATCCACAGATCAAAATTCTCCAAGCAGCGAATTAGGTAATGAATCAACTACTGGTAAGAAAAAGATGAGAAGTTTGAAAGATATTTACGATGATTTGGATGTTAGTTAAAATTTTGCATTGTTGGCATTCCAACCTTCTTCCTTTGAAGAAGCAATCAGAGATGACAATTGGGTGCAAGCCATGGATGAAGAGATGAATTCCATTGAAAAGAATGATACATGGGATTTGGTTGATTTACCAAAAGATAAAAATCTCATTGGTGTGAAGTGGGTATACAAGACCAAAGTGAACGAAAAAGGTGAGATTGACAGATTTAAAGCAAGACTTGTAGCCAAAGGATTCTCGCAGCAACCGGGAATAGACTTTGGAGAAACTTTTTCTCCGGTAGCCAGATTGGATACTGTAAGAGCAGTTCTAGCGACAGCAGCTCAGAACAAGTGGAAAGTGTATCAGATGGATGTCAAATCAGCGTTCTTGAATGGAATTCTAGAAGAAGAGATTTATGTGCAGCAGCCTCCAGGTTATGAAGTTGAAGGACAAGAAGACAAAGTTTACAGATTGAAGAAAGCGCTCTATGGACTGAAGCAAGCACCTAGAGCATGGTATAGCAGAATCGATAGTTATATGATCAAGAATGGATTTTGCAGAAGCAGCATTGAGCCTACCTTATACACAAAGGTAAATGAGCATGGACAGATTTTGATAGTTTGCTTATATGTTGATGATATGATTTTTACAGGTGATCTTGAAATAGATGAATTTAAAGTAGCCATGATGAAAGAATTTGAGATGACAGATCTAGGTCTCATGAAATATTTTCTTGGCATTGAAGTTGAGAAATCTGAAAAAGGCATTTTTATTTGTCAAAATAAGTATGCAACAGATTTGCTGAAAAGATTCAGGATGGATAATTCCAAACCTGTACCTACACCAGTTGCAACGGGTACAAAGTTAAGTAAGGATGATGAAGGGGCAGATGTCAATCCAACTCTACTCAAAAGATTGGTTGGCAGCCTCATGTATATCACAGCTACAAGATCAGATATTATGTAGGGAGTGAGTCTGATTTCCAGATTCATGGAGACTCCAAAAGACACACATTGGAGTGTTGGAAAAAGAATTCTGAGATACATAGCAGGAACCAGAGATTATGGCATAATATATGCAAGTACATAAAAGAAAGAATTGATTGGATATACAGATAGTGATTTTGCAGGAAGTTTGGATGATCGGAAGAGCACATCCGGTTATGTTTTCCATCTCGGTTCAGGAGTGATAGCATGGACATCTGAAAAGCAGCCTATTGTTACACTATCATCAGCAGAAGCAGAATATGTAGCACCAAATTCAGCAGCATGTCAAGCAGTATGGTTAAGAAGATTATTGGATGGACTCAAGCAAAAACAACAAGGATCAACAACGATACACTGTGACAACACATCGTCAATTGCACTATCCAAGAATAGTGTGTTTCATCAAAAGAGCAAGCATATTGATACTAGATATCTTTTTATTCGAGAACTTGTGAGCAATGGAGAAGTTCACTTGAAGCCATGTAGAACAAGTGATCAATTGGTTGATATCTTTACGAAGCCATTAGCAGTAGATTTGTTTGAGTTTCATAAAAGAAACTTGGGAGTTGTAAGCCTAGCTGAGACATAGACCAGTAGGCATGTTTGAGTTGTCATGAGTTATTTTTTAGTTTAGCGGTCGTAATTAAGGGGGAGTATTAAAATATATAATTACTTTCTCATGCAGAAGTTAGACAAATAGTTAAGTGGAATTAGTTGAGTTGAGTTACAGTTAGATTTGGTGAGCGAGTTAGCGAGTTGATTAAGGGACCGAGTTCGCAATTAATAATTGTGCATGTTAATCGGATTAAATACCCTTCACGGGTTCATTGTATTAAGAGAGAAAGTGAGAGAGTTTTATGATTCAGAGTTTTAGATTAATTGAAGAGCCGCAGCTCATTGTTCATGTGTGAAATCTTTGTGTTATATCTGTGATTGAATTCTCTGCATTTCCAACAGAATGGTATCAGAGCGAGGTCACAGAGAACGGAAGAAAAACGGATTAGCAGTCCTCTGTGTGTGAAAATGAAATTTTTTTCCACGTTTTTGCGCTACAACGCAGTGGTTAATTAAAGACAGAGCGTTATAACGCGGGTTCCCACTGTAGAGAACCGCTTTAAAATTGAAAAACTTAACACGGTTTTGAAGCATGCGGGCATACTGTACTTTCCAATGCGTTAAGGCACTAACACAGCCCAAGCGTCTTAGGAGGTGCGTTAGCACGCAATGCTAACAAGCAGCAAGCGCGTTAGTGAATCTTAAAAGTTTGGAAAAAAATTTCGTGTTAAGATTTGATATGCATGACTCTTTAAAGAGTCTCTTAAACACGGGTGAGAAGGTATTCTTTAAAAAGGAGTTTGTTTAAAAAGGGGAAATTTCAGAGGTATTTGAAAACGTTTTTTTAAAGGGGCTTTTCATAAGCATCTTATAAAAAAGCTTTAAACAGTGGAGTTTTTATAATAATTTTTTTTAAGACAAGGATTTTTTTTTATATAAAGATTCTTTTATAAAGAAATTTTTATATAAATAATAAAAACAATAATAATAAAACCTAGGGTTTTATTATAAAGTTTTTTTTTTTAAGCTTTGCAAAGCATATCAATTTTTTTTTAGGGTTTCAGAAGTGAACTTTTTGGTTGAAGAAAAATGGCTACACGCAGCTTCCAGCCACAAATTCCTTTTTTCACAGGGAATGATTATGATGTGTGGGCCATTAAGATGGAGACCATGCTAAAAGCACATGATGTCTGGGATCATGTCAAGTATGGGTTTGCAGAACCTCACGATGATGCAGAAGAATGAGCCCTCAGTAATGCAGAGAGGGAACAGTGGAAGAAAGATAAGCGAAAGAATGCACAAGCATTGCTTTTAATTCAGCTGGGAGTAGATCGAGCCGTGTTCCAGAAGATCATGATAACCTCGTCAGCAAAGGAGGCATGGGACACCTTGACGACCATCGATCAAGGTATGGCCAAAGTTAATATTGTTAAATTGCAGAATACTAGGAGAGATTTCGAAATTCTGCAGATGAAGGAGACAGAGGACATTGATTCCTTCATGAATAGGGTCATGTCTGTCGTCAATCAGTTAAAAATCTATGGTGAAGATATTAAAGATCGAATAGTGATTGAGAAGGTTCTTCGATCCCTGTCTACCAAATTTGATGTTGTGGTAGCAGCCATAGAAGAAGCAAAGGACTTGGAAAAACTCACAATTGATGAGTTGATGGGATCTCTTCTATCGCATGAGGCAAGGATAGAAAGAAATAAGGATTCCACATTGGAAACTGCTTTCCAAAATCAAGTCTATATTTCAAGAGGTCGAGGCAAAGGTCGATTGAGAGGTAGAGGACGAGGCAGCAACTATGGCAGTCACAGAGATGGCCGAGATGATCATGAGCATCAACATGGAAGCAGCAACAACAGAAGCTTTCATAACAATCAAAGGTCTGACAAATCTAAGGTAAAGTGTTATTACTGCAATATATTTGGTCATTATGCTCGTGATTGTAGGAAGAAGATTGCAGATCAAGGCAATCAGAGAGCTAATGTTAGTACAAAAAATACTAACTCTATGTTTCTAGCATGCAACACCATTCATGCACCATCTGATAAGGTCTGGCTATTAGACAGTGGTTGCAGTAACCACATGACAGGAAACAAGTATTTGGTTGCTAATTTGGATGTCTCAGTGCAGACAGAGGTAAAGTTGGGAACTGACAAGACTGTGGCTGTAGATGGCAAATGAGTGGTCAACATTGTGACCAAGCAGGGGGAGCCAAAGACCATATCAGAGGTATACTATGTCTCTGGACTCAAACACGGTTTGATTAGTGTTGGTCAACTGATGCAGAAAGGATACAAAGTTATCTCTCAGGGGCAACAGTGTGTTATTTATGACAAATCCCCAAGCAAGCAGCTGATTGCAAAGGTGCAGATGATGAGGAACAGACTCTTTCATCTCATTATGAACTACAATGATCAGGTTAGTTCTTTTACAACTGCATGTTCTGATGATTACTGGCTATGGCACTTTCGGTTTGGACACTTGCATTTTTCCGGTTTACGATTGTTGCAGCAGAAACAGATGGTCAGAGGTTTACCTCCCATCAAAGAACCTGCTAGCATGTGTGAGTGTTTCATCTTAGGAAAGCAACACCGTGAAAGTTTTCCGAAAGGATTTTCTTACAGAGCAAAGAAACCACTTGAATTGGTGCATACCGACTTGTGTGGACCCATGAGGACACAGTCGATTGGTGGAAGTTGTTACTTCCTCACCTTTATTGATGATTATAGTAGGAAGACTTGGGTTTACTTTTTGAAGCAGAAGTCTGAAACTTTCACAAAGTTCAAAGAGTTCAAAGCTTTGGTGGAGAACCAAAGTGATCAATTGATCAAGGTATTGAGATCAGATTGTGGTGGAGAATACGATTCGAAGGCATTCCATGAGTACTACAAACAACATGGAATTAGAAGACAGTTTACAACTAGATACACACCACAGCAGAATGGTGTAGCAGAGAGAAAGAATCGAACAATCATGAACATGACAAGGAGCATGTTGAAAGCAAGACACTTGTCTAATTAGTATTGGGCAGAAGTAGTTGCATGTGCTATTTATGTGATAAACAGATCTCCTACAAAGAGCGTGATGAACAGCATGGTCAGGTATGTCTTGCAGTGTATCTCATTTCAGAGTTTTTGGATGTGTAGCTTATGCACATGTGCCTAAGAAAATAAGAGGCAAATTAGATGATCAAAGTGAAAAATGTATATTTACTGGTTATAGTGAGCAGTCAAAAGCTTACAAACTATATAACCCTGTCACAAAGAAGACAATCATTAGCAGAGATGTTATGTTCAAAGAACAAGAGTCATTGAATGGGACTGTAGACACACTAACCGATGCTCAAACACCATTGATGGAGGATGATGATGTAGAAGAAGAGGAGCAGCAAGAACCAAGAGAGCAGACACCAAACAGAGTCACACCAGCAAGGACTCCAAGATTTTCAAAGCAGCATGGATCTTCAAGCAGATCCACAGATAAGAATTCTCCAAGCAGCGCATCAGGTAAGAAAAAGATGAGAAGTTTGAAGGATATTTATGAGGATTTGGATGTTAGTTAAAATTTTGCATTGTTGGCATTCCAACCTTCTTCGTTTGAAAAAGCAATCAGAGATGACAATTGGGTGCAAGCCATGGATGAAGAGATGAATTCAATTGAAAAGAATGATACATGGGATTTGGTTGATTTACCAAACGATAAAAATCTCATTGGTGTGAAGTGGTTGTACAAGACAAAGGTGAATGAAAAAGGTGAGATTAATAGATTTAAAGCAAGACTTGTAGCAAAAGGATTCTTGCAGCAATTGGGAATAGACTTTGGGGAAACATTTTCTCCAGTAGCTAGATTGGATACTGTAAGAGCAATTCTAGTGACAACAGCTCAGAACAAGTGGAAAGTATAACAAATGGATGTCAAATCAGCCTTCTTGAATGGAATTCTAGAAGAATAAATTTATGTGTAGTAGCCTCCAGGTTATGAAGTTGAAGGTAAAGAAGATAAAGTTTATAGAATGAGGAAAGCGCTCTATGGACTGAAGAAAGCACCTAGAGCATGGTATATCAGAATCGACAGTTACATGATCAAGAATGGTTTTTGCAGAAGCAGTATTGAGCCTACCTTATACACAAAGGTAAATGAGCATGGACAAATTTTGATAGTTTGCTTATATTTAGATGATATGATTTTTACAGGTGATCTTGAGATAGATGAATTTAAAGAAGCCATGATGAAAGAATTTGAGATGACAGATCTAGGTGTCAAGAAATATTTTCTTGGCATTGAAGTTGATCAATCTGAAAAATGAATTTTTATTTGTCAAAATAAATATGCAAGAGATTTGTTGAAAAGATTCAGGATGGATAATTCCAAACCTGTACCTACACCAGTTGCAACAGGTACAAAGTTGAGTAAGGATGATGAAGGGGCAGATGTCAATCCAAATCTATTCAAAAGATTGGTTGGCAGCCTCATGTATCTCACAGCGACAAGACCAGATATTATGCAGGGAGTGAGTCTGATTTCCAGATTCATGGAGACTCCAAAAGACACACATTGGAGTGTTGGAAAAAGAATTCTGAGATACATAGCAGGAACCAAAGATTATGGCATAATGTATGCAAGTACAGAAAAGAAAGAGTTGATTGGATATACAGATAGTGATTTTGCAGGAAGTTTGGATGATCGGAAGAGCACATTCGATTATGTTTTCCATCTCGGTTCATGAGTGATAGCATGGGCATCTAAGAAGCAGCCTATTGTGACATTATCATCAGTAGAAGCAGAATATGTAGCAGCAACTTCAGCAGCATGTCAAGCATTATGGTTAAGAAGAGTATTGGATGGACTCAAGCAGAAACAACAAGGATCAACAGCGATATACTGTGACAACACATCATCGATTGCACTATCCAAGAATAGTGTGTTTCATCAAAAGAGCAAGCACATTGATACTAGATATCATTTTATTCGAGAACTAGTGAACAATGGAGAAGTTCACTTAAAGCCTTGTAGAACGAGTGATCAAATGGCTGATATCTTTACAAAGCCATTAGCAGTAGATTTGCTTGAGTTTCACAAAAGAAACTTGGGAGTTGTAAGCCTAGCTAAGACATAGACCAGCAGGCATGTTTGAGTTGTCATAAGTTATGTTTTAGTTTAGAGGTCGTAATTAAGGGGGAGTGTTAAAATATATAATTACTTCCTCATGCAGAAGTTAGACAATCAGTTAGGTGAATGAGTTGAGTTGAGTTACAGTTAGATTTGGTGAGTGAGTTAAGCGAGTTGATTAAGTTCAGTTATGAGTGACAGTGTGTGCATGTTAATTAGATTAAATACCCTTCATGGGTTCATTGTATTAAGAGAGATTAAGAGAGTTTTATGATTCAGAGTTTTAGATTAATTGAAGAGCCGCAACTCATTGTTCATGTGTGAAATCTTTGCGTTATTTATGTGATTGAATCCTCTGCCTTTCCAACAGATTGGTATCAGAGAGAGATCACGGACAACGGAAGAAAAACGGATTAGCAATCATCTGTGGGTGAGAAGGAAATTTTTTTCCGCATTTTTACGCTATAACGCAGATGTTAATTACTGACTGAGCGTTATAACGCTGGATCCCACTGTTTAGAACCGCGTTAAAAACGAAAAACTTAACACGATTTCGAGGCACGCGGGTCTCTTGAAGTTTCGTTGCGTTAAGGCCCTAACGCAGCACATAGTGTCGAGGAGAGCATTAACACGCGGAGGTATTGAAGCTTAGACGCGTTATTCGACCCAAAAAAAACAAGTCAACGAAGTATTTTTCGTTTAAAGCCATATTCAAAGGCTTTTATGACTTCGTTTTAAATAAAGGTTATAAAGCACGTGAGGAGATTCTCTCATATAGCACGTGAGGAGATTTTGAAAAGGAGTTTTTTTAAAAAAGGGCTTCATAAGCATATTATAAGAAAGCTTTAAAACGTGGAGCTTTGTAATAAAGTTTTTTTAAAGAAAAAGGACTTTATTATAATAAAGTATTTTTTTAAAGGGGCCTTTCATAAGCGTATTACAAAGAAGCTTTAAAAGGTGGAGTTTTTATATTAAGGTTTTTTTTAAGAAAGGATATTTTTTATATAAAGAATTTTTTTAATAAAGAAATTTTTATATAAATAAAAAAATAATAATAAAACCTAGTGTTTTATTATAAATTTTTTTTAAGCTTTGCAAAGCATATCAATTTTTTTTAGGGTTTCAGCAGTGAACTTTTGTTTGAAGAAATATGGCTACAAGCAGCTTCCAACCACAACTTCCTTCTTTCAATGGGAAGGATTACGATATGTGGGCCATTAAGATGGAGACTATGCTAAAAGCGCATGATGTTTGGGATCATATCAATTATGGGTATGCAGAACCTCAAGATGAGGCAGAAGAACGAGCCCTCAGTAATGCAGAGAGGGAACAGTGGAAGAAAGATAAGCAGAAGAATGCACAAGCATTGCTTCTAATCCAGCAGGGAGTAGATCGAGCCGTGTTCCAGAAGATCATGATAACCTCGTCAGCAAAAGAGGCATGGGACACCTTGGCGACAAGCTATCAAGGTATGGAAAAAGTTAATATTGTTAAATTGCAGAATACTAGGAGAGATTTCGAAGTTCTGCAGATGAAGGAGACAGAGGACATTGATTCCTTCATGAATAGGGTCATGTCTGTCGTCAATTAGTTAAAAATCTATGGCGAAGATATTAAAGATCGAACAGTGATCGAGAAGGTTCTTCGATCCCTGTCTACCAAATTTGATGTTGTGGTAGCAGCCATAGAAGAAGCAAAGGACTTGGAAAAACTCACAATTGATGAGTTGATGGGATCCCTTCTATCGCATGAAGCAAGGATAGACAGAAATAAGGATTCCACTTTGGAAACTGCCTTCCAAATTCAAGTCTATATTTCAAGAGGTTGAGGAAGAGGTCGATCAAGAGGCAGAGGACGAGGCAACAACTATGGCGGTCACAGAGATGGCCGAGATGATCATGAGCATCAACGTGGAAGCAGCAGCAGCAGAAGCTTTCATAATAATCAAAGGTCTGACAAATCAAAGGTAAAGTGCTTTTACTGCAATAGATTTGGTCATTATGCTCGTGATTGTAGGAAGAAGATTGCAGATCAAGGCAATCAGAGAGCTAATGTCAGTACAGAAAATATTGACTCTATGTTTCTCGCATGCAACACCATGCATGCACCATCTGATAACGTCTGGCTATTAGACAGTGGTTGCCGTAACCACATGACAGGCAACAAGGATTTGGTTGCTAATTTGGATGTCACAGTGCAGACAGAGGTCAAGTTGGGTACTGACAAGACTGTGGCTGTAGATGGCAAAGGAGTGGTCAACATTGTGACCAAGCAGGGGGAGCCAAAGACCATATCAGAGGTATACTATGTCCCTGGACTCAAACACAATTTGATTAGTGTTGGTCAACTGATGTAGAAAGGATACAAAGTTATCTTTTAGGGGCAACAATGTGTTATTTACGACAAATCCCCAAGCAAGCAGCTGAATGCAAAGGTGTAGATGAAGAGGAACAGACTCTTTCCTCTCATTATGAACTACAATGATCAGGTTAGTTCTTTTACAACTGCATGTTCTGATGATTACTGGCTATGGCACTTTCGGTTTGGACACTTGCATTTTTCCGGTTTACGATTGTTGCAGCAGAAACAGATGGTCAAAGGTTTACCTCCCATCAAAGAACCTGCTAGCACATGTGAGTGTTGCATCTTAGGAAAGCAACACCGTGAAATTTTTCTGAAAGGAGTTTCTTACAGAGCAAAGAAACCACTTGAATTGGTGCATACCGACTTGTGTGGACCCATGAGGACACAGTCGATTGGTGGAAGTTGTTACTTCCTCACCTTTATTGATGATTATAGTAGGAAGACTTGGGTTTACTTTTTGAAGCAGAAGTCTGAAACTTTTTCAAATTTCAAAGAGTTCAAAGCTTTGGTGGAGAACCAAAGTGATCGACAAATCAAGGTATTAAGATCTGATCGTGGTGGCGAATATGATTCGAAGGCATTCCATGAGTACTGCAAACAACATGGAATCAGAAGACAGTTTACAACCAGATACACACCACAACAGAATGGTGTAGCAGAGAGGAAGAATCGAACAATCATGAACATGACAAGGAGCATGTTGAAAGCAAGACACTTGTCTAATGAGTATTGGGAAGAAGCAGTTGCATGTGCTGTTTATGTGATAAACAAATCACCTACAAAGAGTGTGACGAACAGAGTTCCAGAAGCAGCATGGTCAGGTATGTCTTGCAGTGTATCTCATTTCAAAGTTTTTGGATGTGTAGCCTATGCACATGTGCCTAAGCAAATAAGAGGCAAATTAGATGATCAAAGTGAAAAATGTATATTTACTGGTTATAGTGAGCAGTCAAAAGCTTACAAATTATATAACCCTGTCATAAAGAAGACAATCATTAGCAGAGATGTTGTGTTCAAAGAACAAGAGTCATGGAATGGGACTGTAGACACACTAACCGATGCTCAAACACCATTGATGGAGGATGATCTTGTAGAAGAAGAGGAGCAGCAAGAACCAAAAGAGCAGACACCAAACAGAGTCACACCAGCAAGGACCCCTAGATTTTCAGAGCAGCATGGATCTTCAAGCAGATCCACAGATCATAATTCTCCAAGCAGCGAATCAGGTAAGAAAAAGATGAGAAGTTTGAAGGATATTTATGATGATTTGGATGTTAGTTCAAATTTTGCATTGCTGGCATTCCAACCTTCTTTGTTTGAAGAAGCAATCAGAGATGACAATTGGGTGCAAGCCATGGATGAAGAGATGAATTCAATTGAAAAGAATGATACATGGGATTTGGTTGATTTACCAAATGATAAAAATCTCATTGGTGTGAAGTGGGTATACAAGACCAAAGTGAATGAGAAAGGTGAGATTGAAAGATTTAAAGCAAGACTTGTAGCAAAAGAATTCTCGTAGCAACCGGGAATAGACTTTGGAGAAACTTTTTCTCCGGTAGCCATATTGGATACTGTAAGAGCAGTTCTAGCGACAGCAACTCAAAACAAGTGGAAAGTATATCAGATGGATGTCAAATCAGCCTTCTTGAATGGAATTTTAGAAGAAGAAATTTATGTGCAGCAGCCTCCAGGTTATGAAGTTGAAGGACAAGAAGATAAAGTTTACAGATTGAAGAAAGCGCTCTATGGACTGAAGCAAGCACCTAGAGCATGGTATAGCAGAATCGACAGTTATATGATCAAGAAAGGATTTTGCAGAAGCAGCATTGAGCCTACCTTATACACAAAGGTAAATGAGCATGGGAATATTTTGATAGTTTGCTTATATGTTGATGATATGATTTTTACAGGTGATCTTGAAATAGATGAATTTAAAGCAGCCATGATGAAATAATTTGAGATGACAGATCTAGGTCTCATGAAATATTTTCTTGGCATTGAAGTTAAGCAATCTGAAAAAGGCATCTTTATTTCACAAAATAAGTATGCAACAGATTTGCTGAAAAGATTCAGGATGGATAATTCCAAACCTGTACCTACACCAGTTGCAACTGGTACAAAGTTAGGTAAGGATGATGAAGGAGCAGATGTCAATCCAACTCTATTCAAAAGATTGGTTGGCAGCCTCATGTATCTCAGAGCTACAAGACCAGATATTATGCAGGGAGTGAGTCTGATTTCCAGATTCATGGAGACTCCAAAAGACACACATTAGAGTGTTGGAAAAAGAATTCTGAGATACATAGCAGGAACCAGAGATTATGGCATAATGTATGCAAGTACAGAAAAGAAAGAATTGATTGGATATACAGATAGTGATTTTGCAGGAAGTTTGGATGATTGGAAGAGCACATCCGGTTATGTTTTCCATCTCGGTTCAGGAGTGATAGCATGGGCATCTAAGAAACAGCCTATTGTTACACTATCATCAGCAGAAGCAGAATATGTAGCAGCAACTTCAGCAGCATGTCAAGCAGTATGGTTAAGAAGAGTATTGGATGGACTCAAGCAGAAACAGCAAGGATCAACAGCGATATACTGTGACAACACATCAGCGATTGCACTATCCCAGAATAGTGTGTTTCATCAAAAGAGCAAGCATATTGATACTAGATATCATTTTATTCGAGAACTAGTGAACAATGGAGAAGTTCACTTGCAGCCTTGTAGAACGAGTGATCAATTGGCTGATATCTTTACGAAGCCATTAGCAGTAGATTTGTTTGAGTTTCACAAAAGAAACTTGGGAGTTGTAAGGCTAGCTGAGACATAGACCAGCAGGCATGTTTGAGTTGTCATGAGTTATGTTTTAATTTAGAGGTCGTAATTAAGGGGGAGTGTTAAAATATATAATTACTTCCTCATGCAGAAGTTAGACAATAAGTTAGGTGAATGAGTTGAGTTGAGTTACAGTTAAATTTGGTGAGTGAGTTAAGCGAGTTGATTAAGTTCAGTTATGAGTGACAGTGTGTGCATGTTAATTAGATTAAATACCCTTCATGGGTTCATTGTATTAAGAGAGATTAAGAGAGTTTTATGATTCAGAGTTTTAGATTAATTGAAGAGCTGCAGCTCATTGTTCATGTGTGAAATCTTTGCGTTATTTATGTGATTGAATCCTCTGCCTTTCCAAAAAAAAATTCCATCTACAGACCAAATCCATAAATATGCAGCAGACTGAACATAATGCCGTGTAAGGAAAAAGTTAAAACAAAAATTGTGAATGTTTGAGAAGATGTATTCTTGCTCTACAGACCAAATCCATAAATATGTAGCAGACTTAACACAATACCGTGTAAGGAAAAAAAAAATTATGAATGTTTCAGAAGACGTATTCTTGCTCTAAATTTGTTGCACAGGCTTCAAAATCTGTATTCTGGCTCTACATTCATTGCCCAGGCAAATTTGGCCATAAGGGACTTATTGAATATCTTCTCAATCGGAACATCCTGGCGCTTACACCAGGCAATTGAAATTCTTGGGTCCAGGTAATTGATTTTCGATGTTCCCAAAGTCACGGTCTTCAGATCATCTCTTATCTTCATGTTTGCCTTCATTTTCTCTATCTTCATCTTGGTATCTGCAATTTTTTTCTCTAACATTTATGGGCTTTGGTTTCTCTTAGAAGCCTTCCCTTCTGGATAACTGCACCGTAGTGGCTTCCCTTTTCTAGCCCTATCAATATCAATTTCCAGTTCCCTGAGCGCGCTCTCTAACTCTGCAGTTTTTCCTTCAAGTCTTTCCATGTGGGTACCATGTGCCTTTGAAACAGTTCGCTGATGGTTACATATAATTGCAACCTCCTTGTTCGCAGGTTGATAATCTGCATTATTCTCCTCTGAACAAGTAGCACCAGTCTGCAATATTCTCCACGGCCACGAAAGAGCCCTGGTGGCTCAACTCTGAAGTTCCCAACTTTCTCTTTCACTCCATCAAAAATTGCCCACATGTACTTCTCCTCTTGTTTTTGCTTCTCTTCTTTCATTTCTTATCCTCTGTGCTCATCTGTTTCATCTTCTCTTTTTCTCTAAGATGCCATTCATAAATTGGGGTAAAATCACAGAGCTCAAACTTTTGAATGACATGATCAGTGCCAAGCATTTCCTTCCAATCATGCCAAAAATTCTCTAGAAATTTTGGCTTTGTTGCATAGTTTGTGTCCTTCATGACAGCAAAAGATAGTGGCAATCTCCTCTTCCCCAGGAGTAAGAAAAATTGGCTTTCCATTGTAAAGCATCTTGACTCTATGAGGTTGGTAAGGGGGAGGGAATATTACACCATTGTGCTTCAATGTTGCCCACTTGACTTCTCCCTTGAAAACCTTTTTCTGCGCAGGTTTTGTTGATGGAGGCGCAGGTTTTGCTGATGGAGCTTTTGGAACTGGTGCCTTTTGTGAAGGAACAGGACATTTCTTCTTCCAGCGCTGATGAAGAGGAATTTCATCAACATCATCCTTACTATATTCATCAGAATCTTGCTTAACGTCTGGTTGTGCTTTCACTTTGGCCTCAAGCAACGTCTCTGATATCCTGGGCTTTTTGGCCTCTGGCAACATCTCTAACATCCTTGGCTTGTTGGCCTCTGGCAACAGCTCTGACATCCTGGGCCTTTTTGTCGCAGAAGAACATAGACTGTCATTTGAAGGCCTCTTTGTGGATTTCGCTTCAATTTTTATGGACCCATTTGTCAATTTATCTGGTTTGGCTCTTACTGCCAAGGTTTTCGATGTTCAGAGTCACCACTATCCACCGTGAAACTTCGATCTGCACCGAGTGGTTTTGTCAAATTATTGACAGGTAACATCTTACCCAGATACTTATCATGATCTGAATCATCTTTCGAATCTGATCCAAATATTGAATGCATTATTCGCTTAGATTCATCCACATCTGGCTTGTTTGTTTGCACTGGGCTGACCAATCGAAGTTCGTTAGATGATTGTTTCACTTTGGCCTAAGGCAACAACCCTACTGTCCTGGGTTTTTTTTGTGGCAGAAGTTCTTAGACTGTCAGTTGAAGGCCTCTTTTTGGAATTCGTTTCAAATTTTACAGACCCAGTTTTCCATTTTTCTGTTTTGGCTCTTACCCCTAAAGGTTTCTGATCTGCGGAGTCATCACTATCGACTGAGAAACCTCGATCTTTACAGGTTAGTTTCGTCAAATTCTTGACCGGGAAAATTTTTTCATCATCTGAATCTGATCCAAACATTAAATTCATCATTCGCTTACATTCATCCTCATGTGACCAGTTTGTCTGCATCAAGCTCACCAATGGAACCTTTTAGATGCTTCTTTCATGGTAGGCTTTTTCACCCTAGGAGCTGACTTTGCATGCACTGGATCAGTTGAAGGATAGTTAGTTGAGACAACCCTTCGAGATTTAACAGAAGATGGTGCCCTATTTCGGAAAGTGTCTGACTGTATTGCCTGGACAGAGCATCCCATCTTTGCATCCATCAAGTACCCAGCCCTGAAATTGTCTACAGATCTAGTAAAGTAATGTGTCTGTCAAAACAACAATTTCTATAGCTTCGTGGAAAATTGAGCAACTGCTTAGAATGCTCAAGAAATGTTTCTCTATCGTGCTTCAAGAATTCAACTTATCTGTCTCAGAGCGCTCCTCTAATTAGTTGGGTAAAACAAATTCAAAATAACTTCAAAGCAAGACAAAATATTTCACTTTTATACGAGTGAGTGCATCCATATTTTCAAAAATTGGAAAACGCCGACCTCACACCACCGCGAAGTCTTGTCTCCATAAGATGAATCACCATGATATATGATAGTCCTTTGAATCTCAGAAACCCATGATGATGGTGAAAAGTTAAAACCAGTGAATTCACTGTATGTATAAAAGCTAATGTGTTCAACTCCTGCGATTCATCCAGTTGATACACCCATTAATGGAAATATATAGAAAAATGGATAATAATAAATCAAATAACCGATATAATTTGGTTATAATTTCTTTGTTATACTTAGAATGGTAGGTTAATAGTTATTTGAAAATATGGTTTCATTGTTATAATTATAATTATATTTTAAGTATGAGGGGTTTTCTGAGTGTATTATATTATAGAAGAGAGGAATAACCTGTTACTGAGTTTTTTAATAACCCAACATTTCAGACTTCCTAGGTGAGTCCATCATCAGGGTAGACGTCAAATGTACTTTGAAATGTTTGAGAGAGATAGGGAAAATGAATAAAGCAATAAATAGTGAATGATGAGGAGATTATAAAGGTCGGTTTTGAAAGATAATTTAAAAAAAAAAATGTATCTAAGTGTAATTTAATTCTAAATAATTTAGTTAATTTTATGTCTTAATTTGAAATAATTTATAATTAATAAATCTACTAAATTTATTTTCTAACTAATTAGATTACTAATTTGTTTGATTTGATTAAAATAATCTACCTAATTAATTAGTTTATTATATTATTTGTTTAATTTAATTTAATTACTATTAATTTATTTATATTTCTAGGATTGTAGTATAGGTTATAATCGGAGTTGAATCTTTTCTTCAATTAAAGTAAATTTTATTTAATTTGTTGAATTTATTTATTTATAAATTTTATTATTAATTTTATTAATTACATATATATTATTATTATTATTATTATTATTATTTATTTATTTATTTATTTTTATCAAGTTGCATTCATGCCAATTATTATTAGTTTTCTTATGTCTTGAGAGGTTTGATGTATTAGGGGTTTCCAAGTGTTGCTAATAATGAGTCCATCGTCTTGATTTATGTTGTTCTTCCTTTTTTCTATTTCGATGGCTTCTTTGATTTTTCTCTTTAGGTAATGGTCTTCTTTAGAGACAAGCTTGGCATCCTCCATTCGTATGTAATGTGAGGATGAGAAGGCATGATCATCTAAGGCAGATTTGGCCGCTATGTTTCGAGATAAGTCAGCAGTATGTTCTTTTAGTCTAATGTTAAGGGATCTACCTGTTTCACCAATGTATTCCTTACCACAAGAGCAAGGTATAACGTAAACTCCTTTTTGTAGCCTAGGATTTATAGGGTCCTTAGCAGAGTCTACCATTTTTAAAATAGTATTAGGGGGAGTGAAGGCAATTTTGATGTTATGTTTGTTGAAAATTCTAGAGATTTTATCAGTTTTTCCTTTTATGTATGGTAAAGAGATTTTAGGGATGTCAAAGGCTTTTTTGAAGTTATTTTTATTAAGGGTTTGGTGAATGTTTTTGTTGATGACATGTTTATTATATCCATTTTGTTGAAAGACATGGCGGAGATGGTTTAATTCATGTTCTAGGTGGTGGGAGTCTGAAATTCTGGAAGCCTTAGTTGTTAGGGTTTTAATTATGTCAATTTGTTGGTTAGGGTGGTGATGTGAATCAGCGTGAAGGTATCTATCTGTGTGAGTCTTTTTTCTATAAATTTTGGTGCTGATTTTTCCTTCTTTTTTTATTAAAAGGATGTCTAGGAAAGGTAATTGGTTGTCATTTTCAATTTCAATGGTAAATTTGATGTGATTTGAGAGGCTATTAATGTGGGATAAGAAATCATGTAATTTTAATATACCATGGGTCCATTTCGCAAAGATATCATCTACATATCTTTTCCATTCATTAGGGGTGAATGGAAAGGATTTGAGGGCCATTTGCTCAAAATGTTCCATGTATATGTTGGCAATAATAGGAGATAGAGGTGAGCCCATAGCTACCCCATGAGTTTGTTCATAAATAGTTCCGTTGAAGTGAAAAAAAGAAAAGTTAACACATAACTTTAAGAGGTCTACTGTCTCGCTATCTGTGATAGTTTTTAAAATGTTATTGGCCTCATCTATAGGAATCATAGTGTAAAGGGAGACAATGTGAAAACTTACCATGAGATCCTCGTCTTGCATGTCAATGTTTTCGGTCCATTGAACAAAGGATGCAGATTCTTTGATATGTGACGAGGTGTTCCCAGCAAGGGGGCGAAGTTTTTTGGCAAGGTATTGTGCGAGGAGGTAGGTAGGTGAACCAATGGTGTTGACTATGGGTCTTAGGGGAATGCCTGCTTTATGAATTTTGGGAGCACCATATATTCTAGGGGTGATGGAGCTGGAAGGGGTGATTCTCTTTTTTATGATGGTATCAAGAGAAGACACTTTTATTTTTTTGGTTACTTCTTTAAGAATTTTAGCACTAGGATATTTATTTAAAATTCTGTAGCAACCACTGTTGTTTAGGTGATCTTCCATTTTCTTATTGTATTCAACCCTATCTATTATTACTGTTGCATTACATTTATCTGATTTAAGGATTATTATATTTTAATTATTTTTTAGGTTTTTTAGGGCAAGTTTTTCTTCTTTGGATAAGTTACACGGAGGAGGCTTAGCATTTTTAAGGATTTTAGCAGTTTCTTGTCTTATTTCTTCAGCTTTGATAAGGCTAAGATCTCTTATGGCAATTTCTATGTTGCTAATAATATTGTCAAAGGGAATTTTATTAGGGGTGATGGAAAAATTCAGACCTTTATGAAGAAGGGACAAAGAGGCTCAGTCTAAATTAACATTGGATAGATTTACTACGGTGGGATTATTAAATCCCTTATTGTCGAGGGATAAGTTAACATTTTTTTTTTTTCTAAATTGTGCTAATTCTATTATGCAAACATAATGTTACAAAACTGCCTCAGTTCAGCTATGGGAGCCTGAGACCGGGCTTGATGTCCATGCTCTATCACTATGACGAACTGCCCAGGTGGGAAACCAGTTCTTTTTAAAAGCAGTTGCACCGCCCTTGAAAAGGGAAATCGGTGGAGAGACCATTACATTGAACATAATAAAACTACAAAAAGACAACACTATCATGCAGCTTCTGCTGCTGTAGACAACAAAAAACCGGTATGTTTTGCAAAATAATCAAGTGTAGAAACCATACTGAGCCAGGTTATAGTAGAGTTAATTGGTGTTGGCAGGAGAAGGCGGATCCTCCTCAATGCGACACCCATAATATTCCTCAGAATCTTCTGCAGCAGCGTTCTGAGCTCCATCTTTGTCTGAGAGATTTGCGTCCACCTGCATAAAGAGAGGACCCAGGGAGGGAGAGGCATTGACAAGGGAGTCGCTCGGATCAACAGGAGGCATTGCAGCAGGGTTGGGGCGGGGGTCAAGAGGAGAGGGCAGAGGTTCATGCCAAGGAGGAGAACGAAGAGTTGACTCTTCTCGCAGGGTTATAGTAATGTAAGCAGTGATGGTGGGGCGATTGAAAGCACAGCCAAAGCAAAGCTCCGCTCTCTGTGAGGTTTTCCTCAGAAAATGGCTTCCAGGTGGATGAGGGGCAGGGCAAACAGGGTTCGGAGGCGTGCCAAGAGGAGGAGAGGAGGGTGGGATATCGTGGGCAAAGCCAGGCGGACTATCATGGTCCCATTGATGAAGGGGGGCTTGAGAATGCCGCCTATCAGTTTGCTCAGTGAAGGGTGCTTCATCAAGACTGGATGAGGGCCACGCACTTGCAGGTCTGCCACGAGTAGCACTTTGGCAACACCTCATTCATTGCCTGAGCCTAGGCATGGCGGTCTCAGCGTCTAGAACAGGCCACAGACAAGGGGAATAAGCTTGGACATGAGCAAGACCACGGAGAGAGCCTGGAGGGATCTGAAAATTGAGATTGTAATGACAGAAGGCGCTATGAGAAAAATGATACCCAGGAATAGTTTCTATACAGCTGAACAGCGAGCATCGACGACCAGTGTGTGTGCGGGCACTGGGCACTGCACAAGCCGCAGAGCAAACACTGCAAATAGGTTTCAAAGAGCTGCGAGCAGAGCCGGAATGGTCTGGAGAGCTCGATTCTAAATCCATAATGAGTCGACTGCACCTACCAAGGATGAATAGGAACCGGCGTTGGGGAGTAAATGTTCTGATCGCATGTGAATTGAAGTCAGAATTAATGGCGCCGCGGGGGGCCATATGACCACCCCATGCGAGACGCCTTGGGAGTTGGCCAGGTACGGATATCCCATCGATCCTTTTAATCATCCGCATCCGGAAAAGGGATGGGTTAATGTTATTCAAGTGCGAGTTGCTAAATGGGAGAGAGGTAGTGGGGGATTCTGAAAGTTTAGATGCGCGTATCTGTTGAGAGGTGAGATCTCTAGGTCGAGATTTAAAGGAGATGGCGGCTGAGTTATTAGGTGGGTTGGAGATGATGGGGCGAGATTACCTGTTACACAGAAGTCAATTTCTCTGGCAGAGACATTGAGACCGCTGAAGGCTGAATTCTTCATCGCATCATTAATCGCAGGGATATTATCCTCAATCCCTGTGTATTATATTATAATTATTAACATATAAATTATTTTTTGGATTCAATTAGGTTAAGTAAGTCATTCATCTATGATCATTTCTATGAGAGTGCTAAGTGGACTATTCAAAAATCATGAGGAATTAGTGAGTTACGACTACCTCTCATAGAAATAGCCATAGATAAATGACTTACTTAACTCAATTGAATCCAAAAAAATATTTCTAATATAATTGTATGTTAATAGCTATAATTGAAATTCATTTCCATTATTTTCAGTTTTTGGGAATTTGATATTTTTTTTTAACTTGGTTGGGAAGAATATTGTTTTCTCTTTTTGGAATTTGAGATTGGTTAAGTAATATGTTTAATTAGTCTATTTTTTTTTCTATTTTTAATTGTAATAAAATATAAGAATTTGAAAAAAAATTATTGAGAATTTTAAATTATTATTGTGTTTTTTTATATTAATAAATCAATTTTAATTATCATTTAAATTTATTTTGAATAGTTGGAATGAATATTTGTTATATCTACATTTAATTTCCATAAATAATATGATGAGCTTTGTTTTTTAGCTTGGAAGTTTATTGTTGATTTTGATTCATCTTTAAGGGAATAAAACAGATATGAATATTTAGTTTTTTTCATCACAATCAAAACAATTATTTAATTAGAGATGATGAAGATTTAGTCTTGTCAAGTTTACCAAAAAAAAAAAAAAATCCATTGGGCTTGGACACTTTGTGGTGTTCTATTAAGACACTCCATGATGTGAAGTCACAGGTTCAATTCACCTCTCCAATAAGAGTGATATATTGGACATGTTGAAGATCTAGTCCTGCCAAAGTTACAAAAAGAAAAACAATAATTTAAATTTATAAAAGTGTTTAAATTATATATGTGTAGTATTTAAATTTTCAAATATAAAAAATTTATAATTGTATTGTGTTTCTCAATTTTTAATTAAATATTTATGCATCTTAAATTATGGACATTTTATTAAATATGTTCATATAATTAATAAAACAAATTAAATTAATAATTTGAATATTAAGAAATATTAAGTTTTAGTTTTACAAATTTTAATATAATTTGAAATTAGTACTTTCTTCAAGGTAGACATATTCATGAAGTTATGGGCTCTGTTCATGAAGCCCTACACATAATTAAAATAAGGAAAATATTTTCTTTCGTTCTAAAGGTTCACCTATCCAAGGCATGAGTATCTTGGTCCTTCCTCTAGCTCTTGTTTATGCACATTGGGTTTTTTGTGAAATTTTAAATGTGGTTGCAATTATTGGTTATTATTCACCTACTTGTTTAGGTTTTTTTTTTTTGCAATCAACTTGCAACAATTAATGAATAAAACACAATCGTAACTTCACAAAAAGAAAATAATCACAGGAACTGAGACAATTATGCACACACACAGATAATGAACATCAGTATTTTCGGTCAAATGTCCCTGGGAAAATCCCGAAGCGAAAACCAATCTGCAGACAAATGTTTTATTATAAATTCTTCAAAAAATTAAAGAGTACATCAACTGCTTGCGTGACACTAACACAACTTTGGTAGTTTTCTCCATTGGAAAAATTGATTTGGAAACACAAGGTTTCCTTCTACAAATCAAATTGGCCTCCTGCCTGTAACTTGCACTCTTGCCTGCAACTCGCACTAGAAAAATATGAAAGTCCATACGAACCAAATGGAACTCAAATTTCCACAATAAAATCGTTCATGCAACCCCTTTGTCCTCTTGTAACTCAACTGAGCTATTCACTCTTCCTTCTGGGAATTTCCTTCGACAACTGGAAATCAAATAACTTCCCAGTAATGCACACTGGCTAACTCACACTCGCTAGTGCAACCTCTCTGCAGAATAATTCGACCTATATTCCTTCCTCTCGGAATGTTGGAATCTTGTGAATAATTCCTCCAAAAAACACTCCTCAATTCTTCTTGTTGAAACCCTTCCTTCTAGTGTCCCTGCGTTGCCTCTACGCCCTTGCTCTCACTGAAATTCTATGTCTCAATGTATTCTCCAAATTCCATTCAATTTCCTCATATAATCTCTTGTTGACGAATTAAAAAATATGATATAATTACAATCAATGGTTAAGATAAACTTGACCCCATCAAGTGACTTTTCCAGAAGTCTCTAGAGGAAAATCGATTTAACCCAAATAATACTGATTAATTAAGCTATTTCCCTAAGTTAGATTTAGGAAAATTAATTATCTTCTTAATTAAATCTAATCAAGGACTTTTCTTCTGAAACCTTCTCTAGGTATTAGAGAAAATGTGTTCCCTAGCCTCATAAACACAATCTGGGACTATAACACCCATTGAACTACATGAACTATGTAGGAATTTACAGGGAAGTTCCTCAGATCAAAAACCAAAGGTCACCACTCACAAACAGATCACAAATCAGTACACCAGTATTATCACATGGTTAAAACCCTCGAAGAGGGAAACAGTCTACGCCCTGAGCTAACACTGCCACTTTAGGAAATTTATTAATATAAAATGGAAAGTTACATATGTTTCTCTCATAAACGGTTACAAGAAAAATGACCCTCCATGCTCTTTAAATAGAGATCATGGACCAATCGGGTGTTAAGCCACATATCAAGCGTCGTTAATACCGAGGAGAGAGAAAACCGTCAGATCACTACAAATCATGACCGTCGGATTGTAAGTTACAAATGTACATAGTAAAGAAACACACTTTACTTAACTCTACACTAGACTAAGTTATTCTTAACTATTTCCTATGTGTTGGAATATCCTAACATCCCCCCTTAAGAACAACTTGGGATAATACTGAAGGATTTACAAAGGTGACACAAAAGGAGCCTATTTCCTATGTGTCAAAAAATCCTAACATCCCCCCTTAAGAACAAATTGGGATAGGATTGAAGGATTTACAAAGGTGACATAATAGGAGAAGGAATGAGGCATTGGAGCCTATCCCCCCTTAATGATAACTTTCCTAAACTCCAAGCATGGATCGAAGTTTGGTAAACTTTGCTTCTGTGAGAGCCTTTGTAAAGATATCGACTACTTGATCATTGGTTGGACAATACTGCACTTCAAGAACATGATCATGAATGAGATTTCTGATGAATTTTATTTGGAGCTCAATGTGTTTCATACGCTGATGCTGAATTGGAACTTTACATAGCTGAATGGCACTTTGATTATCACACCAAAGTGTATTGTTGGATGTTGTTGATGAAGACCAAATTCAGACAGGATCTGACGAAGCCACATGGCTTCCTTGTTGGCTTCAACTGCACCACGATACTCTGCTTCTACTGAAGAAAGAGAGATGGCACTTTGTTTCTTACAAGACCATGTAATAGGTCCTGAACTAAGAGTGAATACATATCCTATAGTAGAATTTCGATCATCAGGGTCACCAACCCAATCAGAATTAGTGAAACTAATCAACAATGGAGATGCTCCTGCATTGTAATGAATCTCGAACTGAACTGTACCTCGAATATATTGAAGTATTCTTTTAGCTGCTTTCCAGTGACTTTTCATGAGGTTGGTGCATAAAATGAGCAACAAGACCAAAGGCAAAGGAAAGTTTAGGACGTGTATGGGTTAGATACAGAAGTTTACCAACAAGTTGAGGATATAAGGTAGCATCAACTTTAGGGGTAGTACAAGTGACTAAATTCTTGACTCTAGATTGAAAGGGAGAAGGGGTTGGCTTACAATATTCCATGTGAAAGTGGTGTAGAAGATCACAGGCATACTTGGACTGAGAAAGGGTAATACCTTCTTTGCATTGCAAGACTTGAAGACTAAGGAAATAATGCAAGTGTCCTAAGTTTGTCATTTCAAACTTCTTTTTGAGGCTAGAATTCACATGGTTTATATGGTTGGGATCACTACCAATAAGGATAAGATCATCAACATAAAGAAAAAAGATGGTGAAGGACTTACCTACTTTCATAGTGTAGACAGTGTTGTCAGAATGACACCTTGAAAAGCCATTATCTAATAGAAATATATCCATTTTGGCATACCAAGCCTGAGGAGCTTGTTTGAGACCATAGAGAGACTTCTAAGGCAACAAAAAATACTGGAGTCATTTTGGATGAGCCAAGGGGTTGTTCCATGTATATTTCTTCATGCAAATCTCTATGTAAGAAGGCAGATTTAACATCCATCAAATGGACTTCCCATTTAAAGGAGGCAACAAGGGAAAGAACAAGGTGGATATAATTCATTCTGCAAACAGGGGAGAAGGTTTCAGTATAGTCAATGCCCTCAACTTGTGGAAATCCTTTAGCAACAAGACGAGCTTTATGTCTATCCACTTTTCCATCTGGTCCAAACTTTGTTTTGTAAACCCATGTGCATCTGACAAGTTTTCTTCCTTTTGGAAGAGGAACAAGATCCCAAGTATCATTTGCCAATAAGGAATGATATTCTTCATTCATAGCTTCATCCCAATATGGATGACCCGAGGCTTCTTTAAAGGTTTATGGATCAGGATTTTTTGGAACTTGAGCCAATAAAGAAGAGGCTCTTTCAAACTGAGAACGTGTGCGTCATCGATTTGGAGGCTCACCTGCAAGAGAACCTGCTGCATCCCGAGTAGAGGGGACCCATCTTGGAAGCTATGGAGTAAAAGGAATAACTTCAAGAGGTAGAGGAGGATTGTCATCCTCGTTTTCATCATCTAAAATAGAAGGAATGCTATTAAAAATAGAATAGAGAGAGAGAGAGGTGGCACACATGTCGAATGAGGCTTGCAGGCCAAAGGTGGCACACCCACCGAACTAGGCTCACAGGCCGATATATTTTCATCATATTTTATATCTCTTATGATGATTATATTTTTGGATTTTGGTTGAAGAAGTCTATATCCTTTGACATCTTCATAATATCCAACAAAAATTCATTTTTCACTCTTAGGTTCTAAGGCTTTATGTTTCGCATCTGAATTGGACCCAAGCATCACTTCCAAAAACATGAAAGTGACTTACATCTAGTTTGATTGATGTTGGAACAGGGTCCCCTAAAAGCTATGATTTTGTAAAAGTTTTTCATATTTTGGTCTTAATTAGTCTAATGCAAGGGTTTTGGGGTGGGTCAAAGCCCGTAACGCATTGTAACGGGTCAAGGGTAGACCAAGAGTAGGCAAACCATAGGTTACAGACCATTGGATGCATAGGCTAAATCAGTATAAGTAGATGAACCTTTTTGAGTCATAGTTAGGGGGGAATAGAGATTGATGATAGTTGCGAATTGTTAGATCTGTTTGGGTTGCTAGGGAAAGGACTCCTGTTGGTTGTGTGCATGGATATCCTCAGTCTTGCTGTGTGAGGACCCTGTTGGCTGTGTGTGCAGGCTGTATGGGATTGTATTGGGTTATGAATAATAATATATGTGGATCTGGTTAGAGTATCTCTGTGTTATCTGAAGTTTATGTATTACCGTTGATGTGAGCTATTGAATCTATTATTGGTTATCCATTGTTGATATGTTTATGATATTACATGTGATGTTGTTGATATGAAGGTATTGATTAGATCTATAATAGTAACTCTGGTAGCTGTGGACCATACTGATTAGCCAACCTGTGAATAGATTTGTTTTATAACTGCGAGAGTATCCCTATTTCTGTTGTATAAATCTATGATATGTTGATTACTGCAATTATAGCTGTTGTACTGATAGATTGATGCTACACATGTAGATGCGAAGGTAATTAGTAGATGTGAAATCTGCGATATAAGTCTGTAGCTAGATCTCTTAATCATGAAGCTGATAGACTGGGAACGCAACTTTGTTGACTTACCTGCTCTCTCTCAGGGTGCGGAAACTTGGTTCCAACACCCTCTCATACTGCTTCGGGTGAGACTTTGGCCTGCGCAAGCGGGTCATTGCCGAAAGAGACAGTAGTATAGGGGTTTGTTGGCAAACCTTAACCTCCGAACCTAGGTCAAGACCCCTCGAGCCAAAAAATGGTTCTGTTGCTAGGACCAAGAACATTTTGAGAGAGATTGATTAATGCCAATAACACATTGGAGACCTAAGAAGAAAGAGATCGACAAGTGGTTTGAAAAGAAAATTCAAGAATTCGCAGTAAGAGAGAATCGCAGTACAAGGTTAACCATAGAAGAGTGGAAGAATAACTACACTTCACAAATATCTACGAAATTTTCTTCGTGACATTTGTGATCAAGTTTCAGGAGTGGCTTGCAAGGCTCGTAGATTTCCAGAATTGTGGAAGGACGAAAGGGTTACACAGTGGACCCCAGAGCTGATCTAGCAGTTAAAAAAGACTGATAAAACCATCACGTGCATAGTAGATCACTGGGTGGACAATGTGATAGGAGGATTTGTGATGGAATTTTCAATTGATCAATTTGTGTCCTACTTTGAGGCAGAGCGAAGATTTTTCAAGGGTTCGGAAGTAATTTTCTAAAAACTCTGCCATTACTGATTAAGTTCTTGTTGTGCAAAAAAAACATCTTGTGTAGCCACACAGAGTGAATGAGCTTCGATCAAAGCGAGGGTACAAGGCACAGTGGTAAATACTATAGAACTAATCAAGAGGGAGATCGATCTGTCTACAGTCTAGTAAGAAATTCTGCTACGCATAGCTCTCTGCCTACGCCACCATCGAACCCTCATAGGGGTAAGAACTCGTCGCCTCCACCACCGGAAGACAATATGGCTTCGCACATGAAGCTACCCACCTTCAATGGTGTTGGAGATGCGGATATGGATCGGTTTTGGTTCGTCGTAGGATTGATATGGACTACGCAGAACATAGCTAATGATGTGATAAAAAGGGCACAACTATCCCTTGCCTTTGAAGGAAGGGCCTTGGACTGGTATATGGGGTACATCAACCAGCATGCAAACGCAACCATTGAAGAGATTAAGAATGCTTTGAAACAACAGTTCAAAAATCCGAAGTCCTACTTACAGATAGTGAACGATCTAAAGGATTTCAAGCAAGGACCATCTGAGTCCGTATTGGAGGCTGACCAAAAGTTAAAGAAGGTAATTAGAGAAGGAGTATTTTTTTATGATGACAGGAAGCACACTGAGTGGTTCATTTCTATGCTGCTGCCCCACATGCGCATGCCAATGGTACATCAAGCCATTGAATCGCAGGAAAAGGCCTTGGAAATTGTGATGAAGCTAGAATCTGCACCAAGAGATGATACCCAGTTAGGAGTATAGCAGATACAAGGCTAGCTGGAAGCAATGCACATGGAGATCCAGAATTTGCGGAAGGATCAAGGAACGGAGGCTAGCCCTGAAAGATGGTGCATCTGATGCAGGGTGAATGGACACACCAAGGATAACTATCCTCTGCTAGCAAACTACATATAGGCTGGGGGACCTAGTCTGTTGCGACCTAGGGAGGTTGTGAGACCCAGTTTGGTGCTTTGGTGCGATGATTGTCATGTTGATGGGTTGCACGATACCAACTACTGCCCCCGCCTTGCCGCATATGTCCCAGAGATAAAGCAACAATGGTGCAAGTTCTGCAGATCTATAGGCCATGATGAACAGAACTGTCGAACATATGATCTAATGATAGATCGAGGAAATCTATATAAGGTACAGGTGGATTCGTCATCACCAAGATCCCCCTTGGGCATAAGCGGCTCCCCAGCTAGGGGCAGGGGAGGAGGCCGAGGTGGAAGCGTAGGTAGGGGGAAAGGACAACTAGTTTGCTATAACTGCGGAGAAGTAGGGCACTTTGTAAGGGACTGGGTAAACCTTGCAAGACAATCCTGCAGATACTATAGACAACTGGATCATGTGAACGAATATTGCTCGATTCTGATGACCAAAATGCAAGAGGAGCAGCAGACACCTACGCATAATGTACAAAGGGTCAAGGGGGAACCTCGAGATGAAGGACCAAGTGTTAATGTTATTACACGAAGCGGCATGGCCACTGGGGGAGCTGCGGAAAAAGCTGAGGGGAAGCCTCTCATCCATAAAACGGCTGTTAAACAAGAAGGTTTGGACTTACAGGAAGAAAAAGAAGCCTTTGTCGCAGCTAGCCAAGACTTTGCTAAGGCTGATGCACCTACTCCTCAGGCCCCTGCAGATGATGAGGTTAAACCATCCCTGCAGGAATGTATGAAGTTGTTGCGCAACCAAAGGGCTGTAGAAAACCTCCAAGCTTTGATAGATAGCTATGCAGAAAAGACAACCCCAGCTATGGAAATTAAGGATGTACACAAACTCTATAAGCATAAGAGACGCACTGGTAGGGAGATGTGGTTAACTGCGCAGATTGGTGACTATGAGATGGATCAGGTTATTCTGGACCTAGGCTCTGATGGAAACCTATTACCTAAGAAAACCTGGCAGCGAATGGGAGAACCTAAGTTGGAATGGTCCACTATCCAGTTGCACATGGTGAGTCAATAGAATATCATACCTTTAGGAAGGTTATCAAAGATCATGGTAGACATCGCAAGGGTCAAAGTTCAGGCTGATTTTCAGGTCATTCAGATTGTAGAAGATGCGGACACCTATCCTGCGCTCCTAGGATTGGACTGGGCCATAGATATGGGCAGTATTGTCAACTTAAAAAAAATGAGCATGGTATTTGAAAGTGAAGGAACACAGGAGATAGTACTGCTAGATCCCGCAGAAGGAGAGAGGTATACAGAGTCAGTGCGTGAGGAAGAAGAGGTGGATCACATCTATAAGCTAACTGCGGGGGACAAAGACTAGGTCAATCCTACGGTCGATGGTATGCTTTGCTGGGAAAGAGATAGCGAATGCTTCTCTGACTCCGATGAGGAAATGGAAAATTGGCAAAATCGGCTACATGATGTCTTTGCGCTGTGTTGCCTGCGAATTATAAGGGACTTCCGCTGCATATCTTCATAGGTAAGAGAACTATCCTATTTTGATGACCCTGGTAGTATAAAAGAGTGCGATGAGGATCCGCGCAATGTCTCTATTCCCGAGTCAGAGGGGGTGCGCGCAGTTGACCTCCACTATAGGCTGCGGACATGCCAAAGCATCAGAAACAGCTGTGTTCGATCCTTGGACTTACGCGCTACTACAAAAAATTCATTCCGACCACCGCACCTCTGGACAAATTGCTTAAGAACGATGTTTCATTCTTTTGGGATAACGAGTGCTAGAAGAGCTTTGAGCGACTTCGAGAAGGGATGGTATCTGCACCTATTCTTAATTATCCCAATGGGGCGAAGGAATGTCATGTACATGTTGATGTGTCGGGGATTACCTAGAACAGTCCTTACGTGGCCTGGCACCAGAGGCATTGATCACCCAGTCGCATTTGCTAGTCAAGAACTCTCGAGTATGAAGAATAATTATGCCACCGCGGAGAGGGAAGGGTTGGCCATGGTCGACATTTGGAAGGAATAAGCTCAGGCTGCAATTGGTGCACTGGGAACGCAAGGGGTATGCCCCAAGTGTAGATGTGCGCTGGGAGTGCAGGGGTATGCCCCAAGCACAGAGGTGTGCTGGGAGCGCAGGGGTACGCTAAGCACACCCAGGGTACAAGAACTAGCTATTGGAACAGTCAAATCGGGTAAAAAGAAAAAATTACTGTTGGATGGGATGGGCAGCCGACATTTAATGAGGTGATTTCTGGAGATTTTTTACCATTCACTTGATGGTAAGTTCCATGTGAAGTCTACCCTACCGTTGGGCGATCGCCAAAGCTATTAAATAGGTGGGCTAAAGCAGACAAGAGTTCTGTATCGCTTGAATAACTCGTACTTGCCATATTTGTCTTAGACGAAGTTGTGCTATAAGAATTTCTGTGCCCCTAGTGTCTCTTTCCTGTCTGAGCAACCTACTCCCTCGGACAGTAGCAATCTTGATTTTTCCTTTCGCACCAGGATGAAAACTACGGATCTTGTTGAACCCTCAGAACCAGTAATCTCAGCGGAACTGGGCACTAAGGAACTGGTGGAAATTGAGTCTAAGGCTGAAGAATTTTTCTCCACCCCAATCACTAAGAAGGGCAAGGAAAAAGCAGAAGACTCTGGGATGCCCCTGAAACCCATGAAATGGGTTAAAGGGAAACCTCATGCTTCACAGCGGAATGTTCCATCCCTGAAGGTGACACCCAAGGCGCGAGCTGCTCAGGAGGAGGCCCAGCCTGACGGGCTGATCAACTGGTTACCTCCCTTCGTCCAGATGCGCAGGACCTCGATGTGCATGCCAAAGAACCTCGACGGCATGATCACTTATCTACAGGTGCCACTGACCCCGGGTGAAGTCCTTATCATTGGTGACCCTATTGGGAAGTTGCACGAGATCAAATTTGACGATCATGACTTGGCCAGTCTGGAGGCCTTCCCTAAGTTGGCGCCTAAATTATACCTTGACACGATTTAGGAAGACAATAGGATCAAAATTGTTCCTCAACACTAGGTATGTGGATTGGCTGGGTTTGGGCTCCTGAACCTGCTAAGGATGCCTCACTTCGATCACTAAAACGTTACTGATCGGCTAACCCAACAGTTGCTTGCCCTAATTCATGATGGATGCCTATGGATCCAGGACAGGATCCCCATTGACGCTGCGCTGGTTCACAAAATTATTGGCCTTCCCATGCACAGCCCTAACCCTCTAGAGCGTGTGCGTAAAAAGTATGAGGCGGAAATGGCTGAGTATGTGCGCAAGACCTACCATGGGGAGCGCAATACTTGGGCTTTTATAATCAAGTCCATCAGTGACCAAGGCACGCAGCTGGGCACGATGTTGTTGGCGTGAAAAATGATGAGAAAATGTTAATTCTCCTCTGTCCCAGCCTACGTAATTCAATTAGTTGGACAATGCGGAAAAGGGGTAGGTTTTAACTGGGCCCAATATTTGTGTGATAAGTTTATGACTAATGTTCGTGAATCCCAGGAGCAAGGCCACGCCTTTTGTTATTCCTAGTTACTATTCCTCATAGCGTTGGTTGCCTGGGAAGCCCCTAAGGAGTCAGTCCTTCCTAAACTTGCCCTGGACATGTGTGAAGGGGCTCTCTATGCACACTTGTGGAATTCTAAGGACCCACAGCGTCTCGAGGATAACCAAGTTTTCTGGGTCCTTTTTCAGAGTAGCTTGGCCATAGCCATTAACTCCCGACCACGATTGTCCCCTTCCGTGTATGACAGATACAAGGATATTGCAGCATTTCAGATCACTATGCACAACGTCTAGATCAAAGCCCACAAGGATAAATCCTGGACTTCACTCCCTTATATGGTGGCGGATGAAGAAATTTCCAACGTTATTGCGCTCTAGCCTCCTAACTAGAAGATTGGCTTCAAAACTGGAGCGAAGGGCATCGAAGGAACCAACACATAAAAATTCATCCCCTCCGTCATCCTCAAGGATACTAGAGGTGCGACCAAGAGTACCAGACAAGACATGGCAGCAGCTGCATAAAAGGACGTGCAAAAGAAGCATACCTTTGAGAAGGATGTTGAGGCGAAGACTCAGGTAGATTCACAGCTAGACGTAGGCACAGAAGGATGGGATGTATGCGGACTTGCCTTCCCCCGCGGCACGAAGTGAACAAGTGAACCTGTCAAAATGCCCCACAAGAAGCAGCGCTCCCATAGGATGACACATGACGAGATAGTCACATTGACTGATGGAGACCTTGAAAAAATCACTGATGTGGTCATTTTGGCTACGGAGGAAAGATGGGTAGCCTTAGAGGAGCAGCAGAAAGCTGTGGTCGACACAATCCAGGCCGATCTCTGGGTGCTTCAGATGAATACAGATATATTGTAGACCATCGCGAAGCATGCAGACTCTGAAAACGTGATTCACCAACTTTGTGCAGATGTTACCACAGAGATCCCGGCTACAGGCACCCCTCAGGAGAAGGTTGAAAGGTTGGTCACAGCACTGAAGGCCTCCCGCGAGGAAGTTCAGATGGTCAAGGCACAAATGGAGCAGTGAATCGCTGACCTCCAGTCTAAGTTGTAGCCTGAAACACCCTCGGAGATACGGGCCCAACGAACTGCGCTGGTCACTGAGGCTACGAACGCCATTACAGGGCAAATCGTGTAGGGTGCCCAATTATTAGAAATGGCCATGCAGCTATGGACCAAGGTCTAGCGCGACCCTCTCCTATGAAGCATCAACCAAGACATGCAGCAGAAAGAAGAAGAGTTCCCGACGTTAGAAACTACCCTATCCACATTAGTTCCTGTGCAACGCTTGACACGGTTGCACACTAGTCACGCCCTCCAAGCTGATATTGATGAACTTCGGAAAAAGAAAAACACCCTCGGCGACTGCCTGAAACCTTGGGTTATTGAGGCCCTCGAGCTTTCACAAGATGTGGATGTTGCGGTTAAACAACTGAACCAAACTCTGGAGAGTGTCACCACCGCGACGGAAGGCTCGATTTCAGAAAAGTTGGTCGACATCACACAGAATGCCGCTACTCAGAGTGAAGGCATGCTGCCTCCATTAGCTAAGGTGATCTAATTTTTGTAGGCGCGGGTGGAGAACCCACCATCTCAGTGACTCGAGACGAGTCACAAGATTGTGTTGGGGGACTGTTGGAACAGGGTCCCCTAAAAGCTGCGATTTTGTATAAGTTTTGTATATTTTGGTCTTAATTAGTCTAATGCAAGGGTTTTGGGGTGGGTCAAAGCCCCTAACGCATTGTAACGGGTCAAGGGTAGACCAAGAGTCCGCAAACCACGGGTTGCGGACCATTGGATGAATAGGCTAAATCGGTATAAGTAGATGAACCTTTTTGAGTCATAGTTAGGGGGAATAGAGTTTGATGATAGTTGTGAATTGTTAGATCTGTTTGGGTTGCTAGGGAAAGGACTCTTGCTGGTTGTGTGCACGGAGATCCTTAGTCCTGCTATGTGCGGACCCTACTGGTTGTGTGCGTAGGCTGTATGGGATTGTATTGGGTTTTGAATGATATAATATGTGGATCTGGTTAGAGTATCTCTGTGTTATCTAAATTTTATGTGTTACCGTTGATGTGAACTGTTGAATCTATTATTGGTTATCCATTGTTGATACGTTTATGATATTACATGTGATGTTGTTGATATGAAGGTGCTTATTAGATCTATGATAGTAACTCTGGTAGCTGTGGACCATAGTGATTAGCCAACCTGTGAATAGATATGTTTTCTAGCTACGAGAGTATCCCTATTTCTGTTGTATAAATCTATGATCTGTGGATTACTGCAATTATAGTTGTTGTACTGATATATTGATGCTACGCACGTGGATGCAAAGGTAATTAGTAGATGTGAACTCTGTGATATAATTATGTAGCTAGATCTATTAATCACGAAGCTGATAGACTGGGAAAGCAGCTCTGTTGACTTACCTGCTCTCTCTCAAGGTGTGGAAACCTAGTTCCAACACCCTCCTATACTGCTTCGGGTGAGACTTTGGCCTACGCAAGCGGGTCACTGCCAAAAGGGCTAGTAATATAGGGGTTTGTTGGAAAACCTTAACCTCCGAACTTGGGTCAGGACCCCTCAAGCCAACAATTGAGCTCTAGGATTCTTCTGGAGTTATATTATTTAAAACCTTAGTAGGAGTGCGATTTACTATGTAATTTGCACATTTAATGGCTTCTGCCCAAAAATTGAGACCAAGTCCTTTAGATTGAAGCATACAATTAGCCATTTATTTTAAGGTGCAATTCTTCCTTTCAAATACACCATTTTGTTGTGGAGTATATGGAACAATATGTTGCAATTGAATGCCATGCTCAGTGCAAAAGTTGATAAATTTTTTGTTAACATATTCTCCTCCATTGTCTGATCTTAACTTAAGAATTGGATGTCCAAATTGTTTCTCAACAAAGGCCTTAAAGGCCAAGAACATGTTAAAAACTTCACTCTTGAATTTTAAGAAGTATACCCAAGTGCGTCTGGAAAAATCATCAATGAAAGTTAAGAAGTACTTGCAACCAGAGAAAGAAACAACAGGAAGTGGACCACATAAATCACTGTGCACAAGCTGCAAATTGGCTGAAATGTGCCAAGATGCACGTTTTTCAAAACTATCCCGATGATGTTTTCCGAGTACACATCCGGAGAAAACACCATCTCGCCAAGATACCATAGGAAGACTTGTCACCATGTTTTCTTTACATAGAGTTTGAAGAGAGCGATAGTTTAAGTGACCAATTCACTCATGCAAAAGTCTGCTCACATCATCATTATGAGCAACAAAAACGGAGGGAAGACATGATGACCCAAAGTTTTCAAACTTATAAAACCTTGTGGAATCATTAGCAAAGCCAGTAGCTAAAATATGTCTAGGATTTTTGAGGTCCTTGATTACAACATCATGAGGTTAGAATTCTACTATTTTCGCTTTACCTGAATGAGTTATCTGATAAACAGATAGGAGGTTGCATGACAAGGTAGGAACACATAGTACATCATTAAACTGACCATTATCTAGATGAATGGTTCTAGATCCTACAACACTAAGATATCTATCATCACCAACATAAATATGTTTGATGTTACAATCATTTAAAGAAGAAAACATGGCTTTATTTTTTGACATGTGGTAAGAACCTCTAGGATCAATGAGCCACTCATGAGAATGAGAAGAAGAAGATACATTTAATGCATAACCAGATCTTGATGCTTGACAACCACAAGCAGAAAGTGACATTCATGAGGATGAAGGTGATGAGTGCTCCTAATTGATGTTGTGCTTCTTCATTGCTGCTTCTAAGGCTTCCATCTTCTTAAAACATTTAGACTATATATGGCCATCACGATTACAAAATTTGCAATGCCTATCTGTCTTCTTCCCTTTGTTTTTATTTTCCTTATCATGTTGGTGAGTTGCTTTTTCAGTTTGCAGCTAAAATTGCTTAGGACCCTTGTTTGGTTTCAGACCATACTTTTTAGGATACTGCTTCTTGGGATTCTTTTGATATGGTTGTTGTTGGGTTGCTAAGGCTTTCTTAGAAGAATTTCCAGAAGTGATAAGACCAAGGTGTAAGAGTTTTTCTTGTTCTATTATCAAAGAATCACAAAAGACATCAAAAGAGGGGTTATTGTAGGCGGTCCCTCAAGAAATGATGGATTCTATTAGCAAGAATGGAATAGATGAGGCTACCATCGTCCTTTTTGACCTTACAACCTTCTAAAAGAAGTCTAAGGGTCTTGAATTTGGACAAAAAATATTCAATAGAGGAGAAATTATTGGGGTCCAAAGTAAGAAATTCAATTTCAAGATGGTGGGCAATGATTTGATTTTGAATGCCAAAAACAATATCTAGCTTTTTCATGGTTTCATCAGGGGTGTCAATTTCAAGGATATGAAATTGAAGATCTTGAGCAATAGACACTCCTATCAACCCTCATGCTTGATCTTGTTTATTTTCCCATTTAGCGACTTTATCATCATTGGAAGGTTTAGTTTCTTGTCCTATGGTATTATATAAAGCCCTTTACTTCTAAGTATATCTACCATGTGAGGTAGCCATTAGAAATAATTGGTGCTGTTAAGAATAATCGAGCATGCACTTTCCATTTTTTTTAAAAACCGAAGCTGAAAAAAGCTGAAATTAACTGCTCCAATGGAAAGATCTCGAAAAATTAGGCCGATTAAAAAAACACGGCTCGAAAAACAGCTTCCGGTTGAAGAAGTTATGCCTTTTTGAAAAACCTAAATTATAGATGCTGAATAGTTATGGGAACAGTTTCAAATTTGATGATGAAGTTCAACTTAAAAAAAAAAAAAAAAACCCACCGCTTTAACAAAAAAACTTTTTACAAAAGAAGCTTGAGAAAGAGACTTGAACCCAAGACCTCTATTCTCATAAACTAACTTCTCACCAAGTGAGATAGTAAAAGGATTTTGTAAATGTTTGAAAGGGGGAAAGGGTTTTTTTTTTTTTAGTCTTCGGTGTGCGTTCATTTTCCTGCACAAAAAAAAACAAAAATCCGAGCAAAGAAAAAATGAAATGAAAGCCTTACGATAGAATGTTATATTTTCAGTTAGCCCTACTGGAAACTATCTATATTTCACTATTTCTAATTTCCCGAGATTGCACAAAGAAGTAGGGAAAGAGCATACGTAGCAAAAAAATTCCCTTATTCTTGTTTCTGATTTACTGAGATCACACACAATGCAGAGCAAAGAGCATACATAAAGAAGAGGGTATAGATCTAGCAAATAAATAAAACCTAAAAACTGAAATAAACATAGGGAGCCGAAATAAGCAAAATTATTAACAAATATAACTGCAAAACAGATACTTTATACCTCCAGATCTAAACTGACATAGCTTGGGCAACCAAAAACCTTTTCGCATGAAACGAAAGGGGTTCCTCACTATAACAGACGCTTCAGACACAACATAGCAGTTCTCCAGGCCCGAAAATGTTTAGAAATAGTAGATCTAGAAAACCTCAGTCACATGTAGTCAAACCTACTTCGGATTTGGATCAACAACGGGTGCAACCCTCAAAATAGCTCTGATACCATGTAGGAATTTACAGGGTAAGTTCCTTAGATCAAAAACAAAAGGTCACCGCTCACAAACAAATCACAAATCAATACACCAGTATTATCACGTGGTTAAAACTCTCGAAAAGGGAAACAGTTCACGGCCTGAGCCAACGCGGCCACTTCAGGCAATTTATTAATATTAAAAAAAAAAGTTGCATATGTTTCTCTCATAAATGGTTACATGAAAAATGACCCTCCATGCTCTTTAAATAGAGATCATGGACCAATCGGGTGTTAAGCCATGGATAAAGTGTCATTAATACCGAGGAGAGAGTGAACCATCTGATCACTACAAATCGTGACTGTCAGATTATAAGTTACAAATGTACATAGTAAAGAAACACACTTTACCTAACTCTACACTAGACTAAGTTATTCTTAACTATTTCCTATGTGTCGGAATATCCTAACAAGCTAACATTGCCTCTTACCGAGGAAGGTGTTCTGCATAACACCCAACTTATCTCTGAAGAAGATAAACCTCGCCTTTCCCAAAGCCTTTGTTAGAATATCTGCTACCTACTCATTTATATTAGGTATATATTGTAGTTAGAAAATTTTGTGTTGCACACAATCCATGATGAAGTGGTATTGATGTCCATATGCCTAGACCCGCCGTGAAACACGAGATTCTTTGACAACCTAATGCAACTCTGATTATCGCAGTGTATCATTGTCATCTCTATCCTCTAACCAAACAACGCTACTAGCAGTTTTCGAATCCATATGGCCTCGCACGTAGCCATGCTAGTTATTATGTACTCTGCCTTTGCAGAACTCAATGTCATGGACTTCTCCTTCCTGTTGTAACAAGAAACAACTCCTAATCCCATGTTGAAGCAACACCCTGAAGTGCTTTTCCGATCCACTGTGTTACATGCCTATTCTACATTAGTATAGCCCACCAATCTGATACCATCACCTCGAGCATATATCATTCCATACTCTAATGTGCCATGCAAATACATTAGCACATGTTTTGTTGTCGTCCAATGCACTCTCCTCGTCTCGACCATGAATTGAATGAGAGAGTTTACTACATAGGATATGTATGGCATGGTGTTGACAAGATACATGAGAGAGACTATCAACTTCCTATACAAGGTGGGGTCAATCTCCTTTTCCCAAGATGCATCTATCTTCCTCTAATTGGTGATCATGGCAATATACATGGCCCTGCAATCCTCCATCCATAATATTCTCAATATATTTATGCAGTATTTCCATTGACTAAGGAAAATCTCACCATCCGTCTACCATACCTCCATGCCTAGAAAATAGTGCATGAGAAACAAATCCTTCATCTCAAACTCTACTGCAAGGTCCCCCTTACTCTCCTCAATGAACCCTAGTGAACTTGTCAAGAACAAGTCATCCACATATAGGACAAGAATGAGAACTCTCCCCCAACCACCAAGTAGTAGAGGTTTGAATCTACCTTACTATTCACAAAGCCCATTTGTTGATATGTTCATACCACGCCTTGGGAGGTTGCTTGAGCCTACACAAAGCTCTCTTCAACTTGCACATGTGGAACTCTCTATTGTGTGCCACAAAGCCCTCTGATTATTCAATGTACACCTTCTCCTCTAGTTCAGAATTTAGGAATGTTGTCTTGACATCCATCTGATGGATTTTCCATCCCATCTGTGTTGCTAATGAGATCACAAATCGTATAGAATTTTACCTAGCCACATGAGAAAATGTCTCCTCATAATCTATTCCCTCCTTCTAAGAGAACCCCTTGGACACGAACCTAGCTTTGTATTTCTCGATGGTTCCATCTTCACTATGATTGATCTTACAGATCCAACATTATCCAACCACCGCCCTATCTCTCGGTCTTAGTACAACCTCCATCTATTAATTTTCTGAAGGCATCATAGCTCAATATCCCTATTAAAGATAAGAAATTTTGTTGAACATATCTTGTTTCTGCCTTGATGTGTTTTATGAATGTGAAGCCCACATTCAAAATTTACAAAAATGATCTCAAGGTCAAAGAAATTAGGCATATATCTATAGACTCATGCATTTAGTTGAACATAATTTCATAAACAAATAAAGTGGATCACCTCCCTAGTTTTTTCAGATTCTTTAAGCATGTGCTTCTCTTGGAGATAAGCTCTTGTATTCAATTGTATTTCATCTTTGCTCTTGTAACAAGCTTATTTTCCACTTATTCTATTTTTATTTTTTGGTCTCTAGAATAATTAGAACACACGGCATCACAAAATTGCATCATAAGACTTATATTACACATGCAGTTGAATTAGAAATTGAGACATAATGTTTTGTATAACCATGAAATTTACAGCTCAAAATGATTGGATTTGCACCTACATGGTAGTGACTTAGTTTATATCTTTATTTTCAGTTTTCATAATTTGGAGTTTTCTTCAAAAATTTGAATACTCCTTTCTAATGTGTTGGAGTGGCTTTAGATATCTTTCATCTACCTAAAACAAAACAATTTTGTTTCACTTAAAATGTATTAATAATATTTGCATTGAAGTAGAGTCAATAGCTAAATAATCTTTCCAAATCTTAAGATCCTGCTGTATATTTATATTTAAAGGATACCTTTAAAGACAATTACTGATTATATAATTTTAAAATTATTTGAAACTACATTTGAAATTAGTTGCATAAATGATTTTCGGAAAAGTGAATTGAATTTGTTATGTGCGTAACTATATGAGAATTTCGCATCCTATTTTTCCATTTACAGACCGAATCCATAAATATGAAGGCTTCAAAATCAAAAAATGCCCTGCAAGGAAAATCAAAAAATGTGAAGGCTTCAAAATCTGTATTCTTGCTCTACATTCGTTGCACAGGCTTCAAAATCTGTATTCTTGCTCTACATTCATTGCCCAGGCAAATTTGGCCATAAGGGACTTATTGAATATCTTCTCAATGGGAACATCGTTGCGCTTACACCAGGCAACTGAAATTCTTGGGTCCAGGTAATTGATTTTCGATGTTCCCAAAGCCACTGTCTTCAGATCATCTCGTATCTTCATGTTTGCCTTCATTTTCTCTATCTTCATCTTGGTATCTGCAATTTTTTTCTCCAACATATCTGGACTTTGGTTTCTCTTAGAAGCCTTCCCTTCTGGATAACTGCACCGTAGTGGCTTCCCTTTTCTAGCCCTATCAAGATCAATTTCCAGCTCCCTGAGCGCGCTCTCTAACTCTGCAGTTTTTCCTTCAAGTCTTTCCATTTGGGTACCATGTCCCTTTGAAATAGATCGCTGGTGGTTACACAGAATTGCAACCTCCTTGTTCGCACGTTGATAATCTGCAATTTTCTCCTCTGAACAAGTAGCACCAGTTGTTTCCTGAAGAAGTCTGTCCAATGTAATGGATGCATTGTATGTTCTGAAGACTTTTGCCGTAAGGCCTGGCATAATTTCCTTGAGATGGGCATTCAGCTTACTAGTGTCAAGCTTATCAAACAAGTCATCCCCTTCACTTTTTCCCATTTTGAAATCACCAATGGCTGTGAATACTCGTTCATCTACCTCAACTGTGTTGAAGTAGCGAATGGAATCTTTACCTAGGAAATCAAATTGCAGAGACTTTGGAGAAATTAATGTCACATTTTCCACTTTCAATGTGCAGCAACCCACTGTATCAGCCTCGTCATCATCCTTCTCATTGCCAGCCCTCAGAGCAAGCCTATCAATCAGGTAGGTTGGCACTGCAATCTGTCTACTGCTCACATCCTTTGACTTAAACCTTCGGGTATATGTTGCTCGAATGCTATCTATGTAATCCTTGAGCATTCGTGCCTTCTCATACTTGTCTCTGTCACTTTGGCATTTCCAAGAACTACTAGGAGCCAAAAATACATATTTGAATTCTTTGGGATTGATTGGGTCATTCCAATAAGCCAGCCATGTTACAGTCCTGTCATGCCTGATCTCTTTCCACCTGTGGCCAGCCATTGTACACTCTGGGATAGCAGAATTTTTCCCTATATTGATTGTAATATCTTCTGGATAAATTCTTTTCTTCAATTTACCCATTTTGGGATGCTCTCCACGGCCACGAAAGAGCCCTGGTGGCTCAACTCTGAAGTTCCCAACTTTCTCTTTCACTCCATCAACAATTGCCCACATGTACTTCTCTTCTTGTTTTAGCTTCTCTTCTTTCAGATCCTTCTTTTCCTCTGTGCTCATCTGTTTCTTCTTCTCTTTTTCTCCAAGATGCCATTCATAAATTGGGGTAAAATCACAGAGTTCGAACTTTTGAATGACATGGTCAGTCCCAAGAACTTGCTTCCAATCATGCCAAAAATTCTCTAGAAATTTTGGCTTTGTTGCATAGTCTGTGTCCTTCATGACAGCAAACATAGTGGCAACCTCCTCTTCCCCAGGAGTAAGAAAAATTGGCTTGCCATTGTAAAGCATCTTGACTCCATGAGGTTGGTAAGGGGGAGGGAATATTACACCATTGTGCTCCAATGTTGCCCACTTTACTTCTTCCTTGACAACCTTTTTTTGCGCAGGTTTTGCTGATGGAGGCGCAGGTTTTGCTGATGGAGCTTTTGGAACTGGTGCCTTTTGCGAAGGAACAGGACATTTCTTCTTCCAGCGCTGATCAAGAGGAATTTCATCAACATCATCCTTACTATATTCATCAGTTTCTTGCTTAACGTCTGGTTGTGCTCTCACTTTGGCCTCAGGCAACATCTCTGACAACCTGGGCTTTTTTGTGGCAGAAGAACCTACACTGTCATTTGAAGGCCTCTTTGTGGAATTCGCTTCAATTTTTATGGACCCATTTGTCAATTTAACTTGTTTGGCTCTTATTCCTAAAGGTTTTCGATCTTCAGAGTCACCACTATCCACCGTGAAACTTCGATCTGCACTGAGTGGTTTTGTCAAATTCTTGACCGCTAACATCTTACCCAAATGCTTATCATCATCTGATTCATCATCCGAATCTGATCCAAATATTGAATGCATTATTCGCTTAGATTCATCCACATCTGGCTCGTTTGTTTGCACTGGGCTGACCAATCGAAGTTCGTTAGATGATTGTTTCACTTTGGCGTCAGGCAACAACCCTACGGTCCTGGGTTTTTTTGTGACAGAAGAGCTTACACTGTCATTTGAAGGCCTCTTTTTGGAATTCGTTTCAAATTTTACAGACCCAGTTTTCCATTTTTCTGTTTTGGCTCTTACCCCTAAAGGTTTCTGATCTGCAGAGTCATCACTATCGACTGAGAATCCTCGATCTTTACAGGTTGGTTTCGTCAAATTCTTGACCGGGAGATTTTTTTCATCATCATCTGAATCCGATCCAAACATTAAATTCATTATTCGCTTAGATTCATCCTCATGTGACCAGTTTGTCTGCATCAAGCTCGCCAATGGAAGCTTGTTAGATGCTTCTTTCATGGCAGGCTTTTTCACTCTGGGAGCTGACTTTGCATGCACTGGATCAGTTGAAGGATAGTTAGTTGAGACAACCCTTCGAGATTTAACAGAAGATGATGCCTTATTTCGGAAAGTGTCTGACTGTATTGCCTGGACAGAGCGTCCCATCTTTGCATCCATCAAGTACCCAGCCCTGAAATTGTCTACAGATCTAGTAAAGTAATGTCTGTCAAAACAACAATTTCTATAGCTTTGTGGAAAATTGAGCAGCTGGTTAGAATGCTCAAGAAATGTTTCTCTATCCTGCTAGAATAATTCAACTAATCTCTCTCAGAGCGCTCCTGTAATCAGTTGGGTAAAACAAATTCAAAACAATTACAAAGCAAGACATAATATTTCACTTTTATACGAGTGGGTGCATCCCTATTTTCAAAAATCGGAAAACGCCGACCTCACACCACCGCGAAGTCTCATCTCCATAAGATGAATTACCATGAGATATGATCGTCCTTTGAATCTCAGAAACCCATGGTGATGGTGAAAAGTTAAAACCAATGAATTCACTTGTATGTATAAAAGCCAATGAGTTCAACTCTCGGGATTCATCGAATTGATATACCCATTAATGGAAATATATAGAAAAAGGGCTAATAATATCCAAAAGGAAAATAATAAATCAAATATATGGTTATTTGAGAATATAATTTCGAAGGAAAATAATAAATCAAATATATGATTATTTGAGAATATAATTTCGAAGGAAAATAATAAATCAAATATATGGTTATTTGAGAATAAAATTTCGAAAGAAAATAATAAATCAAAGGTTATTTGAGAATATAATTTTTAAGTTATAATTATAATTCTATGTAAATAGTTATTTTAAAATATCGTTTCATTCTTATAATTGTATTTAAGTACGAGGGGTTTTAACAGTGCATTATATTAGAAATTGTTTTTGGGATTTTATTGTTTTAAGTAAGTTATTCATCTATGACCATTTTCATGAGAATGCTAAATGGACTATTCAAAAATCACGAGAACCTCTAATGAATATGGTCATAGATGAATGACTTACTTAAATGATTTCTAATATAATTGTATATTAAGTTATAATTATAATGGTATGTTAATCTACTTGGTAGATTGAAAAATTCATTTCCATTATTTTCATTTTTTGGAATTTGGTATTTTTTTGGAATTTCGTTGGGAAGAATATTGTTTTCTCTTTTTGGAATTTGAGATTGGTTAAGTAATATGTTTATCTTTTTGAAATTTGAAATTGGTTAAGTAATAGGTTTATTTAGTTTTTTTTTTTTCTCTATTTTTAATTTTAATAAAATATAAGAATTTGAAAATAAATTATTGAGAATTCTAAATTATTATTATGTTTTTCTATATTAATAAATCAATTTTAATTATCATTAAATTTATTTTGAATAGTTGGAATGAATATTTGTTATATTTACCTTTAATTTCCATAAATGATATGATGAGTTTCTTTAGCTCGGAAGTTTATTGTTGAGTTCGATTAATTTTTAGGGGACTAAAATATATATGAATATTTAGTTTTTCTCATCACAATCAAAACAATGATTTAATTGGAGATGATGAAGATGTAGTCTTCTCAAGCTTACAAAAAAATCCATTGGGTCTTGGATACTTTGTGATAGGGTGTTCTTTTAAGGCACTGCATGATGTGAAGTCACCTGTTCAATTCCTTCCATGATGTGAAGCCACCGGTTCAATAGGGGTAATATATTGGACATGTTGAAGATGTAGTTCTACCAAGCTTAAAAAAGAAAAACAATGATTTAAATTTATAAAAGTGTTTAAATTATAAATGTGTAATATTTAAATTTCCAAATATCTTAAAAAAATAGTAATTATATTGTGTTTCTCAAATTTTAATTAAATATTTATGTATCTTAAAATATGGGTATTTTGTTAAATAAGTTCATATAATTATAATAACAAATTAAATTAATAATTATAATATTATAAAATATTAAGTTTTAGTTTTGCAAATTTTAATATAATTTGAAATTAGTACTTTCTTCAAGGTAGACATATTCATGAAGTTATGGGCTCTGCTAGGAAGCCCTACAGACAATTAAAATAAGGAAAATGTTTGCTTTCATTCTAAAGGTTCACCCATGCACATTGGGTTTTTTGTGAAATTTTAAATTTGGTTGCAATTATTGGTTATTATTCACCTACCTATTTAGGTTATTTGTCTTTTGCAATTAACTTGCAACAACCAATGAATAAAACACTATTGTAATTTCACAAAAAAAAAAGTAATTATAGGAACTGAGAAAATTATGCACACACACACACAGATAATGAACACCAGTATTTTCGGACAAATGTCCCCGGGAAAACCCCAAAGGGAAAACCAATATTCAAACAAGTGTTTTATTATAAATTCTTCAACAAATTAAAGAGTACATCAACTGCTTGCGCGACACTAACACAATTTCGGTAATTTTCTCGATTGGCAAAATTGATTTGGAAATACAAGGTTTCCTTTTGCAAATCAAATTGGCCTCCTACCTACAACTTGCACACTTTCCTGCAACTCACACTAGAAAAATACGAAAGTCTATACGAACCAAATGGAACTCACATTGCTACAAGAAAATCGTTCCTGCAACCCCTTTGTCCTCATGTAACTTGACTAAGCTATTCACTCTTCCTTCCGAAAATTGTCTTCGATAACTAGAAATCAAATAACTTCCCAGTAATGAACACTGGCTAATGCACACTCACTAGTGCAACCTCTTTGCAGAATAATTCGACCTATATTCCTTCATCTCGGAATGCTAGAATCTTGTGAATAATTCCTCCAAAAAACACTCCTCAATTCTTCTTGTTGGAACCCTTGCTACTAGTGTCCTTGCGCTGCCTCTGTGCCCTTGCTCTCACTGCAATTCTATGTCTCAATATATTCTCCAAATTTCCTTCAATTTCCTCTTATAATCTCTTGTTGACGAATAAAAAACCATGATATAATTATAATCAATGGCTAAGATAATATTGACCCCATCAAGTGACTTTTCCGGAAGTCTCTAAAAGAAAATCGATTTACCCCAATTAACATTGATTAATTAAGCTATTTCCCTAAGTTAGATTTAGGAAAATTAATTATCTGCTTAATCAAATCCAATCAAGGCCTTTTCTTCTAAAACCTTTTCTAGGTATTAGAGAAAATGTGTTCCCTAGCCTCATAAACACAATCTGAGACTATAACACCTAATGAACTACACAAACTAACATTTCCTCTTAGCGAGGAAGGTGTTTTGCGTAACACCCAACTTATCTCTAAAGAAGATAAACCTCACCTTGCCCAAAGCCTTCATTATAATATCTGCTACCTCCTCATCTGTAGGTATATGTTGTAGTTGGACAATCCTGCACTGCACACAATCCCTAATGAAGTGGTATTGATCTCTATATGCCTAGACCCATCGTGAAACACCAGATTCTCTGACAACCTAATGCAACTATGATTGTTGCAGTGTATCGTTGTCGTCTCTATCCTCTGACCAAATAATGCTATGAGTAGTTTCTGAAGCCATATGGCCTCGCATGTATCCATGCTTGTTGTTATGTACTCTACCTCTACAGAACTCATTGCCATAGGCTTCTCCTTCCTGTTGTACCAAGAAACAATTCCTGATCCCATGTTGAAGCAACAGCTTGAAGTTCTTTTTCGGTCCACTGTGTTACATGCCTATTCTACATTAGTATAGCCCACCAATCTTGTTGAAGTTTGCAACAAGAAACAGTTGAATTGGCATCCAGAAACAACATGGAAACACACACACTAGTGTGGGACCACAAGTCATGTAGTAATGGGTCATAGCGATACATTAGTGTGCAATTCAATTTATTTGATAAATTGGAAATGTGTCTAATTTAATTTTCCCTTAATTAAATTGGACAATGAAATGTAATCTTATCTCATAATCACTTGTAATAGTTAACTAAGTGTGATAGACTCAGTTAGCTCATGAATTTAAAGTTGAGGGTGGTTGGTGAGGCATGCAGAGTGATTCTATGTGTTTTATATTTCGAGTCGCAGTTAGTGCATTAGTTTAATGCATGAGAAATCAGTTAACTCAATTAAGTGAGTTAAAGTCAGTTGGACTAGTTGTAACTATTTGTTGCACTAGTGAGAGATCAAGTGAATTAAATCAGATTTAATTCACATGCAGTGATCTGCCATGCCACTGATGATTTACTATTAATAGCTGCATGCATGTCAGTTCTAGTGGAGACCCAGTTGAGAAAAAGGTTAAAGGGAAGTTAACTATCATTTGTATTATTAGAAAACTACCCAGATGCGGTTAAAACACCACAGGATTTCCCATGATACTTGCGTAGTTGAGAAAGGATGAAATTCCTAAGGAATAGGGATTGCATTCCTCATGAATTGCGTGAGCAAAGCAGGTTGAAGACATGCTGATAATTGGCTAAGTATTGGCCTGATTTTGTCTGGATCAGTGTGAGATGATAGGTAGAGTGCAAGAGACTCTTGTGAGAAGAGTGCATTGTAATTTTTTCATGATTCCTTGGTGAATATACACTAGAAGATAGAGGGTTTTTGAGCAGTAAGCTTTCCCCGAGAAAATATATGTGTTGTGGTTTGATTTTCTTCTTTCTTTACTTCTTGTGATTGGTGATCGTGTTTATTTTCCACAATTATTTGTAGAAGGATTCAATATCTTGCTTTAGTAGATAGCATGATCAGATTGAATCCATTGATATACATATTGTTTGTATAATTTCTACATGGTATAGGAGCATAGGAAATCACTATAGTGGAGAAGAAATTGATTTTGTGACTGAATAGCATTCGAATTTGCAGAAGTAGAAAACATGGCTTTATTTTTTGCCATGTGGTAAGAACCTCCAGGATCAATGATCCACTCATGAGAATGAGAAGAAGAAGATACATTTAATGCATAACCAGATCTTGATGCTTGACAACCACAAGCAGAAAGTGCCATTCCTGAGGATGAAGGTGAAGAGTCATCCAAATTGATGTTGTGCTTCTTCATTGCTGCTTATAAGGCTTCCATCTTCTTAAAACATTTGGACTATATATGGCCATCATGATTACAAAAGTTGCAATGCCTATCTGTCTTCTTCCCTTTGTTTTTATTTTCCTTATCATGTTGGTGAGTTGCTTTTTCAGTTTGCGGCTAAAATTGCTTAGGACCTTTGTTTGGTTTCAGACCATACTTTTTAGGATACTGCTTCTTGGGATTCTTTTGATATGGTTGTTGTTGGGCTGCTAAGGCTTTCTTAGAAGCATTTCCAGAAGTGATAAGACCAAGGTGTAAGAGTTTTTCTTGTTCTATTATCGAAGAATCACAAAAGACATCAAAAGAGGGGTTATTGTAGGCGGTCCATGAAGAAATGATGGATTATCTAATGGAATGGAAGGTGGAAACAAATACAGAGTATGTAGGGCCAAGCTTAGCAAGAATGGAATAGACGAGGCTACCATCGTCCTTTTTGACCTTACAACCTTCTAAAAGAAGTCTAAGGGTCTTGAATTTGGACAAAAAATATTCAATAGAGGAGAAATTATTGGGGTCCAAAGTAAGAAATTCATTTTCAAGCTGGTGGGCAATGATTTGATTTTGAATGCCAAAAACAATGTTTAGCTTTTTCAAGGCTTCATCAGGGGTGTCAATTTCAAGGATATGAAATTGAAGATCTTGAGCAATGGACACTCCTATCAACCCTCATGCTTGATCTTGTTTATTTTCCCATTTAGCGACTTTATCATCATCGGAAGGCTTAGTTTCTTGTCCTATGGTATTCTATAAAGCCCTTTACTTCTAAGTATATATACCATGTGAGGTAGCCATTAGAAATAATTGATGCTGTTAAGAATAATCGAGCATGCACTTTCCATTTTTTTTAAAAACTAAAGCTGAAAAATGCTGAAATTAACTGCTCCAATGGAAAGATTTCGAAAAATTAGGCCGATTAAAAAAACACGGCTTGAAAAACGACTTCCGGTTGAAGAAGTTATGCCTTTTTGAAAAACCTAAGTTGTAGATGCTGAATAGTTACGGGAATAGTTTGAAATTTGATGATGAAGTTCAACTTAAAAAAAAAAAAACCCACCCCTTTAACAAATTTTTTTTTTACAAAAGAAGCTTGAGAAAGAGACTTGAACCCAAGACCTCTATTCTCATAAACTAACTTCTCACCAAGTGAGATAGTAAAAGGATTTTGTAAATGTTTGAAAGGAGGAAAGGGTTTTTTTTTTTTTAGTCTTCGGTGTGTGTGCTTTTTCCTACACAAAAACACAAAAATCCGAGCAAAGAAAAAATGAAATGAAAGCCTTACGACAGAAAGTTATATTTTCAGTCAGCCCTACTGGCAACTATCTATATTTCACTATTTCTAATTTCCCGAGATCGCACAAAGAAGCGAGGAAAGAGCATACGTAGCAAAAAAATTCCCTTATTCTTGTTTCTGATGTACTGAGATCGCACACAACGCAAAGCAAAGAGCATACACAGAGAAGAGGGTATAGATCTAACAAATAAATAAAACCTAAAAACTGAAATAAACATAGGGAGCCGAAATAAGCAAAATTATTAACAAATATAACTGCAAAACAGATACTTTATACCTCCAGATCTAAACTGACATAGCTTGGGCAACCAAAAACCTTTTCGCATGAAACGAAAGGGGTTCCTCACTGTAACAGACGCTTCAGACACAACATAGCAGTTCTCCAAGCCCGAAAATGTTCAGAAATAGTAGATCTAGAAAACCGCAGTCACATGCAGTCAAACCTACTTCGGATTTGGATCAACAACGGATGCAGCCCTCAAAATAGCTCTGATACCATGTAGGAATTTACAGGGTAATTAACTTAGATAAAAAACCAAAGGTCACTGCTCACAAACAAATCACAAATCAATACACCAGTATTATCACGTGGTTAACACCCTCGAAAAGGGAAACAGTTCACGACCTGAGCCAACGCGGCCACTTCAGGCAATTTATTAATATAAAAATAAAAGTTGCATATGTTTCTGTCATAAATGGTTACATGAAAAATGACCCTCCATGCTCTTTAAATAGAGATCATGGACCAATCAGGTGTTAAGCCACGAATCAAGTGTCATTAATACCGAGGAGAGAGTGAACCATCGGATCACTACAAATTGTGACTGTCGGATTATAAGTTACAAATGTACATAGTAAAGAAACACACTTTACCTAACTCTACACTAGACTAAGTTATTCTTAACTATTTCCTATGTGTCGGAATATCCTAACAAACTAACATTGCCTCTTACCGAGGAAGGTGTTCTGCATAACACCCAACTTATCTCTGAAGAAGATAAAACTCGCCTTTCCCAAAGCCTTTGTTACAATATTTGCTACCTGCTCATTTATATTAGGTATATATTGTAGTTAGACAATCTTGCGTTGCACACAATCCATGATGAAGTGGTATTGATGTCCATATGCCTAGACCCGTCGTGAAACATGAGATTCTTTGACAACCTAATGCAACTCTGATTATTGCAGTGTATCATTGTCATCTCTATCCTCTAACCAAACAACGCTACTAGCAGTTTTCGAATCCATATGGCCTTGCACGTAGCCATGCTAGTTATTATGCACTCTTCCTTTGCAGAACTCAATGTCATGGACTTCTCCTTCCTGTTGTACCAAGAAACAACTCCTAATCCCATGTTGAAGCAACACCCTGAAGTTATTTTCTGATCCACTGTGTTACATGCCTATTCTACATTAGTATAGCCCACCAATTTGATACCATCACCTCGAGCATATATCATTCCATACTCTAATGTGCCATGCAAATACATTAGCACATGTTTTGTTGTCGTCCAATGCACTCTCCTCGTCTCCACCATGAACTGAATGAGAGAGTTTACTACATAGGATATGTATGGCATGGTGTTGACAAGATACATGAGAGAGACTATCAACTTCCTATACAAGGTGGGGTCAATCTCCTTTTCCCGAAATGCATCTATCTTCCTCTAATTGGTGATCATGGGAATATACATGGCCCTGCAATCCTCCATCCAGAATATTCTCAATATATTTATACAGTGTTTCCATTAACTAAGGAAAATCTCACCATCCATCTACCATACCTCCATGCCTAGAAAATAGTGCATGAGAAACAAATCCTTCATCTCAAACTCTACTGCAAGGCCCCCCTTACTCTCCTCAATGAACCCTAGTGAACCTGTCAAGAACAAGTCATCCACATATAGGAAAAGAATGAGAACTCTCCCCCAACCACCAAGTAGTAGAGGTTTCATCTACCTAAAACAAAACAATTTTGTTTCACTTAAAATGTATTAATAATATTTGCATTGAAGTAGAGTCAGTAACTAAATAATCTTTCCAAATCTTAAGATCCTGCGGTATATTTATATTTAAAAGATACCTTTAAAGACAATTACTGATTATATAATTTTAAAATTATTTGAAACTACATTTGAAATTAGTTGCATAAATGATTTTCGGAAAAGTGAATTGAATTTGTTATGTGCGTAACTATATGAGAATTTCGCATCCTATTTTTCCATTTACAGACCGAATCAATAAATATGCAGCAGACTGAACACGATGCCCTGCAAGGAAAATCAAAAAATGTGAAGGCTTCAAAATCTGTATTCTTGCTCTACATTCGTTGCACAGGCTTCAAAATCTGTATTCTTGCTCTACATTCATTGCCCAGGCAAATTTGGCCATAAGGGATTTATTGAATATCTTCTCAATGGGAACATCGTTGCGCTTACACCAGGCAACTGAAATTCTTGGGTCCAGGTAATTGATTTTCGATGTTCCCAAAGCCACGGTCTTCAGATCATCTCTTATCTTCATGTTTGCCTTCATTTTCTCTATCTTCATCTTGGTATCTGCAATTTTTTTCTCCAACATTTCTGGACTTTGGTTTCTCTTAGAAGCCTTCCCTTCTGGATAACTGCACTGTAGTGGCTTCCCTTTTCTAGCCCTATCAAGATCAATTTCCAGCTCCCTGAGCGCGCTCTCTAACTCTGCAGTTTTTCCTTCAAGTCTTTCCATTTGGGTACCATGTCCCTTTGAAACAGATCGCTGGTGGTTACACAGAATTGCAACCTCCTTGTTCGCACGTTGATAATCTGCAATTTTCTCCTCTGAACAAGTAGCACCAGTTGTTCCCTGAAGAAGTCTGTCCAATGTAATGGATGCATTGTATGTTCTGAAGACTTTTGCTGTAAGGCCTGGCATAATTTCCTTGAGATGGGCATTCAACTTACTAGTGTCAAGCTTATCAAACAAGTCATCCCCTTCACTTTTTCCCATTTTGAAATCACCAATGGCTGTGAATACTCGTTCATCTACCTCAACTGTGTTGAAGTAGCGAATGGAATCTTTACCTAGGAAATCAAATTGCAGAGACTTTGGAGAAATTAATGTCACATTTTCCACTTTCAATGTGCAGCAACCCACTGTATCAGCCTCGTCATCATCCTTCTCATTGCCAGCCCTCAGAGCAAGCCTATCAATCAGGTAGGTTGCCACTGCAATCTGTCTACTGCTCACATCCTTTGACTTAAACCTTCGGGTATATGTTGCTCGAATGCTATCTATGTAATCCTTGAGCATTCGTGCCTTCTCATACTTGTCTCTGTCACTCTGGCATTTCCAAGAACTACTAGGAGCCAAAAATACATATTTGAATTCTTTGGGATTGATTGGGTCATTCCAATAAGCCAGCCATGTTACAGTCCTGTCATGCCTGATCTCTTTCCACCTGTGGCCAGCCATTGTACACTCTGGGATAGCAGAATTTTTCCCTATATTGATTGTAATATCTTCTGGATAAATTCTTTTCTTCAATTTACCCATTTTGGGATGCTCTCCACGGCCACGAAAGAGCCCTGGTGGCTCAACTCTGAAGTTTCCAACTTTCTCTTTCACTCCATCAACAATTGCCCACATGTACTTCTCTTCTTGTTTTAGCTTCTCTTCTTTCAGAGCCTTCTTTTCCTCTGTGCTCATCTGTTTCTTCTTCTCTTTTTCTCCAAGATGCCATTCAAAAATTGGCGTAAAATCACAGAGTTCGAACTTTTGAATGACATGGTCAGTCCCAAGAATTTGCTTCCAATCATGCCAAAAATTCTCTAGAAATTTTGGCTTTGTTGCATAGTCTGTGTCCTTCATGACAGCAAACATAGTGGCAACCTCCTCTTCCCCAGGAGTAAGAAAAATTGGCTTGCCATTGTAAAGCATCTTGACTCCATGAGGTTGGTAAGGGGGAGGGAATATTACACCATTGTGCTCCAATGTTGCCCACTTTACTTCTTCCTTGACAACCTTTTTTTGCGCAGGTTTTGCTGATGGAGGCGCAGGTTTTGCTGATGGAGCTTTTGGAACTGGTGCCTTTTGCGAAGGAACAGGACATTTCTTCTTCCAGCGCTGATCAAGAGGAATTTCATCAACATCATCCTTACTATATTCATCAGTTTCTTGCTTAACGTCTGGTTGTGCTCTCACTTTGGCCTCAGGCAACATCTCTGACAACCTGGGCTTTTTTGTGGCAGAAGAACCTACACTGTCATTTGAAGGCCTCTTTGTAGGCCTCTTTGTGGAATTCGCTTCAATTTTTATGGACCCATTTGTCAATTTAACTTGTTTGGCTCTTACTCCTAAAGGTTTTCGATCTTCAGAGTCACCACTATCCACCGTGAAACTTCGATCTGCACTGAGTGGTTTTGTCAAATTCTTGACCGCTAACATCTTACCCAAATGCTTATCATCATCTGAATCATCATCCGAATCTGATCCAAATATTGAATGCATTATTCGCTTAGATTCATCCACATCTGGCTCGTTTGTTTGCACTGGGCTGACCAATCGAAGTTCGTTAGATGATTGTTTCACTTTGGCCTCAGGCAACAACCCTACGGTCCTGGGTTTTTTTGTGACAGAAGAGCTTACACTGTCATTTGAAGGCCTCTTTTTGGAATTCGTTTCAAATTTTACAGACCCAGTTTTCCATTTTTCTGTTTTGGCTCTTACCCCTAAAGGTTTCTGATCTGCAGAGTCATCACTATCGACTGAGAAACCTCGATCTTTGCAGGTTGGTTTCGTCAAATTCTTGACCGGGAAATTTTTTTCATCATCATCTGAATCCGATCCAAACATTAAATTCATTATTCGCTTAGATTCATCCTCATGTGACCAGTTTGTCTGCATCAAGCTCGCCAATGAAGCTTGTTAGATGCTTCTTTCATGGCGGGCTTTTTCACTCTGGGAGCTGACTTTGGCACTGGATCAGTTGGAAGATGTCAGTTGGACTGGAGACAACCCTTCGAGATTTAACAGAAGATGATGCCCTATTTCGGAAAGTGTCTGACTGTATTGCCTGGACAGAGCGTCCCATCTTTGCATCCATCAAGTACCCAGCCCTGAAATTGTCTACAGATCTAGTAAAGTAATGTCTGTCAAAACAACAATTTCTATAGCTTTGTGGAAAATTGAGCAGCTGGTTAGAATGCTCAAGAAACGTTTCTCTATCCTGCTAGAATAATTCAACTTATCTGTGTCGGAGCGCTCCTGTAATCAGTTGGTTAAAACAAATTCAAAACAATTTCAAAGCAAGACATAATATTTCACTTTTATACGAGTGGGTGCATCCCTATTTTCAAAAATCGGAAAACGCCGACCTCACACCACCGCGAAGTCTCATCTCCATAAGATGAATTACCATGAGATATGATCGTCCTTTGAATCTCAGAAACCCATGGTGATGGTGAAAAGTTAAAACCAATGAATTCACTTGTATGTATAAAAGCCAATGAGTTCAACTCTCGGGATTCATCGAATTGATATACCCATTAATGGAAATATATAGAAAAAGGGCTAATAATATCCAAAAGGAAAATAATAAATCAAATATATGGTTATTTGAGAATATAATTTCGAAGGAAAATAATAAATCAAATATATGGTTATTTGAGAATATAATTTTGAAAGAAAATAATAAATCAAATATAAGGTTATTTAATTAATAAATCAAATATAAGGTTATTTGAGAATATAATTTCTTAGTTATAATTATAATTCTATGTAAATAGTTATTTGAAAATATTCATAATAATTATATTTAAGTATGAGGGGTTTCAACAGTGCATTATATTAGAAATTGGTCATAGATGAATGACTTTCTTAAATGATTTCTAATATAATTATATATTAAGTTATAATTATAATGTTATGTTAATCTATTTGGTAGATTGAAAAATTCATTTCCATTATTTTCATTTTTTGGAATTTGGTTGGGAAGAATATTGTTTTCTCTTTTTGGAATTTGAGATTGGTTAAGTAATATGTTTATCTTTTTGAAATTTGAAATTGGTTAAGTAATAGGTTTATTTAGTTTTTTTTTTTTCTATTTTTAATTTTAATAAAATATAAGAATTTGAAAATAAATTATTGAGAATTCTAAATTATTATTATGTTTTTTTATATTAATAAATCAATTTTAATTATCATTTAAATTTATTTTGAATAGTTGGAATGAATATTTGTTATATTTACCTTTAATTTCCATAAATGATATGATGAGTTTCTTTAGCTTGGAAGTTTATTGTTGAGTTTGATTAATTTTTAGGGGACTAAAATATATATGAATATTTAGTTTTTCTCATCACAATCAAAACAATGATTTAATTGGAGATGATGAAGATGTAGTCTTGCCAAGCTTACAAAAAAATCCATTGGGTTTTGGATACTCTGTGATAGGGTGTTCTTTTAAGGCACTCCATGATGTGAAGTCACGTTCAATTCCTTCCATGATGTGAAGTCACCGGTTCAATAGGGGTGATATATTGGACATGTTGAAGATGTAGTCCTACCAAGCTTAAAAAAGAAAAACAATGATTTAAATTTATAAAAGTGTTTAAAATATATATGTGTAATATTTAAATTTCCAAATATCTTAAAAAATTAATAATTATATTGTGTTTTTCAAATTTTAATTAAATATTTAAATTTCCAAATATCTTAAAAAATTAATAATTATATTGTGTTTTTCAAATTTTAATTAAATATTTATGTATCTTAAAATATGGGTATTTTGTTAAATAAGTTCATATAATTATAATAACAAATTAAATTAATAATTCTAATATTATAAAATATTAAGTTTTAGTTTTGCAAATTTTAATATAATTTGAAATTAGTACTTTCTTCGAGGTAGACATATTCATGAAGTTATGGGCTCTGCTAGGAAGCCCTACAGACAATTAAAATAAGGAAAATGTTTGCTTTCATTCTAAAGGTTCACCCATGCACATTGCGTTTTTTGTGAAATTTTAAATTTGGTTGCAATTATTGGTTATTATTCACCTACCTATTTAGGTTATTTGTCTTTTGCAATTAACTTGCAACAACCAATGAATAAAACACAATTGCAATTTCACAAAAAAAAAAGTAATTATAGGGACTGAGAAAATTATGCACACACACACACAGATAATGAACACCAGTATTTTCAGACAAATGTCCCCGGGAAAACCCCGAAGGGAAAACCAATCTGCAAACAAGTGTTTTATTATAAATTCTTCAACAAATTAAAGAGTACATCAACTGCTTGCGCGACACTGACACAACTTCGGTAATTTTCTCCATTGGCAAAATTGATTTGGAAATACAAGGTTTCCTTCTGCAAATCAAATTGGCCTCCTACCTGCAACTTGCACACTTTCTTGCAACTCACACTAGAAAAATATGAAAGTCTATACGAACCAAATGGAACTCACATTGCTACAAGAAAATCGTTCCTGCAACCCCTTTGTCCTCATGTAACTTGACTAAGCTATTCACTCTTCCTTCCGAAAATTGTCTTCGATAACTAGAAATCAAATAACTTCCCAGTAATGCACACTAGGTAATGCACACTCACTAGTGCAACCTCTTTGCAGAATAATTCGACCTATATTCCTTCATCTCGGAATGCTAGAATCTTGTGAATAATTATTCCAAAAACACTCCTCAATTCTTCTTGTTGGAACCCTTGCTACTAGTGTCCCTACGTTGCCTCTGCGCCCTTGCTCTCACTGCAATTCTATGTCTCAATATATTCTCCAAATTTTCTTCAATTTCCTCTTATAATATCTTGTTGACGAATAAAAAACCATGATATAATTACAATCAATGGCTAAGATAATATTGACCCCATCAAGTGAATTTTCCGAAAGTCTCTAAAAGAAAATCAATTTACCCCAATTGACATTGATTAATTAAGCTATTTCCCTAAGTTAGATTTAGGAAAATTAATTATCTTCTTAATCAAATCCAATCAAGGCCTTTTCTTCTGAAACCTTTTCTAGGTATTAGAGAAAATGTGTTCCCTAGCCTCATAAACACAATATGAGACTATAACACCTAATGAACTACACAAAATAACATTTCCTCTTAGCGAGGAAGGTGTTCTGCATAACACCCAACTTATCTCTGAAGAAGATAAACCTCACCTTGCCCAAAGCCTTCGTTATAATATCTGCTACCTCCTCATCTGTAGGTATATGTTGTAGTTGGACAATCTTGCACTGCACACAATCCCCGATGAAGTGGTATTGATGTCTATATGCCTAGACCCATCGTGAAACACCAGATTCTCTGACAACCTAATGCAACTCTGATTGTCGCAGTGTATCATTGTCATCTCTATCCTATGACCAAATAACGCTATGAGTAGTTTCTGAAGCCATATGGTCTCGCATGTATCCATGCTCGTTGTTATGTACTCTACCTCTACAGAACTCAATGCCATGTGATTCTCCTTCCTGTTGTACCAAGAAACAATTCCTGATCCCATGTTGAAGCAACAACTTGAAGTGCTTTTCCGGTCCACTGTGTTACATGCCTATTCTACATTAGTATAGCCCACCAATCTTGTTGAAGTTTGCAACAAGAAACAATTGAATTGGCATCCAGAAACAAAATGGAAACACACACACTAGTGTGGGACCACAAGTCATGTAGTAATGGGTCATAGCGATACATTAGTGTGCAATTCAATTTATTTGATAAATTGGAAATGTGTCTAATTTAATTTTCCCTTAATTAAATTGGACAATGAAATGTAATCTTATCTCATAATCACTTGTAATAGTTAAATGAGTGTGATAGAATCAGTTAGATCATGAATTTCGAGTTGAGGGTGGTTGGTGAGGCATACAGAGTGATTCTATGTGTTTTATATTTCGAGTCGCAGTTAGTGCATTAGTTTAATGCATGAGAAATCAGTTAAAGTGAGTTAAAGTCAGTTGGACTAGTTGTAACTATTTTTTGCACTAGTGAGAGATCAAGTGAATTAAATCAGATCTAATTCACATGCGGTGATCTGCCATGCCATTGATGATTTACTATTAATAGCTGCATGCATGTCAGTTCTAGTGGAGACCTAGTTGAGACAAAGGTTAAAGGGAAGTTAAATATCAGTTGTATTATTAGAAAACTACCTAGATGCAGTTAAAACACCACAGGATTTCCCATGATACTTGCGCAGTTGAGAAAGGATGAAATTCCTAAGGAATAGGGATTGCATTCCTCATGAATTGCGTGAGCAAGGTAGGTTGAAGACATGCTGATAATTGGCTAAGTGTTGGCCTGATTTTGTCTGGATCAGTGTGAGATGATAGGCAGAGTGTAAGAGACTCTTGTGAGAAGAGTGCATTGTAAATTTTTCATGATTCCTTGGTGAATATACACTAGAAGATAGAGGGTTTTTGAGCAGTAAGCTTTCCCCGAGAAAATATATGTGTTGTGGTTTGATTTTCTTCTTTCTTTACTTGTTGTGATTAGTGATCGTGTTTATTTTCCATAATTATTTGCAGAAGGATTCAGTATCTTACTTTAGTAGATTGCATGATCGGATTGAATCCATTGATATACATTTTGTTTGTATAATTTCTACATGGTATAGGAGCACAGGAAATCACTATAGTGGAGAAGAAATTGATTTTGTGACTGAATAGCATTCGAATATGCAGAAGTATTATTTGGTGCGATAACTGATCAATATGGCTTTTAATGGATTGATATTGGAGTATGCACTTGAGGGAAGCTCTAATTATATTGCATGGAAAGACAAAATAGAGGCAGTGCAGAAGGACAAAGGGTTGAAAGAATTCATTGAGAATGACATTCCCAAGCCCACAACAGCAGACGCCGCTCTTATTAATGCTTGGCAAAAGAAGGTAGCAAGGGTGAGGAGGATCTTATTGGAGGGAGTACGAGACCTCATTGTCTCAAGTATCCATGGAAAAATGACTCAATATGCAATGTGGAAGGCTTTGACAGATCCGTCCGTTTCAGAGTAGCAATGACTAGAAAAAATTGGCACTCAAGGACAAGCTCAGGAAAAGAAAAATGGAGAAAGACGACATTATTCCGAAATATTTAACCAAGTTTGTCCAATGTCGAGATGAGCTTGGGAGTGTCAGAATTACTGTCATGGATGATGACTTGGTGAGCCTAGCTCTTCTAGGTCTTCCCAAGAATTGGCATAGTTATTAGGACTTTGTTAATGGGAGGGAGAAACTGCTAGATTGAGAACAACTTTGGTCAGATTTGGTGCAAGAAGAATTCAGGCAGAATACCAGGGATGGATCGTCATCTAAGACGGATGATGAAGAAAATTGTGCCTTGGCTGGTAAGGAAAAGTAGGGGAAGGGAAAGAAATCCTATCCCAAATCTAAGATTGGCGAAGAAGGCAAGGAGTGTGACATGTCCACAATGAAATGTTTTCACTGTCAGGAGCATGGACATTATGCCACTAATTTTCCACAAAAGAAGAAGAACAATAAGGCTTTAGGATCTGCAACTAGGGAGGCTTTGGCCTCGCAATTTGAGTTGGAATTCTCGCTCATCGCATGCATGGTGTCAAGTGTGATGGGATCAGTGTGGTACTTGGATAGTGGTGCATCTTTCCACATGACGGGAGACAAAGAAATTTTCAGTAGCTTGGAGGAGAAGGACCTCTAGATGCATATCGAAATGGGTGATAACGAGGAGTACACTGGTACCAGGATAAGCACAGTTACCTTCTAGAGACATTCAGGTAAACCCTTCTTATTAAAAGCTGTAATGCATGTACCCGACTTGAAAAATAATTTAGTTTTAGTTGCAATGTTGGAGGATAGAGGCTATGATGTGGTTTTCAGTGATGGGAAATCTTTCCTTTGATACAAAGCCACAGGACAAGCTAAGAAGATTGGGATTCGTGTGAAGAATATTTATAAACTCGATGTAGATAACTGCACAAAATTGATGGGTAAGGCAGACAAAGTAGTGAGCCAGGATGAGGGTGAGTTATAGCACAAGAGATTGGGCCATCTACACCACAGAGATTTGAAGGTCATGCAACAGATTTCTACGAGGCTTCCAAAGGGTACTCTTGCGCAGATAGACACATGCAAGGGATGTACCGTGGGTAAGTGTGAGAAATCCATGGGATTGTCCCTTGAGAGGGAGCTTGATTTGCATGTAGATGAGGAAATCTTGGTTCCTAAGGATGAAACTCAAGATGTGGAGCAACCACAAGATGAGGATCATGGAGTGGCAGAAACCACTCAAGAAAAGACCTCGAGGAGGGGGAAATTTTGAGTCAGATGGGTAGAGGGAGTACATGCAGTTATACCTCCAGGTGTGAGGTGGGGCGAGGTGCAAAATTAATCCCAAGAAGAAATTTGGGTAGGGTCCATTGGGATGGTGTGTCTCATGGATCGAACTTGGCTACGAGGAGCCCACAATATAGCAGTAGCAGGAAGAATTAGTTATATTGATGCAATCAAATGTCAGGAAGACAAAAATCAGAGTGACAAGTGTCAGATATTGGAGCACAGATAAGAGTTGGCACCAGTGCAGAGTGCATGGATGTAGATGTCGACATCGCAAAGAGTCCAGTAGACATGTGCAATAGCTAGCAACAGTCAGAATACTATGATGATAAATGCGTTATACCGATTCAGTTTTTTGGAAGCTATTCAGTTTCAGAAGTGTTGCATGCAAAAGTTGCATGTGCAAGAAACACTAGAGAATTGTTGCATACAAGAGTTGCATGTGCGAACGACAGTAGAGATTTGCATGTGCAAACAAAACTAGAGAAGTGTTGCATGTCACATGCAAGATTTTCATGTCGAATGCAAGAGTTGCATGTCGCATGCAATAGGTGCATGTGCGCATGCAAGGACATTCCAAGGTACCAGATCGGGACATATTCATTCATTTCTTGTTGAGAGGGAGTGTTGAAGTTTGCAACAACATGATAACACACACACTATGTGGGACCCCAGGTCATGTAGTGATGGGTCCTAGAAATACATTAGTGTGCAATTCAATTTATTTGATAAATTGGAAATGTGTCTAATTTAATTTTCCCTTAATAAAATTGGACAATAAAATGTAATCTTATGTCATAATCACTTGTAATATTTAACTGAGTGTGATAAACTCGGTTAGCTCATGAATTTCGAGTTGAGGGTGGTTGGTGAGGCATGCAGAGTGATTCTATGTGTTTTAGAGTTCAAGTTGCAGTTAGTGCATTAGTTTAATGCATGAGAAATCAATTAACTCAATTAAGTGAGTTAAAGTGAGTTGAAATAGTTGTAACTGTTTGTTGCGCTAGTGAGAGATCAAGTGAATTAAATCATATTTAATTCACATGTAATGAAATACCATGCAACTAATGATTTACTATTAATACCTACATGCATGTCAGTTCTAGTGGAGACCCAGTTGAGACAAAGGTTAAAGGGAAGTTGAATATTAGTTGTATTATTAGCAAACGACGCAGATGCAGTTAAAATACCACAGAATTGCCCATGATACTTGCGCAATTGAGAAAGGTTGAAATTAATAAGGAATAGGGATTGCATTCCTCATGAATTGCGTGAGCAAGGCAGGCTGAAGGCAAGCTAAGAATTGACTAAGTGTTGGCCTGATTTTGTCTGGATCAGTGTGAGACGATAAGCAAAGTGCATGAGACTCTTGTGAGAAGAGTGCATTGTAATTGTTTCATGATTCCTTAGTGAATATACAATAGAAGATAGAGGGGTTTTGAGCAGTAATCTTTCGCCAGGAAAATATCTGTGTTGTGATTTTATTTGCTTCTTTCTTTACTTGTTGTGATTGGAAATTGTATTTATTTTCTGTGATTGATTTGTAGAAGGATTCAATATCTTGCTTTAGTAGATCTCATGATCGGATTGAATCCATTGATATACATATTGTTTGTATAATTTCTAAAAATATAACACCATCACCTTGAGCATATGTCATTCCATACTCGAATGTGCCATGCAAATACCTTAGCACATGTTTTGTTGTCGTCCAATGCACTCTCCTCGTCTCGACCATGAATTGACTGAGATATTTTACTACATAGGATATGTATGGCCTGATGTTGACAAAATACATGAGAGAGCCTATCAACTTCCTATACAAGGTGGGGTCAATCTCCTTTTCCCGAGATGCATGTATCTTCCTCCTATTGGTGATCATAGGAATATACATGGCCCTACAATCCTCGATCTTGAATCTCCAAAATATATTTATGCAGTATTTCCCTTGACTAAGGAAAATCTCACCATCTGTCAACCATATATCCATGCCTAGAAAATAGTGCATGAGAAACAAATCCTTCATCTCAAAATCTACTGCAAGGTCCCTCTTACTCTCCTCAATGAGCCCTAATGAACCTGTCAAGAACAAGTCATCCACATATAGGACAAGAATGAGAACATCTCCCAACCACCAAGTAGTATAGGTTTGAATCTGCCTCACTATTCAAAAATCCCATGCCCTAAAAGTATTTGTTGATGTGTTCATACCATGCCTTGGGAGGTTTCTTTAGTCTACACAAAGATCTCTTCAACTTTCACATGTGTAACTCTCTATTATGTGCCACAAAGCCCTCCGATTATTCAATGTACACCTCCTCCTCTAGTTCACAATTGATGAATGTTGTCTTGACATCCATATAATGGATCTTCCATCCCATCTATATTGCTAATGAGATCATGAATTGTATAGAAGTGTACCTAGCCACATGAGAAAATGTCTCCTCATAATCTATTCCCTCCTTTTGAGAGAACCCCTTGGACACAAACCTAACTTTGTATTTCTCGATGGTTCCATATTCACTATGATTGATCTTATAGATCCAACATGATCCAACCATCACCCTATCTCTCGGTATTAGTACAACCTCCCATACATCATTCTACATGATCGATGAATATTCCTTAACCATTTCATCCTACCACACTTGTTACTGGGCATCCTCTTGATAGTTGTAACACCCACTATCTACCAAATAACTAAACAATGCCATGTAGCCATTGTATCACTTTGGTTGTCTTTTCTCTCTCTTTCCCATCCTAGCAGTCCCCAAAAACCTCTAAGAATCCCTGAGTGTAGCCTAAACCTCTTGGTTCCTCCTGTCAACAATGGAGTTAGGAGTATCCACCTCCATGTTCTCCTGAAGTATCTCTCAGATCTACTGCATCTACTACTCCATACTCTGTGAAGCCTTAGGATCACTCAGACCTGAACTCGTGCTCGTACAACTCACTATACTCATTATTTTATACTACCCCTAATATCACTGCTCTACTCTAGGAGTTTCTATTAGCTGCTCACTCTGATCTTCAACTATTGGAAACTCTCTGGACCTTATGTATGACTTTTCCTCCATGAAATTTACATCCTTCCTAACTATAATCCTCTTGGCCCCTGGGATGAAGATCATGTATGCCTTTGATGTTTCTCTATAGTCAATGAAGTAAACTCACTCTACATTCTGCTCTAGCTTTTAAAATATCTCCCCTAGAATGTGACAATACGCTAGGTAGCCAAATATCCTAAAGTGACTCACATCTGGATTTTTATTGTTGAAAGGCTCCTTGGGTATCATATTTCCAAGTGCTCTATGTGGGACCCTATTCTCTATATAAACTATCATACTACATGCCTTTACTCATAGATAGCATGGGAGATCCTAGTCATACAACATCGCTCTCGCTGCCTCCTAAATAAACTGAATCTTCCTCTCAAAGACCCCATTCTACTCCAGGTTGTAATGAATTATCCACTCCCTCCTGATTCCCGTCCTAGTATAAAACTCCTAGAACTCTTTATTAGTGTACTCAACTCCATTATATGACTGAAGAGTTTGGATATTTTTTCCTGTCACATTCTCAATTAGAGCCTTAAACTCTTGAAAGCGACTAAAGAACTCATCCTTGGTCTTCAAGAAATAGATCTAGGTCTTCTTGGAGAAATTGTCAATAAAAATAGCAAAGTATTCATACCACCTGAGATATTTCGTAGACATTGAACCACACATATATGAATGCACAAGGTCAAATATCCCTTGTGATCTACTGTCACTCCTTGGAAAAGCCGCTTTCGCAAACTCCCCCAACACATATCCTCTACAAACATCATCATGCTCTATGCTCACCTTTGGAACAACTGTCACTATCTCATGAAGAAGTATAAGTGCTCCATGCTGAATATGGCCCATCCTCCTATGCCAAAGCTCCCCTTTGTTCCTCAAATTTCTGCTACTAACTAGTACCTTCAGAGTCTCCATTTGCAATTTGGACAACCTTCCACTCCTCACCTCCACTACTATAGGTGACCTCCAATCCTCGTGCTTCAACAAAACCTTTTACCCTCTAAATATAACATTGTATTATTTTTCCTTAGGGATTGATATGGATATCAAGTTCATCCCCAATCCTGGCACATGAAACATCATGGATAAATATTTTCTTGCCATTATCCCACTGAAATAAAACATTCCTTCGAACAAAAAATATATTTATCTAGGTAAATCCTCAGCTAAAACCTCATTATATCTATATTTCCTTAAGTCAATAATATGAAACAATACAATTCTTCTCTCAGGCTTGATATCTCTTTGCATTATCTTTGACTGTCTCACTCTAATCCAAGCAAGTTTGGTTCAATACTTAACCAATTTCATGCCTCTAGATGCTCAAAATTTCTTGGGAAATCCCCAGGGAAATTGAGACCCTATTAATTATGAAATTCCCAATAATTGATTGAGTAATACATCCAAGGAATCCTCCTGACCTCATGCATGGCATGTACAATTTTCTAATTATACAACTGATAGTATACCTCCCCTTAACTCCAACCTCAACTGGGTCTTCCTCATAATTGACATGTAACAAATATTTATAGCGAATATTCAATTAGCTGATTGATCACTGCATCTGAATTAAATAATATTTAATTCACTGGAACTCTCACTATATCCTACATCAGTTAGAACTAGTTAAACTAATTTTAACTCAAATAATTAAGTTAAATGATTACAACTCAAAATAAACTGCAACTAGACCCCCTAAAACTTAGAGAGATATTTGCATGCCTCCAGTTTGACCCCCAACTCAAATTGACTAAGCTAACTAAGTCTTCCTAACTCAGTTAAATCATACAAGATGTCATGTGATGTGGAGTTAAAATTTCCTTCTAATTTAATTAAGGGAAAATTAAATTAGAAGTCTCTTCTTATTTCCAATTTCAACACTCTCTCTAAAAAAGAAAGGGATTTTTTTCTACCCCGATCCTTCATCCATGGAACTCGAATTTTCCTCTTGACAATGCCTTTGTCAATATGTCTACATCCTGCTCCTCCATGAGAATGTACTGTCATGACATAATCCTCCTCTGTACACAATCTATGATATGGTGATACCAGATATAAATACACTTGGACCTGTCATGAAAAATTAGATTAACCGAGATTTTGATGCAACTTTGGTTGTCGCAATAAATCACCATCGGATCCATTTTTTGACTAAAGAAACAAACAAGTATCTTCCTCATCCAGATGGACTCACATGTTGCTTGACTAGCAGCCATGTACTCTTCCTCTACTGAACTGAGTGCAACTTATCTCTACTTCCTCCTGTACCAGGACACTGTTGATGCAACCCAATGCTGAAGATGCCCCCTGATGTAATTTCCCTATCTAATGGACTCCCTACTCAATCTACATCTGTGAAGCCTTGAAGATTCACTCCTTTTGTCAGCCTGTACCATAGCCCAAACTCTGTAGTGCCTTTGAGGTATCTCAAAAAATGCTTTCCTGCCTTCTAAAAGAGAATGGTAGGCTTAACAATAGCTTGACTAAGTTTTTTAACCGAATAACATATGTATGGTCATGTGTTCACCAAATACATGAGTGAACCCAAAAGATGCATGTAGATGGTAGCATCTACTACTTCACCTGAGTAACAACCTCCTTCCTCCAATTACATGCTAGAGGAGTATCCATGGGTTTGCTTCCCTCCATGTGGAACTTCTTCAAGAAACTTGTTGGCATACTTTCCTTGAGATACAAATAGTTCCCCATCTCTTTTCCAAATTTCCAATCCTAGGAAATAGTGCAAGAACCCCATATCCTTCATCTCAAATTATATTGCAAGATCCTCTTTGCAAGACTTGATGAGATGCTCATCATTTGTCAGTATCAAATCGTCGACATAAAGTACAATTATCAAAATTTTACCTTCTACCACAATATGGTAAAGGTTCACATCTACTCCACTCTTGGTGAAGCCCAACCTAGTGAAGTAGTTGTCGATCCTGGTGTACCAAGCACGAGGTTCTTGTTTCAGTCCATACATCTCTCTCTTGAGTCTACACACATGCATCTCTCTGTCGAAGGTCTCAAAACCTTCTGACTACTCAATGTACACATCTTCCTCAACCACTCAATTGAGGAAGGTTCTATTTACATCCATTTGATGTATCTGCCATCCCATCTATGCTAATAGTGAAAGGATGGATATGATTGATAAGTACCTTGAAACTGGCATCAAGGTCTCTTCGTAATCAATATCCTCCACCTGAGATAACCCTCTAGCTACAAATCCGGCCTTGTGTTTCTCCACACTCCCATATGTTTCTTTCTTCACCTTGTAGATCCACCTGGATCCTGCAACTGACTTCCCCTTCGGTCTTGGGACAACTTCCCATGAATTTTTTCTGATAATGGAGTCATACTCCTCAACCATGGCATCAACCAAAATGGGTTGCTGCACTCCTTCCTCGAAAGATATTGGCTCTATCTCTACACTCTTTCTCATAAGAGTCATGTAGCCAGTGTATCTCTCTGGGGACCTTCTCTACTTGCGTTGTGATGTGGGTGCTCCCACATCCTCTCTACCATCAAAAACCAATTTTTTAGCCTCTCTGGTGCACTTCCTTCTGTCTCGGGATGTCTCTACATGAGTGGGTGGTTCCACTCTCTGTTCCTCTAGTTGTGCCTGCTCCAAATCTTGAGGTTCTTCTTTTGGAACTAAAAGCTCCTCAATTGCATGCAATTGAATCTCCCTCTCAAAGGAAATTTTCATGGCCTTCTCTTCATCGAATTTCACTTCTCTTTTGACCAATGTCATCCCATATTCTAGAAATTACACCCGATAGTTGTGAGGTGTATCAGTGTACCCCAAAAATATTCCCAACTTAGTTGTTGGCTCTGGCTTCTTCCTGGAATCTTTGATTACATGGAAATAAAGTTATGAACCAAAAATTTTAAAATGCGCCACATCTGTTTTATTACCTAAAAAATACTCATCTAGTGTACTCATCCCAAGAATCCGATGAGGACTTATGTTCTTCACAAATACTCATGTGTTTCATGCTTCAAACCATAGATGAAATGGTAGGCCGTGATCATGCAACATCGCTCACGTTACTCCCACAATATTTATGTTCTTCCTTTTTGTAGGGCCCATTCTATTGTGGGTTATGAGGTTCTATCAATTCTCATCGAATTCCTTCTAAAGCACAAAATTTATTGAATTTGTTCAAGACATTTTATCCACCATTTTTGTTCCTAAGATCCTTCACCTTCTTCCCTATATCTTTCTCGACAAGTTATTTGAACTCACAAAACTTTGAGAACATATGATATTTCTTCATCGTGAAGAATATACAACACTTGCATGAAAAATTATCTACAAAAATAACATAATACCTGTGTTTCACTGTGGAGGCTGTTGAGAATGGTCCACAAGCATCTGAATGAACTCTTTCAAGGATCAACTTTGCTCAACATTCCTTATCATGAAAGGTGGATTTGGTGTACTTCCAAAATGTACACCCTTTTCATGTATCTCGTTGCTCAAGTGCACCCTTGGGAAGTCCTGTAGAAATATACTACATGATCTTCAAAGCTCTGTGGTTTATATGACCCAATCTTCTATGCCATAACTCACCGATGTCTCAACTCTGCACCTTCTCTACTTTCATACTCAAGGAAACACGATATTCTACATCCAATTTGTAGAGGTTCTTACTCAAACACCAATCTTCTTCACCTATCCCATGGCTTTCTGAGGAAGGAATTCCTTTCCTTTGCTAAATATCACATCATAGCCACACTTTTCCAACATAGCAGCTACAACTAATATTTTATTTAAACCAGGAACATACATGAAATATTTTAATCTAAGAGGAGTAGCAGAATCCCTTTGAAAGGTAACTGTACCTATACTGGTCGCGCTATACCTCCTGTCATCTCCCATCTCAATGTGCATATGGGGATCCTTCTCCTCCAAGTTACTGAAGAATTATTTGTTTTCGGTCATATGGAATGGAGCACCACTATCTAATTACCACACATAATTGATCACCGATGAAACCATGCATGCGATGAGAGTGAAATCCAACTCGAACTGTGAAGCAATTGCTTCACCTGCCTCTCCTCCTTAGGGCTTCTTGTTGGTATTCTTGTGCGGACACTTTGTAGCATAGTGTCAAAGCTCATGAAAATGATTTTTTGTTTTGTTTTGTTTTATCTTCGACAAGTTTTCCTTCTTGCCTTCCTGACCAGAATCTGATTTGGAATGGTATGCCTTCCCTTTCCCTTTCTTCGCCTTTCCAGCCAGGGAACAATTTTCCTCATCATCAGTCTTTGATGAAGATCCATCTATGGTATTCCGCTGAATCTCTTCTTATAACTCCTCTGACCACAATTTCTCCCACTCTAGTAGCTTCTCCCTCCCATTCACCAAATCCTAGTAGCTTTCCCAGCTCTTGGGAAGGCTTAGAAGTGCTAGGCTCACCATATCATCCTAAAAAATTGTCACACCAACACTCCCAATCTCATCTTGACATTGAGTGAACTTTGTCAAGTATTTTGGTACCATGTCATCCTTCTCCATCTTGATTTTTCTAAGCTTTTCCTTCTGTGCTAACTTCCTCTAGTTGTTTTTGTTCTGAAACAAATTGGTTAAGGCCTTCCATATATCATATGGAGTTTCCTTTCCATGGTGGTTTGAGACAATATGGTCTTGAACTCCTTCTAATAGAATCCTTCTCGCCTTTGCTACATTCTTCTTCCATGCATCAATATTTTGAAAATTTGTAGTTGTGGGCCTTGTAATATCACCGTCTATGAATTCATTCAACTCATTGTCTTCCAAAACTTCCTCCATCCTGTCCTTCCAAGCTATGTAATTATAACTACCATCAAAGGAATATTCGAGTCTCAATCCAAAGAAATACATCCTGATCCACTGCTAATATTGAAGAATAAATATGAAAATTTGATTCACCTGTTCAAAAAAAACTCGTATTCTTATCTTCTATAGTGATTCCTTCTCTGATACCTTGTAGAAGATATGCATAGATTCAACTAATCTTGTACTATGCTAAAAAAAAATACTTAAATCTATTCTACAAATTGCGTAAACCAATTACAATCACAAAATCACTTGAACAAGAAATAGAAAGAATTTTAATCACACAACACAAAGATTTAACCGAGGAAAGCCTCAGCTAAAAGCCCCGCTATCTGTATATTGCATTAAGTAAAAAATATGAAAAAATACAATTCTTCTCTCAGGCTTGAGAGCTCTCTACACTATCTCTGACTGTCTCACTTTGATCCACGCAAGTTTGGTTCAATACTTACCAATTTCTTTCCTCTAGATTCTCAACCTTTCTTGTGAAATCCCTAGGGAAATTGAGCCCCTATTAATTAGGAAATTCCCAATAATTGATTTTGCAATACATCCAAGGCATCCTGCTGCATGACCTCTACAATTTTCTAATTATAAAACTGATAGTATACTTCTCTTTAACTCCAATCTCAATTGGATCTTCCTCAGAATTGACACAGAACAACAATTTATAGTGAATATTCAATTATCTGATTGATCACTGTATGTGAATTAAATCAAATTTAATTCATTGGACCTCTCACTAGCTCCTCCATCAGTTAGAACTAGTTAAAATGATTTTAACTCAAATAATTACAAACTCAAAAAAAATTGCAACTGGACCCTCTAAAACTTAGAGAGAACTCCACATACCTCCACTTTGACCCCCAAATCGAATTAATTGATCTAACTAAGTGTTTCTAAATCAATTGACTCATACAAGCTTTCATGTGATGTGGAATTACAATTTCCTTCTATTTTAATTAATGGAAAAATAAATTAGAAGCCTCTTCTTGTTGCCAATTTCAACACAAGGACCTTATGTCTCTTAAATATCACATGGCACAACCTTGAAGCACTAGTGCATGGCACAATCTTGAAGCATGAAGCCATCATCCTTCCCTCTTCCCTTAAAGCGCATGGCACAATCTTGAAGCATGAGGGCATGATGCAATCATGAAGCCTGAAACCTTCATCCTTCCCTCTTCCCTTAGAGAGCATGGAGTAGTCATAAATCCTAAATCCCAAAGCCTTCATTTGAGTGCACTCCTTCAAATTTAATTATTTCTCCCTCCTTGAGTGCATGAGCACACCTTGAACCAATGAAAAATTTCTCCTTCGTGATTTGATTGTGTGCCTTGCACCCTCCTAGTTCGTCTCGAGTGTGCTAGCACACTCGGAAGGCTAGAAGCATAACCCATTCATTCCTTCATTATGTGCCCTTGCACCCTCCTTAGTCCCTTTGATTGCATGAGCACACCTTGAACCCACAAATAACTTCCCTCGTTCTTCATACATGCTCCTTGTGCCCTTGACCTCTCTCTCTCTCTCTTGCTTGAGCGTTCAAGTGCACCTTGAAGCCTTGAGCTTGGACCAAGATAAAAGGAATAAATTGCATGATGACTAAAAGGACTCCAAATCTCATCCAAGACCCTTTGGAGGGGGAAAATAAGCAACAAAGTGGATCTTTCATGAAGATGAAGCATATATCAGATCTACCATCAATAATGCAAGATGAAGCAACAATCAAGTCAGCTTGGCATCATCACATCATCATGAAGTCCATGCCATCATTGTCAAGTTGTAACTTGTACAAGTGTCATCATAATGGTCAATGTGTGTCCATGTGTCATGTCACATCATCATGTTAATTGTAATTATGTATTCTCAAGGAAAAGGAAAAAGTGTAAGATGTGGAATTCCAAAGGTCACATGTGAAATATGAAGAGTCCCATAGTCGTATATGGAAAAAAATCTCATATAGAGAAATCCAAAAGTCATTTAGAAGTTCAAGAGTTGTATAGAAATCCAAAGGTCATAATAGAAGTCCAAGAGTCATGATGGTAACTCGACTTATGAGGATATGAAAGGTCATTCCTCTTGTTATAAAAGAAACCTCGTAACTCAAGAAAATGGATTTTGGAGGCTTAAGCTTTGGAGAGCTAGTCTTGGATTCTCTACTTGGAATAGGAGAGAATACCTATTCTTTGGAGAAGCAAGAAGTGATTTTATGTTCCACTATTGGAACTAGTGCTTCATCATTGTAATTGTGTACTTGGATATTTCGGCTAATTGAAATTCAATGAGCCAACACATTTTGATGCATGTATATCAAATGTTTTAGGACTATCCTTGGGATGTTTTTGGTATATGTTGTGTTCATATGTACTGGAGAAATTGAACTATTTCAGAGGCTTTGGTACTCATCTAGTTGAATGTGTGTTGTATTCACTTTAACAATTGTTATGTGAGCTATTTCACTAACAAATCTTTTCATGCTCTCGTGTGTCTCTCTTAGGTTAGCACTATTAATTCCTTCTAGAGACTAACTCTCATATCCCGCTCGCGAAGGTATTTGTTGGGCCTCATATTTGTCATATTTTTCCTGCCTTACTTCTTAATTTTCATATTATTTTCTAAAGTCTTTTCTTGTGATTAAGCTATGTTAACTAGTGTAGTAAGGACTTTAGTAGTATTCTATATGCATATATTGTTTTATTTTTTCATGAATGATTTCGATCATTAAAGTGTTATTTCCTAACGAATGAATCCTCATTATTGGACAAAAATAAATTGATACATTGATATTTGATGTTGTTTCCTGGAATGGTCAGAAGATATCGCGTAAGCCTCAAGCTGTTACTCTTTGTTTGGAACGAATTAGTTGAGGATGACCTCTTGACCTGAAATTTTAGATGCATTAAGAAGTTTGTAACTTAAACAAGCATCCTGAGTGTTAGCATAGTTCTATGCTTAGTCATGAGTGTGTTTTAAATATTTTTTATTTTAGGATAAAAAATTGTAAATTTCAAAAAAAAATAGAACGCTACCAGAAGTTCCAGTAGCATCATTTTTATCCCTATCAGACAGTCTATTTTAACTCTGTTTTATGTATGTTTTTCCTTTATTTGGTGCTACAGGAAGTTCCGGTAACTTCCCATATTTAAAAAAAATAAAAAGCACACCCACTTTTGTGTTAGCCACGTGTTCCTAATATCAAAAAACTTTTAAATATTTTATCCGAGCCATGTTATGTGATAGGAAAGGTTATACGTTTGAATGATGTCAATTTAGTTGTGGTCATACGTGGAAGAGCTAGGTGTCAATCCGTAGTTATGAAGATCAACCGTTGTTTGTCCTATTTGTTAGCCCAAGTCATTGTGTCCACATTTCAAAGGTACGTGTTTATTATCAAAATAAATCATAGAGATATGATTTAATGTGGTGAACATTTGGTTAATCATGCATGTGCGCTGCCGAAATTTTAGGCCTACAATAAAATATGATGGAGGTGACTGCGAACTCCAACACCGTTCAGCTCTAGCCACATGTTGTAGATAATATGAAACAAAGATGTCAACTAAAATATATCACGAGGTGTGGTATACGGTCTTGATATTTCCCATTATGAAAATATATTATGCATGGAAAAGTGAACCAACGTATCACTTAAAATTACTGAAAGAAAAGGAAAGGGATCAGTTTTCAATTTTGACTGTTGGTGAATAAGAAGTTCCAGTGAGCAGCTTGAGGAGGAGACTAAGTTTTCAGACAGTTTGTATTGAACATTTAGCGACACCTGTAAAGTAAGTTTCACTAATCTTGACACCTTTTTGATCTAGTAGACAACCTTCTTTATTTCTTAGATGACTAAAAAAGGAGGAAAACTTAAGTGTATTGAACCTCAAGGGGATGATTTAATAGATGCCAAACCGAATGTGAGGAGGTTTTTTGTACAGTTTGGGTGGTACCCATTTTTCTCAAGGTTAGGAAGCTCTCATCTAGAAGTAGCCAAAGAATTTTCCCTCTCATTTAATGGACAAGAAGAAAATGTTTATGTCCTCAAACTGCATGTATCAATAAAATCCATTGCTGAAGCTTTCCACCTCCCACAAGAAGGTGAGAAATGGTTTAAAAACCAAGTTATTACTGGAGGAGACCTCAATATATTCATCAAAGATGAATATAGAGACCCTAAATGGGCTAAAGGGATTCCTAGTAGTTATCTCAAGGATGAATGGGCTAAAAATGTCAAGCTCATTAAGATCTACCTTACTTGTGAGAGGAGGTATACTATTGTATTTCTGTATCACATGAGGTTTTTGTTTCACATTGTAGGTATGAAGACTTTCAACCTACCTTCCTTCTTGCTGAAAAGCTTGACTAAGATTTTAGATAGAATACAAACCCATGAATCAACTTCTAATTATAGCATCTACCATCAAGCTCTCATTAAGGTGTTTATTGTTGAAGAACTCAAAAGAAGAAACCAGACATGGGAGCATTTCCTATTTTACAGGGTAGGCCAACCTGCACCTACACAAAACATTCCTATTAAACAATCTCTAGCCTCACAACAACATTCTAAACCTCATAATAAGAAAGGAAAAAGTCAGAAGCCAACTACTTCATCAGTTGGTAAAAGGACTAAAAGAAAATAAAAGAAGGTGAATATCTACAAGAAGGCTAAGGACAAAAAGGGAATGGAAAATACTCCCCCAACTAAAGTTGAAGAGAAGTTGGAAAAGGATAAGGTTCATCTATTAGCAAGCCTAAATCAATGATTGCTCCTCATATTATCCTTTTCCCAAGGTTTATGCCAGAGCACGGAGAAGAAAGAATGTAGTTGTAGAAAAATCAAAAGAACAGGTGCTGCCGGAAGTTTTGGTAGCAAACATTTAGAAAAAGATTCAAAAGGATTATCAACCCACCAAATCAGATGATGATCTCCTGAAGGATGCAGGATATGATATTAGCAGTAGGAAAAGAAAAAATATGCAAGACAAGTTGTTGGCAATAGGAAAAGACACACAAGAGCTAGCAACAAATTCAGGTTGAAATCCAAAGCCCTGCATAACCCAAGCTTGATGACAGAATTTATAGATGTGGAGAAGCAATATGAAGGGTTTCAGACTGTAACTCCTTCAATTGTAGAATCTAGTGGTTCCAATAAGAAAGAAAAGGGTAAAAATCCCTCAGACCAACAAACATGAACCTCTAAGAGAATAAAAGTCCAGAAGAGCTCAGAAGAGAAAAAGGCCATTGCAAAAGAGACATCCACCAAGACTACAAGGTCACAATAATAAGTTGACAGAAAAATAGATTTAGAAAAGCTTGTAGAAGTTGCATCTCATATCGAGGAGAGGTAAAAGGATGTCCCAATGAAGTATCATTTTCCCTATTAGTTATATTTTGGAACAACTCAATTTTCAGAATGTTTTATTCTGCACAGAATTTTTCAAGTATCTTGTTGTGCATTTTTTAAAAGGAAACAGAGTGTTATCAGAATTTTTGGTAGCATTACAGTTTTTATTCGTAGTTACATGTTTTTACCGGAAGTTCTAGTAGCATCTATTTTTAATGATTTTTGACAGCTGTCAGTAGAATTTTCGAGCTAGTCCAAGGATGATAAGGGCTCCTAATGATATGGAATTGTCAAGTGATGGTTGATAAGTGGTTTTGAGGTTGTTAAGTGATACATTTAATGAATCTACACGTGTTTAAAAGAACCAAGATCATGGAGAGACAACTCAGTAGAAAAGTAGGCAGGTTGCCAGCACACTCAGCAACACAGTTCAATTGTCTTCTTTCTTCCTATCTACATTTTTTGTGTTAGTTATATTTCGATAGGATATATCTTTAATATGATATAACTCCTATGTAATGAGAGGAAGAGTAGAATACTTCTTTTTAGGAGAGACGGAGTTGGGGCCTCTCTCTATAAATATCTTTTGTAAATTCCATTTTAGGGTTGGATTTTGGTTGACCTAAAGACTTTTTCATAATAAAGAAAACTCTTGCAATTCATGTTGGAGGACATTGTGTTTCAAGGACTATCTAATGTATGGTGTGTTTCTCTTGTTATTTCATTCATCTAATTTATGAGTTGCAACAACTAGAAAGTAAGAGTAAGAGCACTGTTAGAGGATCTAATAGTTAATTATATATTGTTCAGACTTCTGCAAATCATCTATATGTTGTGTAGAGCATGCTAGTGAAGGTTTCATGAAGGATTTATGAGATTATTTATGCATTTTTTATGATTTCTAAATGATTTTTCCTTTACATAAAACATAGTTTATGTAAAAGGTCACTCTTATAGCTGTGTGGCTGATTTAGGATATGTTTATTTCTTAGAATGAGTACCAACTACATGTCACCTTTCATATGTCACAATCTTCTCTCCTATACTAAAATATTTTCCATACAATTTATACGTACCACATCTTGCCAATTGCATGAAGGTATAAAAGATTTGTAATGATTTCAAACCCTTTAAGAAGCCATCCCACCATTTAAAATATTTTTCTTTGAAATGAACTATGAAGTGTAAGGCTTACTCCTTTGCAGTCAAGGAGTGACTCCTTGCGCTACCATTGAGAATATTTAGATTCTCAGGATCACTCATTATTAAAAATATATTCTATGATCTTTATATTTGACTGGTACGATATAAAAACTGGCGTTGAACCTTGAAAGGGGTTGTTCAAGTTGTAATATTATTTTTGTTAGAAGCTCAAAATTGCGATTACATTAATTATAATTGGTTTTTCTGTAAATTGAATGGAAGTGTTCATTATTCAGATTTAGTCTATTGTGTTGGTTTCTCCATAAGGACGTTCGATTCAAGATTTGGGCCTAATACTGGAAACAACGCTGTATTCTCCTGTATCATTAAATTGGTGTTAGATTCCACTGTTCCAACTCTTTTTATTTTCAAAATTGTTCTTAATTTATTGTTGTTGATCTGTTAAATTGAATGATATGTTTTGAATAAGAGTTATTGAAATTGTTATAGAGTAGATATGTTGCAGTTAATATGTTAAAAGTAGCATTCCTTCCTTATGTTTCCTGTAGATTATCATAGATTGCTATTTTTCTTGTTTAATTATTGTTAAATAGTATGATTTTGCAGTGTTTCCCTTTTACTTTGTAGTTGTTATTCCCTAAGAAACAACTTGTTGTTCAATATGTTTTCTTTTCTTGTTTCCTTCATAAGCCTATAAAAGTTAATGATTTAAACAATTTGTGATAATAAGAGATTGCATATTAAGTTGATTCCTTTAATATTGCAACCTTGAGTTTCAATAGGATCATAGAAACTAGCCATATCCACATTTTTCTTGCATAAACTATGCCGATAACCTTGAAATATGAAAACGAAACCTCAGGTTGAAAAATTAATGTGTAGTAATTAATTGGTATTTTAAGGAAGGATTAATTGGCCCAACATTTTAGTTTTGTTGCCGGGGAGGTTGTCAAAGAGAGTGCTAGATGTATCCCTTAGGAATGGGTATTAAAGATGAAAGGTAAGACCCTGCACACACACTCAAGTAAAAAGCTTGTGCTAGTGCCTACTGTTAGCTGATACGTTTAGATTGTCTAGTGTGTATGACTAGAAAGAAGCCTGGGACTAGGAACGATATAGATATAGATCAAGAATCCACCCCAAAAATCACCAAAACCCAAGGTCAAGTTGGCCTTGGAAGAACGAATTTTATAGCTGACATCATTCACAAATCAGAATATAAAGTGTCGATAGGTCCCTGAGTAGCATATGGGAAGGGTTCTATTGATGTTTTCCCTCAAGTAGCAGGGTCATCTGTTGTAGCTAACACCGAGATTCATGATAAAAATGTAGGATCTGAGCAGAGCTTCCAAGACATATATGTTAGACATATCAGTCCTTTTAGGAGAAGTTAGGGGCACTCTTGCAACTTAAGGGAAGGAGGAGGTGAGACGAGTGAACCATACCCACAACCTTCTGAGTAGGAATTCCCTGCAACACCCATTTTAAGGTGAGAAAGTGAATTTCCTGATTTGAGTAGTGTTGTGAAACCTAGTTAAGGTACAAAACCTTGTCAACATATTATTTTCTAGATAGTACCTCCTAATTACTGGATTCTTGAAGATTACTTGTAGATATTTAACCAAATGGAAAATGCAGTAACATGAACGCAAACTTCAACCATACAATATCCTATTGTTGATCCATAGGATAATGCGCCAATGAAGGTTATCCCATTGCAAAACCTTCCAAACTTCCATGAAATGGCCTATGAATATCCCGATGCATTTTTGTTTGAGTTTGATGTTTTATATCAAGGATATGATTATACTACAAACCCCCAATAATTTAAGTTGTTTCCTTATACCTTAAAGGGAGCAGCATTATGATGGTTCATGGGACTGGGGGGTGGTACTATAACTTCATGGGATTAAATGAAAGAAACAATTATTACTAAGTATCAGGATTATTATTGATCTAGGGATCTAAGGGAATAAATATTTAATATTATGTCAAAATAAGATTAAACATTGGAAGAATATGTTGAAAGATTTCAATATAATTTACAGAGATCACCATACACTACCTTATCCAAGGCATGTAATTAGATGAATGGATAGAAATTCTTAATTTACTGGGGCAGGGTGACATTTCCAAATAATAATATGATGACATTGTAAAATTTTGTATTAGGTGATCATGAGGGAGTACCCGAACCAAGCCTGGAACTCTCGATCCTATCAACAGATCTAGCAAAACTGCAGGGGGAGGAGTTACAAGAGCAGAGATTGGTAATATTTTAGAAGATTTTAAAACTGATATTTTAAGCACCCTGAAAACACAGTTAGATGTTTTAAAGGTAAAACAAAAAAATGCTGAAGTAGAACAAGAATTGGTTATTTTCTATCCTCGACGACGGAAGAAGCACAGTCACAAAGAATGTTTGTTGGATACAGTTGAGACATGTGCCATTTGAACCAAAAATCATTCGACTGGTCATTGTACTTCACTTCCTGGGTTGAAATTAGTATTTAAGGAAGTCGAAGAAGCCAGAACCAACGTATTTTGTGGCACAATGACGACAATGGAAGAGTCGACCACTAGATATGTTGCATGACCTTCTATATTTTTTTAGGAAATTTTCTCAATAACAATTTCCTGTATTAAATTGGCAGGGATAACAACATTATCCTAATACCTGGGAGCTGCAACCATACAATTTACTACCTTGGACAAATAATTCATTCCCCGGCCCCTCTTGGCTGAATCAACAATATTCCACAACTTCATGGAAAAATACATCAAATAATTCGTACCCTCCATAATGGGTAAACCAACCCACTCAAGGGCCAATGTGGTCCGAGAATTGGAAATGCCCCATTGGAATGACTAATCAATCAATGGGAGTGATGCCTCAACTAAAAAATCAACCACCAGTACAAACTCCACTTCAATTACCTCCAAACACTCCACCTCCACTTTGACCTCATTTACCTACACAGCCAAATCCGAATCCAAATAATAGACTTGTGGAATGTTTTGAAATTCTGGAAACTTATGATTCCTCTTTTTCTTTGGAATGTAATGAACTACGTTTGAGGTCTGGGAGAACCATATTTCCAGAAGATCACTCAAAAATAAAGAGCAACCAGAAAATGATAAACCTGCTAAGGAGTAGTATTTCAAAAAACATTTCCATCCTACCATAATCATTGCTAAAGTAGATCCATCTAGAAAACCAATTAAAAAAAAAGCACCTATTTAAATTAAATACACTTCTCCCCCATTCCCTGAGAGATTGACCATAGTAAAATAACTTGTACACCCTAATTTTGACCTCTTATGGGAATTACAAAATTTATATATCAGATTTACTCTCCTACAAGCTATTAGAGAAATATCGATTTATGCCAAAAATATTAAAGAATTATGTTTTAATATGCCTGGTAGGAAGCCAAAAGACCCTCCTGTAGTCCATGTTTTAGGGAAACTCTATGATTTAATCTTGGGGAAACAAATAAAAATTAAGTATGATGAGCCTTGAAACCTTGTAGTTACTATCCAGATTCAGGGATATAATTTCCAATATACTTTGGTGGAGTTGGGAGCGACCATAAATATTATAACACTTGAAACTTGTGGACTCCTTGGAATAACTAGATTTAAACCGACTCTAGCTATGTTGGCCTTCAATTACAGATCCATAGTAAAACTAGAGGGGACCCTCGACGATATTATTGTTTATGTAGATTCCTGGGAATACCCAGTGGGTTTTATGGTCCTCACTCTTAAAAATAAACTAGAAGGACACCCTTTGATATTAGGAATACCATGGCTTGCCACTGTAGATGCATACATAGGGTGTCAAACTGGAAGTATGAACACTGCTAAAGATCCAACCATCAATAATCTCACTTTATACCATCCATATAAACCCAATATATCCACTTATGATTTTAGGTGTTCCCCACCTGAATATTAGCAAGGTAATTTACGCTCTCCTCTAACTATTGGAAAATCCCTTATCTTTAAAAATAGACCAAGGATGATGTAATTAATGGATTCATTAATCAACCTTCCATTATTGGGAACCAAAATTTTCAAATGTTGAAAGTTGTGCTTGACAATGAAGCCCAAAGAGATCCGCTAGAAGACTTGAATGTTGAACACATACCCACGAATGTAGTTCATAATAGCATTCCTACTGAAATTGAGCCTGGCAAGGCCCTAAATATTAATTCCAACCTTAATGACCTTCAACATGAAAGGATGATTCAAATTATTGAAAAATACAAACATAATTTTCCCTGGGAATATTTAGATATGAAGGGCATCGATCCAAAACTCTGCACACATCATATTTATATTGAGAAATATGCCCAAGCCATTCGTCAACCATAAAGAAGACTAAATAAACATCTCAAAGATATAGTAAAACAAGAACTTCAGAAACTTCTTGATGTTAATTTTATATATCCCATTTCTAATAGTTAGTGGGTTTCACCACCGGTGGTAGTCCCAAAAAAGAATGGAAAATGGAGAATTTGTGTCAATTATAGATAATTAAATAAAGCCACACAAAAGGATCATTTTCCCCTTCCATTTGTGGATCAAGTCCTTAACACTCTTGCTGGAAAGAAACAATTTTCTTTCCTGGATGGGTTTAGTGGATATAATAAAATATATATTTCCCTTGAAGACCAAGAAAAAAATATGATCACATGTCCATGGGGAACATTTGCATATATTGTCTTACCATTCGAGCTGTGCAATGCGCTGCCACTTTTCAAAGGGAATTTCTCAGTATTTTTTGATTTGATTACTAAGGGGCTTGAACTATATATGGGTGATTTTACCCCCTATGGTAATGAATTTGACCAATCCTTGCATAATCTTGAAAAATTTCTTGCATGATGTATAGCTACCAGGGTGTGCCTCAATCATGAAAAATGCCATATGATGATGACAGAGGGCATTTTGCTGGGACATTTTATTTCTACTACAGGAATTCAGGTAGACTCATCTAAGATCGAGGTAATTCTTAAACTTCCTAATCCTCAAATGAAAACAAAGGTACAAAGTTTCCTTGGTTATGTTGGTTATTATCATTGTTTTATAGCAAACTTTTCAAAAATTGCAACACCTCTATATGTATTGACTAGACATGTGGAATTTGAATGGATTGATAGATGTGACACTGCTTTTGTAGATTTGAAGAGTTTGGTCTCAACAACTCCTGTGTTGTGAGGACCAAACTGGAATCTACCATTTCATATATCCTTAGATGCATCAGATACGGTGATAGGAGCAGTCCTCAGACAAGAACATGATAAAAATCCTTATGCCATTTATTACATTAGCAAGAACCTTACACTGACTGAATTTAATTATACTGTGACATAAAATGAATTTTTGGCCAACATTTATGCAACAAATAAATTTTGTCATTACATAACCGAATATACATTTTTTCTGTACATTGATCATTCTTCCATTTGTTATTTAGTGAACAAGCATGTTACTTATGGTAGAATAACTCGCTGGTTGTTGTTGCTGTAGGAGTTTGAAATTACCATAAAGGATTTGCCAGGAAAATAAAACCTTGTTATAGACTTTTTATCAAGAATTCTAGTTGTAGCTGATTCTTCCCTAGTTGAAGACCAATTCCCATATGAACATTTGTTTGTTGTAACTGTCAAAACAACCTCGTATGACGATGTAGAAAATTATCTGGCAGAAAAAAATTACCATCAAATTTTTCATATCGAGAAAAGAAGCTTATTATCTAGCACAACACATGCTTTTCATGGATGGAAGGTTACCTTTTTCATACAGGGGTTGATCTTCAAATTCGAATATGTGTCAGAGAAGATGAAATTTATGATATCCTTAAGGCATGTCAGGATGAGCCCTATGGGGGTCACCTTGTTGATCACAGAACTAGACATAAGGTATTATAGATGGGATATTTTTGGCCCATAATATTTAAATATGAAAATAAATATGTCTAGAGTTGCGATAGTTGCCGAAGGATGGGTCATCCCATTCAGTCTGACAAAATTCCCCTCTAACTGCAAATTATATTAGAACCATTCAAAATATGGGAAATAAAATTTGTAGGCCCATTTAATCCACCTTCAAATAAAAAAGCATACATTATGGTATGTACAAATTATGTTACTAAATGGTTGTAAGTATTAGCACTCCCAAGGGCCACAGAAGAAGTGATCATCACTTTTTTGTTTGAACTATTCGTTCGATATGGACTGCCTCGAGAGCTTGTAACAGACTGGGGATCACAGTTCACTGCTCATAAAATTTCAAACATGTTGCAAAATTATCATGTTAAACACAAAATTACTTCTCCTTACCATCCGTAAGAAATTGGGTAGGTGGAAAGCAATATAAAGTCTTAGAGGCTATTTTAACTAAAAAAATATCTATAAATCGTCTAGACTGGGCTGCCAAGCTTGCAGAAGCCTTTGGGCCTATCAGAAAACCTGATGCAATATCACTGGTTATTAACCTTATTAGCTCGATTCTGGTAAGGAAACCATTTTTCCAATTTAATTCAAAGTTAAGACTCTCAAAACTGCCAAGAAAGTCAAATTGGATTTCACAGAAGCACATGAACAACACTTACACCAAATCAACGAACTAGATGAAATGCTTCTTCTTGCTCTACAAAGTACTGCCATAATTCAACAATAGAGGGCTAAATGGCATGATAGGTTGATTAAAAAGAAAAAATTCCAGAAAGGATATTGGGCGTTGTTATGCGACTTGAGATTCCAAGATTTTCTAGGAAAACTTTGAACAAGGTGGCTTGGCCCTTACAAAATTACCAAAGTTTATGAAAATGGGACAAAATGCCTTACTACAATTGACAATGTTGAATTTTTTTTTCCTTGCTAATGGGCATCGAATCCGTCTGTTATACCATCGACCACTTGCTAGAGAATCTTTTCTTCATGAAATTGACAATGATGCCAATTTTTAGTTTGTAGCCGACCGAGGCAATTTCAGTGCGGCCACAACCAGATAAATCTTTCTAAGAAATCTAATTTATTTTGTACATAGTGTAAATAATTTTATTTTTTTCTTAAATAAATAAAATAAAAATAATCACTAAAATTTGTATCATAGTTGTTGTTTCCATAGTTACAATTGTTGTTTCCTTAGTCATAGATGTTGTTTCCTTAGTTATAGTTTTTTATTCCTTAGTCACAACCATTGTTTCCTCAGTCACAATTGTTGTTTCCTTAGTCACAACCCTTGTTTGTTCAAGTCACAGTTGTTGTTTTCTTATTCACAGTCATTGTTTCCTCAGTTACAGTTGTTGTTTCCTTAGTCACAACCGTTGTTTATTTAGTTACAGTCATTGTTTCCTTAGTCACAGCCGTTTTTTCCTCAGTTATAGTTGTTGTTTCCTTATTCACAACTAGTATTTATTCAGTCACAGTTGTTGTTTTCTCAGTAAAAATAGTTGTTTCCTTCATCATGCTAATGTTTCCTCAGTCACAACCACTATTTCCTTTATTGTGCTTGTTGTTTATTCAGTCACAACTGTTGTTTCCTTCATTATTCTGTTGTTTCTTTAGTCATAGTGTTGTTTCCTTTAATTACAACTGCTGATTTTTAATATGCGGTTATCATTTCCTTTCTTAGTTATATATTTATTCATTTAGGGAAAGAAACATTTTCTTAGCATTCTCCTCATGTGATGGTGGAGAACTAATTTTTTTAATGGTTATCATTATAGAATATCTTATGATAAATCATTATCAGAATTCTGAAATTTCCATGGTTTTTAATCCTTTTTAGAATTGTAGAAAAATTACAAAAATTCTTATAATGTGCATTCCTCTCATCACCACTTAAGGAATATCTTTTCACTCCAATTTTTCAACAATAAACGATCATAAATTTTTGAGGAAAAAATTAGCAAGCTAGAAAATTAATTACTAGAATACTTTTTACACCATCCCTAAGTCTTAAGGAGTTGACATGCCACCCCATTTACTAAGTAATTTATTAATATTAATCAAAATTACAATTTAATAGAGGATAAGAGGTTTCATCACGAGCCGACCTACCATGATCATAGGATCTAGTGAAGTGAAATTACCATTTATGGTTACCAAGCCAGGGTAACGGTCTTTGGCCTTTAAGTTAATGGACAAGAGGTCTCATCACGAGCCAACTTGTTCAACTCATTATCGCTAGTAAATGAAATTGTTGCTAACTGGTTACCACACCAGAACAATGACCTTATGTAAATACTTGAAAACATTTATACATAAAAACAAAATTTGAAAATTTATTTAGTAAATGGGTGTTATGCAACCAACTCACAAAATAGAAGAAAAGATAGATCAAAAACTTAGAAATTAGCCTCTTTGAGGAAGAAACATCCTTTAAATTACATAAATGAACAATTCTTGGATAATTCAAATAAAAAAGCCCGCTTTCTATAAATAGGAGTATAAGGGTCATAATATAATCATAGTCGACATAACAATAATAATGTAAGGGCACAACAATAACAATAGTGGGATTTTATGGGGCACAATAATAACAATATGGGGACTACATGGGTACAACAATAAGAATAAGGGGGTTACACTAATAATAAAAATAAGGGGATACACTAGTATTATAGGGACCTAACAATGGGACACTGAAATCCCTACGAGTTAAAAAGGAGACCACGTCGAGGCTATGAACATCTGCTGGTAGGAGAGGACATGTGTGTGGTATTGAAGTGTTGGGCTAGGGTCCCCTAGGGTCAAAGTCGAGTCAAGTTTTCTCTATTTTTTTAAAGTGTGACACACAAGTTAAGGGGCTTTGGGGTGGGTCAAAGCTCCTTCTTTTTGTAGTGGGTTAAAGGGTAAAACATGGGGCTCAAACCATAGTTTTATCCCATGGTTTTCACACACTTGAATTATATAAATAGGCATGTTGAGTCTAGTCGAATCATACTTGAAACTTGATGGATGAATGATATATTTTCTCTAATTTTGCCAAGTTTTTGAGATAATTTTGAGTAGAGATAGGCTCCGACGATTGTGTGCACAAAGATCTAAGTCCTGGGCTGTGTGTGAGGACTCTGCGGCTGTGTGCGCAAGATACTAAACTGTAACTATTGAAGATCTACTATTGAAGAGACGTTTTGGCATAAATACCGTTCAATTTCATGATTGATGTATTGATTTTCTTATAGATCTGTTGCAACTTACTTTACAGATGCATTATATAATTACGCAAGATCTGTATCTGTTTCTGTTTAAGGGTTTTTGGGAGTTAATAACTGGATAAATTAGATCTCTGTGATTGCGCAAGTCCGTTTCTGTGTTAAGGGTTTTATTAAAGATAGATCTGAATTGGGCTAAAAGCACTTTCATATAACAATAGTAGTTAGATCAGATTAGAAGGGTTAGATCCACAACATAGTTCTCCCTTAGGGTGAAAAAACCTGGTTCCAACACCCCCCCATACTGCTTTAGGTGAGACTTTGGTCTGCGCAAGTAGATCATTGTCGAAAGGGCCAGTAGTTGGAGGGTGTTGTTGGTTTCACAGAACACTCTGAACCTGGGTTAGAACCCCTTAAGCCAACATGAAGTAAAACTAAAAATTACAATATAGCTTGGTTGTTTTGTTCCATCAAAATTAAAACAAGAACAAGCATTAAATTTATTATGGACATTCCTAAAACCCTCCTAGAATGTGGTGATGTTTATTTGTTTATGAGTATTTCATTATAATTCTACATACTAGAAATATATTTTTGAAAATTCAACATTCTAAATTAATCTCCTTTTTTTTTTCTCTAATGATCCGCTTGATACGATTTTTTGCTTCCATCCATATAGTTCCTTGTATAAATTTCCACATGCATTTATTTTTTCAGCATCCTCTGTGGGTCTTAATAAATCAGGTTATCATTACAACAAACGAGTCACAAAAATCTTAATAATTTCCTCATGCGTCATAGATATACCCTGATTCCCATTTTCCCTTTTGACAGTCACATTATTGTACTGCATTAATAAACCATTATCCTTTGAATGTGCCAAACCTCCCATCTTATCAAAATTTGATTAACGGTTTCGGACGACCTTTACTCTTATTGGGGGGTCGAGTTGGCACTGACAGATGATTGTTATCCACATTATTGAATACCATTGCATGTCACCGAACTGCTATTCTTTGTAAAAACTTACTATCATCATAAATCCTTGTGAATTTAGTTTTTTTTTTTCAGTTGCAAGACCACGTCTTGCTGAAAAATTAACAATGGGTGAAAATTCAGTCCGATATGAACCTATGCAGCTACAAGTTTCAAAACAGGTATGAAACATCTTAATTCAAGCCTGATGGATAGAGTATTTTGAATGTTTATAGGGGTTCAAAAATGAGGTAGAATTGGAATTCACAAAGAGTTTGGACAATGACACAAAAATGGTGAGAAATGTATAGTTAAAAGTAAGTGAAAGTGAAATAGCAGAAGTAACAGGTTTCTGATGGCAGGAGAAAAGTGCTATGGGATACACACCTCTCTCCAGAATGTGACCCTTCTATTCTTGAATGCTGGCGAAGAATTGATCAGAAAAGGAAAGGGGTACAACCCCAATTCATTACTTGAGCCATCGAAGGAAATAATAGGGATTGTCTGGAGATACATTAACTGTGATGGAATATACGACGTGGTAATAGGGCGTCATCTCAAGCTCATGGAATCCCTAAGGAAAAAGGTAACTCTAAACCTTCCATACTTTCTTAATTCAGTATTGCATGAGACTGATACTAGATTAAGGAGTTCCAAGGACCAAGCTTCGGTTATAAGTCACCATGGACTCATCAAGGTATTAATCATAAGAAGTCTTAGCCAAGTCCAACAGAATTTGGAAGGGTTCCTTGGAAGGCTTGATGATGGTCAAGACATTTTTTGAGTGTTTTAATAAGCGAATTAAAGATCCTATTATTTAATTGTCAACCAGGACTCGTAAACACAAGTTGTACTGCGCTTTTGATTCAACTTGTGTCAGAGTTTATAGGTTTCCTTAATAATGATCACTTAGTACAAAATGATGAAAAACTTCCATTGTCTAAGGCCTATTTAAATTACAAACAAAGAATCAAACCGCACTACTCTGCTTCAATCTAATCTTTATGCAATCCAATATTCTTATTTAAGCTAGAAAATGATCTTTCTGAAAAGGGGCAGAATCAATAATCAAATCAAATATTTCTAAAAACAATTACAAAATTCTATTTATCACACTCACTTTGAGATCAATTAAAAGTAGCATTCACCTACGCTATTTTAACTATGGAATAACTCGACTTAAGAAACACCAGGACAATTCTGAGTTGGAAAATCTAATTTTCACATACACATTATTAAGTTATCAACCTTAAACTTATATTCTGAGAATGGAAGAATCTTTAATGAAATCCAAATAACTGTACTCAAATCTCACCCCTTGCAAGGTCAAATCTATGCTATTGTTTGAATTTAATTACCATCTGCTACTCAATTGAATGATCTAAAAATGGGTTGGATAACTTGTTATGCTTTTCAAGAACCTCCGACTCAGTTAAACAAATAAAAGATCTAGATTATACTTGACTTTTGCGGAATTTTATACTTGAAACATGTGTATGCTTTTTAAATGTTTAAGTGCTTTAAATCCATTTGTTTTTGCTGATATTAAACATGTGCAACAACCATATAATTCAGCAAATAAACATCACCACATAGCACCAAATTTAATATAGGAGTTCACTCGAATATTGTGGGCTACGTCTCCTTGAGCTCTTGTCATCTTGACTTGGCTCTTTGAGATTATGGAAAATTTATTTTAAAATTTACAAAATTGACTCCAATGGTTAATTGAACTGAAGAAATGGGTTTAGAATACCATTTTTATCCCTGTCATGGCCGTCATCACTCTACAAACAGATCTAGACTCCCTTAGACTTGATTCCTTCTATTAGTGTTCTTGAGGTACACTGAACTTCTTTATGGCACTAGCTCCTTAAAAATTAATTTTTTTGTCTCTGAAACATCACCTACTATCTCCAACACATATCATACCTCCAAAATGGACTGATAATTTGCTTAGCACTTCATCCCCAAAATAGGCCTCCCTCCACGGTTGGTCTAGGGCTGCCCAAAACTTCCCTGTGGCTCTTCGACCTTCAGAAGTATTCAAGTGGCTCTGTAAATCCATTCATTGGATTTAGAATGAAAAAAATAGTTATAATATGCATTTTTTTCACTGATATTGGCCTCCGGCTGCTCTAGTTTTGCCTCCAACACCTGGTGGCACCCCTGGCTCTAGGGTCAAAGAAAAATTCTTTGTGGCTTCTAGAGCTCTAGAAGTCCTCAAGATATTCTAAAAACTTCTCCATTGGATTCATAATTCTCATTACAGTGTAAAATTACTATTGGTTTGCTGCATAAGGCCTTTAGCTTCCCTGGCTAGGCCTCGAACTATTGTTGGCACTTGCTGGCCCTAGTGGTCCTTGGAACTTCACTGAAGCATATCGGCCTTCAAAAGTCCTCTATAGGCTCTAAAAACCACACCATTAGTTCCATAACATCTTAAACATCCAAAAATGACTATTGGATTGATGAAAAAGAGCTCTAGCTGCACTGGCTAAGCCTCAAACTGCTGCTGGCCCATGGTGGCCCTAGTGGCCCCTAGAACTTCTTTGAATAAAAATCCTACTCATAAGTCCTATGATGGCTCTGAAACCCTCACCAATGAATCTGGAATGTCTTATATAGTCTAAATTGACTATTTACACTCCAAAATTGGTCGAATCTAGCTCAAGATAGAGCCTGAACTCATTTTTCCCAATGACCTCTAAAACTCATCCACCAAACTTGGAGGAACTGGACTTAACTCTAGTTAAAATTTGCATCTCCACCATTTTTGGGGCGTGCTCCATTTAAATTGCTAAGAAAACCGCAATGTTAAATGCTGGTGGTTAGCACTGGGCACATGACCTGGAATCTCCTCAGTCATGTTAAATGCCAAGCGGAACTGTCGACAGACGGTTTTGCACCCGTGGCATGTGAAAAAGTTTCGGCATAAATGTTGGTGGTTAACAGTTTAAACTCCTACCGGTTTATTTTTAGAGCTTGGTCATTGGTGCTTATATGCATGAGGGAGGGGCTGGCCCCTCTGGGCCCCCATATGCGCCCAAAACAAACTTTATAATAAAATGCTCGCCTTAAGGGTTAAGAAACATCCAACAGAGTAGACGGTAGAGGTGTGGGCCTGCGGGCAGGAGGTCTCAGGGTCGAGCCCCGGGGACCCCAAATTTTTTTTTATTACACTGTGCATGGGCCATGTGGAAACCTCCGGGCTTGCCACGTGGCAGCCTCCCATTAGCCAGAACCAAAAATCATACAACCAATTTCGAATTGAACAATGCCACTTGTCCAAATATTATCGGTCCAAACATAATATTCTGGGAAATATTCCAAGAATATTCCCTGGATTTTTTTTTTAAAATTTTCCCAATCCAGTCAAACTTGGTCAAATTCCAAAAATTGTAGTTTACTGGACTTTTGAAACTAGGATAACTTCTTCATACGGTGCCAATTTTTTGAACCGTTCACGACACTGGAATTAGGAAGATGAGATATATCCAGTCGCTTAGGTTCGACACACTTCCAAACACTTTGAATTTTGAGCTATCACTTAGGTCCATGATCCAAATCTGATCAGACCTCCCCATTGGGAAAATTTTGGACCCCAAATGACTGATATATTGATATGTACAGTAGATGAGAGTACAACACCCTCTTCTGTTGAGCCTCCATACACTTGCCTTGAATGGCTAGTACCTTTGAACCACAACTCGAAGGTAGTTGACACTTTTCTTCTTGGATGCACTTGTCCTCCTGTCAAGAATTGTCTTCCTTGAACTCACCTAGAAATTTCTGGCGAGAAATTTACAGAAGGTAGCTAAACATCGCTTCCTTGATCATCGATCCAAGGTGGCTCAAAAAAACGTGAGATTACAACAAAAAACATACATACATAGCTAAAAATTTCATATGTACAAATGAGTGTATGTATTACTGTGTCAAGAAGTCAAACCACTTCTTACGAATCCACCTCCATGATGACTTTTGCTGCTGAAAATATTCTTCATGTGAAACATCTGTTCTCACATCAATGATGGAATCCTTGGTTCCACTTTCTCTAGTTTTTTTGTCCTCCTGCCTCAAATGCTTGGGACGATTAGTTGGATGCAATGTTCAACATTGGGAAACAACATGTCCCATCTTCTGGCAATGGGTGCAAGTCTTATGCACCTTCTTTGCAAGTTTATTTTTCTTCAACTGCTTCCTATATGCCTTCAACCTCTTCCAACATCTCGAAGCATCATGGTTACACAGACCAAAATATGCACAACAACTCTTTCTTCCATTCAAGCATGCATAATTGTCATGCCTTGCAGAAACATAATCAACTTGACTATGGGAAGAATTATACCTCGCATGCTATTTTGCATGTCCATCCTTTTTACCTTCTTGAGGAGATGAAATTGTAGAGGCTCCAACTTTCTCTTGAAGACTAACATCAGTGTTTATGTCTTGATAGCTGTCCCAAATCACATGCTCACCATAAGCTACATGTCTAGAATATTCTTGCTGCAACATAGGCTTCAAACAATGGAAATCAACTTGAAAACAAACTTGACATTTTTGTGGTTTAGAAATTGCAACAAAATTTCTTCTTGAAGTTGTCTCACATGCCTTCATGGCTTTGGATTCTTCGCCATTAGATTGAACATAACCGAGACCAAATTTCTTAGGTCTCTCCTCAACTAAAATAGGATCAATCATGCCTTGTGCATGCTTGCCTAAACCCTTGCCTTCATATCCAATTTTAAACATTAACTTGGACCGTATACCTCTAGTGTTTTTTTCAAACGAACCAACACATCTATCTAAAGAGGAAATTGAAGACAAATTTGAGTGAATTACCTCTGCTTCACGCATGCTCTTGGTTAAAGCCTCTTGGGCTTGATGGAGTTGCATCTCCATCTCATGCATTACTTGAAGAATTTATTCCTTCTCTTGCTTCATAGCAACTAGTTTCTCATGAATTCTAGTGCTTTCTCTTCTATCTTCAAATAGAATTTGCACCATGTCCTTTAGGATGTAGAAGTCTCGCTTCATGTCTTCATCGAAGAATATTGTGAAGGAGGAGGATTTTGAAACTCACTTGAAGAAGTTTTCATCATGAAAATGAACTAAAGAACTTCAATCAATAATTCACAAAGCTTTCAAAAACATTTGACAAAGCTTCTGAACAAAATGGCTGTAGAGTCAAGCTATTCTTCAAGCAGCCTTTTGCAAACAAATCCTCTTATGCTTCAGGGTTTCCTTGAGGTCCTTTGGGTAAGGAATATGCCTTCAAACCTTCTTCCTTCTTGTCCTCGTCTGGACTTAGATATCAATATCTTTCCCTTCACCTCTAGCAAACTCAAGCAACAGTCAGTTTGCAAACAGTCAAATTCTTTAACTGCAAACACCTTTCAAGTCAAACAAGCAAGCTATTGCTTTGTCAAGAAAGCAACTATGCTCTAATACCAACCTGATCTGAAAATGGGTTGGATAACTTGTTATGATTTTCAAGAACCTCCCACTCAATTAAACAAATAAAAGGTCTATCTTATACTTGATTTTTGCAGAATTTTATACCTGAAATAGGTGTACGTTTTTTAAATGTTTAAGTTCTTTAAATACATTTGTTTTTGCTAATATTAAATATGTGCAAAAACCATATAATGAAACAAATAAACATCAACACATAACACCAAATTTAATCTAGGAGTTCACCCGAATATCATGGGATACTTCTCCTTGAGCTCTTGTCACCTTGACTTGGCTGTTTGGGATTATGGCAAATTTTCACCTACAAGTTACAAAATCAACTCCAATGGTTAAATGAACTGAACCAATGGGTTTAGAATACCATTTTATCCCTGTCATGGCTGTCATCACTCTGCAAACAAATCTAGGCTCCATTAGACTTGATTCCTTTTGTTGTTGCTCTTGAGCTACACTGAGCTTCTCTGTGGAACTAACTCCTTCAGAATTATTTTTCTGTCCCTAAAACATCACCTAATGTATCCATCACATATTCTACCTCCAAAATGGACTGATCATTTTCTCAAAATGAGCATTGCATCCCCAAAATAGGCCTCCCTCCACGGTTGAGCTAGGGCTTCCCAAAACTTCCTTGTGGCTCTTCGACCTTTAGAAGTCTTCAAATGGCTCTAAAAATACCTTCATTGGATTAATAATTCCAAAAATATTCATAATAGACTATTGGTTTGCTAATATTGGCCTCCGGCTACTCCGGTTTCACCTCCAACACCTAGTGGAAACCCTTGGCTCTAGGGTCAAAGAAAAATTATTTGTGGTTTATATAGCTCTATAAGTCCTCAAAAGCTTCTAAAAACTCCTCCATTGGATTCATAATTCTCATTACAGTCAGAAATGACTATTGGTTTGCTACATAGGGCCTCTAGCTGCCCTGGCTAGGCCTCGAACTATTGCTGGCACTTGCTGGCCTTCGTGGCCCCTGGAACTTCATTGAAGCATATCGGCCTTCAAAAATCCTTTAAAGTCTATGAAAACCACACCATTAGTTCCAGAACATCTGAAACATCCAAAAATGACTATTGGATTGATGAAAAAGGCCTCTAGCTGCACTGGCTAAGCCTCAAACTGTTACTGGCCCATGGTGGCCCCTAGAACTTCTCTGAATAAAAAAACCTATTCATAAGTCCTTTAATGGCTCTGAAACCCTCACCAATGAGTTTGGAATGCTTGAGATAGTCGAAATTGACTATTGGCACTCCAAAATTGGTTGAATTTAGCTCAAGATAGAGCCTGAACTCATTTTGCCCAATGAACCCTAAAAATCCTCCACTAAACTTGGAGGATCTGGGCTTAACTCCAGTTAAAAGTGGCATCTCCGCCATTTTTGGGGTGTGCTCCAGTTAAACTACCAAGCAAACCGAAATTTTAAATGCTGGTGGTTAGCGCTGGGCTCATGACTCGGAATCTCTGCGGTCATGTTAAATGCCAAGCGGAACTGTTGATGGACGGTTTTGCACCCGTGGAATGTGAACAAGTTTTAGCATAAATGTTGGCAGTTAATAGTTTAAAATCTCGCCGGTTTATTTTTAGCGCTCAATCATTGGCACTTGGCCGCCTGAGGGAGGGGTTGGCCCCTCTGGGCCCTCATATGCGCCCAAAACAAACTTTATAATAAAACAATCGCCTTAAGGGCTAAGAACCATCCGACAAAGCAGACGGTAGAGGCATGGGCCTATGGGTAGGAGGTCTCGGGGTTGACCCCTGGGGACCCCAAGAAAATTTTTATTACGCTATGCATGGGCCATGTGGCGGCCTCCTGCCCTGCCACATGGAAGCCTCCCATTGGCCATAACAAAAAATCGTACAACCACTTTCCAATTGAACAGTTCCACTTGTCCAAATATTCCTTGTCCAAACAGAATATTCTAAGGAATATTTCAAGGAATATTCCAAGAATATTGCCTGGAATATTTTTTTTTTTAATTTTCCCAATCCAGTCAAACTTGGTCAAAGTCCAAAAATTACAGTTTACTGGACTTTTCAAACTACCATAACTTCTTCATACGGTGTCAGTTTTCGAATCATTCACAGCGTCGGAATAAGGAAGACGAGATCTATTTGATCATTCAGGTTCGACACATTTCCAAATAATTTGAATTTTGAGTTATCACTTAAGTTCATGATCCAAATCTGATCATTGAAATAACCCTGTTCTAAAGGAAATCGACCTGAAGCAAATCACACTATTATCGCACTTGACTGGACTAATTCACCTAAAACAAATAACATATCTCAATCCCCAAACATAATGCAAATACTAAATATGAATTACACCTTTAAGAAATGATGAAACGAGGATCTAACTATTTCACTATCGAACTATATGCTATAACAAATCAGAAAAATTAGCTAATCAACCAATGCTTTTCAAGCTAAGCTACTCTACTTAATGAAATCAATTTTTACAAAATAATTCAAAGTTTTGAAAAGAAATCATGTGAACTATTCAAAACTTAACTATCAATATCAAAACAATCATGAAAGCTTTCCTATCTAATTGAGACACACTGTTGGCCTCTATTTATTGTATTTACTCTTCAACTTATGCATACTAGAAATCAAATTCCATCACACAGTGATCACTTCTAGTCTAAATTCATGGATTAAATTGAGATTCTTCAAGCACTCATAGTTTGCAATCTGATATAAGCCATCACATAGTCCAACTATTTACCAAATCGAAACTATGTCATAGTTTGATGTATTCGATGCATCCAAAGGAGAATTCACTTCACAATTGCTATCATGCGTGTAATTGTTCTAGACTGAACAATCAACAGAGACAAAAATTATTCACACAGTCATATGAAACTGGAAATTCATCTACACATATCCAACACTCTTGCCTTCATCACCAATTGATAAACACTCTGAAATTAAATAGCATGTACCACATAGCTACCCAAAGAAATTGAATCTAATTCGTGAATGACTGAATGGAATTGAACATAACAAGCTAACACACATTTAAATATCTATAATTCGAGAGAGAAGCTTGTTTCCAGATGATGGTGGGCCTGACCACACTTGGGTAAGCTTAAAAATATTACAGTGGAAGAAGTATTCTAATACATTAGAATTAGAGACTCACAATCAATCTGAAACTTGAAACGAATAGATGAAACGATAGCCATGCTTGATTAATTGAAAATTGGCCTTCAATTAGAGAGAAAATACTGAAAAGTAGTTTGGTAACTCAATGTTTTGCATACATAACTAAAAACTCAACTAACTAGTTTATTACAAACTTGGCCTTTTTATAGGCAACAAGAAAATTACAAAATAACCATAAGTCAACACATAACAACTTGGAGGATCAGCACGATCTGAACGATCTCACTTAACTTGGCATAATTGTTTCAGCGAATGCCATCATTGGCATGGTCCTATTATAATGATCATATGGAGCATCTTCATCCTCCAGCTTGGATTAGTCAAGATCTCCATTGTGAAGCCAATATCTAGAAGCGAGGAAGCCGTATAAGAATTCTACCAAGTCTCCGTTTAGTTCAGTACAAATTAGGAACCAAGTAGTTGAGTATGAAAATGGTAAGGCAGGCTTGTTAACAAGTATGCTTCCCATTTGTAGTGGTCCTGACCATGCTACTACATCCTTCCACATCTAGCCCATAATTGTTAGTTAGCTCATTAGGAATTTAACTTAAATTACACCAATTTAATCACAAGATAGAAAAATGATACTAATGTAATTCATTTACCACGATTAGGGTTTTAATGACGTTTCAAGACAATGATAGAGATACGAGGATAGGTAAAAGAGTAATTTTGTAACAAAAGAGGGAAAAATGGGAGTGATAAATGGTAAAATTGGGGAGAAAACGAGGAACCAACATCCCCCCATGCCAATTTGGATGCATGTCCTCGTGCATCTACTATAGTCTGCCAAAAAAAGGAGTGCAAAATCAAATGAGTCATGATCAAAGACTAGCAGTCTTGATTAGGAATTCTATTCCATGTTTCACAGGATTAGAACACTTCTTGAATTGCAATGCCAGTCCTTGTGCGCTCAACTTCTTAGTGGGCATGAACCTGGAAGCCTTCCAAAGCAATAACTGTTGATTCTTCTTCTTCAGGTCATAATTACGGGAAAACAAGTTTCATATTGACTTCATTTACACAATCAAAAAAAACTTTATATTTTTTGGCTTGTTCTCTGAGGTTACGAATTATTTTTTGTAGCTTGACCAGTTGGATATTAAGGTTATCCTCCTCATCATGAGTTGGGGTCTTTGCAGGTGCCATGGATTGTTTGGGCGCACTACCTCTGAGTGCCTTAATAATGCTTCTCCTTGGTGAAGAACTCTACTGATGAGACATAGTAACACTTCTACTCAATGAAGGCTAGACAAGGGACAATGTCTCTAAGTCATGAGAAATATCCACCAGAATGTCTGCTGTAGATATGGGCATGGGTTCTTTTCTAGAGGGAAACTCAAAATTATGAGATGATGAAACATTCATATGTTCAGAATGTGAAATCAGGTGCACTGGGAGTCGACCTTTGGCCATACTATGAGTTCGAAGATGACCTTGGGCAAAGGTCTCTGCTATGAGGATCGAAGTATTATGGGTGGTGAGGAGGGCCTTTCTACATTTTTGTCATGATTCAACGCCATCATTAACCTTGGGGGTCTTCGACTAAGGCTTATCCCCTTTTTCCTTTGCTACAGGGCTTAGCTCAAGTTGGTTTTCCTTGGCCCTATGCCTTTTTCCTGTTTTCTTCTTGTTCACGAGATGCTTTAAAGAAATCTCAGCCTCTTTATGTTTCGAAGAGGGGCCTGTGTCCTGAGGAGTTTTATCAGTCAGGGAAATAGGAGAGACAGGGGTTGTAGAGTTAGTGGGAGGGATAGGGGTTTCTTGGGAACTCAACACAGGGGTTTAGGTCTTCATATTGAGGGATCAACGCACTAAACATTATTGTCCCTTGACTTGAGTTTCCTCCTGAGGAAAATTTTCCACCAAGAAATCCTCCCATGATTAATTTTGCCTCCACATTTCAACAATGAAAATGATCTTAAAGAGGTTGTGGTGATACAAAAACATTTCAGGCCTTCTACTTTCAGACTGCACACCCTTGGCCATCTTACGTCGACTCAAATTTAAGAAATGCAGGACGTTTATTTGGTTATTATCAGTTAAATGTGTCCACAACTGAATATGATATAAAAAGACGACTGCATACCTTCCTTCATAGGCAAGAAAACGTTGCAACATGTGATTAAAGGGTGCCACTGGTCTTCCACATAGCTGCGCAATATTCCCTTCGCCTAACTATTCGATCGATATGTCAGCTTTAATAACATGGTGCAATTTGGAATATTGAGCTGCCCACCTTTAAAGGATGGCTCACCTTCTGCGGGCAGTCCTATCACCCTGCTTAATGAATCCTTCGTAACTTTGAAACTCAAATTACCAATTTGAACATGCCCCTCATTAAAATTTCGGGCGAATGCTAGAGCAAGTTTATCATTGTAACCATGAAATTTTTGCAGAATGGTTAACCAACCTCACTCCTCCACCATACATTTGCAGTGTTGATATTTTGGGTTGTGCAAGAATTGGCCAAATGTAGGTTCGTGGCAGTCAACTCCCATGTTGACTAGCTCTGCTATTTTTGGCAAATGCACTTCCTTCCTTTGTCTACTACTCTGTTATGAAACTAGCTCCAAAAATAGAAGAAAAGAGAGATGAACTCCTTAGAAATAAGCCATTTTGAGGGGGAAACCTCATTTACATTAGATAAATGAACAATTCTTGGATGATACAAATGACAAAACCTCCTTTCTAAATATAGGAGTCCATGGGGTCATAATATAATCCTAGCCGACCTAACAATAATAATGTAAGGGCACAATAATAACAATATGGGGGTTACAGGGGTACAACGATAACAATAAGGGGGATACACTAACAACAATAAGGGACTACACTACTAATATAGTGACCTAACATGCCCCTCCCCTTCAAAAAAGTGTTGTCCTCAACGCTTGAGTAGCGCTGGATTATTCTGTATAAAATTCTCATTCTCCCATGTTGAATCTTCAGTGGGTAAGTTGTTCCACTTGATGGGATACTCTGAAATTGATCGATTTCGTAGCTATTGAATTATTTTTTCCATGACTGCTTCAAATTCCAATATGATTTTTCCTTCCTCATCAATTTCTGGAAATATTGTTTGAACTAGAATTTTGTCTCCTATAACCTTATTTAAGCATGAAACATGGAAAATTAGATGCACTCGAGAAGAAGCAGGAAGCTCTAATTTGTATAACATAGTACCAATATTTTGCAACACCTTATAAGGACCATAGTACTTTGGTGATAATTTATTATCCTTATTAGCTTGCTTGAGGGACATTTGTTTGTATCATTGTAGCCATAAAAATACCCAGTCTCCTACATTAAAACTTCTCTCGCTGCAATTTTGATCTTCATGTTGTTTCATTCGATTTTGTGCCAAATTTAGGTTATCCTTTAAGAGTTGGAGAACTTGTTGTTGATTCTCGATGTGATCTTCCACTTCTTGAACCTTATAATTTTCTCTTAAAGATGATGTGATGGACGGTGGATGATATCCATAAAGTGCCATAAATGGGGTCATTTTTGCTGCAGTATGGAAGGAAGTGTTATACCACCATTCAGCCAAAGGTAACCACTTGACCCATTGTGTTTGTTTATCAGATACAAAACAACGGAGATATCCTTCGAAACATTTGTTCACTATCTTAGTTTTCCCATCGGATTGAGGATGATAAGATGAGTTATGAGCTAGTTGAGTACCCAAACAAGAAAATAATTCCGTCCAAAAATTTCCAACAAAAATGGCATCTCTGTCGCTTACAATAATCTTTGGGTTTCCATGTAGCTTTTGAATTGTTTCCATAAATGTAGTAGAAAATGTACTTGCTTTAAATGGATGAGATAATGCATAAAAGTGTGCATACTTGGTAAGCATATCAAATACCACCATGATGACACTCTTTCCTTCGGACTTAGGTAAACCTGTGATAAAATCCATTTAAATCTCCTCCCAACTTTGAATTTGAATGGATAAAGGTTGTAGAAGACCCGGGGTCTTAGTTATCTAAACTTTATTTTGTGGGAAAACCAAAAATTCCGCCACAAAATTTTGAATATCAGATTTAAGGCCATCCCAAAAAAAATCTTTCTTCACCCTGTGGTAAGTTTTAAAAAATTCTAAGTGTCCTCCTAAGGGAGTTGTGTGCAATTCCAAAAGAATATTTTCTTTTAGTTGGGAATTATTACAAATATATAAGCGATCTTTGTACCATAAGGAATCATTTTTCCAACTAAATGTATCAGATGTACTAGGATCTTTCTGTAAGTTTTGAATGATTTTCCACACTTCTTCATCCTTCTTCCATTCATCCCTTGCTTCGGTTATCTAATCTGGTTGGATAATAGAAATGACACATAGCAATGCTTCCACCTCTTCACCCTTTCTTGAGAGTTCATTTGCAACAACATTTAGCTTCCCTTTTTTGTAGATGATTTCAAAGTCATAATCCAACATCTTTGTGACCCATTTTTGCTGCTCTTCTGAAGATATTCTTTGTTCCAAAAAGTATTTAATACTATCATGATCATTTTTTACCTTGAAGTGTCTTCCCATTAGGTAAGGTCACCATTTATTTAGTGCATGTAGTATTGCCAACATTTCATTCTCATAAATAGCTTTCTGTAAATACTTTCCTTTCATTGGAAAAATTTCAAAAGCAATGGGTCTTCCTTCTTGCAATAAAACCATACCAATTCCATTTCCCGAGGCATCACATTCCACAATAAAGGTTTTTGTGAAGTCTGGCGCAGCTAAGACCAGTGCTAGACAAATTGCCTCTTTAAGATTCTCAAAGGCCTTAGTTGCTTTAGGAGTCCATGAAAATGCATATTTCTTCAATAATGTTGTTAGAGGTGCTACTATTCTCCCATAATTCTTAACAAACTTGCTATAATAACCTGTTAACCTGAGAAATCCTCAGAACTGCTTTATGGTTGTGGGGACTTTCCATTCCTTAACGACTTTAATTTTGTTAGGGTCTACCTTAACACCCTCGTGAGATACAAAATTACCAAGATATTCCACCTCTTGTACTCCAAAGAAACATTTGGAGGTTTTTTAATATAATTGTTTCTCTTCCAATGGTTTGAGCACCCAGTCAACATGTTGAACATGATCCTTCCAAGACCTGTTTTAGATTAGTATATCATCAAAAAATACTAACTCAAATTTTCTAAGGAAGGGTTTGAAAATGAAATTAAAGAACCCTTGAAATGTAGAAGGTGCATTGGTAAGGCCAAAAGGCATGACCAAAAATTCATAATGACCCTCATGAGTTCAAAATGTTGTTTTCGGAATATATTCAGTCTTCATTCTAATTTGATGATATCTTGATTGAAGATCCAACTTGGTAAAATAAATTGCTCCATGTAATTCATCCAATAATTCATTAATCAAATGAATTGTAAATTATCTTTAATAGTGAGCTTATTGAGCTCCCTATAATCCAAACACGTGCCATGATCCATAATTCTTATGCACAAATGCTACTGGAGCAGAGAAAGAACTTCGACTAGGTTGAATTATACTAGCCTCTAACATTTCTGCAATCATACGTTCAATTTCTCTCTTTTGGACATAAGGATATCTGTAAGGCCTAATGTTTGGAGGAACACTTCCTGGAATCAAATTAATAGCATGATCGTGATCATGAATAGGTGGGAGTCATTTGGGAGTTTCAAACACCTTGGAATGATTGTCCAAGACTTTTTGGAGATTAGGAGAAATAACTGATTTTTGATGTTGGATCTTCTAGTGGGCATAATTGTGCAATTACGACTCGTTGTTGTTTCTTTAGAAGCTTTGTCATGACCTTAGAGCTTATTATATTTCTCGACTTCCCTGCGATACCTCATAATTCAACTTCCTTTCCTTCCGAAAAAAATCAAGAAAGGTTGTTGAAAATTAAAAGCTACAGTCCCCAAAGATTGTAACCATTGTACTCCTAGTACAACATCAACACCTCCCATTGGAATGGAAAGCATTGGAATATTCAATAAATATTCCCTCATGGTTAGCTTGATATTATGCCATTTTCTAGAGCAATTTATAGTTCCTCCATTTGCAACCATCACTTGACATTTTGGTGCTGGGTATAGGAAGAAATTCAATTCCTTGGCTACCTTACAATGAATAAAATTATGGGTACTACCCAAATCAATCAACATTATTATCTTTTTCTTCTTGATATTTCCTTCTATCTTGAGAGTTTGAAGAGTGGTAATTCCTGCCAATGCTTTACATGATATGGTTAGACTCATTTCTTCTTTCTCTAGGGTTGGTTCCTGGTGTATATCCTCTTCTTTTGAAGTTTCTTGTTCATTTTCTTCCTCCTCTTCACAATCTAGTAAAATAATTTCTTCTCAGCACACTTATGACCTTTAGTGTATTTTCTATCACAATTGTAGCAAAGCCCTTTTGCTCTTTTTTCTTCCAATTTTTTTCATGTCAACCTTGTAGGTTGTGGAAGTATAGGAGTAGCAAAACTTCCATATTTATAGATGTGAGTGGTAGGCTTCCTTATCGCCATAATTTTACATTCAATTTTTCTTGCCAACCTGAATGCCTTCTCCAATGAATCAGGTTCCCAAACGTGAGCCTCATGTTGGATGTTATCCTTTAAAGTCCCTATGAAGACATCAATCCTGTGTTCCTTTGGAATATCATTTACTCGTATATTCAATTTTTGGAAGTCATCAATGTGCTCCATGACTGAACCCTTTTGTTCGAGATTTATCAATTGGCTAAAGAAGATGTTTCTCTTTGTATCCTCATAATGTTTTTTCATTTCCTCTGTAAACATTGACCAAGTGACAATTTTTCTACGAGAGCAAAGCCATCGATACCATACAAATGTATTTTTTTCTAAATATAAAGTTGCAATGCGTACCTTTTGTGTGTTTTGCTCATTATTGAGATCATAATATTTCTCCATCTGTAGTATCTATATTACGAGATCCATGCCATCAAAATTCCTCATATCTATCTTTGGAGTATGGTGGGTATTCAATCCAACATTAGAGTTTATGAAATAATGATTAAAATTTATTTTGTTATCATCATGAGTTTCCTCTACTATCTTTTCTCCATTAGGAAACATTTCTTGTATCAACTTTGTCAAAAATTCCATGTCTATTTTTAGATCATTCTTCATGTTTTCCATGTCGTCGTTCATTTTTTCTTCTATACCATCGGTCTTAGCTTCCATGTCTTCCATGCCATTCTTCAAACCATCCATCTTAGCTTCCACGCCTTTCTTCAAACCATCCATATTAGCTTCCACGCCTTTCTTCAAACCATCCATATTAGCTTCCATGTCATTCTTCAAACCATCCATCTTAGCTTCCACGCCTTTCTTAAAAACTTCCATTTCTTTTTTTGTTGTTCTTTGCGAGAGCAAAATTTGGTGCACTTGATCTTGTAATTTTGATATATCATGTTGAACTTCTTCATCTTCATGAGTCATAGCAGAGTATTATGTGGGCTTAATGGGTGTTGAATTATTTTTAGGGGGAATTTCATAACCCAATACTGATATCTATGCTTCAATATGCCCTTGGAATCACTTCAAAATGATTTTTCAAACAAGACTTATGGAATTTGAAAACAAAATATACACCTTTTTCTTTCTTTTGGGGAGCACAATATTGAAACTGAATTATATCTTTGATTTCGGATCTTCAATATCTAGAATTCGGTCCTGTAGTATCCCTTTGAATATTATTTCGAATTCCACTGGTCTGACCTTATTTGGATTCTTCAAGAAAAATTTATGCCCAATATCCCACAATGACCTAATTATAGACTAGCTCAGTAGAGTGAACTTGTATGGCGTGCCACATGTCACTATTTTATCTTTCGGCTCTAAAATTGATACAAAGAAAACTAAAATCCGTGTGATTTTGGCCACTTTTTACAGAATTCAAATTTGATTCTCGAAGAGATATTTATGACGATTTTCCCAATGTCACCTATTTTAGATGAAATTCAGGATCCTGCAAAAACCATAACTTCCACAGATCATATAATTGAAAATATTGTGAACCAAGGCCTGAAATTTTTATAAAAACTTCCTCAAGATTTCGGCTTCTTGTGATAAAAATTTCAGCTTTAGAACCTTTGTAGAAACAAAGTTATAGTGAAAATTCCACGGTGACCTGTTTGGAGTAGTGAAACCCTAGAATCCAAAGCTCTGATACCAAATTTTATGAAACCAACTCCAAAAATAGAAGAAAAGAGAGATCAACTCCTTAGAAATAAGCCACTTCGAGGGGGAAACCTCCTTTACATTACATAAATGAACAATTCTTGGTTGATACAAATGACAAAACCTCCTTTCTATATATGGGAGTCCATGGGGTCACAATATAATCTTAGCCAACCTAATAATAATAATGTAAGGGTAGAATAATACCAATATGGGGGTTACAGGGGTACAACAATAACAATAAGGGGGCTACTCTAACAACAATAAGGGACTACACTAGTAATATAGGGACCTAACATACTCAGTCCCCTATTCACACAATTCCCACAATCTTAAAGTGTGGTCAGATTCGTGCCTCAAAATGGAATAATATGGTTTAGTTATGAAAGTCACTTGTTTTCTCTTAGAGAATATTGTGTATCAGAATTACATCATGGGGTCAATCATTATAGGTGAAGGGAAATAGGGAATTTGGAATATAATGATAATACAGGCTCATATGCGACCGATATAGGTGATAATACTGAACCCGTGGGACGGTTGGCACACGAAATCATGATCGATTAGAGACATGACAAGTGGTAATGGGAAGAGGAAGAGGGATTATATGGTTTCATGAGAGGGTTGAGTCATGGAAGGGAGTATAGGATTGTATCCATAGGAATATAGGATAAATAATAAGGACGGAGGATAGGATTACGATTATAGTTTTAGCAGAGGAGATAGAGGTGCAAAACATATAGCATAAAATTTGAATACTCATGACTAAATTCAAGAAATATTAAGCACATACCTGAGCCACTTATGATGATATATGGTAGTGATTTTGTGAATATCATCCAACAACAAGGTTCTTGAATAGAAAATGATGCTATAAACTTCCTCTTTTTTTTCACATAGTGTCCTATAGAATGTTGAGTAGTGGAGACTGCTCTTTAGAGATGAGCACTGGTTATGAAGCGATATTTGGTGAGAATAATATAGGTACCAAGAATTATATATATATATATATATATAATTCTACTCTCAAAGTACATAACAGACTGTAAATTTTTACACAGTCGAGTACAGAAAGCTGCTAAGTACATAATGTAAAACACAGAGTCTAGAAAATTCATTTGCTGAATGCCATGTACTGTGTTGATTGTTGCGTTATAAGAGAACCTTTTTATCGCCCCATGGATTCTTATCAGGCCTGGGATGAAAACTTCCTGAGGTATTTCTTCTTTATAGAGCTTTAAATGGCTGGAAAGAAAGCTCTAAGGGGGTTTCTTTTCTGTTCTTATTCTATTGAGTCCAGAAAAGAATAATTATATGCTCAATAGATCCCTAACTACTACTACTATAGTATTTTAATGAACCTAAAGTAGCCATTGCTCAAGGTATTCATTTTTAGGGAGTATGAATCACCCAAAGGGGACTCCAGGGGGACTTCCTTTCCGTAAGTGTTTCCTTAAGCTGAGAAAAGAACAAATCTATACTCAAGGAATCCCTAGAATACCACTGTTTCAAGAAATTTTACAAGCCTGGATCAGTCACTGCTCGGGAGTTTTCAATTTTCTAGAGCTGAAATCATCCAAAAGAATACTCTAGAGTGGCTCCTTTGCCATAGATAATCTATCAAGTTTGGCTAAAGGAATAAACCTACCCAAGACATATTTCTCTTTTATTCTACACAAGTTGTGGGGAGAACCACCTGAAGATATGAAATAATTACAACCCACTGGTTATCGCACACACACACACACACACACACACACACATATAAATTAGGATAAAAGAATCAAATAGAGGAACCAACAAGAGGCTGGTCATTTTCATGAACTAGCTCCATTCCTGGATCTCTTTGCACTTCTTGCAAAAAATTTTGTTGAGAGAGAAGTTGATGATAAATCTTGAGTTGGTGACTATTTACTACAAAAGAATCTTGATTGTCATCAATATTTTTAATGCAGAATAACCCATTATCAAACACTTCAGCTACTTCATAAGGTCCTAATCATCTAGTTGAGAATTTACCTTCAAAGTTCTTGAACTTACTGTCGTAAAGAAAGGCCCAATATCCTGGATGGAAGACCTTCTTCTTAATAAAATTATCATGCTAACGAGCTCTCTGATCCTTCACTGATGCAGTTATGTGGTATACATCTTCTCTAATATCATCAAGCTCATTTAGCCACATCAATATCTATTCTTGGGCTTCATTGAGGTTCATTCCAAGTTGGGTGCCTATCCAAAATGTCTTCACTTGGAATTCAATAGGCAGTAGCACTTGATTTCCATAAAATAACTCATACGGGGTATGTCCTATCACATTCCTCCAAGTTATCTGGTAAGCCCATAATGCCTCTAACAACTTGTCTGCCCAATCACTATGATGTAACTGAATGGTCTTTGTCAGGATGGATTCCAATACTTTGTTTGTGGATTCCACCTACCCATTGGCTTGGGGGTGGTAAGGAGTAGAATTTAGGTGTTTGATTCGATACTGTTCAGTGAGAGCCTTGACCAATTTTCGGATGTGAGCTGTGTGACTTGGTCAGTGACAATCTCTCGGGGTACTCCAAATCTAGTGAAGATGTCTTCAAAAAGAAATTCCACTACTACATTTTCGGTTATGTCATACAAAGCCTTAGCTTCCACCCACTTGGTAACATAGTCGGTGAAAAATAAAATATACTTTTTCTGCTTCGACATGGGAGGGATAGGTCCTATGAAATCTAATGCCCATTTCTCGAAAGTCTTTATTTCTATTTATGGCTGAACGGGCATCTCATCATAAGGAACTGGCCTCCCCATTCTCTGACAAGCATCACAACTAGACACAAACCTTTTGGCATCTTTGAAGAGCGTGGGCTAATAATATCTAGTGCAGATGTCTTTGTACGTGGTTCTTTTATCTATAAAGTGCCCTCCATAAGGCTCATTGTGGGAGGCTCTCAACACATCCATCATCTCATCTTCCCACATGCATCTCCTCGTGATCAAATCAGGTCTGGTATAGAACATGTCTCATCAATCTAGGAATAATTGGCACTACATTATACAATTTTGTGTTTCTCCCTGGCAGACAGATTCTAGGGAAACTTTTCTGAAACTAGGTAGTTGGAAACATCTGCAAACCAGGGGGTAATGGTCGATTAAGAAAATAATCCTTCATCCGAGAATTCATCTGGCACAGGAGTTGGCACATTATCCTACACAATATTCATTCGAGATAAGAAATCGGCTGCTAAATTATCTCGACCAGGCCTATAAATCACAATTGTATTGAATTCTTGCAAAAGCAGTAACCATCTAGTAATTCTACTGTTAGTGATAGATTTTTTTCATTAAAAACCTAATGGCAGAATGATTAGTGTGAACAAAGGTATCATAACTGGTTATGTAATGCCTAAATTTACTACTGGCATGAGCAACTATTAATAGTTCTATTTTGGTAATTGTGTAATTTATTTCGGCAGGGGAAATATTCTTGCTAACAAAGTAAATATCATAAGGATAGTGATCTTCCCTTTGTCCCAAAACTGTTCCAGGTGCAATACATGAAGCATCCATGCAAATATGAAAGGGTAAGGTCCAATTTGGTGCCCCTAATACTGGAGCAGTGGATAACTTGTCTTTCAACACCTGGAAATCCTTTTGACATGCATCATTCCAAACAAAATCAACATCTTTAGTTAGTAATTTAAACATAGGTGCTGCAATTCTTGTAAAATCTTCAATAAATCGACGATAGTAACTTGCGTGTCCCAAAAATATTCTTACCTCTTTTTGTGTACTAGGAATGGGAATGTGCGAGATTACCTCAATCTTAGCTCAGTCAACTTTTATCCCTTGCAATGAGACATGGTGTCCCAAGACAATACCCTGAGTTTGCATCATTTTACATTTAGCACTACTAAGGGCTACATGAGCTTCCTGACATCGAATTAATACCTTTTATATATTTTCCAGGGCTTGAGGGAGATCATCGTCATATACAATGAAGACATCCATATAGTCTTTGACACAATCATGTATGAGGTTAACAAAGATGGCAAGTGTTATCAAAAAATTGTACTTGATTGGGTGCTTATCAAAAATCTCAGTGTAACTGTTTCAAAACACTTCTAACTGAAGCTTAGCCTCTTCAGTTTTAGAGGGCTCTCTCCAGGGGTATTTATGATATTGAATAATGATATACTAGATGGAAAACTCTATGGGAAATGTAACTTGTTTTTTATGTTTGCAGGTTGAAAAGAATGCAGGCTTGCTACCATTGGGCTTATGGAGTCAACAATTAGTAGTTTCAGTGGAAAAGTTTCTTGACATGGAAGCTGAGGTAGACAGAGGTATTTAACAAAGGAAATTCACACATAAAACATAGGATAACACAGTCATTTCATCACTAAAGGAATTCAGAGCATAAATTTATGAATTTTGAGTAATAGAGATGAAATCTACTGCAAGTAGTAAAACATAAAGATATAGATCAAAAAGATATTTAAAACCTTATGAGAATCTCAAGTCTGTCAAGAAGAAAGTCACTCTGTATTACTGGTATGAGTCAAATACATAAAAGCAATAGTTTAGTGCAGAAAATCTCCAACCTCCTGACTAGTTCGATGCTTTATCTTTAAATAGACCTTCTTTACAATAAGGATGATATACCTGGTGGCCAGACCATTGAATTCTCCTATGACACATTAGATAACTGAAATACGTGACTTCTAACAGAAAGCTGACAGCTACACCTTAAAGAAAACATCTCCTAATAGGACTCTAACTCCTATTTACTACATAAATCTACCTTATCTTGTGAAAAAATTACATGACAGTTACAAAATAAGAATCACGTGCTCGAAAGACACATGATAGAGTTCATTACCACTTTACATATTTAAAACCCTCATACACTTGTGGAGCATAACCCTACTTTTTAAGAATGCTTGCCCCTTATCTTCAAATCTTCTTTGGCTGATGATCTGTCTTCATAGAACTCCCTTCGAGTCATAATTATTATATGATAAGATCCCTTGACATGTTAGAGAAGTCAAGCTATCCAAAACTTCCATTAAGATGCTCCAAAACCTTTAAAAATTGCTCGCTACGAAAATATAACAGTTTCGTAGCGAGTTTTGGTAGCGTTGAAAAAGTGGCTTCTGCACCCAATAACTTTGCTCCTTTGTTGTTACATGATATCAATCAAGTCATGAAACATCACCACCATCAATATCCCTCCTTGAAAACTGCAAAAAGTGACTTTAGAAGCAAAAAGGATGCTACATGTTTTTTCGTAGCGTTTTCCTGGCTTTAAGCCTAGGAAATGCTACAAAACTGTGTAAAATCACAGAATTTTCCTATTTCAAAGTGTTCTTCACAAAATGACCTCCAGGTGAAAAATCTTGATTTTAGGCATGTGATGAACCTTCTAAAGCATATTCAATCTCATCTTATGGCTCATGTGGTGTTTCCTCCTCATTTATGATCAGTTGAGCAATGGGCTCCTCAACCATAGTCATCTTTAAATCATAATTTCTAGATCTTCATGAATTAGTTCCAATTGTTCTTGAAGGTCTATGACTTGGTATTTCAGTGTCCTATTCTTGTATTGCAAGTGTAGGTTTACCCTTTTAATGTGATTTACCTCTCGTCTTAGTGGTTGAGCCCACTTTATCATTTTTTTCTGTGTTGTCCAAGGTCTTAGAGACACTTGTGACTTGATCCTCTCAAATCTTCCTCATTTGTTCAAACTGCACTCTTTCAGCTCTATATTTCTTTGTCTCTTTCCTCAAGAATGATATCTCTTCACTTGCATCTTTCAACTTCTCCTTAAGGACTTCAACTTCTGACTTTTAAATGATTTTCTCTTTTCCCTTATTTTGTTTGATGGCTAATTCTTCTTTTGCAGGCAATGAGAGGTATATGATGCTTGGTTGTGGCTGAGTAGTTTCACTGAACTTCTGAGCCTATTTTCTTCTTTCTAATACCTTTCTTGCATGTCTTGTCATTGATTTTCTAGCTTGAAACATGAAATCAGCATCATCACCTTCAAACTATAACTTATTAGATGTTTTTCCTTTCTTAAGATTCCTTCCTCCCTCATCTATGTCCTCAACTTGGACAATGGGAGTTTCTTCAATATCAATGGCATGAAATATGTCCTCTAAGTTACCCTTAGCCACTGTTTTTCTCCTTGCAACTCTCTTGCTGCCATGTTTACTAACTGTTGGCTTCTGTTTTACAGGGGTAGCTTTGGGTGTGTCAATATTCTACAAAGGCTCTGTCCCTATGCTCACTGGTTCAACTTGCTCTGCCACTGTAGGTGATGAAACATCTCTAGGTTTGGGAACTCTTTTAGGAGTGAGAACATGTATTTCAAAACCACTGATGAATAGAAAGGATGTCCAATATATGCCTAATCTCTTCAACTCCTCTAACACCAAAAACTTAATCAAACCATGATGAAATAGAGAGGTTTCATTTCCTTCTTTTTTAACTTGAACCTTATCTGACATCTTTCCTAAATTTCTGTATAAGTAAAAAGGTAAGTCAAGAGACCTCTTACCCACAAAATGTAGTGGAAGCCTAAGGTGGTTGGATTAGACCATGTGAAACATCCCTTCACATGTGAAGTACTTCTGAATGATCATCAACAACTTTGAGTAGTTGTCTTTCATGTAGCTCCTTGGGTGATCTAGGTGGATATTGGTGGCCACCCGCCTATTCCACTTGGGGCCCCACCATTGTCTCTTTCAGTTTTTTTCACAACTTAATATTTTTAGCATTTTTTCGGGTCCTGAACTTTCGGAGCTATTTTGAAGCCCCAAACGGAGATAGTATGCCAAAGTTACATCCCTGGGAAGTTGAAACACCAATTTACCCAAACGGGGCCCATAGTTTTGGTGCTTCATCTCTTAGGGTTAGTTTTTTGGATGTTTAGAATTCTTCATTGTTTCTCCATAATAAATAGGCTCTCGAGCCTCATTGTAATACAGTTCAAAGTTATGTAGTCACCACATCTCTTCTCAGAGATTCGCTACCAGAACCCTAGCTATTTTATTTCCATCATGTTTGTAAGCATATTTCTGAGATTTGATATTAATGAAATGAAGCCTTATTTCCACTGTATTTCTATGTTTATGGTTATTTCTGTATTCTGTTGCGTTCCTGCATAAATCTGGATCAGTGGTATCAGAGTGGTTTGATTTTTCTCGATCCTTGTTTGCATGTCCCCGACGAGGTCGAGGTATCAGGAGTTAGGGCTCGATCTAGTGGAACCTTTACAAGATCAGCCTCGCAAACTCCGACGGACACCCATGAGGGATGAAAAGAAAGATGAGGGAGCAGGAGATCATATCAAAATATTGCTCGAGGAGGTAGTCGAAAAAAAAAGTAACGCGATGATGGATAAATTTGCCCAGATCCTTCAACGACTGCCCACCAGCGGCGCATCTGCATCCAGCAGCCACTCTGGAGGCATGACTCCCTTTAAGGTACAAGTAAACTTTGACATTCCCATATTTGAGGGTCAAATAGATGCAGATGCCGTAGATAGATGGTTGAATCTATTAGAAGGATATTTCTCGGTTCATGATTTTTCCGACCGAGAGAATATTATTTTTTCACTCCTCAAAGCTACCCCCCATGTCAAGGACTAGTGGGAAACCTACTGTGAGAAAACGGATGAGATAGAACCCTCTCTATTCTCAGCTGTACCCACTTGGAATTATGTTCAAGATGTCATCAAAGAAAAATACTATTCCGTTGGGAGCTATGAGGACAAGTACATACAATGGACCATGTTGCGGCAACAAAGGGATCAATATGTGCATGAGCTAACGAAATTGTTCCATACCCTGTGCACAAAGTTGGGTATCAAAGATTTAGAGAAACATTTGGTGCTAAAGTACCGTGGTTGTCTTCACAGATACATTCAGGAGGAAATGGAGTTCCTCGACATCTCCTCGCTTGGTACGACATATCGGTATGATGCCAAGATTGAGCAAAAATTCAAACAGAAGAAGCGATACTTTGGATCTGCGAATCAAAAGCAAGGGAAAGGTGTCCCCAAATCATAGAACAAAGGAAAAAGCCAAGGCATGGCGGCCCAAGACAACCTGACAAAGGCACAAGCAAAGAACAACACCACGAAGCCAAAGAAGGACACGGGAAAGTGGTGTGAGTTCCATAAGAGCTCCACTCACAACACAAGTGAGTGTCGGGCCAAGCAGTCGTTGGTGGCCGAGATGAGGGCTTCTGAATCAAATGCATGCTCTGACTCTAAATTAGAACCTAACAAGGTGAATCACAACAGGAAGCAGATTATTGATGCAGAGCCCAACGCCACTGTTGCCACTACGAAGATCCAAAAGGAGGAACCAGAAGATCCAAAGGAGGCATAGCATCTCTTCCACTCCCAGATGTGGGTAAAGGGTTCCTCGCTACGGTTAATTGTCGACAATGGGAGCCAAAATAACCTCATTTCAGTAGATGTCGTGAAGCGGTTGGGCCTCCCGACCACAGCGCACCCACAACCATACACCATTTGGTGGCTTCACCAAGGACGGGATCTCCGCGTGAGCCAGCAGTACCGCCTTCCCTATAGCATCAAGCCCTTCACGGATGAGGAATTGTGTGACATTGATCCTATTGATGTTTCTGATTTATTATTAGGCCAACCATACTTTTGGAAGTGACATGCTATGTATGAGTCCCGACCTCGCGCTGTTATTATTACTTTGGGAAATAAATTGTACAGGATACCAGAGGTACCACTGCCTCACACTATCTCTTTGGTTACTGCAAAACAATGTAGTAAGCTCATTTCCCAAACTAGGAATTTTTTTTCCTGATGATCTGCCCCCAGGGCAAGAAGAATATTGTGGCCACGACCTCCACACATGGCTCCTCTACATGACAACAACAAATGGAAAAGGTTGTGGAGGAGTACGGGGACATATTCACCTCACCCACAGGGGTGCCTCTACACTGTCAGGACAAGCACCCCATTGAGCTGACCCCAGGTGCGCCGCTACCCAATGGACCGATATATAGACGTTATGTTATGGGGAATGATGAAATCAAGAGGCAGATTCGGGAGCTGTTGTAGAAAGGTCACATCCGGCCAAGTTCATCGCCCTGTGGGAGCCCGATCATGTTGGTACAGAAGAAGGATGGGACTTGGAGACTCTGTATTGATTATCGGGCGCTGAACAAGATCACTGTTTGGAATAGGTACCCGATCCCATGGATTGATGACCTTCTAGACCAACTCAAAGGGGCAAAATATTTCAGCAAGATCGACTTGAATTCTGGGTATCACTAAGTACCAATCGAACCCTCGGATGTGTGGAAGACTGCCTTCAAAGCCAAGGAGGGCCTTTTCTAATGGTTCGTCATGCCTTTTGGATTCACAAACGCTCCCGCAACCTTCATGAGGTTGATGGATGACATCTTGCGTCCATTCACCAACTCATTTGTAGTGGTATACTTGGATGACATTCTTATCTCCAGCCAGACTTGGGAAGAGCACCTCCACCACATCTGAGAAGTCCTCCAAACACTGCAGCAACACAATTTGTGTGCCAATTTGGAGAAGTGCACTTTTGGCATGACCCAGGTTCAACATCTGGGATACATTATTGATGAAAGAGGGGTGCATGTGGATCCAACCAAGATCCAAGTCATTCGAGATTGGCCAGCCCCAACCACCCTAACAGAGCTTCATAGCTTTTTGGGTCTTGATAATTTCTACCGTAGGTTCATGTTGGGATTCTCTCATATCACTTGGCCCTTGAGTCAAGTCACCAAGGGAGGAGCGAAAGAAAAATTATGTTGGTAAGAATCTCAACAGAAGGCGTTTGTAGAATTGAAACATCGCCTCTATTTTTCCCAGTGCTCACATTACCAGACTTGCAACAACCATTTGAGATTGAGACAAATGCCTCTGACTATGCTATTGGGGTAGTTATTACTCAACAGGGGCATCCAATGTCATATCACAGTGAGACATTGTCTGACACAGTTCAAAAGTATCCCAATTATGAAAAAGAAATGCATTCCATTGTGCAGGCTTGTAGACAATGGAAGCATTAAATTTTTGGGAAGGAGACAATCATCCACACAGACCACCGATACCTGTAGTTCATACAGACACAAGGGAAGTTTCAGAACGATCGCCATCAGAAGTGGTCCATAGATCTGCAACAATTTCATTTGAACATCAAGTACAAGAAGGGTAGAAACAATAATGTTGCAGATTGCCTTAGCCGACCACCGATCGTGGCCATAACCACCGTTCTCAACTCTTGTGGGCATGAGACTTATGATTGGCTACTTCTCTACAAGAGCGATCCAGAATTCAACGACACATACAAGGCACTCTTGGGGGGTATGCAAGTTCCAAATTTTCACCTCCAAGATGCACTATTATGTCACCTGGAACACCTTTGTGTTCCTTCAAGCGAGTGTGCCAAGATGATATGGGAAGCACACTACAGTCGAGTCGTTGGGAATTTTGGGGTCGAGAAAAAGTGGCAGTACTGCAGAAGTGTTTCTATTGGCCGGAAATTCGATAGGATTTCGGGAAGCACATAAGATCTTGCACTTCTTGCGCCATTTCCAAACCAACCATCAAGAAGCAAGGGCTCTATACTCCGCTACCTACCCCTAGTCAACCTTGGGAATCCATCTCCATGGATTACATGTCAGGCCTTCCTTCTACTAAGCATGGAAATGACTGTGTTTCTGTGGTCGTTGAAAGATTCTCAAAGATGGCCATTATGGTGGTCTGCAAGAAGAATATCACAGCAGAAGCCACTGCTAAACTCTTCTTTGAACAAGTGTGGGTGCACTTTGGGATCCCACAGTCTATCATATCAGATCGTGACAGCAGGTTCCTCAGCAAATTTTGGTCCAGCCTCTGGTCAATGTTGGACACCAAGCTCACCTAGTCCACAACTTTCCATCCCCAAACTGATGGCCAGACAGAGGTCGTCAGTAGGATGATTGTACACATTCTACGCATGTACAATTCAAAGCATCCATGCACATGGGATGAGAGCCTTCCCTATGTACAACACAGTTATAACCGGGCTCTCCATAGCTCAACCAGCCACAACCCCTTTCAGGTGGTCTTAGGATTCTAGCCACTATGTCCCATTGACGTAGCCATTCCATTTGCAGCTTCTTGGGCTGTTTTGGCTCATGTGCAGTCTAAAACTAACAAAGAAAAAAACTTCATCGAGCACATTCAGTACATCTGCCAACAGGTTCATGACATATTGGATAGAGCCAATGCTAAGTACAAGCAATGACATGATCAACATCGGGTGCCACACAACTTCCAGGTGGGCTAAAAAGTGTGGCTACATTTACAGAAGGAGCGCCTCACTAGACCCCACCGCAAGATTCGCTTGCTCCGATATGGGTCATACACCATCACCAAGGCTGTAGGGAACAATGCCTTTGAGCTTATTATTCCACCATTCCTTGGCCTGCACCCAGTATTCAATGTAGTCTGCCTTCATCCCTACTTCCCACCTCTATTGGACACCTCTGACATTGCAGAAGAAATCACACCAAAAGAGTTAAACCTAGACTGCATGGAACAGGCCACCATAGACTGTATCATGGACATGCAAATCAAGAACACTTGCCAATAGAAGATCCAACTGTATCAAGTTGTTAAAGCTGGCCAAATCCTGCACCAAGGCAAGTGGTTCACCAGGGACCAAGTTCAACAGATGTTCCCTCATCTCATGGAGGAACTCAACGCAATGGGGACCATTGCTTCCTAAGGGTGAAGGAATGATCCAGGTGGATATTGGTGGCCACTCGCCTATTCCACTTGGGGCCCCACCATTGTCTATTTCAGTTTTTTTCACAACTTACTATTTTTAGCAGTTTTTCGGGTCCTAAACTTCCGGAGCCATTTTGAAGCCCGAAATGGAGATAGTATGCTGAAGTTATGTCGCTGGGAAGTTGAAACACCAATTTACCCGAATGGGGCCCATAGTTTTGGCACTTCATCTCCTAGGGTTAGGTTTTTGGACGTTTATAATTCTTCATTGTTTCTCCATAATAAATAGGCCCTCGAGCCTCATTGTAATACAGTTCAGAGGTCTCTAGTCGCTACATATCTTCTCAGAGATTCGCTACCAGCACCCTACCTATTTTATTTCCATCATGTTTGTAAGCATATTTCTGTGATTTGATATTAATGAAATGAAGCCTTATTTCCACTTTATTTCTATGTTTATGGTTATTTCTATATTCTGTTGCATTCCTGCATAAATCCGAACCATTGGGATAGAATTTATGAGATCAATTTCACCATGCTTTGGCTTGATAAATTCTTTGCAGTACTGCATGGTGAAGTTGATGCATTTAAACCATTGTTCCCCTCCTCTAGGGATTCCTATTGTTGCTGAGATACTGTCTGGTGTTACTATGAGATTTAACATTCCCAACTTTGTAGATGATCCAGTAAAGTTTTTGGCAAACTCCTTTAAAACTTGAAAATGTCACTCTTGCAATCTTTGGCAGAATTGCAAACACCCTGTTCTTCTAAACACTTCCAAGGCAGTTGGGTCTTCATTTAACAAATTCATGTCCATGGGCTCATACCTGAGGCAGTGACCACCTTTTTTATTCTTCTTTCTTGCATCCGTGGCGAATTTATATCTTGTCAGCCTCGCTTGATTAGTGACACCAAAAACCTTTGAAAATGCTAACAACCAGCTTGGTTCGGTGAAGTAGCTCTCCAGAAACTCAATATCATGCAAGGGTAAAGTAGAGAATGACAAAAAGACTCAATTGGGTAATTTTTTATGGTTTTTATGACAACTCATTCGCTAATCATGACTCATGCATGCTAAAAACGATAATGATGACCTTAAGCATGACCTTGTACCTTTGAAATAACCCTAACTGACTTGAATTGCATCCACCCTAACTCCTCTAATCATGAATTGACACCTTGCACTAGATTTGACAAGACAGATAGAAAAAATATTTTTCGTAGCGTGGCTAGTTCATTTCTTGGTAGTTTTCTACGAAACTATTAGGCAGTTTCGTAGCAAAAACCGCTATTTTATAGTGTAAAACGCTATGAAAAAAGGAAAAACTAGCTAAAGTGTCCTGTTTCAAATTTAAGCGCTTGGAAATGAAATATGACAGCAAATTATGATTTATGGGACATGATGTGACCTATATGGAGGTGGGTTTAAACCTTAGGATGGGTTAAAGATGAAAAAAAATTAATTTTTCCTATACCAACTTATGACAAATGAATTCTATGACCATGTTAAATAATGTTTCACTTTTTCTGAGTGATATCAACAAAAAAACTAGCTAAAATGTGGTTGGGGCATTGCAAAGGCTAGAGAGAAGGACTCAATAGGTATATATGCCCCAAGGGCAAGTGAAAGTATTATTTTATTGTCCTTCCTCAGCTATTTGTATCTGATTATATCCACTGTATCCATAAAGAAAATATAAATATTTCTTACCAGAAAGTGTGTTGAGTACCTGATCAATTGATCTGAAAATGGAATGTACTTGTTTAAGGGTGTAAGGTATCCATTTCCCATAATTTCAAATGTGAGCTATACACTCCAAGTGACCTCTGAAAATGTGAAAACTTCTTATTTCTTATACAGAGATAGACTGTAGGGGCATTCACCGGACATGTCACCTCTAAAGAGAGGATGAGTTCCAGAGGCTACCTAGCCCTCTACAGGCTCTGCCTAAAGAAATAATGAAGTAAACACTTAGAAGTCTTTGACATACACATACTTGAAGTTTGATGTCTTGCGGAATAAGACAAAAAACTTTCTGCAGCTGAGTAGGTGATTGTGTGTGTATGCAAGTTATGTATATTTGCTGTTTAACACTTTATATCAGTTTTGTTTAGCATATCATCTTCACCTCGAAATTCTCCATGCAAGTCTAAAGGGCCACCAAGGCCAATTGGGGAAAGTACTGTATAAGGTACAATTTCATTGTTTAGTGTTGGGAAAGAGCATGTTTAGCTAATTCCTATCTTCTGATTCTGTATTTACAGTCAGATCTGTATTTCGAGATAGAAATATTCTTGTATTAGCCTTTGTAGCATTTTTAATACAAGAGGACAAGCCTAGTTTGAGAGGCTTGGTCCAGCAGATGTAGCCCAGAGGGGGGGTGAACTGCTTTATCATTTGATGTCTTTATTTGCCGAAGATGATATGCTAAACAAAACTGATATAAAGTGTTAAACAACAAATATACATAAATTGCATACACACACAATCACCTACTCAGCTGCAGAAAGTTTTTTGTCTTATTCCGCAAGACATCAAACTTCAAGTATGTGTATGTCAAAGACTTCTAAGTGTTTACTTCATTATTTCTTTAGGCAGAGCCTGTAGAGGGCCAGGTAGCCTCTGGAACTCATCCTCTCTTTAGAGGTGACATGTCCGGTGAATGCCCCTACAGTCTATCTCTGTATAATAAATAAGAAGTTTTCACATTTTCAGAGGTCACTTGGAGTGTATAGCTCACATTTGAAATTATGGGAAATGGATACCTTGCACCCTTAAACAAGTACATTCCATTTCCAGATCAGATGGTATCAAAGCACTAGGTTTGCTTGACTGACATCACTAGCTTGATTGTGTAGCTTGAAAGGTGTCTTAAGCAGTGTTGAAGATTGACTGCTTTATTATTCTGCAAACTACTTGTTGTTTGAGTTTGCTGAAGCTCTTTTGTTCATTTTTATAATGACAACTTCCATAAGTGAGTTCTCAAAACCGTCCTCCTTCACAAGATTTTTTGATGAAGGCTTGAAGCAAGAATTTTTCATCATGATGAATATGGTGAGATAAATGTATGAGGATGAAAGAAAGAGCTCTAGACTTCAAGAGCAGTTGAATTCCATGAGGGAAGAGAAGCAGTTGCTTTCTGACCAATTGCAGGAAATGGAAGGCCAACTTCGTATTGCAAACATGAAGCTGGAAAGGATGCATGAGTTGGAGACACAACTCCTTGTTGCCAAAGAAGCCTTAGCCAAGTATCAGCTTGAAGAAGAGGTAAACAATTCTAGTTTGTCTTCAATTTCTTATAAGAATGTTTATGCTGGTTCTTTTGAGAAACATACCATAGGCATAGGGTCCAAGTTGATGTCCAAAATGGGATATGAAGGAAAAGGATTGGGAAAACATGCACAGGGTATAGTTGAGCCAATAATGGTTGAGGTAAGGCCTAAGAATTTGGGTCTTGGCTATGGACAATCTTATGGAGAAAGTTCCAAAGCAGCCATGAAGGAAGAAGGTGTGCATCAGCATGCACTTGAACAAGGGAGTGGTGAAAGCTCTAAAACCATTGATGGGATTGATAGTGTTCCAAAGGGAGGTTCTTCTTCTTTCGATTCACCTCCTCATGAAGGTAATGAAGGTGAAAGAGAAAGGTATAAATCTGATTTCAATCATATTTCCTTTGATCATAAGATGATATGCTTAAGACACCTTTCAAGCTACACAATCAAGCTAGTGATGTCAGTCAAGCAAACCTAGTGCTCTGATACCATCTGATCTGAAAATGGAATGTACTTTTTAAGGGTGTAAGGTATCCATTTCCCATAATTTCAAATGTGAGCTATACACTCCAAGTGACCTCTGAAAATGTGAAAACTTCTTATTTCTTATACAGAGATAGACTGTAGGGGCATTCACCGGACATGTCACCTCTAAAGAGAGGATGAGTTCCAGAGGCTACCGGGCCCTCTATAGACTCTGCCTAAAGAAATAATGAAGTAAACACTTAGAAGTCTTTGACATACACATACTTGAAGTTTGATGTCTTGCGGAATAAGACAAATAACTTTCTGCAGCTGAGTAGGTGATTATGTGTGTATGCAAGTTATGTATATTTGCTGTTTAACACTTTATATCAGTTTTTTTTAGCATATCATCTTCAGCAAATAAAGACATCAAAATGATAAAGCAGTTCACCCCCTCCTCTGGGCTACATCTGCTGGACCAAGCCTCTCAAACTAGGCTTGTCCTCTTGTATTAGCCTTTGTAGCATTTTAAAAAATTTGTCCAAAACAGACTTTCCTAGCCAAAGTTATGGCCATTTACTCCCAACTGCCAGCTGCCCCTACAAAAACTCCAGATAACTTTAGTTGGAGTCAGTTAGGCCCGCCAAATATGGCGGGTCCGCCCAAATTTGGCGCTCCGCCAAAATTTCCGCCAACTTGACTGTCAGTTAACTCCGCATTTAGCGCGCATGTGACCAGAAATCTCGGCTGGTGGTTTGCATTGGAGTTTGTGCCCGGCGGTTAAGGGAATAGACCCACAGTTTTGGGGCTGGGTCGTATGGCATGGGGTGCTGGCCCTTAGGGGCTGGCCCCGTTCCTTTTCCACCCAACACAAAATCAAACTTTAAAATAATTTTATGCCGCTCACATAACAAGAACCACCTGTTTGGCCCAACGGTAAGGCGTATGGCTATTGATCCGGAGGTCATTGGATCGAACCTCACCGCCACCAAAATTTTAAACAACGCACATACCCTTGCTGACGTCACCCTGGGCCACGTGGTAGCCTCCGGGCCTGCCACGTGGCAACCTGTGATTGGCTGCCCAAATGGAATATTCCAAAGAATATTCTGTAGAATATTCTTTTTTTAATATTTTTTTTTTTTTTTGAAAAATATTCAAAAATTAAGGGTTATTGGGCAATTTTGTTTTTGGCGTAACTTTCTCATACGGTGACCGTTTTCCGAACCGTTCACGGCACTGGAATCAGGAAGACGAGCTCTATCCAGTCGTTCAGGTTCAAATCAGTTCCGAGCACCTTCATTTTTGACCATTTTACGACACTTGGTCCTGAGCTCCTGATCATCAATAAATGGTAGAGAAAAGTGATATCTTAGGGTGGATTTGTTTAAATCCCTGTAATTAACACATATGCACCATTTTCCATTCTTTTTTTTAACCACCACTAAAGGTGACACCCATCTACTATCTAAGATCAGATAGATAAACCATGCAACTAATAACTTTTGTAATTCATCTTTGACAATTTCCCTCAAAGAGGGGTTCATTCATCTCTGTGGCTGTTAGATGGGTCTCATATCCTCGTTGGTGTATATGTGATGGATGCATGTGTCTGGATGTATACCCTTCATATCTAAATAATCCCAAGCGAAAGCCCTGGATTGTTCTTGAATCATGCTCAACAATTGCTGCTTCTGTTTTGCAGTCAGTTTTGTATCGATGTGAAATTTTTTTCCTTCATCGATTTCAATTGGTTCATTAGTGAGTTCATTGCATTCTTCCAATGTTGAAAATGAGGAAAATATAGATAGATGGAAAGTCTTATGAAACTCATTGATGAAAACATGTTGATAAACTTTAAAGGAAACAGGATAATCAATGCAAGAACTATCAGATAAAAATTACTGCAAGATGTGATCTTCAGATTGTTCCTAAAGACCTCTAAATTGGTCTAATGATAGAAAAGGAAAAATGCAATATTCATTTCCATAAGGACCTTCTAGCCATAAAGGTACTTCGACAACAGTTTGAGCAGGGGGAAATATTGACAGAGTTTGATTATGTACCCCATTATAAATGACCATTTCTCCATTTCAGCGGTAGCTAACCAATGGCGTCCTAGGACCACAAGGTGTCCAACTCTAGAAGTTTTAGGAGAAATGAAAATGAAATCGATGGGATACTACCAAGAAGAAATGGTGACCATAATGTCTTCTAAGGTTCCCAGGGGTTTAACAATGGAATTGTCTGCCAGCTCCAAAATGATAGGTGTAGATTTGATCCATTTTAGCTATAAATATGTCATGGTTTCATATGTAATAGTGTTAATGTCCACTCCTAAATCTACAAGGGTTTTTAGCAGATGCACTCCACTGATTTCGATGGTTACAATGGGATTCCCCGGGTCATTATATTTTGCAGTAAAGTCAGAGATCATCGTGGACATTTCACTCATGACTTTTACATTTTGGTTTTTATGTCCTTTCCTGCCTGGTTTCTTAATTCATAGATCTTTAATTATTTTAGTATAAATAGGAATGTCCCTAATGGATTGTAGTAATTGAATTTTGATACACACATTCCTTAATTCAGTTTCTAAATCCTATTCAATCGGGATTACTTCTTTCTTAAAAAGAAATCAATTCAGTTAAGGAAGTTCATTTAGTTCTTATTTTTGTTTATGTTTTTCATTTTGGTGACAGTTAGTTTGTTCTAGAGGGGCCTCTTCTTCAATGATAACAGCTGATTTCCCTATATTAATTTCTCTCCCAGATCGTAATTGAATTTCATTAATTGGGACAACAGTAATCATGTAAGTGGGAAAAATTTGTACTTCTATATTTTGCATAGGCTGTGGTTGTCTATTATGGTTGGTATTAGCTACGAGTTGTGTAGGTAACAAAGTAGGATGAGGTGGAATAAATGTTGGTGGTGCTTGTGAAGATGGTGGGTTTTACAGAGTAGGTAGGAGCTGATGTAAGGGAGGAGGAGGCATCGAGGGTTGTTGACAATAGTTTGGATTGTACCCTTGCTGATAAGTTTGAATGATCGGGTTATAAGATGTACTAGGCATGTTTAAGTATGGTGGATAGAATTGAATTTGAAGTTGAAAAGTGTTTACATAAGGATTTTCCCGCTAATTCTGATTCCAAGGAGTGTTTTGCGTTTGAGGATTGGCCCAAGGGGGGTAAGATGGCTAGAAATTCCAAGGTTTATTTTGACCATAACCTTGGCGACTAGGATCTGGAAACATATTTTGATTTGGGCTTCACCAAAAGGGTTTCTTGTTTGCTTGCCAAGATTCATTTAGTTCAATATTCCCCTTATAGATAGTCTATAAATGGGAAGATATGGACACTTCTCGGTTGCATGTTCTAAGGCACAAATCCCACAAACCTCAATGACATCAATGTGACACTCCCTTTCCATATGCTTTTGTCTGCATTTAGGACAAAAGATCACAATGTCATCCTTCTCGTCCTCTTGTTTCTTTTTGAGTTTCATTGTGTCAATCTGGTCACCGATGGTGTTTAAAATATCTGTTTTGAACTTTTCCAATAGGTTCCCTAATTCAACTCTAGTGACAATGGTAGCTGCAGGTTTCTGATTTCTTGACACAACATCTCGGAGATTGTCACAGATTTTCTTGCCTACTTTGGCCTAACTTCTTGAATAAGTACGACATAGTTCGTGATGCAGGAGCATTAGGCTCAGAAAACTATTTGTATTTTAATAAACATAGGGTTCTTATGTTCTTAAGAAAGTTGGTTTCCAATGTGTAATTATTAATATTTTGAGTGATATTTAGAATAAGGATTAGTTAAATATTGAGAGAAATTTTGTAAATGTTCTCGAATGTTAGAGAACATGAGAGATTAGGCTAGTTGAGAGCTCATAGGGATTGAGAGATTTAGGAATTAATTGTAAATCCTAAATTAGAATTAGTTTCATGAATTTATGGGATGAGAGAGGATCCTTAGGGATTAGTTGGGTCAAATGAGGACTTAGAGGATATTCAGGATTTTGTTGAGAAGATGGAGGATCTGAAACAAAAAATAGTTTCAGAACCTTTTGTATAAAAATGATAAGCATCAAGGCATTAAAATATAGATAGATAGAGAGAGATTAAGGATTTAGATAGGATTTGGATTGTAAAGCCTACGGGCTAGAGAACAGGTGAAGAGGCCACTGATTAGAATATCAGGCTAGAGAGAAGAAATATTTTTTAATTATTTGGTTATATATATATATATATATATATATATATATATATATATATATACAGAAAAATTCGATCCTGAATTGGATGAGTATGCATTGATTGATGGAATTATGTGAAGCAGAGAATTGGCATTTTATTTATATATGCAGGAGACTGGAAAATGAAGTACAAATAGATTATTCAATTTCCGAGTTAATGGATACTCAAAACTTGGGTTTGAATCTATAATAGACAAGTAACCACTAATCACAGAATGGATCGATGGTGAACCATTAGCCAGAACTAGGCTTTCAATTGATGTCCAATACGCATTTTGTAGAAGCGGTTGAGATCAGACGAATTGTAACATCAAAAGAAAGAGGGAAAGAAATCTGTTCCTATTGCAGTATATGTATGAAGGTATTTTATTGGTTAATTTGAAGACTATGTATACACCAGAGAAGAAGTCAAACACGCAAATCAAATTTCCCGAGAAGCGATGCTGTTATAATTTCTTCACTATTGCTCCAGTTTTGATTCTAGAAATGAATGCCCATTCCATTTTATGAAAATATAGGATGACTTATTTGTATGAGCTGAGGGTTCATATGCAGGAATTTTATGAAATCTGCGAATTGATAAAACAGTGAAGGTCGAATTCGAAGGTCGATTTCAAGTAAATTTATATCGTTCAAATCGAGAAAATGAAGAAGGATTTTATTTCAAGCCATAGGCTTGAGCACAAGGAGTCTAGAATTATTATATTGTTCTTTTAAATCATCGGTTGTATATTCAAAACTAGAATCACCAGGTGGAGAGAACATGGAATCCATAAGTTGAATTTGATCTACAATGTTCACAAATTAAAGACTATAAATTAAATGAAGGCAGAAATCATGGTGCAGAGGAATGGAGAAGAAGTGGTTTTGGAAACCACCAAAGGTTTTTTCGCATAGCTTTGAAAAGGGTAAGTGGTAATCCTTGAGAGAATGCGATAAAAGTTAGAGAGTGATACGTAGTTTTGACTTGAAAGTCAAAACCACCCATATCGCACAATTTCAAAACATTAATTATCGGTCTATTTAAAATGCGATGAATTGATAGTCGTGGGAGCAGACAGGAATTAAGGGTGGAGATTTGAAGTTAAATGGAGCATCGGTAATGTGCTAAGGACACAGAAGGTAAGTTCATAAAGGTTTATGTGTCATTTATATTATAAAATTAATATAAATAAAGCGGAGAAAAAGGATTAAACCAAAGTTTAAACTGAAGAATATTATTGATATGCGTGGGTAATAAATATTAACCAAAGTTTTTGATAAGGTTTGAAAAAGAAATAAAAGGGCTTCCACTTAGTAAATAAACTAAAGATCATGAAAGGGTTCCGCTCAAAGGTTTAATAGAGGCTAGACTTTGGATAGTTAAAAGAAATGGTTCAGATTAATGGCTATAGCAACTAAATGAGGAATTGTGATTTTGGGAAAGATATATGCTATTGCATTTTTATATGCATATTGTGGGTAAATGAAACTATGGATGCATCAGTTCGACTGCTTCAGCATAAGGTTTTTATAAATGTCCCCACCACTCATAATGTGTAAGGTCTCAACGCATTCATCCCTCAGCCCCTTTAAAAAGACAATTTTAACAGTTTTCTCATCTAGATATGCCCCTCGAGATTTATGAAAATGATATAGGAACGTTCAAGATATTCTTCTTAGATTTCATCCTCTAGTTGTTGCATTCTAAGAATATCGTTCACATCCCTACTTTTGTAGAAGTCTTGGTATTTTTTAAGAAAGGCAGACTTCATATCATCCCAAGAGTAAATGGTATTTTCACCTAGGCTCATGAACCATCTAAGGGCTGCATCTTTCAGGGTGGCTGCGAACAAATTAAGTTTATGTGCATCATCATAATAATTTTAACTCCTACATAAAATATAGAACTCAAAGAGAAAGGCATCTGAGTCCTCATAGGACTTACCATATAAGAGTGGAAGAGATGTCATTGGTACGCTTTTCATAGTAATATTCTTGGTTACATGTAATGTTCCCAATTTTAGCCTCAAGCTAAAATGGAACATTATAGTTTCATATTTTTATTTTGTTAAATACAAATGGGTAAAGTGACCCATTCATGTAATAAACAGGAATAAAATCCCTTAAAATGTGAAAAGGGATCATCATGGAGCTGGATTTCACAAGCTCAATTGTGAAAGGGGTTAAAATGCAAATGGACAAGGCCTAATTGACCAAGTCAAATTGCATTGGCATGAGTTGGAGAGCACTAAGTGGGATAGCGCAGTTTTAGTGGAGGAATATTCCATGAGGGAGGAAAATTATAGAGGAAGGAAGGTGAAGGCTCATTGAGTTTAAAAGAGGAGAAAGGCAGCCCATTGAGATTATCTTAGATCATTTGATTATTTTTCTCGTGAGACAAATTGTTGCCTCTTGCTATTCAGCAGAGCTGCAGTGCCCTTGGGCACGAGGGAGTCCTGTTTAGAAATTCCTCTCCTTCTTGAGTAGCTCATGAAGGATTTCACTCATCCTCCATATTCTGGCATTCAGGCCATAGCATCAGCCTACTCCATTAGTGCAGTATCTGTAGCAGATTATTGTGCAAAGTGTTGCAGGGTGTTGCTGGAGGTTTCCTACAACACCATTTCGAGCTGATCTTTCAGAGGAGGGAGGCTCTCTACTTTTGGGAGGTTAATGAGGATTGTTTCTGAGAATATTCCACCATCATTGGTAGGAGGCCAACCATTTCCATCAGTCATAGCGCAGACCCTCTCATAGACTGCGTTCTAGTTGTAGCACATTTGCAGTGTGGGTTTTGCAGGCATTTCAGAGGGTGAGATCTTTGGTGTAGGGATCAGCCTTGCACTTAAGATTTCCAAAGGAGAAGGGCTCTTCATCAGCTTCAGCCATTCAACCTTCTCCATTCCATTCCATGTATTGAGTTGCTGCAGCTACCCAGCAACTCCGACATTTCAGTAGTTTTTCATATTTCAGCTAATCCTTCCAGGATTGACTAGAGGTAGTGATTGGGAGCTTAGATATTCTCTCCCAATGATATATGAGCCATGTATATGCAGATCCATGTTGTTTTTCACTCAGTACAATAGTCTCTCTTCTATGATTGCGCAGTCCCTATTCATGGGTATTCTGCTATGGAGCAACACTTGTATTTTGGCATGTATTTTCATGGAAGGCTTCCAGCCTTATTCTTCTGACATTCATTGTATCATTTGCTGTTGTTAATTTATAATAAAATGGCTCAAGGGTTTTCATACATTTTGGCATAATTTTATTCACTGCTATTTCCAGTTTATGTCTTTATATTGTTGTAGCTGCATGTTTAGGTTATCTTGAAAGATTCCCAATCTTGTTGTGTTCCCTCTTGGGAATATTGTCCCTTGAAAAAACTCTATAGACAAAGTATGATAGTGGGCCAGGAAGCCTTTGGAGCTCATCCTTATTTATGAAGGTGATAAATCCAGTAAATTCCCCTTCAGTCCATATTTGGAATAGATTTGCTTGTTGATTGACAATGTTTCTGAAAAAGGAACATTACAGTGGTATCAGAGCATAATCTTGGCTCAGCCTGTGGATATTCGCCAAGATGCCATCTAAGAAGATGAAGAAGACTCCACTTTGTGGAGAAGAAGAAAGAAAAAGGATATGATCTAGCCAAGCTTCTCCCTCAATCCACCTGGGGCTTTCATGGGAGCCACAAGAAAAAGAGAAGGCAGAGATTTGAAGAATCTCCACAAGGGTTTGAAACAAGATCAAACTATAGGGTTTATGATGAGGAATGTGAACATGCAGTCACATCCTTTGATGCACAGCGCAATCACATGTGCAAGTTTGTCATGAAGAGATGGAAAAAGGAGGAGAGGTGATCAAGAGGAAAACTCTTGAAGATTTTCAGAAGGAGTTTGAGTCTCAAACTCTGGAATTCAGAGATCATCCCACTTTCATGGAATTTTGCAAGTATAAGGTGAAGGAAAGCCAGTAGCAAGATATATTTGTTCTATCTACTTTCAGAGGTTCACCTACATGATCAACCAAAGCATGGGTAGAGGAGCTGAAGACCATGTTGCAGCAGCATAAAGTTTCCAAAGGATATGCTATCAGAATTGCAACGCTGCACTTGAGAGGTAAAACCTATGCATGGTGGATATTTGAGCCATGTTCTTTAGAGGATGCAAATACTTCTCTCTATTTCAGATTCATTGAAGCAATGATGGAAGGATTTGGTAGGAGGAAATCTGAAACACATGCAGAGAAACAGACCAAGACTTTGCATGTCAGGGAAGGAAACATAAACTCAGATCCACTTCAGAACATTGATGAGAAGGCTGGCATCTTGCATCAAACCTTGTTGGAGGCAAGGTATCCATCTCATATTCTTGCACAATATAGCATGGAGGTCTCTTTTTCAAAAGGAGATCAGATTTTGGAGAGGTTGCCCCTACATGTTGATGAGGAAGAGGGCAACTGCGCTGGTATAACTAGAGTTGATCCAGTGCCTCATGCAGAGGAAAGAGGAGCTCTTGCTCCATATAGAGGGATTCTTGTGTCTTTGCAAGAAATTCCCCAGGATCTCCCATGAAGAGATCAAGGCACAAATCATGATACATTTGTGCCATTGATAGTAGGGTGCAGAGCTATGGAGATAAAAGGAGAAGATAGGGAGGATGACCAGCATCATGTGATGAGGAGCACACACCTTGTCTATTTTATGAGGTTGATGCACCTAAGAAGATGATTGGATTGCACAGTGGAAGCATGGAGGGTTTTCTCCATTCATACATTCAGTCATCTCTTGATGATGGTGTCTCACTGCATGGAGACATTGCACCAAGGAGACCACTAGATCAACAGAGGAGGTTGGATGCTCCACATTTGGGGCCTCACACCTTGATTTTAGGAGGTGGAAACCTTGGGAGAGTTCAGCACAGTGCAAAGAGTTTGGGATAGACTCAAGGAGGAGGGAGATACTCTCTCATTTTCAGCATCACCCACTCTCATCAGTCATACTGCGCTGGCAGATGTTGCTGCAAGGATAGAGGATTGCATCTTCATGATGTAGGATGGATGCTCCATAGATTTTGTGAGAGATATGATACTTTCTTTGAGGAAGGAATCTTTCATGCATAGGAGTAGATGGAGGCCACTCATGCTTACATTGCCTAGGATCGAGAGATTATTTGGAGATGATAGTCTCTCATGGGAGGCTCATTTTCAGAGATCATCATTTCTATTTGAGCATGAGCAGCTGCATGATGGGCATGGCAACAACTTGGAGGGTAAATTTGGCATGAGGGGATGTCAAGGTAGTAGACAACAACGTGATGGAGCACCATATTGCAGAACACTAGCGCTGTCTAGGTGGAGGATTGATCTAGGATGAAGGACTCAGATTTGGTTGAGTATTCCCCAGGATCCTGATGCATGCATGTTTTTGGATGGCTTTGATGGAGATGGAAGTTAATCAGTGGATGATATGATCACCTATCATCATGGCAGAATCTTCTTGGCTAGAGTTTATAGTCTCAAGGAGAAATTATTTGCATGCAGCATGTGAGGACATCCTAGCTATGCATTTGGATGCATACTTTCCTTTGCTAGAGGAGTTCACTTGGAGGGAATTCAGCATGATCTACATCAGCATATGGGTAGATGCACAACCCGATTGTTTTTGGAGAGGTTGGCACAACCATTCCCTTACTAATTGGAGGAGAGGGAGGGCACTCAGATGAGCCATTTCAGCTCAAGTTCTCAAGTACATGGTAGAGAAGGTATAATTTCACATTATGTACCTCTTTACTTCATATGAGAAACCTATTATCTCAAGGAGGATCATCCCTTCTTGCATTTGATAGGATGTAATTTCAGCTACTTGTAGCCTTGATTGTGGCTAATTTTGTGATGGTTGTGGGGGAAGCCACATGCTTCTTGGTGTGCACCATTGGCACCAATTTGTATTTTGATGATTCCATCTTGTGAGGAGTTTGTGGCAGAAAATAAGTGGCTAGTTCATCACTTGTTACTTTGATTTTGAGGCAGGCCAAGGAGGCACTGCGCAGGTTCCATGAGTGGGATTTGGAACCACTCTCCGGTTGTCATTTGACAACTTGTTTCTATTGCATACTGCTCCTTATGTAATTCTGATGTTGTATGTATTTTGAGGATCATTATTTGGAGAGCATTGTATGAAAAGCCCATTGGGAGCATGATTCTCCCCATTGTATATTTTTTATCTTGCAGGAGATACCATGGGCAAACCATGATTGCCACATTGCTACTTGCACCTTCTTGTGGGAGGGACCACTTGGAGAATTTGCAGAGGCATTTCATGGCTGATTTTCTTGATGGGGTAGCTTGGGCCATTCTTGGAGGCTATACTATTTCAGCCCAAGGATAGAGGCAGCCCCATGAGCACTTCAAATGGAGAGAAGATCATCTTGAGCAGCACAAGCACACTCTCCATTCAGCCCCAACACATTGCAGAAACTGGGGGTTGACATTTTCATTTGATGGTAGCATGGATGAGAGGATCATCATTGGGAGCAGAATTATCCCATGCCTATCGTCACTCATACCTTAAGGAGGCCACATTCCAGCATGAGGGATTCCACTACACCTTCTATATTTCCATGGGGAGCATCATCTTCAGTTTTCACACTTGGGAGAGAGCATTGGAGGGCAGATTTGTTGCAGCATATTTGAGTAGTGGTGGGACCATGGATGAGGAGGCCATAAGAGAATAAGGAGGAGGAATTTTGTTCTCTCTATGCAGTTGCTTGAGGGCAAGCAACATGTGGGAGGGGAGGACTGTAATGTTCCCAATTTTAGCCTCAAGCTAAAATGGAACATTATAGTTGCATTTTTTTATTTTGTTGAATAAAAATGGGTAAAGTGACCCATTCATGTAATAAACAAGAATAAAATCCTTTACAATGTGAAAATGGATCATCATGGAGCTGGATTTCACACCCTCAAGTGTGAAAGGGGTTAAAATGCAAATGGACAAGGCCTAATTGACCAAGTCAAACTGTGTTGGCATGAGTTGGAGAGCACTAAGTTGGACAGTGCAGTTTTAGTGGAGGAATATTCCATGAGGGAGGAAAATTCTAGAGGAAGGAAGGTGAAGGCTCATTGAGTTTAAAAGAGGAGCAAGGCAACCCATTGAGATTATGTTAGATCATTTGATTATTTTTCTAGTGAGACAAATTGCTGCCTCTTGCTATTCAGTAGAGCTACAGTGCCCTCGGGCACGAGGGAGTCCTGTTTAGGAATTCCTCTCCTTCTTGAGTAGCTCATGAAGGATTGCACTCATCCTCCATATTCCAACATTCAGGCCATATCATTAGCCTACTCCATCAGCGTAGTATCTGTAGCAGATTATTGTGCAAAGTGTTGCAGGGTGTTGCTGGAGGTTTCCTACAACACCATTTCAAGCTGATCGAGGAGGGAGGCTCTCTACTTCTGGGAGGTTAGTGAGGATGTTTTCTGAGCATATTCCACCATCATTTGTAGGAGGCCAACCATTTCCATCAGTCACACGCAGACCCTCTCATAGATGCGTTCTAGTTGGAGCACATTTGCAGTGAGGGTTTTGTAGGCATTTCAGAGGGTGAGATCTTTGGTGTAGGGATCAGCCTTGCACTTAAGATTTCCAAAGGAGAAGGGCTCTTCATTAGATTTAGCCATTCAGCCTTCTCCATTCCATTCCATGTATTGAATTGCTACAGCTACCCAACAACTCCGACATTTCAGTAGTTTTGCATATTTCAGCCAATCCTTCCAGGATTGACTAGAGGTGGCGATTGGGAGCTTAGATCTTCTCTCCCAATGATATATGAGCCATGTATATGCAGATCCATGTTGTTTTTCACTCAGTATAGCAGTCTCTCTTCTATGACTGCGCAGTCCCTATTCATGGGTATTCTGATATGGAGCAGCACTTGTATTTTGGCATGTATTTTCATGGAAGGCTTCTAGCCTTATTCTTCTGACATTCATTGTATCATTTTCTGCTGTTAATTTATAATAAAATGGCTGAAGGGTTTTCATAAATTTTGGCATAATTTTATTCACTGCTATTTCCAGTTTATGTCTTTATATTGTTGTAGCTGCATGTTTGGGTTATCTTGAAAGATTCCCAATCTTGTTGTATTCCCTCTTGGGAATATTGTCCCTTGAAAACACTCTATAGAAAGAGTCTGATAGTGGGCCAAGAAGCCTCTGGAGCTCATCCTTCTTTATGAAGGTGAAAAATCCTGTAAATGCCCCTTCAGTCCATCTCTGGAATAGATTTTCTTGTCGATTGACAATCTTTTTGAAAAAGGAACATTGCATTACATCAAGGATAGGAAATCCAAAGGTGGTTTCTTCTTCTTCCTCTTCCGGTCCTCCCTTTGGTCCATCATGATTTTCGCCCCTCGGTCCATCTTCATTTCCTCCAAAGAGAATCATTCTTGGGCCTTCTCCCTCTCCATTATTTTCTTCCTGATTTCGTTCATTGTTTCTGTTTTCCCCTCCATTATGTGCCATGTTGGTTGCAGATGCATTGCTGCTGATATGATTGGATAAGGATTCAACGGATAGCTACCTTACCTCTTCCTGAATTGTAAGTTCTCATTGTAAAGTCTCCTTACCGATAGTGCTCCATTTTTCTTGCTTAGTTCCTACGTAACAATTAGCGGGATTAATCAATGGGATTTTTGTTGAGCCAAAAGTTTCAAGAAAATTTGAACTAGAAATAAATCTACCTTTACTATCTCTAGGCCTACTTCTACTTCTATGCATAAAGGAAAGGAAAATAAAGTTCAAAGATAAGCAAAAACATCCAGACTTTGGAGCAACCCCACAATAGTGGATGTGTGGCTCTTCACTCATGTCTTACCATACACTCTCCGCCCTTCGAATATCCTGCAATACCCCTGAAAAATCTGTAATAATAATCCTTACCTGAACCAAAAGACAACTTCCCCGACAACGACGTGAAAAATGTTGAGAGTTTTAATAAGCAAATTAAAGCTGCTATTATTTAATTGTCAACCAGGACTTGTAAACACGAGTTGTATTGTGCTTTTGATTAAGCATGTGTCAGAGTGTATAGGTTTCATTAATAATGATCACGTAGTACAAAATGATGAACAAATTTCGTTGTCTAAGGCATATTTAATTGAAAACAAAGAATCAAACCGCACTACTCTGCTTCAATCTAATCTTTCTGAAATCCAATCTTCTTATTTAAGCTAGAAAACAATCTTTCTAAAAAGGGGCAGAATCAATAGTCAAATCAAATATTTCTAAAAATAATTACAAAATTTTACTTATCACACTCATTTTGAGATCAATTAAAAGTGACATTCACCTAAGCTATTTAAACTAAGGAATAACTTGACTTAAGAAACACCAGGACAATTCTGAGTTGGAAAATATAATTGTTCACACACACATTGTTAAGTTATCAACCTTAAAATTCTATACTGAGAATGGAAAACTCTTTTATGAAATCCAAATAACTGTACTCAACTCTCACCCCTTGCAAGGTCAAATCTATGTTATTGTTTGAATTTAATTACCATTTGATACTCAATTGAATTAACCCTGGTCTAAAGGAAATCGAACTGAAGAAAATGACACTATTATTGCACTTGAATGGAATAATTCACCTAAAACCAATCACACTTATCAATCCAAAAAAAAAATGAAAATACTAAATATGAATGACAGCTTTAAGAAATGATGAAACGAGGATCTAAATATTTCACTATCGAACTCTATCCTAGAACAAATCATAAAAATTAGCTAATCACCCAATGCTTTCAAGCTAAGCTACTCTACTTAATGAAATCAATTTTTACCAAAAAAATCACTGTTCTGAAAAGAAATCATGTGACCTATTCAAAAATTAATTTTATGAAACCAACTCCAAAAATAGAAGAAAAGAGAGATCAACACCTTAGAAATAAGCCACTTCGAGGGGGCAACCTAATTTACATTACATAAATGAAAATTTCTTGGATGATACAAATGAAAAAACCTCCTTCTATATATCGGAGTCCATGGGGTCACCATATAATCCTAGCTGACCTAAAAATCATAATGTTAGGGTACAATAATAACAATATGGGGGTTACAGGGGTACAACAATAACAATAAGGGGGCTACACTAACAACAATAAGGGACTACACTAGTAATATAGGGACCTAACATGCCCCTATGCTTCAAAAAAATGTTTTCCTCAATGATTGAGTAGCTTTGGATGCTTCTGTATAAAATTATCATCCTCCCATGTATAATATTTAGTGGGTAAGTTCTTCCACTTGATGAGATACTTTGAAATTGATCGATTTCGTAGCTGTCGAGTTCATGTTTCAGTGACTGATTCAGGTTCCAATATGATTTTTCCTTCCTTATCAGGTTCTGGAAATATTGTTTGAACTAGATTTTTTCACCTTTAACCTTATTTAAGCATGAAACATGGAAAACTAGACGCACTCGCGAAGAAGCAGGAAGCTCCAATTTTTATGCCATAGTACCAATATTTTGCAACACCTTGTAAGGACCATAGTAATTTGGTAATTATTTATTATCCTTCTTAGCTTGCTTGAGGGACATTTTTTTGTATGGTTGTAGCCATAAAAATACCCAGTATCCTACATAAAAACTTCTCTTGCTGCAATGTTGATATGATTGTTGTTTCATTCGATTTTGTGACAAATTTAGGTTATCCATTAAGAGTTTGAGAACTTGTTGTTGATGCTTGATGTGATATTCCACTGCTTGAACCTTATAATTTTCTCTTAAAGATTATGTGATGGACGGTTGATGATATCCATAAAGTGCCATAAATGGGATCATTTTTGTTGCAGTATGGAAGGAAGTGTTATACCACCATTCAGCTAGAGGTAACCACTTGACCCATTGTGTTTGTTTATCATATACAAAAGAACGAAGATATCCTTCCAAACATTTGTTCACTATCCCAGTTTGACCATCAGATTGAGGATGATAAGATGGGCTATGAGTTAGTTGAGTACCCAAACAAGAGAATAATTCCGTCCAAAAATTTCCAGTAAAAATGGGATCTTTGTCGCTTACCATAATCTTTGGGTTTCCATGTAGCTTTTGAATTTTTTCCATAAATTCAGTAGCAACTTCACTTGCTTTAAATGGATGAGATAATTCACAGAAGTGTGCATACTTAGTAAGTCTATCAACTACTACCATGATGACACGCTTTCCTTCGGACTTAGGTAAACCTGTGATAAAATCCATTGAAATCTCCTCCCAACATTGACCTGGAATGGATAAAGGCTGTAGAAGACCCGGGGTCTTAATTGTCTCAAATTTATTTTACTGGAAAACCAAAAATTCTGCCACAAACTTTTGAATATCAGATTTAAGGCCATCCCAAAAAAAATATTTGTTCACCCTGTGGTAAGTTTTTAAAAATCCTGAGTGTCCTCCTAAAGGAGAAGTGTGCAATTCCAAAATAATATTTTGTTTTAGTTGGGAATTCTTACAAATATATAAGCGATCGTTGTACCATAAGGAATAACTTTTCCAGCTAAATGTATCAGATGTACTATGATCTTGCTACAACTTTTGAATGAGTGTCCACACTTCTTTGTCCTTCTTCCATTCATCCCTTGCTTCAGTTATCCGATCTGGTTGGATAATATAAATGGCACAAAGAAATGCTTCCACCTCTTCATCCTTTCTTGAGAGTGCATGTGCAACAACATTTAGCTTCCCTTTTTTGTAGATGATTTCAAAGTCATAACCCAACATCTTTGTGACCCATTTTTTCTGCTCTTCTAAAGATAGTCTTTGTTCCAAAAAGTGTTTAAGACTATCATGATCAGTTTTAACCTTGAAGTGTCTTCCATTAGGTAAGCTCACATTTATTTAGTGCATGTATTACTGCAAACATTTCCTTCTCATTAATAGATTTCTTTAAATATTTTCCTTTGATTGGACAACTTTCAAAAGAAATGGGTCTTCCTTCTTGCATTAAAACAACACCAATTACATTTCCCGAGGCATCACATTCCACATTAAAGGTTTTTGTGAAGTCTGGCGTAGCTAAGACCGATGCTAGTAACGTTGCCTCTTTAAGATGTTCAAATGCCTTAGTTGTTTCAGGAGTCCATGAAAATGCATCTTTCTTCAATAATGTTGTTAGAGGTGTTTCTATTCTCCCATATTTCTTAACAAGCTTGCGATAATACCCTGTTAACCCAAGAAATCCTAGCAACTGCTTTATGGTTGTGGGGACTTTCCATTGCTTAATGGATTTAATTTTGTTAGGGTCTACATTAACACCCTCGTGAGATACAATATGACGCAGATATTCCACCTCTTCTACTCCTAAGAAACATTTGGAGGTTTTTGCATATAATTCTTTCTCCTCCAATAGTTTGAGCACCCTATCAACATGTTGAAAATGATCTTTCCAAGACCTGATGTAGATTAGTATATCATCAAAAAATACTAGCACAAATTTTCTAAGGAAGGGTTTGAAAATGGAATTCATCAACCTTGAAATGTAGATGGTGCATTGGTACAGAAAAAAGGCATGAAAAAATATTCATAATGAACCTCATGAGTTCGGAATGATGTTTTCGGAATATCTCCAGTCTTCATTCTAATTGATGATATCCTGAACGAAGATCCAACTTGGTAATATAAATTTCTCCATGTAATTCATCCAATAATTAATCAATCACATGAATGGGAAATTTATCTTTAATAGTGAGCTTATTGAGTTCCCTATAATCCGAACACATGCTCCATGATCCATCCTTCTTGTGAACCAATACTACTGGAGCAGAGAAAGAACTTTTGTTAGTATGAATCTTTCGTCGTAAAATACCACTTTAGCTATGCATAAAAAATAGCCCTAACATAAAGTATGACTACCAATATCTTTAAGTCTGCATTTATTTGATTCAAATAATGCTGCACAAATCCAGATCTAAGCATAAAAGACATTAAGCAGTAAAAATGAAATATGGCTCCATGCATCCAATAGACAAGACAAGAACGATGTATTTGAAATATTTTTTTATATTATATTAAAAGGGGGCACCTGAGAGGAAAACAAGAAAGGTGTTTTCTAGTTCTCCTTAATGGGATGGGTTCTTGACAGTCCTCAGCATTTCAGATCTAAAATTTCTCTCTCTTGTCGGTATAAAAAACCCAGACAAACATAGAACTCAATGGGAGCTCACAAAGCAAAAATGGAAAAATGTGACCAAGTGTATAGATCCAGAGTGATCTAAAGCAATGGAAGGTGACTAATGAATGGGAAAAACCTTGTATTTATAACAAAATATTAGGGTGGTCTAGAACTTGGTGCATGAATAAAATATTATTAATCAAATTCTAGAACCACCCTTTAGGAGTATTTTATTATATTTGTTGGAGGGAAAAGGATTTTTGACTTGGGTCAATTCCTTTATTTATAAATAATAAATAAATAAATGATTTATTTATTATTTTGGGGAAATGGTGGGAATATAATTAAATAAATAATGGTTTATTTAATTATTTATAAATGATTTATTTATTTAATTATTTAATAATGATTTAAATAACTTATTATTAGGAAATAATTAAATAAATAAGGATTTATTTAATTAATTTCCTTGTTTTGGGTTAAATATGACCAGGAAGTATAAACAAATATAGATTTGTTTATTATTTCCTTTTGGGGTTTCCTGTTTAGACCATAAACAACTTAATAAAGGTGTTTTACTAAGTTATTTTACATAGTGAAAGCAATTTTACGTAGGGTAAAATTGGTCTTACATGGTGTACTTGGGTTCATCTAATGATAATGGGTTAGATGACTAAAAAATGGTGTAACAGATTCCCCCCCAACGTATGAGTGTTAGGAGCAAATCGTATGACTGAAGTACGCTGTAAGAACTCAATCACTAGACATCAAGAGGGAAGTCAAAGAGAGAAATGGAAGGTAGTCTAATGTGCTAAAGGACTAGACCCTAAGGAGACGAGACTTATAGGTGAAACAAGTCTCTATTTTATGAAGTGGTACCTGTGCTAAAGGCGGTGGGGGAGGCATACCTATGATCGCCGAGACAAAGTACAAAAGAATAGGATGTCCAGGAAACAAGGAACCGAACCATAAAGTACATGTTGGCATAAATACGTGCTAAAAAAATAGAATGATGAATCCCACATACATGTTGTGCCTGGAATAATAGTCAGGACTTATACAATAATATTGTAGTACATGAGATAAAAATACAACCCAAATGCCCCCTACACATGGGGAAGGGCTCGCAAGATCTAACTGATACATGCAAATCGAAGAGGCATTGCAAGCAGCTGAGGCCGATATCATCAAATAGAAGGGGCTGCATCAAGGGCTGAAATGAAGAAGTCATCTGGGCATGTGGGGGGCTACCTGCAGGGCCACCCCTTCCTGAGGGTTGAAACATCTCACACACACCTAGAAATCACCAAAAGCGGTTGCTACATCACTGGACCATCAAGTATACATATCATGATCATGTTGAAAGGAGCTCAAACCAAGGCACACTACCCTCTAGCCCTGGCTTCTGGAGTAAATTAGCTGATGTCAACAGAAGGAGGTCTGCCATAGGTGAAGGAATAAGGGATCCAAAACTAAGGCGCGAGAGAAAATAGTAGAACGACTAACAGACAGACACTAATGATGATGATGAAATGGGGGAAGATCCAAAGGGGACCATAAAAAACATGAGTACAAATGGTATCTCATGACGAAAATTGAAACGAACAAGAATGTGTATGGAGGCAAAGCGGTGCCCCAAGGAAAAGTGTTGTAAGTGAGAAAATATGATTTTGAGGAGGGTTATGGTTGAGGGGCATAGGTGCCCCCAAGCATGTTGTGGTCATGCCAAAAATTTTAAATAGGAATCTAAACACATTTTAATGGTGTGGTGCGCCATTTGTTTTCGTTATGGTTATGCAGTATGAGAAATGAAATGGAGGATTACCAATCTCTTTTAGTACTGTATATATGAATCAAATGGACTTTAAGTTTTTGGGTTGGCATACCTCGTGTCACTATCCCAAAGAGAGGATTTGGAGATATGAACTGATGGTCTCCTAGAAAATCCATAGGTTGGTAAAAAACAATGTCTAAGAGACTGGGTTGCTGATATAAGATGAAGAACGATAAGGCGTATCATCCCTAGAGTGATCTAAAGTGATATGGGACACTAGAGGTTCGTCTAAATGTGGAAGAATAATGGTACTAAAGTCAATGTGACTAGATACACTAGGAGAGTTATGGAGAATTTCTTCTCCTGGTCTCTCAAATATGGGTGCCCCCTTACCCAAACATGGGGTTTCAATGTAATGGCCACGAGGTGTATGTGGTGTGAACACATGGGTTTGATGTAAGGGGGAATAGATAAAGTCAGGGGTGGGGGTTTTTTCCATAATGTCGTCATTGTGATAGAAGATGGGGTGACTGGTGGAAGAAATACCACCTGACACGGTGAAGGTACCTGACTCATCATCATGAGAAGAGAGGTTCACATGTGCATTGTCACAAGGGGTGACAGAAGAGTAAGCAGATAAGGATCTACTGATGTCGAGCCCAGGGTGATCGCTGAAGGAAGGTCAAGCGAAAAAATAGGGGAGGATTCAGAGGGAATGTTCCCTAAGGGTCTCATGGAGGATGATAGGTAAAATATGGTGGACGAAGGATCTGTCATCTTGACATCAGGAGGGGGAATGTCAATGGGAGTCGTCATGTCTAGTATTTTTGCCGAAGCAAAACACGTAAATAGGGGAGAGGTGGACTCGTTACGCTTGGCCTCGAATTGGCGGACTGCCGCTAGAGAGGTGTGGAAGTCCTTGAGGCAGGGAAAAAGGTGGGTGTAATGGCCATGGAGATCACACAAAGCATAGGGGTGGTTGGTGTGAATAGTCTTGGGGTTCTTGGCCACGGTCGCGGAAGGAACAAAGGCTTCTGGGACTGTGGACTCAGGGAACGCGACATTAAACATGGGATTGAGATGAGGCAATTCAGGACAGGTATGGGTGGCGTGACCAACAACACCACACAAAGAACACTGGATGGTATGCTTTGGAGGCCAAGGAGGGGCAGGGTTTGTCGGGGCAGCCTTGTCCTTTGATGCCCCCCTGCGATCTTTGCCATTCTTACCCGAAGTGGTCGCAACAGGAGGTGGTTCCTGTTGAGGTGACTGAGGAATTGTTGCAGCGAGAGAATTCATGGGGACCGGTTGAACCGGGGTCAAAGAAAGATAAGGTTTGGGTTGACCAGGCGGGGTAGTGGCTGGAGGGTCAAGGTACCAGACGGGTATGCTCAGGGCAAATTGGGGAGGGAGAGGGTGGCCATGATGGGAATCTAATAGACTCCGGGAGGGGGAGTAAGGAAAGGTATCTGACCAGTGGGGTAATGGCAAGGAGGGATGGCTCCAATATGGTTGAGACCTGGTGGAACTGACCCAGGAGGATAGAGGGGCTCATGGGTACCAGCGGTAGGAGAAAGGCCAGAAGGAAGAGGTCTGGCTGGCTGAGGTGAAGGGCTAGGAGCAAGTTGCAGCGGGTGAGCTTGAGGTTGAGGTTGCTAACTAGCCGAAGTGGGCTGTTTAAGGTCAGCCCGAGACGATTGCATCATGAAAACAGTCGCTAAGCTGGGATTAGAGACAGGAGGAGGAGGGATACCATGGAAAGTTCCAAGGAAGGAGGAGTCTTTGTAGATGCTGGGGGAGACATTGGTCAAAGAATCGATGGTTTTCTTATTGGCTACAGAAGAGATGGTCAACTCAGGGGAGGTCTGGGATGTTGGCTCATGATATGTCAACTAGTCATTGGTGTCTATCTTTACATTATGAGGGAAAAACATCTTGTGGTGGACCGCAGATGGCATAGCAGGCATGGCATAGGTGTAGCTACGCCCCAAAATAATGTTATAATCAAGAGGGGCATCGATGACTTCAACGTCAACGTAAACAGTCTTGCCCACAAGAGTGATAGGAAAATTACGGAATAGGCCAATGGGCTGGGAGGCATGGCTGTCCCATGCACGAAGGGTGATTGTGGAAGGGGCTAGCTCAGGGGATCCGAGTTGTTTCAAAACCAAAGCAGACATCACACAGTTGGATGCCCCCTCATCAATAATACACTGAGAAACGTGAGCATTCCAAATTTTGACTGGCATTTGGAAAGCTACGGAAGCAGGAAGGGGAGGATGTTCTGATTGACGGGCATCGAAAACAATCAATTGGTCATCAGCAGGATCTACAACGCCCATGGCAGATAGTAGAGCCTTATTTTGAGAAGGAAACGACTGGAAGAGTTCCAGTGTTGAAATGGCAACAAGATACTGCACCAAATCATCTACTATGCTATACAAATGAGCAGCTCGACCATAAGCAGCATTTCGGCGTAATGGGCCCTTAGGAATCTTGGTATGAACCTCAACTTTGGGCTGAGGGATATGCAAGGGACTATTAGATGTCGAAAGAGGCTCTATAGAACCTGAAGAAGGTGACTCGGGGACAGATGGAGCGGGAGGCTTGGGGTACTAACGAGACCGAGTTTGAAGGTTAAGGTCGACAGGTAAAGGTTGATCAGAGTTCATCATGAGAATCTGGTAATTGAAGGAACCAGAAGGGGAAGGTTGAGAGGCCGCCTGTCCGTTAGGTGGTTGGGTAGCCACAAATCCCTGCTATGCATCCACCTGCTCTTGAGGGGGCGGTGACTGCTGTTGCGGGGGTTGAGAAGGCAAGGGAGGTGCTGATGTTGGAGGAGCTGGAGCACCAAGCTGTGGATACAGATAATAAGGGGGTTGGGTAATAGTGTGGTAAGTAGGAGGTTGGGCAAAATAGGGGGCATGCCGTATCCTAGAGACGTGCTACCGGGAGGGGAAAAAGTGCACGAGGTGCTGCCTCCCCCCCCAGGAAAACCATAACCCATGGGAGGTTGGGCGCATGTATGAGAGATAGCACCAACGATACCATCAGCGGCATGAGGTGCCCCCGGTGCATTGGCATCGCTGGGTCTAGGGGGATCAGGTAGAACAGTATAAACATAACCTATCTAACGGTAGATCAGGTCATATTTTAACGCCATTTGGAGGGAAACTTCTTCGGTTTGAGGAAAATGCGATGTGACATATTTCTCGATAGGGGGCAAGAGAGATCTAAGGAACCAGTCCATGTAGACATGGTCTTCGAAGGTAGGAGATTGACATAGGCTCTTTCTTCTCCGCCATTCCTGGACATGATCGGATAGGCAGGTCACAGATGATTGATGGAAAGAAGTCAAAAGTTCGATACCAGTGTCATAACGAAGGGGAAGCTGGAAGTAAGATAAAAGAGCCCGGGCAAGAGTCACAAAGGTGGTATGAGAGGAAGTGGGCTGGTCAACATACCACTTAGAAGCTTCACCTGTAAGCATGCATTGGAACAATCTAAGATGGATGGAATCATCAATAATGGAATGGGATGAACACCAGATGTGGAAAGATCGGATATGGTTGGAGGGATCCTCTCCAACAAGGCCTTCGAACTTGGGAATGTTGGATGGGAGCTTGGTTGGCATAGCAGGCCAACTAACATCGTGGCAGATAGGATCATTGAACAACTAATTGAAATCGGGGAGACTGAGGCCTGCCATGAAGGGGAGCAAGGGAGCAGTCGAGGTAGTTCCCGTGGCGGTGCCGTTAGTAACATTCCTAGCATTATGGCTAGGGATGCCGCTAGTGTTAGGCCCTAGACCAGACATGGTGAAGGTAATAGGGGGAGAACCTGAAAAATCAGAGGAAGATTCAGAGTGTGGACTCGGGGGAGGACTTACTCGATGACGACGGGAAGGAGGAAGTTGACCAACTGGAAACTGAGGGTGAAGGCCAAGAAGTCTTCGGGATAAGCGCCTTGGGGGCGCAATGATGACGGGAAGAAGAAAAACCGACAAGGGCAGAAAGGTTCAAAATCAAGTGAGGTCAATTTCGAAACAAGGGCAGAGAGGTGCAGTGTCAATTGATTTTAAAGGCTTTGCCAGGCAGTGTTAACCAGGATCTTCTTCACTTAGGGTCAGTGTGTGGCGTGTGTTGATTTTAATTTTTTAAACTGAGACGTTTTGAGAGTAAAATAAAAAGTGTGCTGCATAACTGAAAATAAATCTGCAAATAACAGTATATAACGCTAAAAGAATAGAAAATTAACAGCTAACAATGCATCGATCTAACCCAAGAAGGCGGGTCTCTCAAAACTAGTCTAAAAGAGGGAATTTTTTTTTAATCAAAACACACTAAGAAGAGGCCAATAGATCTAAGGTCGGGAGGGACAGGGATCTAAAGGGGAAATCTGCTGAAAAGAGGTGCAGAAAACAACAAAGAGGCAGAGGCAAGGTTGCTGCAACAAAGGGGGAATCAGCTAAAGGTAGAAGGGACAAGGAGGTGACCCTAGAGGAAAACCCAAACAAAGCTATATGAGGTTATTTGAAAGGAAGAAGAGCTGATCTAGAGGGATCTGAAAATGAGGTATCAGATCTGAAAAGAAGAAGGCTGAAACTCTGAAAATTCAGATGTCTGAAACAGCTAAAACTCGCCCACAAAAAGTGGAGGGTACTAAAGCCCTAGGGGAAATATTCCCACTTAGTTGAGTGAAACAGATCATAAACATGTCTAAACGGGTAGAGACAGAGGCTAGAAAACCTTGACAGAAGCTTCAGACAAACCCAGAAAAGTTGCTGGAAAATTGCAGAAAAAGTGCAGGTCGCAGGTTCTGACCTGTTTTCAGTCCAGGTCGCAGTTTTGGGGCAGAAAAGTGCGCCCTCTAGTCCAGGTCGCAGTTTTTGGGCCAATAAGTGCAACCTGCAGATCCGGGTCTCTCGGCGGCAGATTTCAGAAAAAGTTGTCGTCTCAGCTGCGGCTGATGTCTGTCACTTGTGCAATAGGGCCAAAAACACACGGAAGTTAAAAATATTAATGTTTGAGGGTTTTAGATGTGAAAAAAACCATAAAAATAGGAAAAAAAAAACTGAAGAGAAACCCTAGGGTCTGAAATAGCTGGATATGCAAGAATAGATAAAACGACAGCGGTCGCAAAAGAAAACCCGTGTGGAGTCGCCAATTGTTAGTATGAATCTTTCGTCGTAAAAGACCACTTTAGCTACGCATAACAAATATCCATAACATCAAGTATGACTGCCAATATATTTAAGTCTGCAGTTAGTTGATCCAAATAATGTTGCACAAATCCAGATCTAAGCATAAAAGACATTAAGTAGTAAAAATGAAATATGGCTCCATGCATCCAATAGACAAGACAAGAACGATGTATTTGAAAGAATTTTTTATATTATATTAAAAGGGGGCACCTGAGAGGAAAACCAGAAAGGCGTTTTCCGGTTCTCCTCAATGGGATGGGTTCTTGACAGTCCTCAGCATTTCAGATCTAAAATTTATCTCTCTTGTTGGTATAAAAAACCCAGACAAACATAGAACTCAATGGGAGCTCACAAAGCAAAAATGGAAAAATGTGACCAAGTGTATAGATCCAGAGTGATCTAATGCAATGGAAGGTAACTAATGAATGGTAAAACCCTTCTATTTATAACAAAATATTAGGGCGGCCTAGAACTTGGTGCATGAATAAAATATTATTAATCAAATTCTAGAACCACCCTTTAGGAATATTTTATTATATTTGTTGGAGGGAAAATGATTTTTGACTTGGGTCAATTCCTTTATTTATAAATAATAAATAAATAAATGATTTATTTATTATTTTGGGGAAATGGTGGGAATATAATTAAATAAATAATGGTTTATTTAATTATTTATAAATGATTTAATCAAATTTAACTAAAAATATTATTTAAATAATGATTTAAATAACTTATTCTTAGGAAATAATTAAATAAATAAGGATTTATTTAATTAATTTCCTTGTTTTGGGTTAAATATGACCAGGAAGTATAAACAAATATAGATTTGTTTATTATTTCCTTTTGGAGTTTCCTGTTTAGACCATAAACAACTTAATAAAGGTGTTTTACTAAGTTATTTTACAAAGTGAAAGCAATTTTACTTAGGGTAAAATTGGTCTTACATGGTGTACTTGGTGTTGAGCTCCAAAAATGTTCTTTCTTCCACCACATTACACTCTATTTCTTTTATCCATTATTAAATCCTAGGCTCAAATGATCAATGAAATTAGTTAAAATTGCTTTAAGAATGAATATCGTGGCTAACTTGCTATGTTTTTATGGTTGTTTCATTGTAGCACTTTTTGAACTGAAACTAGCTACAGAATGCAGACATTCTGTAGCTAGTTGCCAATTCTGCAGCCGGCTTCATGTTTATACAGGTTCCGGATGTCATCTTGGAGAAAAAGCACACATGGGTGTATTCCACGTCATGTCCTCATCATTTGTTGCCCTCCATGGAGATTGAACGAAATTCTGTATGTGGTTAAGCACGTGGAAACTCAAACTAGGAGGTAGACTCCTAACAGAATAAGGACAGTCCAGATTCTGTTATGTGATCATGATCAGAGTCCTAGTTTAGTTTCTATTAGGAAAGACAATAATCCCCGTATTATCTCAAGTTCTGTTATGTAAATTTACTATAAATATGCTTGGGAAACCGAGAGACAAAGGTTATATTTTGGTTAGATTTTATGTTTGACTGTTAGATCTTTGAAGTCCGTGAATACTCTGTTTTGAGGTGATTCCTCTTTAATGAAAGAAGCAGCATTTCCTTAAACGCGTTGAGTCGATTTTAAACTAGATTTCGTGCTACTCTGGTGGTAGAGGGCCCCTGCCTCCTGAGCGGCCTTGTTTATATAGTAGATAAGAGTTTTAATCTCGCTTTTATTTCTAGTTTAAGTAGATTTCTGAAGCTTATGTTCATATCTGTTTATATTATGTTCATATCTAATCAACTCTTCCAAAATATCATTATGAAGAATGAGGCACAACTGTGATAGTGTAGGTTTTTAGTTGCATTTATTTTCATTAGTTATCACAGTTAAAACTTTAATCAACTCTTCCAAAATATCATTATGAAGAATGAGGCACAACTGTGATAGTGTAGGTTTTTAGTTGCATTTATTTTTGTTAGTTATCATAGTTAAAACTTACTCTAATAAACTTTTCCAAAATATCATTATGATGAATAAGGTATAACTGTGGTACTGTAGGTTTTAATTGTTAGTTTACACCAAGTGGCATAGCCAATCTTACTCTTACAAAGCTCTTCCAAAATATCATAACAATGAGTAAGAAGTAGCTGTGGTGTCTTGGATTTTAGTTGTATTTGCTTGCAGTCTTGTGTTTATGTTCGATTACTTTGAATGATACAACCATACTCGTTCTCACAAACTCTTCCAAAACATCATTCATATTGAACAGGATGGACTGTATAATTCCTTAGGTTAGTTGCATGTTAACTTAATGATAGCACTCCCGAGGTAGAATGCATGTGATTCAGCTCTGTCATTTTATTTTTAGTTTGATAATGGCTTTTCAATCTAACATTGTTCACTGTACTTCAAATAGACTAGTGGCACTCTAGTTTAGTTTTAGTTCCCTGTATTAGCACTTAGTTTCCATCCATTGCATTTCAAATTGTACTAGCTGTTAAATTTAAACACCACGGTCTTCATTATTTACAAAACTTCTTTTGTTCCAAACTCATACTAATACATAATTATCTGGACAGAAGGTAGTATCAGTCTAAGGCCTGGAGTATTTTTGCAACCTTTTGACCATTTCACAAACAAGCCTTTTCTCAAAGACCATTCTAAAAAGAAATCTATAACTTTTGAGTGAGGCCTAGTGGTGCTAGATTGAGTTGCAGAACAGAGTTAGAAGTTAGTTTAGAATAGAAATCTTATGGTGCTACAAATGTTCTTTTCCAAATATGTTCCAATAGACCTTTAATCATGGATGAGATGTTGTAACATTGTAAGTTGATTGTTTGATTGTTTAGTTAGGAGAATTTCATTTACACTTAACTGCCATTTCTCAAGCTCTTCCAAAACATCTTTAATGAATGAATTGGACAAGTTAAGCTCATGTTGTGATTTATTTTCCTGAAGTCATTATCAAGCTTTGTATTTTTCTAGCCATAGTTTAGGTTTTGTTTTGTTGCAGTATTTTCATTTGTCATTTGTCATCCATAATTTAGGCTTCACTCTGTTTTTAACCAGTAGCTTCTTTCCACCAGCATTTAGTTCCTTCCCTTTCAAAACATAAAACCATAAAACCAAAAACATCAGAAAACACTAAACACAACGTGGTAAGAAACAAATACCTAGGCACATATAGTGCACCACACTTCAGCAGTTTACCAACACTGGTTGACAATTAATGAACTCAATTTAGGAGACTAGGTTGAGCACAAACATTTTTGTGCCATTTCTAGGGAAGTGTAACTAGGTAGCCTTGTTTCTTAACTCCCAAAAACAATTATATGCGTAGAGAGAGAGACTCAAGGGGTAGATTCATAAGAAGTAGCAGCAAAAGCTTGATCCCTAGAACACCACTTGTTTCATCTAGACCAAGAGCCAGTACACCTCCAATTTAGACCCACAATCCATCCTTTACTGATCCTAGACTCCCAGAGGACTTAATATCAGATAGTCCATTAGAAATACCTTCCATTTCATCCACTGAACCTGCCTTAGAAGAGGATTCAAGGACCTCTATTAGAGATACAAACTTTTCCACTTCCTCAGAAGAATCAACTATGGCAGAAGAAGGGGGAGGAGGAGTATTTAATGGAGAACACACATTATTTGGAGGGGGTAGAGGTAGAGGTAGAGGAGAAGGAGGTAGAGGTGTAGAAGGTGAAGGAGGTAGAGGAAGAGGTAGAAGAGAAATGGGAAGCTCTTTTGGGTTTCCTATAGTAGATGAGGAAACCAATACAACCATGAAAAACATTTCACCCTCTGTCCTTCCAAAATTCTATGGACTTAAAAATAAAGATCCTGAAACCTTCCTATTTTAATTTGAAGTCCTATGTAGAACTTATGACTACTTACAAGATGCTCAAAAAACTTAAACTATTTCCTTCAACATTGAAAGGAGCAGCATTGAAGTGGTTTATGAGTTTGATCAATAGTTCTATTAGGACATGGGAAGACATGAAACAAGCATTTCTAGAGAGGTATTTGGATTATTGTATGCCGTTCAATCATAAGGAAGAAGTGTTTAAGATGTTACAAAAAGAAGATGAAAACTTGGAAGATTTGTTGGAGAGATTTCATTACAACATCAAAAGAGCAAAAATGGAAAATTTAGATCAAGACACCTTAAAAGCTCTCTTGTTGAAAACAATTAGGGATGAATGGTTGGATATTCTTAACATGATGGGAAAAGGGGATATATCTCAGCTCACATTACTTGAGATAGCTGAGTTATGTATAAACCTTTCAAGAGGGAAATCTAAAACTATAAAAGGCCCAAGAGACCCTGCTCTTGCAAGGGTAAGTAAGTCTGCTTCTGGGACAGTAAGTAGGGCAGAGATAGGGCATATGCTTGATGAATTCAAATCTGATATCTTAGGGAGTCTTAGTGAACAAATAGACACCCTTAATTTACAAAACAAGAAAAAAGCTGAATCTGATGCTTTAGCAATATTTTGTCTCAGATGTAGAAAGAAGCATGCCTTAAGAGAGTGTCCTTTGGATGCAGAAGTTGTAGAGACCTGTGTCATTTGTTCAGAAAAACATGAGACCAAGAGTTGTCCTTCACTTCCTGGTCTTAAAGCTGTCTTTCAAGAATAAATTCCTACAAGTGCCACAGAATCTCTCAATTTTGTCTCTAGAAGGCCTTGGCAAGGACCCCAAACACAAGGATTTCATGATCAAATGTATAATCAACCTCCACCAAATTGGAATTCTTGGCAGCAACCTTGGCCCCAATTTCAAAATCAATCTCAAGATTGGGCACAAGGGGCACAAAATCCCTATGGAAGATACTCTCAGTACTATCAGTATTCACCATTCTATCCACCATATCCACATTTTCCTCAACAACAAAATCCTCAAAAAAATCCTCAACAAAACCCTCAAAATCCACAACATCAAATTCAACCACTTCCATTACCATTTCCTCAAAAATCAAATCAGTTTCCTGCTCAACCCATACCAAACCCCAGCAATAGGAATCCTCAGAATACATATATGATAGAAGGCCAACAGTTTCCAACTTATTTAATTACTCCTCTAGACCTTAGTGATGTTCAACTTAGGTCTGGAAGAATACTTGAAAAGAGGAAACCTTCTGTGATTATACAAGAACAAGACAAATCTGAGGAAGATCCTCCACGAGAAAATAAAAGTCTTGAAGAAGACACATCTTTTCAGGACCCAAACATTGAAAAATCAAAACAAAAAGAACCAATAATTTCAACTCCTGTATTAGAGCAGCCATCAACATCCACTCCTACACCTCCCTTTCCAGAAAGATTACAAATTGATAGAGGTGTAGAAAAACAAATTATGGTGCCTAATTTTTATTTCCTAGATGAGCTAAGAAATGTTTGCATTAAGATTCCATTATTACAAGCCATCAAGGAAATCCCAATTTTAGCAAAGACAATAAAGGAGTTGAGCATGAAGAAAACAAGAAAAAGAATAAGAGAGACAAAGAAAATTCAATTGGCAGGAAAAATAGCAGACATTATGATGGGTAATATTGCTACTCCAAAGTATCTAGACCTAGGAAATCCAGTTGTTAAAATTCACATCAATGGAATTGAGATCCAAAACACACTCATTGATTTAGGAGCAGCAATCAATATCATGAGTAGACAAATCATGGATAAACTGAAACTTCCTAATCTTCTCTTTACACCCACATTATTACAATTAGCAGACAGATCTGTGATTAAACCTGATGGGGTAATAGAATACATTCCATTGTCCCTAGATTCTTGGGAGTACCCTGTGGATTTCATGATCCTAACTCCTAAGAATAATCTAGGAGGACACCCTATTATATTAGGAAGACCTTGGTTAGCTATAGCTAATGCTTTCATTAGTTGTAGATCCGGTGATATGTACATCTCTGATGGTAGTTCAACTAAGAAATTCACTTTGTATCCTCCAGCAAGGACAATTACAGATTTAGATGATACTCAATGGATAGAGGATGAAGAAGACTTACAACCTCTCTTCACAATTTTAGAAATTAGTGAAGATAGTCAAATTCTGAATACTTTAGAAAACTTTGAATCCTTTTCGAAATATAAACATGAACCATTTCAAGAAGAATCCAACATTGAGTTTTTTTCATCAAGACAGATGTCTCTTCATTCCATGGATAAATTTGGCAGCTCTACAAATGAGATATTTCCAGGCAAATCTTTAAACATAAACAAGAACCTAGAAAAATATCAACAAGAAGATTTAGTCAAGATATTACAGAGACATTCTTCTGCATATGCATGGGAGTACACTGATATGAAAGGGATAAGTCCTAAGACTTGCACTCATCA